>JANIJI010000003.1:5212500-5925000 GCA_024500535.1 Leptonema lineaticorne | reverse complement strand
ATATAATAATAATTCATATATACATATTTAATGTAAAAATTATTTAAGAATTTTTAAACAGACAGGAAAATTCGCATGAAATATATTAAAACAAGGAAATACATGAATATATTTATTACAGTTTTATATCAGTGTTTAGTAGTGATTTATGAGAAATATTTATGTTAAAATTATAACGAATATACTATATATCATATTTGTAAATTGAAATATGTGTTTTGAATAACACATTAATTACACACATTTCTTTGTCAATATTCCATTCGATAAATAGTAAATTTACTACGTTTTCATTCGAAAAATCTCAATTCCACTTCCGATTATCACGTATAATTTTCATATAAAACAATGACGATTTTCCTCCAGGATATTCCAGACACGAATGGCGGAAATTCTATTCGCTCGTTTCTACCAATCGATTGTTATAGCCATAACACTACCTGTCTGACACACTGACCAAACATCAAACTGTGTTTAAGATACTTGTTCTGAGGTCCCATGATGTTGTTCTTGTTGTTTGGGAACACATAAATAAGGATAAACCATCCGTGAGGGACCTTTGGGAAATTTTCTTCGGACATCCCGTATTATATTTGTACGATATATATATGTGTGTGTGTGTATTTTGTGTTAACGTTATTCGCCACATTTATTTATTAATTTCATATAAATATCGGTTCTAATTTTATAATATTACGGAATCGAACGTTAATATTAAAATATGACACTAATATAATATATGCGATGTGTTAATTTTTAGTCGAAACGTTCACGTTATATTTAATCGAGCTTTCGCGACTAATTCGCATTAAATCGTAATGTAAATCTCATAAATTATTTTTCACCGGGAGCTTTTAAGCTTCGTATTAAAACGATGATAAACAACGCTTCATATTCATATACGGTTCATATTATATATTAATAATTTAAAATGTATCAAAAATAATATATAAATATATACTAATTTTATCGATTCAAAATATACCGAATGCGTAATTGCAATATAATTAATTTAAAACAAATCTAATTTAGAATGGAACGATTTAGATATTTGGAGACACTTCGAACGATTCGATCGTTGATTGGATTTCGGTGATTTTGTACGATCTGAATGCAGATTTTCGTACGTAAATTGGGGACGTGCTGTATAAACAAAATGTTCATTTTGTAAAGCGATCAGTATCTATCGTGTATATATATATATATATCTATATTTGATCACGAATGAATAATGCATTTCGACAAATATGTATGCAAAAATTCTTTTATACACGACTCGAATTATTGCATATTTATTATATTTACTATACATCTATATTTATATTTATATATATATATATATATATATATATATATATATATATATATATATATATATATGTGTGTGTGTGTGTGTGTAAGTATCTTGCAAATAGGAGATTAGATACAAAACAAACATTACGAAATACATCTTCATGTTGAATGTCGTCACGGATTACTTATATAGAGAACAGGTGGAGTCCACAATTTCCTCAACGGTGGCGCGCGCTTTGATCCCCAATTCGGCGGGGCAACACGGCTGTAACTTAATCAAATTACAGACGGTTCGTAAATAACTGACACGGTAACGATATCGGGTTACTTATATATATATATATATATATATATATATATATGCCGTATAATAAAAGTGGGTTTACGTGTGTCGTCCGTATGTGCGTGTGTAACGTCGGTTTAATATTATCGGTGTGAGATGGTGTACTATTTTGGAATATGTGTGTGGCTATGATGTTTTCGAAATGGGCATTTACACGTATTATTTAAAGCATTGAAATGTGAACGAGCGATTCTAACAGAATTCAAAGATCAAAGTGAAATTTGTGTGTATGTATTATATTTATATATAAATGTTGAAAATATATTTTTAATTATTAGTATATTTTATTATTGATATTTTGCGGAAAATTTTTATTGTAAAAAATATTGTGATATATAAAAATATTGATAAATTTTGTTTTGTGTGGAAATTTATTTTAAATATGATAATGAAAATAATACTTAATGATTTATTAAAAAAAAATATTCTATACATTTAAATATATAAAATTATTAAGTTTTTTTTTAAAGTACTGATTTTTTTTTAATAATCGACGATGAATAGAAATAATTAAAACGAATTTAATTTTATATAATTTATTAATTCGTCATATTTTCTTGAATTAATTATTATATTATGATAAATGTTATTGTGATTTATTCTTGATTAATCACCTGTTATATTATCACACGATATTATGATTAATTGTCTAGTTTCGACCGCTAATTACACGTTTGACTTCCTAAATCAGAATAATATATAATAAACACACACACACACACACACACACATATATATATATATATATATAGATATATATATATACAACGTAATAAAATCGTATTTTATAAATAATATGTAGATTCGCCGGTATAAAAATTATAAAAGTCGTCTCTCTCGTTATGACATTTTCCGGGACTGGAAAATTCATTTGTATATTTCTTTCACTTTTCAGCCGTATCATGACAACGGGACATACTAGCGAATAAATCTCCTTTATAATATGTCTTTTTTTGTTGTTGTTGTCGCTGTTGTTGATTTTTTTTTTTTTTTTTAGTATGAGGTTTGGGGAAAAACGTCCTTGATTTTCGCATCGTGAAAATTGTTTCCGGAATATTTATTTACCGCAATACGTTCGCCATATTTCAAAGTGAAATTTCATCAAAAAAAAAAAAAATGGAAAAAAAGAAAAGCGGAATAAAAATCTTTTATGATTTTTTATGCTGATTTTATTTACAATCGCTAGTATTTATATTTTTGACGTTTTTTTTTATTTCGCCTTTGTCAGTATACGAATAGTTATACGCTTCGACTATTATATGATTTTTCTATTTTTAACGATAAAATTGAAGAATATATTCATTTCTTATACTGGTCATGATTTTTAATTTTTTATTTAAACAACAAAAATTGGAATACGATGAAAATATGTATAAATTTGATGAATCCCGTTAAATATGAATAAGTACTTAAAATTTAAAAACATGGGTTTATATTAAATTCGAAAGTGCTAATTAGGAAAATATTTAATTTATTTTTAATTTCTTGAATTATGAATGTGAGTAAAATGGAAAGACGAATAACGACTTGTATTATATTAATTTCGGATAACATTTGATAATATGAAATTATTAATATATATATATATATATATATATATATATATATATATATATATATATATATATATATATATATATATTAAGAATTTTTAAAATCTGATATCAATCACAAATATATATTTTTCATATACAGCGATATTTTTCCCGCATATACATATTTTTTTTAAAGTTTTTGTTTATTTTTGTTGTTGTTGCTGTTAGCCGACATTTTATTTTCTGTTTTTTTTTTTGGATCGTTGATTTTGATTGACGGACAAATGGATTGAAAGACCGTATTCCTTTCGTTTCATCCGCTTTTATTATTTTTCATACGGCGTATAATATTTATAAATACGCAACATTTAGATAAGCGAGAAAACGTTACGCTTAGTGAAAAATAAAATACATTCACGCATATAAATATTATATATATATATATATATATATTTATTTATATATATAAAATATAATCGATCGTCTATTTTTAATATGAAACGCGTACATTTAAAGCTTTTTATTGTTTGATTGTATTCGATATAATCTTGTATTTATATATTAATTTTATTAAGACGATTAATGTATATACATATATATAAATAAAATAATTTATTTTTGTGAACGGTATTATTTTTAAATTTGTCAAAGTGCACCGGAGGTAGTAAGTCGTATGCGACTTTTCCACGAGTGCTTTCCGTAGCTGTAATCTGGGATTTTCCGACTTTGTCCACGAGGAAAAAGCGTACGGACCGTGGAAAAAGGTAAGTTTAGATCATAGTAGAAAATCTCAGAGCGTTGTACTAGAAGAGCTTACCTAGCACAACACAATACACCATTGAGGTTACCGTCGGTGAGATCCGAACACATTTGTTGGAGTGTTTTCTTGGCATCTGACTCTGTGACTGACTTCGCCGACTCCATTTTTCAATATTAGAAAAACGTTTTGTTATATCGTATAAGAACATCGAAATTGATTTTCTCATCGATTTATTCACTTTGGACGTTTATAACACGTTTTTAAAATTGTAATATTATTTATTTATATTTTTATATTGAATCTATAGAATTTATATATATATATATATATATATATATATATATATATATATATATATATATATATATTATTTTATTTTTTTTTCTCAATGATAACATATATAATATTAAACTTTTGCTCTTGAAAGATATCATTTGTTCAATACTTAGATTAATGCGAGATGTGCGACAATAACTATTTATGGCAATTTCTACACTCATTATATATAATACTATGAAGTCTAAAATGTCGTATTTTTTAATAGATAAATTAATCCGCAACCAGATAACTACAAATTGAACTGCATTTTTGACATTGAAACTTTTAAACTTTTTTTTAGATTAAACTTGATAATCTTAGCAGAAGGATTATTAAAATTATTTTTTTAATATATATATTAACATGTAATGAATGATAAAACGATTGAGAAAATTTCTGAAATAGTGGCGATATTTTTTTTTATTCAATCAATTTATATATTATATATAATCTTTGTATGTTCAAAAATTTTAAGTTAAAAGTAAAAAAATTCACCAAAAATGCTGCAAAATGTTTCGAGTATAAAAGGTTAAAATATATTTGAAAAATGAAGAATTTTTATATCAACTCTTTAAACCAAGCTTTTTAATAGATAAATTAAGTATTATTATTTCTATTATTCTTCATCACCTTTCATATATAATTATTTTGTCAAATTTATAATTTTTAAACTACATTGTAATTAATAATTATTATATATTTATTTCAACACTCGTATTAACGTCACGCTGAATTATCTTCTAGTATAAACTAGAAAAATCTTGGAAAGTTAACGAGGCATGTTGACATAATATCGATTATTATCGAATATAAGGTAGAAATTGAACGTCGAAAATCTAATTTCGAACGAAAGGTAAAAAAAAAATCACATAAAATACTTATCTCGTTCAAGGGTAAAAGAAAAAAAATATATATAAGGAAACCGTTTTATTTTTAGCTTTTTCTAATTTTTTCGTAGCTTTTCGAGCATAAAGAGAGCAAAGACTTTCAGATTGGAAAATAAGATGTAATTTTATTTTTTAAAACCTTCACGTTTTCGAACGATATTGATCTTATCCGCCGATTTTTCCTATTTTTTTTTCTTTTTTCACAAAGTGGTAGACAATACGTTTCATCCCTTTTTTTTTCATCCCTGTTCATATTATTTAGAAACTCGGTATTGCGTAGCATTTTCACGATACCTTTGGGACATATCTTTCAAGTTGAAGTGTAATCTTATAAGCTTATAAAGCTACACTTTAAGACATCGGTCTTTAATATATAAAAAGTTGGATTCGTCGCGACTCGTGAAAATTTAGATTATTTTATGAAATTTCACGAACATTGTCATTTTATTCCTTTGTAGTATATAAAATCTAATTTATATAAAAGAGAAAATGTGATCAGTAAAAAAAGTGAATAAGCTTTGTATAGATTACAGCGTATCTAGCTTCTATAATACATATAATATGACACTAGATAACTATTATAAAACATTTTTATATCCAAACATATCATACTTGTGACAATAAATCACGAAGTATATATAATATAATATACGCTTCAGGGAAGAGGGGGGGGAAGTTGCAATCGGAGAAGGGGTTATTTTGATAAATTTACGATTAAATATTATATATTTCAGACGAGTTTATAGTTGCGATAAGGTCAAAATTCTACTTGGAGAACCGTCTAAATATAGGGGTCAATGGAAATCAAGAGTTGAACGTTTTGGGGTTGTTCAGAAGTCGAGGAATTGAACTTTTCCGTTATTCTCACCCTCATCCCTTATGGATTTCAGAATGCACCCTTTTGGTAGGACAATTTCAGTGTTATCGGCAACAAACCAACCCTTTATAAATATTTCATGTTATGTTATATATATATATATATATATATATATATATATCGTCAATTGTGTACAAATGCAGTTATTTTTTATATATTTATTTATTAATTAAAAATTATTATATTTTACAACATTATTCTAGATTTGAAAGAATATTTTTATATATTTAAATTGGTCAAATTTTTTGGATTTTTTAAACATTACACTATTTTATTTTAAAACTTGATTTTAATTTTTCTCTTCTCAATAATCATAATCTATATGAAAGATCAATAAATAATATTACGAAGTAATTGTTATAATATAATTGTGTTGAAAATATTGATTATATAAATCTTATAATTAAATCAACGGTATTTATACAAGTTAATTTAGTTTTTAGAATTGCGGAACCTGTGGAAAATAATTGCGGCCATTTTTTTACATTGAAAATGAAGCTTTTTTTTTTTAACCAAATTTAGATATTTTTAATTTTTAATAAATTCGATTTAATGCGACCTTCACGAAAGACAATTGTTGAAAAATGATTTTTATAAGCAAAAAGGTTCTAAATAAGTCTTTAACTATATATATATATATATATATATATATATATATATATATATATATATATATATATATATATATATATATATATATATACATACATACACACACATATATATATATGTATACATACATACACACACACACACATATATATATATATATACCATATATGGTATAAGCATATTTTTAATATTGTGTATCGAATTATATGCATATATTAACAATGCTATTATACTTTTTATAGTGATATAAACCTATTTTCCGACTGCAAAATGTCATTCCTTTGCATTTCTGAGGAAAACCGTCGTCCTTTATATTATTACAGTTTTCCCTCGTATATGTTTGTACACACACACACACACACATGCCTATAGATATATTAGTTTGCAGGAAGAGGGACATTTTAGGCAGGTAGTACGTGAATAAAGGCCCTTCAACGTTTATCTGTCGGGTCATTAATCGTGTGCTCGGTTGATGTCTTACCGGTAACCGTGTCGCATCCGACATTACTCTACATGTGGCACCATATAGAATGATTGAGAACCACTGGAACTAGACTTGATTGTGAAATATTTCATCTATATCCGAATGCAACAACCGAATTGCACTAATTATCCAATTACGGCGATATATTTTTGTTAGAGCGTTAATTTATTATTATTATTATTCGAAATTTAATTATTATAATTATTGCGTTATATTTATGTATAATATAATTAAATTGTAAATTACGTATAAAATCACAATATACTGGCTTCACTTAGTTTTCACAAATGTATTTTAAATATATATAATGAAATTACTAGAACCAACAATAAACTAAATAGTTAAATTTTTTAATTCATCTTATAAAATAATTATTTAATTTTTACATTGATAAGCAATTTATAATTATAAATAATAAAATTTTATATTTATATATATTTCACGCCTGATATAAAAAAATAAATTTTATCATTGTTATATTTATATATGCTGATTTATTTATAGAAAAATATTTTTATTTTTTTTTCAGGAAGAAATAATCTCAGAGCGATTCTAATTTTAATTATAATAAATTTGGAAAATTTATACGTAGAAAAAAAATCTTAAAGACTGCTCTAAATATAAAACTTGAACGATTCTGAAAATAAAAATTAATAATTTTATGTATTATGAAAAAAAAATATTTTTATGTAAATTGTCTACGAAAAAAATATACGCAATTCAAAATTATATGAAAGAGGAAATAATGATATATTCTAAAATTAAAGTATTTTGATTAGTGTACATATTTATTTAAATTTTAATTTTTACAATTAATATATAGATAAATAAAATATTTTACAATAATTTTTATTAAAAAAAAATATAAATAATATGTAAAAATAATCCGAAATAAAATAAAATCTCGCAATAAAAATAATTAAAATAGCAAACGTTCAGCCAAAAAATTAGTCTATTTAACTAGAAATTTTATTAATTTGTTATAATTATAATTATAATAATAATAATAATACGTGGAAATCGTTTAAAAGCCTTTCGTTTGCATTGCGGAAAACGGGCGAAATTACACACACACGAAACACATAAAGTGCCACAATTATCTCGTTATTAAACGTAACATATATCGTTTAACGAACAACACACTTCCGACGCTTTTAATATCGAACGACTTTACCGTCTGTCTGTTTGTGTGTAATTTCATATTTTATTTTATATGCGACGGTTTAAATGCTTCGCATATTACGACTTATATACCGTGATACGTTTTATTGTGCAATAAAAATCTCATTATTACAGCGATTTTGTTATATATCATACGCTTTTATTAAAAAAAATACATATATAAATATATATATATATATTCATTGTGTTTATATTAATGTTAATTAATGATAATAAGTGTTAACGTATGATATTTGTGATTAATTTTTATTGTGTTTTTTTTTATATATAATATATTCATTATCAACTCTGATTTTATATATTAAATAGCTATATTAATATTAGAGAAAGTAAGTATTATTATATAATTTAAATTAAATATATAATTATTCTATTCACATTAAACAATATTATCTGAGAAAGTTCTAATATTTTTCTCGGAATAAATAATTACAATTAATGTTTTAAAATCATCAAATACAAAGCTGAAAGCGAGAGAAGAAATTGGTACAATAAAAATATTTACGTTTAATTTCAATATGAAAATTATGGGATATTTTTATAAAGCTTTTGATATTCTAAAGAATTGTTCTTCAAAATTTGGAATTTTAATTCAATAATTTTCTTTTTTAGAAATAAATATCTGATTTTTAATCACTTCAGGTCTTGCTCAAATGTATTTAATAGATTTTAATTTATAATATTATTTTTTTAACAAATTTTCTGATATGATTATAAAGATTTTATATTAGATTATTATTTAAGAAGAAAAATAAATATACCGTATAATAGTTGTAATTTTTTATTGCTGGAATTTTATATATTTGCTCGTAATAAACGAGTCAGAATCCTTCACTATCAAACAGAAATGGACTGTGAAAAATGGCAAATTTTTTTTTTATTTGAAGTCGTATCGTAAGTGGAAAATTAGGTCATATTTCAACAACAACATCATCTATTCATAAAAAAAAATAAATAAATAAATGGGTCCTACCTTCTGGTTTAATATGATTATGACGAGTAGAGAGCGGCACGAGGACAAACTAATAGGCAAAAGGACCATCCTCCACGAAAGACCTTTTCATGAAAAGACTGTTTTTTTTTTGTCAATTCAATATAATATATATAAATAGACATATTTATATTGAGCTGTTCACGTTTCAAATTATATTAATTTATTTTGCGGTATATAAAAATGTCGATTTATTATGAAAATATTTTTTTTGCCAATTTACAAAAAAAAAAAAAATTCTTTAAGTATGTTGGCAAAATTAAAATGTTTTTTTTTAATTTTTTTTTTTTAGAAGTATTTATGACTAGAATTTTTGGTAAATAAAAATACAGATCGATAATAATACTCGAGGAATATTAAGCGATTTCGAGTCAAACACTCATTGTGTGGCGCTCAAATAAATTGTTAAAATCTATTTTAAGTGTAAGCCGCCCCGGGGTACGTTTGCTCCATCCCGGACAGGAAAAAGGATCATTTGTAAATGTCTGGTCCCTGGAAACCGTTTCCAACTTTATAAATATATATATATATATATGTGTGTGTGTGTGTGTATATATATAAGTATTCACATATTTTCCTTGGCCGCATCCAGACAATATAGCAAAACCCCCTCGTTTTTGGCGTCCAGACATTTTTTGCCTTAGACTAGAAGACGTATGTTCGGACCTAGTGCTTATATACCAACACTAAAGCTCGGCTTTTTCCTAAATAAAATAAGCTCTGACTATTTTTTATGCTTTTTTTTTCATCCATGTCGCTCAGTATTTGTTTATGCTCCGTTTTCATATGTACTTATATTTTTTTATTATATATATATATATATATATATATATATATATATATACATTTTTTTCAGTATTATTTTATTTGGTAGGCGCAAAGCTCTTCTGAAAGTGGCGGGTGATCAATTTCCGCGTCAGACCAATGTACACTTTTTGTCTCATTAAAACTATAGTTGAGTCACTGCCGACTTTGTCAACCTGTAACGAGGATTATCCGGATTACAAGGGTTAAATCTGTGCAAACTTTATACTGAACAATGTGTTTCATTGTGTTGAAATATAAAAAAAAATAATAGAAAAGAAAATAATACACTCGAAAGCGCTTCTAGAAACTATCTCGTTTACTAAATCGTTTTTTTTTATAAGTATATATATATATATATATATATATATATATATATATATATATATATATATATATATATATATATATATATATATATATATATATATATATATGATTTAAAATATCGAGTTAACGAATTTACGGCAAATCTTTAAATATACCCTATTTTATTATATTTAATTTTGATATACAAAATTTAAATGTTAAATATCTTTAGACGATTTTTCCGAACTTCAAAAATAATATTATCGGGATACAATTTTTTTTTAATTTTAAATTTATTAAAAATATAAAATATGATATATATTAAAATAAAAATATATTAAATATTAAAATTCCAATAGAAATAAATATTTTTATTATAGTACTAGTATAGGAATTCAATATAAAAATATTTGCGTCATTTTTGATAAACACGTAAAACATTTAAAAAAAAATGTTATTTAAATATTAGATAAAAGCAAAGGTTCAACCTAGTAAAAATAATCGCAAAGAGAGTCAAAATATCTATTTTTGTTTATATCAGGCATGTCAAACACGTGACACGCAGACCACATGTGGTTCATCATTACATATTTTTTTTTTTTT
This sequence comes from Leptonema lineaticorne, assembly GCA_024500535.1. Taxonomy (NCBI): domain Eukaryota; kingdom Metazoa; phylum Arthropoda; class Insecta; order Trichoptera; family Hydropsychidae; genus Leptonema; species Leptonema lineaticorne. Next base: position 5,914,002 of record JANIJI010000003.1, on the reverse strand, counting down.
TTGATAAAAAAATTGTTAATAATTATAAATTGATAATAAGTATCCGTTTTCAGAGCATATAAAAAAAATATTAAATGCGTCTTTCTTATTGTAAACAAATTGATCACTTAGATTTTATTAATAATTTAAACAATAAAAATATGCGGCCCCTAATTTAGTACAAAATTTATAATGTGGCCCACAATATTAAACGAATTTTACATACCTCTATATATTATATATGAATCATAATATAATAGTATAGATTTATACGCCACCCTCTTTTATTTATAATATATATATATATATATATATATATATATATATATATATATATATATATATATATATATATATATTCATTATTAAACGACCTTCAATGTCAAAATATTATAAGTACAAATATTAATAATTAAGTTTCAAGTATCAAACTTGAAAGTCAAAATTTTCCATATAACAAGGCCACATTTGTATCGTCAGACATTTAGGACTTATAATTCGCATGAGGCAGATCGATGGGATTAGTAACAGACAGACATCACACACATACAACATAAAAATATAGAAAGAAAGCTTATGGTTCTATTTTTGGTATGAGAATAGAAAATACGTTCCTAGGGAGGGGCGGGGGCGGTTTTTAGAGGGTGCGGAATAAGGGCAAGACGCGCGTATTTCTCATACCGATTTTATACTAGCAAGTATTAAGGTCGTCCCAGAAAATACTCGATAACGACGTAATCCAATCACGGTCGTAAACCGATCTTATTATACGGATAGGGACAGAACCCTAGAGGTTTGGTAACCTTTATTTTTCGCGAGTCAGGTTAACAAATCGACTTACATTCACTTTTCCGAATAGAAAAAGAAAAAATGTCGTGCGTGAGCTCGTATAAAATCGTCGTCTATGAACGATTCTCGTTCTTATTGCACCGTTCTATCGTGTTAAATTAGATCGTGTGAAAGCTCCATTCAAAGCTTAAAGCTTTCGAAGATTAGATATATTTGATATTTATAACGCGCGTTGCCTATTTTGAATCGTGATATCGTATACTGATATTTATAAAAGTATGTTGTATCGGTTTTTTTTCCTTATTACTAGAATAGTAGTCGTTCTATCATTCTATAATTTTATTATATTTCTTTTTGATTTTTCTTGCTTTTGCGTTATATTATTATATAAATAAAAATAGACGATGTATTTAGCATATTTTAACACTCAATATAAAAATACGTATTATTTACAATATTAATATTTTTAAAATTCTTTTAAAGTATGTTTAAAATAACTGTACAGTTATTTGTGATTCTCGCGAAGTTTAAAAAGAAAATTTGTATAAAGTATATATTGTAAAAAAAATTGACATAGAATATTTTATTTACTTTTATCAAATCATTATCAAAATATACATATAATTAACTACATATTAAACAATGTTATTTTCTCTTATCAATTAACAAGAAAAATAAATTTATTAAATGAATTATATATATATATATATATATATATATATATATATATATATATGATATAGGTTTATATTAATAATAAAATCGTATTGAAACAATCGTTGTAAATAATTTCATTCGATTTAAAGCGGCTTTATATGAAATTACCCACTTTCTTCGTGCAATCGCCGCAGAGAAGAAAAATCGAAAAACATTTTCTTTCTTTTCCTTTCATCTTATACAATATCTTATATATATATATATATATATATATATATATATATATATATACGATTCGTGGAAAATTCCACGGCCGCACTCGTTTGGTATTCTTTTCGCGTTAAAGACTTTCTAAAATCTTCGAAAGTTGTCAAAGTTGTCGAAAAACTACGGTTCGAACAAATCATGCAAAATATTTGATCTGAATAGTAATCGTCGAAACTTGTAACGTTAGAAATAAACGCAAAATCGAAAAATCGCTTTTTACACGCGGGGTACGAATCTCCGAAAATAATGATAAAAAAAAAGTAAAATAAAAAGAAAATATATAAATTTGCATTTTGATTATATACACGGCGCCATTAATTTTAATTTTATCGATTGTGTTTTCTTCTTTCATTTTGATTTTTTTTATTATTATAAATATTCGATTATGTATTGTTTTATATTATATAACAGATGAAATGATTATAATTTAATATATTTTTATATTTAGAAATATTTATTTAATTTTAAAAATGTAAATATAATATATATAAAGAGAAAAATATCACGAATAAATTATAATATATAAAACTTTTTAGAACTTTAAATGAATTTAAATAATACGATATATTTTAATAGTTGATTTTTTAAATATTTATATATTTCAACACTAAATCTATTATTACCGGTCAATTTGAACGTTTTCAAACTTTTGTACAACTTTAACATATTTAAACGTTATTGTATCGCTATCAAACTTTTCTTTAAAATATGTATACAATGAAATTTCTATCTTTATTTTATTTATCTATTTAATTCGTTCAACAACAAATTGACTATTATCTACTGTCAATTATAAAAAATAATAACTACTTTATAGACCGTTCATTTAGACAGGACACTGTAGAGATTGGAATATATAAAAAGTGTTTATAGAATAAATGTTAAAAATATTATTAGAATATTATAAATGTAAATAACTAATTAAAATATTAATTTTATAATATATTAAATGTCAACGCAATACGAATAAGCGTATGTCTTATATAACATTATGTTGTATTGGATTTTCAAATTCAACATTTAAAGTGCAATTTGAATTTCAAATTCATTCGTAATGTATACGTTAAGCATTCGATTATCGACGTGTACAGATTCCTTCGCATTTGAAATAGAATATAAGGGTGAGTGTGGCTCACCACCTCAAATAAATGACGTTTCAGACATGTCGTAAACTTGTCACATGAATATGGTAAACGCGCAAAAGCATTAATAACGATCGTCGAAATTATCATAAGTAATAAATCGTTCGTACACCGGCGGAGAAATATTCCGGAGCTCTGGAGTTCCGCTCCGCTAGACGCGCGACACCGGAGCGTCGTTCCGTTGTCGCAAAATTTATTAAGTATGAAGCGTCGCGGAAATTATCCGACGCAAATGGTGAAATTGAAAAATCGATATCGAAGCAGCAAACGATTCGACTCCGGGTAATATAATAATAATGAAAAAAAATATATATATAACCGATTGAACGGAATTATTGGGATTCTTCATTTTGCCGTGTCGTCGCAAATTGATTGGAAAGCGGTTTAATGGTTTTTGAATATTTTTCCGTTCGGTTCGATATTATTTTTTTTTCATCGCCTACTTTGAACGGTCGCCTTTGAGGTTTTTCATCGTGGAAAATTTATAATTCGGTAAAAATCTTTCGTTATCGATAAAAAAAGTGCTTAAACGTCAATTGTTGACTATTGGATTTATAGATTTCATTATTATTATTATTAAAAATTATCTAGATTTAAATGAAAAAAAATCAATAATTTTACAGAAGATAAATTTAAGTCCGTCTTTCAAGTTTAAACGGTATGTAATTTAATTTATTATAATAAAATCATATTAAAGAGATTTAAATTTGAAATCTGTTTCAAATTGACTGAACATTAATTTATCGCGTTTACATTTTAAAATATAGTATTTTCTGTTTATATTAAAAATACTTTTTTATACAATGATTCTCAAATGGTTGATATAAATTTGTTGTGATCGAATCATAAAAAAGTAGTTATATAAAAAAAATTATTTTAAAAATATATTTATATGATTTCATATTCTAAATATATTAAATCAAAATAAAATTTTATTTCAATAAATTTATGCATAATTAGTTATCGTTTTTAGCGTTTGATTATATATTGGTGAGACAATTTAAATTTATTATAAATGTTTTCTTAAAAAAAAATTTCAATAAATATTATTTTTTAATATATATTGAATTCGTAAAATGTACGTTAAAAAATATATTTTGCTTAAACAAACGTATTGTGTTTTTATAAATTGTGTTCATATGAAGATTGTTTCTACATTTTATTTCGACTACAACAAAACAATTTTCAATTTGAACAATTACACGATGCTGAACAAAAAGTAAAAAAAAATAAAAATACATATATATATATATATATATATATATATATATAATATAAATAGAAAACGTCGAATAATTCCAAAAAACCTCGAACATCGAAGAAAATAGAGGGATCGTTCGGAAAATTCGCAGAAAAGCACAACTTTTCACGTGTGTTCGCGTTCATTACAATCTAACAATTTAAAAGTACGAAGTTTGTTTTCTTGTATATTGTTCGTTATTTGATACGAGGATCCCATGGGTGAGAAACGACGATAGAAAGAGTGAAAATGTGGGGCGGGGCGCGGTGGTGATGGTGGGTGGGTTGTTTTTGGTGGAAAATTCGAGAGATTTTTCGTCGAATTAAATTCGAGGACCTTTACCGTGGGGTCGAAGCGAAACGCGAAGGGAAAAATAAGGACTCTCCGTTCGAGATTCACCTTGGAACAATAAAGAAAACATAGGAAGCTAATTAAGAATAGTGGTTCTGTTGGGATTTGAACCGAGTCCCGAACATGGCACGGTTTGCACCGCAAGAAGCTCCCTTTTACTCGCAACTCGTGGCCATTGTTCCGACAATAAAGATTCCAATTATGCTCAAACGATTCTTAGATCGTGTTCTGCTTAGCGAATAATTTTAACGGGACATTATGTGCATTATCGTTCTAGAAATAAAATATTACACTATAAAAAGATTTAACAAGTATGAACGATTTCGGAGAAAAAAAAAACACGAGCTTTTATTTTATATAGGAGCGCCTTGTATATTAAATATTTTTAACGTTCTCTCAATTGAGAAAATTTTCATATATAAACTTCTAAATAAAAATGTGAAAAATATTGTTTTCACAATATTTATTAACAAAATATAAAAATCTATTTAATTAAAATTAATTATTTTTATTTTAAATAAAATATATATATATATTTTTTATTTAAATTACTTTATATCTGTGAATATTATTTAAGATTCAGTAGACTTGATTTATATTCTGAAAGGCTTTCAAGTACTTAACAATCTTTAAAGGGTTGTAAAATACATTGATATATTTAATGGGTTTCTTTTAATGACATAACAAATTAAATAATACTATTATAAATATATCAGTAATTATTTATATAAATTTAGTTTTTCGATTTTAATATTTTATTTAATATTAAAAAAAATGATTCAATAATTATTACTCTATTTATTTATTTTTTTTTAATTTGAATATTTTAATTAAATAAAATATATGATCAATTCAAGTCTGAAGTTTGTTTAATTAGAAATGTTTATTTCAAAATTCATGTTCATAATGAAAATATTTATTTTTTAGATAGTATAAAAATCATTAAAAAATAATAATAAATATATATTATTTTCCAGCTATTGATAAAATTTCTACTAAGTTGAATATATAATATTAAATTGTATAAATGTAAAAAAAATCTTCAACAAACTTTCATTCAGCGAATTCATAATTAAATATAGCTTAATGCAAATTTAACGCGAAAATTACTTAATTAAAACGACATTTTTCTTTTTGCTTCAGAGAAATAGCAAAAAGAAAAAAGAAAGAGAAAAACGGCAAACGAAAAGCAAACAACAAGGAAAATATAAAAGAACTATCCGGTAAAAAATTACGTTTCCCGACTCACTTCCGGGCTTTGAACCCGGCTTTCGAGTGGGCGGTTTTTAGGGCGGGCGTTGAAACTTTTTTTTCACCTTTATTTTCGTATAATAATAATACTTTTAGTTTTCGCGGAATTCAGACTTATGAACAAGACCGGCTGTCTATTTGTTTTCGGCCCGGTTAACATTAATATAAGACGACTCCGAGGGTGAGTCTTTGACAAATTCTAGACATGTATCATCCCCCTTTTTTGACTGCACCCCGTGACTTTAGTTTGCATAAAGCTTTTATCGTCGTAAAACTTTTTGTTCACGTAGGCGGAAAGGAAAATAGACCGTATATAATAATGACGACACGTTGCATATATATTTATCAATTTTATTATTCGGAGTGATTTTGGGAAAAAAATCTACGTTTTTTATGTGCGAATTCATAATTGAATATCAAGAACGTTAAAAGTTTGTAAAAATGTGACAGTACTTAAATTTTTTATATAAAATAATAGATGAAAATCAATATATTACACAATGATCTGTTAGAGAAAGGAAATGACTTAAATTTTCAATTCGAGATTGGAAATTCAAGAAGTTCGCGACAGTTGTTTCACGAAAGACAAAAAGATAGAACAAAAAAAAAATAGAAAGAAAAAGAAAAACACCAAACACGGCACATTCAGATCGAATCACCCGGAAGGCATTTTACTATTATTAGTATTCACATCTAATATTTCATTGGAATTTATTCAGGAATTTTAATATCCCCAGAGAGATCGAGCAAAATAGGTGTGAGTGCGAGAAACTCGAACACAATTCGACTTGGCAAAACACGAGTCCCGACGTTATCCTTGTAAAAATTCTTATACTTATGCGTCTTTTCCTTTTTTTTTCTTTATATATATATATATATATATATATATATATATGTATATGCCTACGTTTCCCTTTTGTTTGCGCTCGTTAAGCAAATACTTCACGGGCTTTACAGGATATATTCGCGTGTTTATGTGAACGAGTAACGCCCGTTATATTGATATAATAACCCATTATTCATGGAATTTCGATGATTATATAAAAAGTTAATGTCTACTTTTCATATTTTATTCTTCTTTACGCCGTCTTCTTAAGAATAATGACGATTCACACGATCAAAGAAAATTTTTGACACAACCATTCGAATTGACGAACAGCTGAACTTCCTATTGATCTTTTCCACTGTAGACTATATTTATCATTTCTCAAGATGTGACCAAGGTATTTCCGATTTTATTTATATTTTGTATAATGAAAATAGGCAGTATAGTCTATTCGAGGGATGTTTTAATTCAATGTTCTGCAATTGTCTCCCTGCGTACAGATAGTGGTATAATTCACTGTGCCGTTATTGTGACAGGTCTGATATTAAGTGCCCTGCACTTAAGTACGAGATTAGAGCCACCCTTATAATTGTATGAACTAATTCAATATCGTCTAACATAAAGGGTAGAAAGTATATGTGATTTTTTTTAAATATATATATATATATAATAATTTGTATTATATTAAAAAATGTTGGTAAAATTATTTTTTTTAGTGTGCACAGTCGTTGCCGTTTACGAACACAAATCACGAGCAAATCGCCGTTTAAATAAAGGAAAAACGTCTCCCCCTCGGGGGGCGGTAGGCAGGATGAAACGTGTCCCCCGTGGGGCCGAGGTGACAAGTGGCACAATAATCGGAATCAGTTTCGATCGGAGTTCGCTTGTTCGCCTTTTGCGGTCGTGGAATTTTTCCGGTTTCGCCCATCGGAATTCGCGTGTCTGTCTGCGAGGCCTGCCAGCCAAGTCCGGAATACCAAAAACGGGATCTGACCTCGTCTCGGAGAAACCTCAAACCTTCCACTAGTAACGTTTCGTAGTCGTTCTCTTCCTTCCTATATTCCTCTTCCGTCGATTCGGAAACGGATTTCGGAGATTTCTCTGTGTAGTTTTTTTTTCTTCTTCTTCTTCTTCTTCTCGTCTCTATAGGGCAAGTTTGAGGTTTTTGGATAGGGTTGTTCAATTCTTATATATCATATATAATAATATAAATAAATAAATCAATATATAATACCATACCTTTTGCTGTTATATATATAATATTATAGATTTATTTCTATATAATAAAATTATTGTATGTGAGCCTAAACATATTAATAATTGTATTCTATATATATATCAAAATGAACTGAAATGTATTTTTAAATTAACACAGTTATACTTAAAATGTTGGAATTATTGTTATTGTTTATAATTCTCAAATTATTAAATCAGAATTCGAGAAACTGAAACGAAAAGTTCTCTTTCAAGCTATATTACGTCATCATTGATATATATATATATATATATATATATATATATATATATATATATATATATATATTGCTTAGATTATTATAGAAAATCTAATTAGTTTTAATGAGTTATATAAATTAAATTTTAATCGACAAGTCATATTATTAAAATTATTGCGGATAGGAAGCAAGTTAGTGGACTGTAATTAATTAAATTTAAGTGATAACTTTTATGAGATGTAATTTTATTAATTTATTTCTTAAAATTATGTTTGAATTATAGATATTGAAATTTCAAGAGTAGGAAGAATTATTAAAATAAAACAAAAATCCCATTTTCTTTTAAATGCAGCTAGTGCAGTCTTTGCTCGAATTCGACCTGCAAAAGATGTGTTAATAATTATATCATATTTAGATTAGAGATCACGAATTAAATTATTACTTAGTCAATTCAACTTTATATTGAAAAAGTCCATTTAAAATGTGATGAAAAATAAAAATTGAAATTCTATCGAAATCGATATTAGACGTACTGTAATAAAAATTTTAAATTTCGATTTTAACCATTAGATTTGAATTTTATAGATCCGAATTCAAATTCGATAGTGTTCGTAAAGTTTGACTTTAGTTCCACAGCCCTGGTTTTTAGTGGGTCCTGGGCCCGTTACGCGCCCTCACGCGCCGCTCCTTTCCCCGATTTGCCATTGTTTGCTTTAACGAGATGTACTTAGGCGGGGCATCACGTGCCACCCTTTGCCGAGATTTCAATTCTATCGAAATTTCTGCGGCGGATTTCGAATCGGAAAACTGAGGGTGGACGGTTTTGAAGAAAGGGAAAAAGTGGATATATATATATATATATATATATATATATATATATATATATATATATATATATATATATATATATATATATATATATATATATATATATATTTATTTTGCGTGCTCGCACGCCTTACCAGCACGCTTAACATCGGTTTATAACAGTTTGAGAAACAGTGTAAAAAAGTAACGTTTCATCATATACTAATTAATTGCTCATTTTAATTTTTTTTTTCTATCTTTTGATTTGATATATATGCTATGTGTTTTTTTAATTTTTCTTTATAATATAATATATATATATATATATATATATATATATATATATATATATATTTTTTAACTACAATGCAGTCGTAATTATGTATGCTTAGAATATAACAATAGTGACACTTTAGTTTTAAAAGCTCGAGGCTTTTTTATTCTTGTTTGACTTTTAATGGCGAGAGTCGTTAGTTTTACAACCAAAATAAAGCTTTTATGAAACTATTTTATATTTCTCATATCTTTCGTAATGGAAAGCATCATGCGAATAAAGCTTTATGCCGTTATCTAAAATTATGTTTTTCATTCGTCATTTGAAAGTTATAAACTTATATAACTAATTTTGTTTATTTATACATATAGTATATCCAAAATAAAAATCCAATTTTCGCAAAAAAAAAAAATATACGCGTCTTTCTATCGAAATATTTTTTTCTATACAAACACTAGAAAAAAAGAAAAACGGATCGTTTCTATTATACTACGAGATATTTATTTTGAAAAATCTAAAATTAGAAATGTACAGTGCGATAAGATGTGAACGGATGGAATATGTTGATCACAACGTCATCCAGAAAGGGTTTAAATGTCAAAGGAAGTAGAAAAAGATGAAGAAGAAGAAGAAGGAAAAAAAAGGAAATATAAAAGAAAACAGAATATTCGTCTTCAATAGCCTTTATTTTGCACAATATCGTACACTTAGATGTATGAAAATTGTAAAATGTAGTGCGGTGTGATATACGATTGTGCTATTGTTACATGCGACATGCGTACATTCATAACGGGCCCGTCCTGTATATTTTACACCTGTGCATGTATAGGATTGTTGTAAAGTTTTATAATTTTATTTTAAAGTTTTGAAATTTATTTAAATATTATGCAAAAAAAAAAATCATTTTTATATTTATATAATTGTGTGTATAACTGTAATTATGATATAATAAATTATATGATCTTAAAATAAATAGAAAAAATATTTTTTTTAATCTATTGTATCAGTCAGGGTAGGTTTTTGTAATTGTCGGTGTTTTTCCGGTTTCTATTTTCGATAAAGAATATAATTAGAAAAATAATACAATTGATATACTTTGTATAATAACAATAGTTTATATATAGAAATCAATATAATACTTACGTAATAACAATAATAATTAAAATGGATTTTTTTTTCAGAATAATAGTATATTTTTACTTGATATATACTCAAAAAGAAAAAGATTATTATATATAAATCCTATGAAAAGAAATTTCTACCAAAGGTTTGACGTAGAAATTGCGATTCGATTCTAAATAATAAATCATTACCGAAAAAATTGATAAAAACTTTGAAGGACAAATATAGAATTGAATAATAAATCATTACCGAAAAAATTGATAAAAACTTTGAAGGACAAATATAGAATTGTCTTGCTATTGATTTATAATATATATTTAACACAGATACGACAAAAGTTTATTTTTTATACATTTTAAAATACCGATTTTTTTTTCAATAATATTAAAATAATTTTACTAAATAGATGATAAACATGTATATATATATATATATATAACAATCAATATAGATATCAAAGACTAGAACTGTACAAAGATTTCGTAACGATCCTGTACAATATTATATTTATAGGAATAATTCGGTATACCTGAGGAATTCTATACCATTTTTGAATAGTTCATGCGTATATTAAGCTCACATCAGCCAAAGACGTGTTACTCGCATACACACACACACACACACACACACACACACACACACACACACACACACACACATATACATATATATATATATATATAATATTTCATCTATCCGTTTTGCGGCCGCGTTTGATGTCTTTCACATTCCCAGAAGATTCACGTTGTTACATACGAATAATATAACGGGCACAACGCGTCCCCCTTTCTCGATATACACGTATCTATATATTTATAGATATAAATTTACGCGCACGGCTCTAGTTATATAAATAAATATGGAAGTGTAACGTCTGGCAACAATGCTTACGGGAAACGGGTGAGCGGTTTACCGAGTTTTCCCAGTTGCGGGATTCGGGACGAAACCTAACCTAACCCTTTCTTCGCCGCGGTAATGGCTTTCTTCCACTTCGAGGCCTTCGTGGCAAACTTGCTCGCGTTTTTTGGGGGCCCTGCGAATCGTGAGCGTACGCAACTTTTGACTGTTTTGCGTGGTCCGATGCCGTTTTCGCTTTTGAATATTGGGCACACTTTGCGTCTGCTTTTATGTACGTGTCATAGACGAATATACGTAATCGATAGTTTTGATCAATGTTTTCTATTTGGTATTGTTTGTTTGTTTAATTTGTATTTGAAATGTTGTAGATTATTATTATAATTGTGAATTTTGATGTTGTGAACTAAAAAAGATTCTATATTTTTATTCAAATTACGTAGTCAATACACTTTTATTTTCTAATAAATATATAATATACGCGTTTTGAATGAAGGCACTCGCTTATATTTTTAATATTTTCATTGATGAAAAGTATTATAATATTTGATGTGAATTATTGACCTTTATATTTTTAAAGACATTTAAAGTGAAAAATAAGAAATAAGTAAGTTGGCAAAATCTAACACACTTTTATTTAATTTGCACTGTTTGTTTGTTGGTTTATCGGATTGGAAGCTTGTAATTGATTTTTCGACCACTTTCCAACATCTAATCGAATTGAAATTTTATATATTTGCTCATTCTTGATGACAATACCCGAATAGATTAGCAGATTTATCAATTACTTGATGATTAAGTGGTAATTAATTAATTTAAATTTTACAGCGACCCTTATGTGTAAAAAAAAACTATTTTTTATTTTTTAATATAGAACGAAATTTTTATTATTATATATTAAATATAATTATAGTATATATTTAAGAAATTAATATATTAAATTGTACTAGATTTTTTTATAATATAACAACACTTGTAAAAACAAAAGCAATCCAGATTAGGTGACTTATATGATTAACTGAATAAATTTAAACATCTATGAATAGAATATTTTTTAAAATGTGTTATCGTACCATATTATAATATTTGTCGATTGTCTGACTAGTGAACAGTATTTTCTGATCTTGCATCTTCGACGAGATATCTCGATCGTCGTCATCATCATCATCATCATCATCATCGTCATCGCTAGTAAACCTTAATCCGTGACACATTTTCCTTTTCCCGTTTTTCACGGGTCGTTCCCGTTGCTTCGATAATTTATATTCAAAGTGTGTCACTCGTCGTCTGTCCCTTTAAACGGACTTAATAGTACCGATGTTCCTCGCGCCCCGAGAAATAATCCATTTTTGGCCGTAACTCGATTACAAAACGGCGGCCAGCTGCTTTACTTCCGGACGCGCACGACTACTTTCACGCGTCGTCAAACAATTTCCCCCCCCCGCGCGCGCCGCCCCTCCCATTTTCCACGAAAAGCGCCCCGTTTGCGTTTTTCTTTTTTTCTTTCCTTCTCACGCGTTTCAAACGTTCGACTCTCGGTCGCTCTTCGTTTTATGGAAGCGGCTCTCTTCTTTCTGGCCGAATTGCCTTCATCGCGTTGAATAACATGTATTATATTTTCATTTAATCGAGTATTCGCATCAGGTTTTCGTCGAATTTTTTTTTTAAAGTGCCGTCACGACCTTCGTGCAAAATTTATATATATATATATAAAAGAGAATAAATTTTCGATTTATATATATATATATATGAGTTTTATATAAAAAGAAATTGCGTGCGAGCTTCTAGTGCTTCATATAAATTCAACGAAAATATTATCATTATGATTAATAATACAAGATACGTATAATGTATCAACATGTGAAAGATCAACATTGCCTTTTGCGTGAAGTAAATTTCCCTGTTTTCATCAAATAAAATCTAAATATAGAGAGCGGTTTTGTTAGGAAAGAATCACTAAAATGAAATGAAATATTTTCTTTTTGTCAAATATTATAATGTATTCGAAAAAATAATCGGAAATATGTTGTATATAATATATTACTCAAATGTCAAATAAATATAGTTGGAAAAGTTTTGATCTTTATTGAAAATACATACATATATGTTTATATTTTTATGTCTAATATATATATTGTAAATATAATCATTTAACACATAAATAGTTAATTTAAAAGCTTTAAAGTTTTTATTTTATTTTTACTATAAGTATAAACTTACTTTTAAAACAAATATTGGAACACATGTCAAGACATTTTTCTTTATTTTTAATTTTTCATCGTGTTTATATTTCATATGACTTTTAAAATAAAAGTAATATAAAGAAGTTGTTGCAATAGAAAAAATACTGGGTGCATTTTTATATCGAAATAACATATATTTTGTTAAATATAATTCAAAGGACTTTTTATAATTATTTTTATTGAGGAAATGTTGAAAATTTTTTACATTATTCCAAACTCAAATTTTCAAAAATAAAATAAAATTTTTTAGTGTAAAAACACTTGTATTTTTGAAAATATAATTATAATATCATTATTATTTGTTTCAAGGATGAAAAATTTAATGAAAAGTGTTTGAAAACCGAAGCTTTCGAATGTTGAACAATGAATTTTCAATTGCATTAAAATCTAAAGTTTTAAAATATGCGAAAAAAATATTCAATCCGTACAAATTTTTTTATAATTATTTAGACGTACATATTTTTATTGATCTATTACATAATAATTATATTTATAATATGAAAATATATGTAAAAAGTCGATTTTAAGCGAAATGAAACAGCGCCGAGAAAACGAATCAAAAGGATTACTCCAAGATTTATTGCCAGGTTTACATAGACTTCTAGCGCCTTGACTATGACAAATGACATCGAAACTAGATATGAAAGATTCTTTTCTTAACTAAAGAAAAAAAAACACGAAAGAGAGCGTCGGGGAAGAAAAAAAAAGTAATACGACACCGGCGACGGGAGTGGGGGGGGGATGAAATAGAAGTGGAAATAGAAGAATAAGAAAAAGAGAAAACACACTTCGAGACCTCTTTTTCCGAAACGAAAGAAAAAGAAAAAGAAGAAGGAGGAAAACGCATATATACGCGAATTATATTCGTGTCGTTTATCCTTTTTATAAAGGCAAATTTGCTTGAACTTTTCCCCCGTACAAGGCTTCTTAAAGTTACCTATCAGTTGACAAATGTTCTTTTTATACATACGTATCCGTATCATGAATATATTGCATGTTTTATTATACTTTCATATCCTTAAAATAACATATGATAATGCCGTGAACTTTTCCTAGGAAATTAGATTAAGGATTATATTTTTTTTCGATCTCAAAAAATATTTTTAATATTATCATATAATATTGAAAATTATTTTTAGATTCACATTAGATATTCTATATTTTTTAAATCAAATCAGTGTTGTAATATTTTTTTTTCTTAATATTAAATTCTTATATTAAATTTAACTACAAAGTTTAAAAGGACCTTAATATAAAATGTCACTTATCTAACATTATTAATTTTAATTTTATAATATATCAGATGACTTAATGGAAATATTTTTTTAATAAGTTCGTATATATTATAGAACTGTTGATATGATTATTAAAAATAAATTAAAGACGTATTTATAATTCATTTTTATTTATAATATCGATCGGTGATATTTATAAGACCTGATTAATATTAATTAAAATATTTTTAATAAGTATTATGATATTAAAAATCAAAATTAATTGAACATTTTTCTATCATTTAAATCTCAGAACAATTAAAAAATTCTTCTACAATATGACAGAATTTATATTAAATATTTTTTTTCCTTATTTATATATATTTTTATCATTAGATTTCATTGTTTTCGTTTCGTGTTTTCATTGCATTTAAAATTTTCATGCATTCCATATAGGAAATCAAATTGTATAAATTACGTTTTTTAAAAAAAAAAATTATATTAAATTAATAGTTTATATTAGATTATATTTGATCATTCGAGATATCCGATATTAAAATCTATAGATATCTTGATAATAATAGAAATGTAACTTTGGCAATTATATAACTTGTAACAAGTATTATATGTAGATGGTAAAATAACGCATATGTATGTGTGTGTGTGTGTGTGTGTGTGTTTAATATACAGATTTGTGTGATATAGTTGTTGGCATACACACAGTTGGCAACATTCATAGCGAGTAAAAGCTAGGCGCACGAATAACTTAACGCTTTTCCAACAGTTTGTTAGTCAAACTCGAAGCGGCGTGCATGACTTGGTGTTAACTGCTTAGTCTTCTTGTGTGCTCTGAATATTCATTCGATTGCCAAAGTTGAAATGAAATAGCTTTTTCGGATAAATTGTGCCCCGTTTCGCTAATCGGACACGTTTTGTTTTCAGCCGACGATCGGGGAAATGTGCAGAGAACGGGAGGTAGGGAGGAACGGAGGGGGGTGGGGTGTAGTTTTTCCGATTGTTTCCGTTTTTCCGCGACGCGCCGAATGAAAAGCACGAGTGTCGCATCGTTTTTACGAATTTTCTTGCACAGATTTCGTTGTGCATTTCGAGCTTTGTGCGACGTTTTATTTATATATTGTCGTCTGTCGATGTTTGATGTAGAACTGCGTTTACGATTTTATGATTGATAATCGCGATTAGTTTCTTTATATAATTTATAAAACAGTTTTTTTATATAATTCATGAAATAAATGGTGCAATTTATAATAATTTATATTGCTTCAAAAAACTTTTCTTCTCTATCATTTTGATGTTTTGACGATTCATTTGGATGTAAATTTCATATTTTACATTTAATCTATAATAGTACGTTAATATTGTTAATTTTTTATAATTTTTGTGAAAAAAAACGAGGTTGTTTAATGTTGATATTATGGAGCTTTTTCTTTATTTTCTTCTTTTTTTTTAATCAAAACAATATAAATAAAAAAGTGTTTTTATGTTATCCATGATCAACAAAATTTCAATATAAATTTAATCATTATATATTGAAGTAATGCTTTATGGTTTTTTATCAATCATTATATGTTTGAATTTTATATATATATATATATATATATATAAATTTTTAGAAGTTTTTGTAGAATATAGAGAATTTACATTATGTATATTTTATTGATATAATAAATTATAAAAAAAATATTAATAACTTGAAAATCATTTTATGTATATATATAATATATAAACACTTGAAAAAAATAAAAAAAAGACAAAAAAAGCTAACTTTATCTAGAAAAAAACAGCTTTCTATCCTTCGAAAAACTTCGAAGCAATCGATGCGTATACGCAGATAACTCTGGCAGCTTTTGCTCTGAGCCACTTTTTTTTTCTTTTTACCGACGAATGCGAAAAACTGTAACATTTCGAATTTCGATATATACAAGAGCATATGTATATATATATATATATATATATATATATATATATATATCGACTTTATATATAATGCCTGCCTATCGAATAAATCTTGACAAAATTCGCATTGTGTGTGCGTCTAGAAGATAACGCCTAGTTTCAATAGTCTTCGCGTTTCGCATCAGTTCGCTATCGCTTTTTCACGACTGTGACGAACGCGATCAATTTATTTCCACATATATATATATATATACACACACACATATATATATATATATATATATATATATATAAACCTTATTCTTTCTTTTCTGATCGAATTCTAAATTTGTACACTGTGATGTATGAATATATATATATATATATATATATATATATATATATATATATACATATATATATATATATATATATATATATATATATATATATATATATATATATATATATATATATATATAAACGATCAGGTAAATTTCAAAATTATAAAAATATATATATTATACTATAAATATATGAATTTATATATGATAGTAATAAATTTTAACTCATTTTCCCAAGTCACATCCCTTTATGCGTGTATATATTATTGTACGTATTCAAAGTTGCGTTAAAAGTTATACCAGATATTATAGTTTCTAAATAGTTATTTCAGCATTTCTATTTCGCTAGTTTCGATAGTGTAAGCGGTTTTAAACTGGCATTCTACTATATAATGTAACACAGCTCAATGGCGGATTTTGCCGTAAACTTTGTTTTTGCCCGAAATTTAATTAAAACAATCCCTGCATGCTGTTCAATTGATTAAATTATAATTAAAATGTTATATAATTAGAATATATTTTTTTTATCGTTGTACTATCCTTATATCATATATTGATATATAATTAATCAATATATAAAAAAATAAAAAAGATTTTAATAAAATATAATAGTTTTATATTTTTATATTTATTTCATAGTAATAAAAATAAATACGCTAAGGTTAATCGTAAAATGTACAATTCGATTTTACATTCAATAAATCGTCATTTCTATATTTTGACCGTGAAAATTTAGTTTTTTTTTTTTAATATATAGTGAACGACTTATAAACATCGCATTTTATATCTTTATACGTACATTTTAACCGTATTTTATGGCGGAAAAGAGTGTGAGAAGGAAAAAAAAATGAAAATATGGAAAATATTATACAATGAATACATGAACATACCATAGAAATTTGATGCGGCAATGAACGCACGACGAGAAAAAAAATTATTGCAAAGCCCTGAAAAAAATTTTTTTTCATGCGCGTTTTTCTTTTAATATTTAAATTAAACCACACTTTCACACGCCTAGCCATTCATCTTTTTTTCCCCATACGAAAATATATATATATATATATATATATAAACTTGTACGTATATTACGATATTATATATGTATATTTTGAAAAGAAAAACTCTTCGAAAAATGAGAAACGTAGGCTTTTCAGCGACCGGGTCGGTATACAGGGTGTACTAGAGGTATGAGTTCGGACGAAGCAACGTTGTTATTATGAGTTAAGTTAGATTTCCATACGTATGAAAGTCAAATGAGATAGGAAGATATTGTAAATATGAGGTTATATTTCCGGATAAAGCCTTTTCGAGAGTCTCGAGCGTTGCTTTGGTCGACGTTTGCAATGTTTTCAGACGATGCAATTCGAAAACATAAATATATATATATATATATATATATATATATATATATATATATATATATATATATATATATATATACATATGTTTGCCTTGTATATATAGTATTATGTTATATAAGTTTTTGTTGAAAATTTTCTACGTCGAAGAAAACATGACATTGTCGGAAAAATGTCGAGATATGTTCTCTCTATCATGTTGGAAAATGTATGATATTTTCAGTATGAATAAGCGAGAATACCGTTCGTCGGATTTCTGATATATCGACATTTAATAATATTGTGATGTTGACTTTTGTTCTTATTTTCCACTAAATTGATTTATATCTATGTTATTTTTTTTTATTTTATATTTATCTAATACTTAACAATCATTTAATACGATTTGATTTTGATATTTGTAAAATATGTATATATATATATATATATATATATATATATAAATTATTAAAAATTTAATAAATATATATGTTTATATATCTAGATAGATCTACATAATTTTATATATGTTTTTATTTAAATACATAAATAAAGTACACAAGTAAAATGATTATTTATCTATAATTTTATATAATCGTATATATATGTATATTGATTTAGATGATTTTTATTGTAAATTGTAAACTTTAATATTGTATTGAAATATGTTTTATATATACTATTATTATTTTGAGTATCACGAAAGATAAAAGCTTCTCCATTTTTAGAGCCAATATTATATTTTTGATTTATTATGTATCATGCGATATATATAAAATATTGTATATTAACATCGATTCGTCTATTTTCAGAATGACAACGTCACGATAAATTTATATTATTTTTATACGTAACAAATCGTCGATATCTCATATTTTGCCACGAGCCGTTAGTTTCCATAACACCCTGTATGTATGTATATATATATATATATATATATATATATATATATATATATATATATATATATATATATATATATAGTTCAAACAATGCTAAACTCGCCAGACTTATTTTTTTAGAGTGACAATATCGCTTCGATCTGCTCACAAAGCTTTCGCAGAGTGTATGTTGTACAGCGCTTTTGCTTGTCGAGATTTTATCTGAAAGGTTGGCGAGCACTGAACAGATATCCAAGTTCAGGTCCGGTAACACAGAAGGGGGTGACACGGCGTAACGCTGCACGTAATTGCGTTTGTGCCGTGCCCCCCCCCCCCCATTCCACATATAAATCTGTCTCCCGATACAACAATTTGACCCCAACCTCATAGTCTGTCGTCCCCTAGCATTTAAAGTGTACCCTTATGCTGATAACGTTCAAATTCTGACCACCTTGAGGGTCACATCGGAAGTTCTCAATTGCAGTTCTGCAATTTCAGAATAATATTCGTAATTAAAGGTTAAACGTGAAAGCTGTGCCGTTGATGGGTCAGATTATTATGAAGCATAATCCCGGATTTGAGTCCCGAGGGGTTTTCGAGTGTTTTCGTTATAAAACGTAATGACATGTTAAATCCTTCAACAAAAAGTACAAAGGTTAAACATAGGACAGGTGACTCGTGCTTTTCGGTATTCTAGAGAAAAATTATGTAAAAATTTTAATATACTTAATACTTCGGAATTAACATAGGATTTTTTAGGATAAAGCGTGGCATTTTTAATACACCCTCAAGGGTCGAAATGCCCTTATGGCCCCTGCGTTTTTACACTGATTAACGCTTTGAGTGCCGCGTAGCAAATTAAGGGCCACCCCTTTTTTAAATCTTGTTCAAAATTTGGGGAATAGATGATTGTGTGGTGGTTGAATGTGTCTACTGTGACTGGATTGTTGTAATAAAACGGTTTAGTCGAATCGGGGGTGTTAAATTTGTATTGAAATGTAAATTAACACGAGTACTACAAAGTAATGAAAAAAATTTGTTAAATAATAAAATTAATTTAATTATTTTTTATGAAAAATAAACATACTTCCAAATATTAAAATGTGAAAGATGTTATTGTGATATAAACGTAATATATCATATTTTTATTAAATATAATTTATTGATGTTTTTTTCGGTGAAGATTTAGCCATATTGAAAGTTGCATTGGGTCACATGTGGTCTCCCAGTTGTGAGTTTAACACATCTGGCGTAAAAAGCAATTTTGATATTCCATTAGCAAAATGACGTCAAGCGTTCGATATTATCGGTTTATAAAAAAGCTAACGTGACTTTTTATGATTCATTACAGATTTTTCTTATATTTGGATATTTTTAAATCCATTTTTATAATGACAATTATTTAGATATTAATAAAATTAATCGATAAAAAAATATTTATCATATATTTAGTGTAAAGTTTGAATATTTAGAATATTATTACTTCAATGAAAAAGTATCATTTTTGTTATTCAAAGTATTATAAGAAAAAAATAGTAATATTAAACAAAAATTTTATATTTTAATATTATTTATTTTTATGAAATTTTATTAGAATATATTATACAAATTTATTTAGCTTTTCATGTATGTAAATTATCATAATTGAATACTTTATTATTATAATTGTTGTTTCAATCAAGAAAATGGGCCTATTTCTAGTGCAACATATATATTAAAAAAAAAATGTTTTGGAGGGTGAATATGCGTTAAAATAAATGCTCGGTGCATAGTAATCATCCCTGCCATAATAAACCATGGTGTGTTATTTCCCAAATATATTTTTAACATTCACCCCCTCAAAGTTCCTTGCATTTACAGAATAACGGGATTTAATTACAGAGACGCGTGCTAAATATGATGGGGGGGATTCTCACCCCGAATATTAATTTAAAGTGAATATATACCATATGATGGAATAGGGTCCATATTCGTTTATTATAAAATTTTTAATACAATTTATAAATTTTATTTTAATAAAAAATATTATATTAAAAAAATAGTTTATTGCGTTCGTGTTATATTTTATATTCTCGTATATGTATATATTTTCAGACGTATCTTTTTTGGTAGTGTAATAAATTTAACAGTGCGATAAGAATCCGAGATACATTACAATGTCCAAAATCCGGAAAACTGGGTAATTTTACATTGTGTCACCCCCAAAAAAACTGGGTCAATATTCAGATTTTGTCTACAGTATAAATTGATGAACGTGTTTTAATCGTCAATAGGAATTATTTTTTTTTATACTCGACACTATTATTACTTTAATCCTTTGAATATTATTAGACAAAGTTTATTTTATTTATATAGATTATTATATATATTGACTGAAAATGGAGAAATACTGCAATATTGGAATACACATATTCCTTGCCGATTTGCAGGCGTAAACATTGATTCCTTTCCCGTAATAATATCCCTATTAAATTTATGCTGAAATCATTCGGGAGCGATCAATCTCAATTGCGTGAAGCTGGATTTAGTGGGATGAGAGCTTTCGGTTCGTTGGTTGGCCATAAAATGAGTTGAACTTTTACCGAAGGGATGAAGGGTTATTTTTTTTAAGCAATTGGACACTCTTTTCATTCTTATAACAAAGTAATAAAAAAAATATTTTAAATAAAAACAATTATTTTTTTTAATAAATTAGTGTCAAATTTTAATATAATAATAATATATTTTGTATGTAAATTGTAAAGAAAAAATATCGTTGATTATTTTAAATATTTTTTTCTATAATATTATAAAATAAAGAATGTAGCCGTTCAATTTTAATACTCGTACATAATTCAATTTGCGTATAATTTTTGTTATATAATAATAACTCGGCTACGGGAAGATTATTCCCAAAAGAAACGAATTTCGAGGTGGAAATTTTAAGGATAAACAATAACTGATATCAAATTGAATATCGTAACCATTTTCAATTAAAACGAAAACCCGTGTTTAAACAATGTTTCGCGAAAATATATTTTCGATAATCAAATCAATTTTTACACGCATTCATTCATACGAAAAGCAAAGAAAAATATATATATATATATACAGCGTATAATGAAAAGAAAATTTTCGATAATATTTTCATGGTTTCGCGCTGAATTTAATCAAAGATCGTTCGTTCAATTCTTTGACGATGAAAATAAAAAAAGGAAAAAGAAAATCCGTTAGATTTTCCGGTTTTGGCTCCGTTTCCGAAAATACTTTGTCGAAATTTATTGTGTGTGCTTTTTTTTCTTTCTTTCTTCTCTCTTTCGTTTTTATTATTTTAACATAGAAAATTATTCCGGTGCAGAAAATTCTCAAAAACCTATTTGTACCGTCAAGACCGGACCCCTAGATATGTTTTACGTGCACATTATCGACAGACTTTGAACCCTGAACCATATTGTTACACGTTTTGCCGCCATCATTTTAGCTGAAAATCAGAGATTTTCAGCTGTTCTCAAACATTTTTAATCCAAATATGCTTTCCAATTTCAAATTATTATATTATATATACGACAGAAGTTTTTTAAATGAAATATTTTTTTGATATTTTATTATTGATATTGAATTTTATTTTATTATAAATATAATATAATAATATTCAAGCGAAATTGAAGAACATTTATTATTATCGATTAAAGTTTTATATTTATTTCATTTTTATAAATTAATATATTCTGTATGAATATTTTTTTTTATTTAAAAGACAAACTATTAAAAGTAAAATTTTATGTAATTTATTGATTATTTGATTATTAAATTCATTTTTTTTATTATTTAAATAATTATATTTTTCTCATACTATAAAATATTGTTTTTATATAAAAAGTGTAAATTGTTTTAAAATAATTTTATAATATTATTATAAAATTATTTTATTAGTTTTGTAATGTAGAAAGTATATAAAATAATCACCAATTCAATTCTTTCTATATAATCAAGTCACTATTTTTATGATTAATCTAATTATTTTTAATTAAATAAAAAACAATATTTAGTTTTATAGTGAAAATATTGATATTCATAATAATTAATTTGTATTATAAATCAATTAATTGTGTAATAAAAACAATATTTCAGATTAAATTTTATTATTTACATTTAAAATATCTTAAATATATTAAAATAAGATCAAGCATAGTTTATATATATATATATATATTTTTTTTTTTTTTTAATATTATATTGACAGATTACTTTTTGAGAATCGTCTCGCGTCAATACAATTTATCCGAAATTATATCGACTCGACGGCAATACGTGTATTATTATTATTATATATTTTTTTTCATCCCCCGCAGTCAGTGCAAAACTTTTGTCGGATGCAATCGAACGGAAAATGCTATTTTCAGCAGTGTACGCATTTTCTTTCAGTGGCTTTATTTGACTTCAGTCATGTGTGAGCGCACATTGTTCGTCGACGCCATATTTACGAAATATTTTATTGCAAAATTTTTATACGTCGGGTCGCCGTTTCCATTTTAATATCTATACACGGATAATAAAAATTATTTCTTTTATTAATATATATATATATATATTTAATATTTATATATAAAAAAATATATTAGCAGAGCGTGGTTTCGATCCACGGACCTCTGGGTTATGGGCCCAGCACGCTTCCGCTGCGCCACTCTGCTTCTTATAAATTGGACCTCTAATTTTTGGTGGTGTTTTATAAATACGCCAATAATCCTATCTAAAATATGATGAAAAATATATAAAGTAATTTTTATATATTTATATTTTTTTTAAAGAAAAGTGTCTTATTTTTATGTTGTATTTGACATGATGTACCAAATTTTTAATCAATAATGTGTACAAAACGTGCCTTTTTTAAATATGAAAGAAATGTTTAAAAAATATATTTTTAATAATCTAAATATTGAATTCATATCAATTATTAGATATTTTAATTTTGATTTGCTATTAAAAAATATTATATATTTAATATTTTATTGCGATGAAACTTTTCATCATATCCAAATATATAAATCGAAATCTTTCGAGCGAATTATAATTTAAACGTGATTTAATAGCTACTAGAGACTATTTTTAACTCCATAGATTTTATCCTGTAATTGCTTTTTATCGTTAATAAATCGTTCTTACCTTGAACCGCTCGACATTTTAGAGTAAAGGAGTACGTCAAAGTAAAACGAAGAAAAAATAAAAGGAAAATAATAAGAATGCGAAAGGTCTGATCGTCGAAGAGTTTACTCGGTCAATTACCTAGAAGAATAATGAATGTTTTATTTTTTTTTCTGTATTACATTCTGAATACGATATGAATCAGTCGAATGCGGGGTTTCTGTCTCATTATATATTCTTCAAAACGAGCCGCCGCTGAAAAATATTATCAATTACTAAAGATTAAAAAAAAAATAATAATCGTAATGACCGTCGAATAAACACACGACTTTTGGACTGTAATGGCCTCGCCATTAGAGGATGAATTTTGTATGAGGCCCACACGCACGCGGGGTGGGTTTTTTGGGGGTTGGTTTGGTATATGTTTGAATTTTTCTCGCATGGCTTGATCGATAACTGGAACCCCAGGCGTCCTACTGTGGTTCAAAGAAAGTTGGGGAAGTCGAACAACCCCTAATACTGATTCATAATTGATAGATCATCTCCTCGTTGTAAATTGTTGCCATCTATATAATTGCCGCTACCCCATTTTTTTTTCATTCATACAGATAGTATCAAAAATTTCTAAATAATTACAATTTTTTAATAAATTTATATTTTACTGATTTTAAAATTTGTATATATAGTTTAATTTTTAGCAATATAAAAAAAATGATATAATAAATAATATTATTTTAAATAAATCAACCAATACTCTAGTGTATATTAGACGTAGTGTACGATTATGAAGTGACTATATATTTTCGAGACGTGCTGTATATATTATATACACATATAACGAGCCCTCGATAGCCCCCAGAACATACTAAATTTAAATGTACACGAGGGGAAGTTGATTAATGACCACCGTATGAGAAGAGAAATTTTCCGAGTACGAGGTGTTACCGACAATTTTTTATTCGTACCATGGTTCAAGTCCCGTTGTTTTCTTATCGTCAAATGCTCTCAATGGATGAATATGTAACGTCTTTCTTTTTGCATAATAATAATAATAATAATGTAAAAATAGGGCATGTCAACATGAACTTGCGGTAAATAATAACATGCATTTTTTCATTCTGATCGTATATAATATAAGTATATTTAATATTTATAATAAATTTTAATAATTATTATTTTTCTATTCTATAATCCCAGATCTCGTATAAACGATATAAAAAAATGACCCCTTCAGAATCCTACGTGCACTTAAGGAGAAGTGTTCCGATTTTGCTATCCCGAAATCGAACTAAGGGATAAACCAATAAGGGTTGTCTGTCCTAGAAATTGCCACCACTCTCCCATCCGCCATAATACAATTCCAATCGACATAGAGAAACCACCGCTACTCAAACTTCCAGTCAGTTTTTTTTTTGCGAGACAACATTCCGGCTTAGATACGACCCCCAAGGATGGGGTATATTCGATCCTGGGGAATAAATTGCAGTATTTCTTTTCAATGAAACTCGCAATGGGACTTTTTGCAGCTTGCGATCAACCCCTTTCTGTGGCATTGTGAATGCAGCGAGTGTGGCGTTCCTGTGGGAAGATTGTTCCTATTCCCAGCAATATATCAATGTTTATCTTATCGCTCGTGCCGGGCAAATCCTTTGGATTAGCGATGCCCATTTCGTATGTACGCAGCCATTTATTTTTTTTCCTCGTAGGGGATGTTTTTATTTTATTTTATTTTATTTTTTTTTTTGATCATGTATTTGAAGTGGGTAGTTTAATGTGTAGTTTTAAAATTTTTCCATTCACATCGAACGCAGATGCGTGTCCAATTTATTTTATTTTTTTTTTATAATTGAATCATTTTTTTCTCGTTTCAGTAAGTCGTTATTCGAATGGGTGTTTAAAATTTATTTTGTTTTGTAAGCAATTTATCAATCGAATAATATGACAATAGAAAAAAATAATTAATCTTTTTGGGAAATGTTTTATTCATAAATTATTTAAATTCTTTACATATATATATATATATATATATATATATATATATATATATATATATATATAGATATATTTTTAAACGATCGTACACAAGTATATTTTAGACGATTTTTTTTTTATAAAAATAAGATAAGATACTTTGGCGATAATCTTGGATCATCCTGAAAATGCTGATGTTGTCCAAGACTAAGCTTCAGATGAACGATATATTTTACGATACACTTTTATACGCTATTTTCTTTTTTTTTTTATTCCGCTTCTATTCCCTCAGTCATCGCTGAAAAACTTAATAATTTCGAACGTAATATTTTTCTTTAAACCCGACGTCTTTTTACCTCCGGAAAGAAAGAGGAAAAAAAAACGACTTTTAAGGCGGTTGAGGGTTGAAAAAAAAAACACAACAAAAAACGGAAAGTTTGAACGGACGAAAGTCGTTTTATGAAAAATACAAAAAAAAATACAGTCGGTAATTATTATTACGATCTGTTTACCGCTCGGTATTATTCTCGAGTGTCGTTTTTATAGCGAGCCATATAACGGGTCATATTAAAGAACTAACGTCACTTTCGGGATTAATTAACGCTTTTAATTACGTTAAAAATTGTAAACAATTATAATAAAAGTTAAGGAATGGACGTCGTTTATTATATATATATATATATATATATATATATATATATATATAAAATTGAACGTTTTTAATAAACTCGCATGTATATGATATAAGTTAATTTATAGTGTAAATATAATAATTTTACTACGCTCGTTTATCTGTTTAAATTTAAATGAAATTTTATAAAATTATTATTATTATTTTTTTTTTAATATAATTTCGTTAAATTTTATTATATATGGGATGTGTTTGTATTAAACAGTGGCGTTGGGAAGATGTTGAATTAATTTGTTTTCGGATGATTTATAATGAAAATAGATGACAACGATATTTTTAAGATTTTATTATGAAATTAAGACGATAATAAAAACTAGGGTGAAAAAATTAGATTTCATTCAACATAATTATAACGTTAGTTGTTTAATAATAATTATAAAATAAATACGGTTTAAAATATTATGTTTTTATATTCAAAATATATTTTATAATATATATTGTATTGTGAGACTCATTTTTAATTTTTAATTTCTCTTCATTGATATATTATTTTTCTTGTATTATTTATTAGTGTTTTTTTTCTGAAGAAATAAAAATCAATAACTAGATAATAAATACGTTTTTTTTTACATTTTTGTATTTTATGGAATGTAACGAAATATTTATTCTATATCAGGCATGTCAAACACGCGGCCCGCATGCTTCCCTTCAATATATAGATTGTAATCCTTCAAAATGTTTTTTTTTTTTTTTTTTTTTGATAAAATATATCAATATATAAAATAATTTTTATATTTTAAGCTGATTAACCGTTTTGATATTTATCTTTTTTTTATGAAAATTGTTAAAAATCAAGTTTTTTTTGTATGAGCGCCATTGTTAAAATATGGTCACTTTATGAAATATAAATAATAGAAACAATAGAAACGGCATAATCTATTTTATATTTATATAATTTAATATAAAATATATTAAGTTGCTTGCAATATCATATGAATTTATCATGCTCATAATGAATTCTGTACGCCACTGAACATTGATTCTTAAAACGTGATACAATATTGAATAATAAAAATTTTATAGTTATTCATTATATATATATATACTATATATATATATATATATATATATATATATATATATATATATATATATATATATATATATATATTAATTAGTAGAAATAATCGAATTTAAAATGTCTTTTAACTGTAAAAAATAATATAAATTTACCATAATTTCGAGCAATTTGTAAAATTAAAGGATTAGTAGAGAATAACGTTCATTATTTACGACCGCCGGCAACTAGAAACGGGGGGGGGGGCAGAATTGGAGTAAAAAAAAAACGACATAATGAGACGTATAAGACAAGAGGAGGGCGCTCTTTTTTTTTCTTCTTTATCTCCTAAAAGCGCACCAATTATACGAGGTTGACTCTTAAGTGATACCGATAGACCCATCAGGATTGTAAATGACTTTCATTAATATTTGGGGGTACGAAAATTTTATTCGCTTTCATTTGTCACGAGGTGGGGGGAGGGGTGGGTGGAAGCCTGGAATTTTGTTCGTGTCGTGGGGGATGAAGAACACGGATATCAAATAAAACCTTTTGCACGTTACTTCGAATTTCTCTTTTCTCATTCCTACATTTTATTTTATTTTATTTTTTTTTGTTCATTTGCCCGTTTGATGGTCGCTGAAGAAATGTCGTCATTAATGTAATGATGATTTGTTTGTAAGAATGTTTGCGTGTAATGCTTCATGTTGTATTTGTAATATATGAGACGTTATATATTTATCACTAATATAATACATATTTTTATTTTGTAATTATTGCATAAATTTATGATTTTTTTTATTACGAATTTTGATATAATTTTAAGAAGTATATATATATATATTTTTTTTTTTTTTTGATAAAATCTTACCTTAAAAAAATAAAAGAATACTGTGACAATTTTAACGTTCTATTTTATGTACTATAATTTGATATATATATATATATATATATATATATATATATATAATTATTATTTTTTTATGGAAATAAATAAAATAATTCGGTCGATTAAAAATACACGTTTAACGTTTAGTAAATTTCAAATTTAAGACCATTATTATTTGTATTTTTAATTTTTATCTCAAAAATAATTTTATTAAACGTTTGTTTAAGATTTATTTCATAGAATAATATAATATATTATTTGACCTTCAAGTTAGTACAATATATATATATATATATATATATATATATATATATATATATATATATATATATTAAATCATATGGCTTATAATGTCATATAATTTTGATATGAATGCTCTACTAGATGAACTATGTACGCTACTGAATATATATTTTTAAAATAAGATACGATTTTAAACAAATAATATATTAATTTAAATTATATATGTAATTATATTTTTTTTAACGTATTTCAACCATACAGATAAAACGTATAATATTCTATTGAATTGGTATCATAATCTAAATTTAGTTAAATTTTTGATTTCAATATCATTCTAGCAAACATTTTCAAAATTTCTATACCTAGTTTAAAATATGTCCACACACACACACACACACGATTCGAAATAGCGGCGATTTAAAGGTGAACCGTTACGCACGCACGAACACGCGCACGCATACATCTTTAAAGGCGGGCAATTTATACCGACCAGAATGGAATGTGGTAATTCTGTAAAAATATAAGGTACCCTTAAGCGATGGTGTGAGGGGTCTTTTTAACCCTCTTTCTACGGTAATCTCGAACCGCGCTCCCCCCCCCGCGCGCGCGATTCGCGGCCCGCCCGCGTAAGACTTATTTTAGTCCGTATAAATCACTCTTAACTGCGCAAGCTTTCATTTTAATGTAACTTTTTATGTTTTCCCATAAAATTTACACTCGGAATAATATTTCGCAATATAAAATTGCCGCCGCTTAAGCCTGTAAGTCGGACCGCTCCCTTTCCACCGGTGAAACCCCTTTTTTTTCTTATCCACCCTATATATATTGTAAGCAGTTCGCGCTTGCATACTTGCTAATGCAATTTAAAAACTACTCTGCATAATAATAATAATAATAATAATAAATGAATTTATTTATTTATTCGTTTATATGAATTTTTGACTTTTTGATGTATTTTTAAGACGGTTATATTTAACCGAGTTCACGGCGTGCTTTTAAGGGATTTTAAATTGAGGATTACGATTAGGTTGATTGCAAAGAGTTATTAGAGCGAATCTTTAAATAATGTTTCTAAGAAACGAAAATCTGGCAATTTTCACCACCAAATACAGAATATTTTATATAAGCTTCTAATATTTTCGGTGGGGGGGGAGGGGCAGGATCTGTGCAACTGAAATTAAAAGGAGCTCTATTTAAAATATATATTGCATATAAATCAGTGAGTATTAAAAATTATAATTAGAATAATTGCATGTTAAATAGTTTAAATTCTAAAGAAAATATTTTATAAAAGCGGAAAAAAATATAATTTTTTAATGAAAAAAAATCACAAAATTTTTGCTAGGGGTGCGAAGATTAATACGTTTTTTAATTAAATCGAATAAATCTCGCGGAGACCTCTTTCGATCTACGATTATTAATATTAAAGCGCGCGCAAAGGGTTGAAAATCTTGTAAAATTATCGGAGTTTTTATAACTTTTTTGATTAAAAGTTCGCTTTGAACCCCTCCTCGTCTAATTAGGGATATGAAGTAAAAAGGACGACGAGGACGGGGGGGGCGGGCAGCGGCGGTGGGTAGAAGGAAAAGCTTGAATGTTGAACGAGCGAGCTTTTTATTCACTGTTTCGTTGCCCGTTTTTAGGCTCGTTAAGAATGCAACGGAATTTATTAAGCGCAATTTTAACGGACGGTTTAATAAATTTTAACCGGGCAAACGAATTGACTTGCAACGCGCTTTCGTATTTAGAAAAATCGTGCTTTTCTATGATTTTTACGAATTAAAAACATTTCTATATTAGTTCATGTCATAGTTTTCTATTGTTGTATCAGTTTGACAATTGAGAAATAATCGTTGTTATATGTGATTCCTGGAAATATCCCTGATCCTTCCAATCGAACGATTGTCACGTAGCGATTTGTCTTAAGACACAAATAGAAACGTAACATTTATATTTAGTTCATCGAAATATATATATATTTTTTTAATAGTTATAAATGTGCTTCGTTCTACCGAAAATAGTCGGAATAATTATGGAATTTTTACACGTTTTATAAATAGATGATTTAATGAAAGGGGATGGAAATTTTGCCGATATTTAAATATTTTGACGTTTGACATTAAGTTCTTTGAATACAATTACTATAATAATATTAAATTTCTTTGGAAATATTAAATTAAATAAATTAATTTAAAAAATCTAATATTGGAATATTGATTAATATTCCAATTTGAGATTTATTAATATTATATTGTATCAAAATTCATAGAAATATTATAATTAATAAATTTATTTGTTAAATTATGTGCTATAATTGAATGAATTCTCAATGTGTTGATATTTAATATTTCATAAATTCTCATGTTTTAAATTATAAATGAACGTATATTTTATATAGATTTAATTAACTCGAATCAATTATCCTATATAATACATAGAGAAATATTTTATCGATATAAAATCGTAAATATTTTCATAATTTTCGCTGTCAAACACAAAAATACAATTTATAAAATTACCGTTAGCATGTCCGAGGCGAAAAGTGACTTAATTAAAAAGCTTTATTATATCGTATTTGTGCATGCTAAAATGACGTTAGAAAAAAAAAGTTCGACCTCAAACAATTTATCTCAGCACGAATCTCCGCCACTATATTTTATAAATATTATATATTTATATATATATATATATATATATATATATATATATATATATATATATATATTCATACGAACACTTGTAGTATTTTCGAACCGAGGCCAAAGCCTTGCACTAAAATAGTGGAAAATGCGAAAATAACTTCTCATTTACAGTTATGTTAAAATTAAGATTTTAATCTTCCTTTGATTTATTGTAATACTTTTCGTAACAGTCTCTGCTCGTTTTAATACTAACAATATTTTTAACATAATGTATATATATTGCTATTTCAATATTTTGTATAAACTTTAGTATAGTTATATTTTAGATATATGAAGAATATATATATATATATATATATATATATATATATATATATATATATATATATCACAATAAGTAGTCATAAGAAAAATATTGTTTTTCTAATTAAAAGACTAGAAAATTATATATATATTCTAATGAGCTTTTATAAATAATGTACATGGGCGTTAATCGAATACCAAGAATCACTCGTAGTTCGAGTGAGAAGAAAATTTGCATGAAAAAGGGGGAAAATTTATTTTGGTCGAAAGTGTTGCAAGCTCGGTAGCCCAATTATAATAGATTACCGACTTCGGTGCTGTGAACGTTAAGCTTCATAATAAATTTGTTGGTGAATTTCAAACAATTAACAATGAATTTTGTATATATATATATATATATATATATATATATATATATATATATATATATATATATATATATATATATATATATATATATATATATATATATATATATCACAAAGAAACCTTAGAGGGGACCGAATATTTATAATATTAAAATTTTATTATGGTATTATTTTTTGCATTTTTAAAAATTAGATTTTTTTCGCTTGAAAAGAAAAGTAATCAATTTATTTATAAAACTAATGATTTGATAATATTGTTTTTTTTTTTCATATAAACATTACAGTTAAATTATTTTAATATATCTAATACTATAATTCAGATTGAAAAAGTGTCGATGAATAAAATTTTATATTCAAAATGTTTCATTTATTATTTGTATAATTGTTGTCAGATTTTCGTAAAAAAAAAATGTTCAAAAATGACCTCTTGGTCAGAAATTTTTGGTACGCGGTTTATTTATATATCGACATATCATCGAAATATTTTATTCATCGACATTTTTTTCAATCCAAACTTTAGTTTTGGAGATAAATCCGGAAAACTAAAAAGTGGTCGAATTTTTGGAAGTTTTTCGTGAATTTCAGAGGAAATCTCCTTCTCTTGAGAGTGCAACTTTTCGGATCCTTTTTCACCTCGTTATATAGAATATATGTCGAAAAAGAAACATTACGATATAAAAATATTAAAAAAAATCCAATTTAATTAAAGAAAAACAATTATCTTAATAATAAAATATATACTTGTAAGTATTTAAAATTATGAAAATTTTCCATCTAAAATTATTATAATATATTTTTACACTAATTTGTTTTTCCTTAACCGGTTACCGCTATACGGTGGAAGTCTGTTTAAATTCGTAATAGTGGTTCATTTGCGTTTTCTGGCTCACCCTTTTCTCTTTAGCCCCTTGGCTTTTACACCCCTAAAACTTTGCCAATATCCTGTTTTCACCGGTATTGACTTAACAACCTTGATTTCTCGGCGAGACCTCCTCATTATTTCAGCGCCGTAAAAGGAAAATGTCGAACGGTGTGAGGGGAAAAACGTGGAGTTTTACCACCCGAAGGTTAAGAGGTTTTTCACAAAAATCATTCCTTTTTCCATTCGTAAACATGTTTGTTAAAGCATTGTTCTTTGAGAATATTTTATCTCAAATTTTATATGTACTCTTGTTATTATTATTTTATACTCAACTCTCTATTTTATACTTCTTATATAATATAACGGAAAACATTTTATAGTATTATAATTTTTTATTTTATATATTGATATTTTATTCGACGAATTATTTTTTTTATCACATTTAAATTGAATATTATACTTTTAATGAAAATATTATTACTGATACAGTATTATTATTGGCGTTTAATAATTTCGATATTAGATTTCTAAAGATTTCAAATTTTATTATATATACAAATCCTAGGTTCGCTCGCATTTCAATATATATTTTACATGTGAATATGTTCGCGATTTCGATTCACTTATATTTCTTGCATTGAAATTGACTAAAAATTGAAAAAGAGAACTAGAAAGATGAACGCGTGCTGAAGACACGTTGCGAAATGAATTGCGAGAAAGATTTTCCTTCGCGTCGGGAAAACCGAGATAGAAAATGCGAATACGTATATGCATATATATACATATATATATATATATATATATATATATATATATATATATATATATATATATATATATATATATGTATAGCACTGTGAAAAGTGAGAGAAAACGGGCATCGAAGGGAAAAGCTCTGTGCAAATAAACTTGGCGAAATTCATTATGGCACTGCGGTGTGTTTTCCTTTGCAGTCCCGGATCAAAGGCTCCTGTACTCGAGATCTAAAAGGTCGAAGCCTGGCATTCTTCAGAAACGAAATGGTCAGAAACACTCGACACAAGCGAGCATTGTTAAGACGACGAAAAGAAAGGGTTAAAATTGAAATATAGCCGAAGAGAGAGAGAGAGAGAGAGAGAACAGATAAAATGACGAAAAAATAAATTAGTATAGAATAGATTAATATAATATATACGAGTGAAACATTTGAATAAGAATGAATAAGATGGATCGTATAAAAGAGAAGAAAAAAGGTATATTATATATATATATATATATATATATATGTGTGTGTGTGTGTGTGTATATATATACGAGTACATATATATTTTAAGGGAACGAAGGACAAGAGCACCTAAACTCGATTACACGTTCGAATGACGTCGTTCGCATACAAACAACCCTTCGTGTTCGCGACGCTATTAAATTTCCATACTGGAAAATTCAGTCGAGCACATGGAAAACACAACCTCGCATCACAGGGAAATTTCGATAAGTTTTTTCGTTTCGCACTTAATGAATAATTAAATCCAACTTTTTTTCCTTCACTATACTTATAATATATATATATATATACATATATATATATATATATATATATATATATATATATATATATATATATATTTAGACGTTTAAAGGGTACATTTGTATTTTATTCTCTCTTTTATACAGTCGGTAGCTTGTTAACTCCCCCCCCCCCTCAACGGTGAATCGTGTATCCGCTTAGCGAAGAATCCAATCTAAGTGATTAAACACGAAAGTTTTTCCGGGAATTAAAACTTTTATCTGATTCTGAGAACCGATAGTTCTGTGCTTAACTTCTTTGATGCCATGTGCTACTTCTATTTATTCCTCATCCGGATAACTGAATAACCAAATTGATTAGACACAATGACAACCAACGCTAATCGTATATAATTACTTAGAAAATAAATGGACCGTATAAAAAAATAACGAATAATCTCTAAGTAAATACTTATGAATTATTTTAATAATTATCAATATAGAAAATATGATGTATTTATATGAATATTATTCGATAATTTATCGTTTTATTATACGATTGTATTTAAATTTGTCGTGTAAATATTAAGAAACCGACTATTTAGAAATTGTCTAATCGAGGGAATTAAGCGTTAAATATAGAACAAATATTTATTTGATTGAATTAACCGCAAAGCTGTGGTTATAACTAATTACATTCACGTTGTATTGATTATATTTGGCGTTAAACGGGGATGGTTTTCGTCTAATAATGACTTTCGCGACGCAATTTCATCATATATATATATATATATATATATATATATATATATATATATATATATATATATATAAGGGATGTTTTCGAGTGCGATCAAAAATTAATTGTCGATTAATTTGTCGAATCGAATTTTTGAGAAAATATATAATATAATTTCTCATATATATAAATATTATTTTTTTCAGCTTTTTATAATTGTTTTGTACGAAGATAGGGACCTGCAACTTTAGGGTGTAGCGTGATATTTTTAATTTATATTTTTTTCATATTTCTACATATAAAATGTATA
The DNA here is from genome assembly GCA_024500535.1 of Leptonema lineaticorne. NCBI lineage: Eukaryota > Metazoa > Arthropoda > Insecta > Trichoptera > Hydropsychidae > Leptonema > Leptonema lineaticorne. The sequence goes on along the minus strand of JANIJI010000003.1, from coordinate 5,878,455 downwards.
TATTTTAAAGTCAATTCACGAATTTAAAATTAAAATATTTTCCAATTTTAATTTATCTGAGTGCGACCTCTATAAAAGATTGTAAAAGTAACCTTTACAAAAAAAAAAAAAGATTTTCTATCCCTGGTCATTTCTATATAAAAATACATTGTGATTGATATAATAATAAAAATCGAATTAAAAGCATTCAAAATTGACATTAAAATTGAATCAACCTTAATTAAAAATATATTATTGATATAATATTTTTACGTCTATTAATTCTTTATAATACGTCTTTCTATTATTAATTTATAATACTTGATATTAATTTTCTTAAATAATTCATTCTTAAAACTTTAAATAAAATCTTAAATTTTCGTATTTTTGAAATTAGATTATTAATAATGTATTAAAAATATATGTTTAATGGAAATATATGCTTTTTATATGATATAAAATGTAATAATCTAAACGTTATATATGAGAATATGTATTACTTAGAATAAAAATAGTAATTATAATACTTTAAAAATTATTAAAATATTTATAATGTGTTATATAAAAGTGTTTTAACAGCAGATTTCTATCATAATTAACTAACATAACATTCGATTTGATTTGGTTTTTTTAATGCATTATATTAACACAACGGAATCTTTCGCAAATGTTAATCGCTAGTAATATTCAACCGTTTGCGGGGCCCGCGGCATGGAAGAAATAGTTTTCCGCACATTAATTACATTAATAAAAATAAAATAAAAGACTGACGGTGCCATTTACATAACAATGGTTCCCATTGTCGAGGTTTTCGTACGAAAATTTTTCGGAACAAAAGCCGCGGCGTAAGGGGGACGGTTGAAAGCGGCGGGTCGCGAAACAGGGACGGCTCTAGGGGCGCCCACGAACGGCGCGAACGGTGAGGCGGCGGCTAGACTGCGACGAAACGAGTCGTCGGCCCTCTGCACGACGAAATAAATTAAACGCTAAACTGAGTATGAAAGATAAAACAATTTATGAAAATTTTAATGAGCAGTTTGTATGCGACGCTGCAGAATAAAAATTATTTTTCTTCGCGGCGCGGACGGAGTCGCGCGAGTGGAAACGCGCGGTGTTTTCGAAATGTTACCGGACTGTTTTTTGTTTTTGTTTTGTCGTTTGCCGTTTTCACAGCAAAGATATTTGGCGCTGAAATATGATCTCGATATTATTATTTTTTTTTTATGATGAATAGGAGGACACGGCGGAAGATCATTCGTTTTAAAAAGGAGGAGATAAATGCCGTCAAAACTCGGATGATCCTAAAAAAATTGTTCTCAATCTTAAAGTCAATTGTGAAACAAATATTTCGGTCATGAAGTTGAATATATAAAAGAAATATTTTTTTAGTTTAAACATTTTCAAAATCTATCCAACTCAAAAATTTACAAAAAGATGATATTTTTCAATGGATGATACGACTTAAAAAAGGAGGACTGTCGTCCTAAAAAAAGATGGTTAGTCATCTTATTAATATTTAAAAATAAATTTATTTCATAGAAATTTATTTAATTAAATTTAAAAATTGACTTATTCGAAATGTATTGATTTCATGATAAAATATAATTTTATTTATTTTTGTTATTAACAAAAGTATTTTAATACTATAAATATAATTCTTCTCAGAATTTTTCACAATATCATATTTAAATATTGAGCATTTCGTAGAAATTACAAATGTTAATGTTATTTATATGATCGCATAATTTGAATATGGATTTTATTCTCAACTAAAATTATTTACATTTTAAACAGGATATGAATTCATAATTGGATGTTGGATTGGATCGATATTATAAAAATAAATAATAACTATTTTTAATAATAGATTGATAACGTATATATTTATACATCACAAGCGGTTTCGGCGATTTTTTGAATGCACCGCGCTAACGTGAAAAGGGGGACCCGCTTTTTGTCGAATTAATTTTTTTTTCGTGACTTTCGTAAAATTCGACCGCCTTTGTCCCCCCGGCACCCTCCCCTCGCGGAAATTTCTCTTATTATTATTACTATTACTTTTTTTTTTTTTGGAATTTGTTTTGTTTTTGAACGTGACGCGACGCGTACTTTTACGCGCTCATTCATGAATTTCGTTTCCCTTTTTTTTTCATATCCCCACATCTCTCAGACCCCCGAAAACCCGGCATCACAATAAAAATAAACTCGCAACGTTAAATGTGTGAGTTGTTTTCATAATTTATTTTTGTTGCGCGTCCCCCTTTATATATATTTTTTAAAATTTGTACGTTTCCCCCACCCCCTTCCTCTTCCCGCTTTAGCCGACAAATTTTCACCCCGCTCCCCTTCCAATTTTTGTAATAAAGTTGTGCAATTTTGAAGGTTTATTCGGCGGCAATTGTTCGCGTCGTCCGTTTTCGTAATTGATGAAAATTTTCTATTTTCGTCGTAAATCGCTTACAGAAGTCGACAAATACTCGATTAAACTGAAAATATACCTAAATATTTATTATAAAAATAGTATACTTATATTTTAATACAATAAATATAAACATATATCATTGATTATAATTTTAAATTGTTCACGACTGATAAAAATACGATTTCCTTTTTATGAAAAAATAAATTGAAATCAATATCATGTTCAATTGTTCGTATAATAAAAAAAATCATACATTTATTCTCATTCTTGGAATTTTAATTAAGGAAAAAATAATATTTGATTTTCCGTGAAAAAAAAATATTTTTTTAATAATTTCAATATTTGATAATCAATAATAAATAATTCAACACAATATTTATTACTAAATGATTAAGTGAATATTATATATAATTATGAATCGTTATTTTTATTTATATAAATAATATATTTTAAATAATATAAAATAAATCGAAATTTTATTTCAAGAAGTCGGATTATTTATATAATAGTAACGAAATTATTGCTTGCTACATTGTATATAAAATACCATATTTTTAAAACACTATAATATTGCTTATATATATATATATATATATATATATATATATATATATATATATATATATATATATATATATATATATTATTGACTTTACAATAAAAAGTTATATCTAAAAATTGGGTCAATTTTTATACATTTTAAAATTTGAAATGGAAACATTTCAGAATATACCATATATATATATATATATATATATATATATATATATATATATATATATATATATATATATATATATAAGAATTTATTATTATATTGATATTTTATTTATCTTGATCTATAATATTATAAATCGTAATCGTAAACGATATGGCCGTATTTTTTTAAAACATTCTATCTTTTACGTGGAAATTTCTTATTAATTATATCGCGATATATATCAAATTTTTTTTTCGTTGTAAAAATACTACGAAACGGAATTAAATTTTGCAAAAATCAAATTATATATATATATATATATATATATATATATATATATATATATATATATATATATATATATATATATATATATATAAATTGCGTGCAAAATTAAACGCAATAAATCGAAGGCGTGAAATTGTCTAAAGTGTAATTGTAGCGGTGCACAATTTTTGCCGCATGGCGATATATCGAATATGCGTTTTTTGCAACGCGACAAAACTGATTGTCAATATGCAATGAATATAAATTTTATCGCAAACCGACCTCGTATTTTTATTTATTTTTTTTTATTTAAATACAATCCAATAGTCTAGTATAATATTTTATTTATTATTATTATTATTATTTTGGAATTTATTTATTACGTATTATTTATTATTTTGTTAACGTAGAAATCTTGTTTTTTTTTTTTGGTTGTTGACGTGGTTTTGAACGGTTTTTGAAATTGAATTTTTATATACATATACGAGTATGATTTTCATATTTAAAATCGATAACAATGAATTGAAAAAAAAATCAATGATGTTAATGATGATGTCTATTTTTGTGTCGACTTAATACGTTTTCATGTTGTGAAATAAAATAATTTATTTATTTATATATTTAATATTCTTAATAATTTCTTTAATTATATTATAAATAATTATAGCGTAATATTTTTTTATGTAAAAAATCCTATTTATCAATTTTGTTAATTATACAAATAATCCACTAATTATTAAAATTTATTTTATGTACTTGTATTTTTTGAATAAAATTGTTGATAAATTAATTAATTAAAATTCACATTACCTTTCAACTTCAATTTATCTAATATGAACGTAATTTATTTTTTCTCAGATTTTTATGTCATTTTTTTCCATGTTTGTTTTGTTCATCGAATGTAATCTTGTAATAGATATTTGAATCACTTTACAATATACAATAGAATTAAAATTTGATATTCTTGCTCACATAAATCAATTAATTTGATAAATAATAATAATAATTAAAATTTTATAATATATCAAACGAAAATATAAATTAAAAAAATAATTTCTTATATATGAATAAATATTAAATTTCAATCAGAATAGATTAAATAACAATTATATGGTATAAACACTATATATTAAATAAACACACGTGACGTCACTAACAAAATTTCAACATACTAATAACAATACGCTCATCTTTGATAGTTTTTTTATTTAATAAAATAAACAAAACAAACAAAAAAAATAAACGATAACATAAAGATAACGATTACTATAAGCAAGTTTTATTCTAAGGGAGAAGGGGCGGTGAGGGATGGGGTTAGTCAAGATAAAGGGTGGCAAAGAGAAACTTTTATCACGGGCAATGATACGCCGTAAACGTTCACGTGTTACGCGAATATGTCGGTCTACTGAAAATAATAAAAATATTTATGACAGAGTTTTATTACACGCAATATTAAAAGGCCTCCTAGCGCAATTTATATATATAAATATATATATATATATATATATATATATATATATATATATATATATATATATATATAAATGTACGTGTGTTATGTCTGTTTGTGTGTATTTTCTCGTAGTGTGACGTAAAATTTTTGCTCAATCTGTCTCCGCAAATCACGAGCGTTATTATTCACTGTTTACGAACCCCTTTACGTTTACGTTTTTACGTGGTGAAATACAGAAACGCAAATTTCTATTTTTATTCGTCTACCCCCCAACCCCCTTCGTATTTTATGCGAGCGATTTTTCTTCGAATATATTGTTTAATAACTTTGTTATTCAAATTATATTTAAAAAATAATTATAATATATATATTATTATTTTTACAATGAAAACAAGAAGAATTTCAACGTATTATATATTCTATAGAAATATCAAACTATGAAATTATATTTAATTTTAATTATTCTAGATTAATGAAATTACATTGTAAAACTCGCTGCGGTTCATTATCTTTTACGAAAAGATCTATGTATAATAATTAAATCAGTTCTTTTTTAAATTTACAATTCTGCGACATCCTTGAAATTATATAAGTGGCTTCTGTAAAACTTAATTTAATTTAGACGTAGATTAAAATAATACGTTTTAAGAATTTTGTTATCATACACTATTAGATTTTCTCAATGTTGGTTAATTTTATATGAAGTTGAATATTTTTTTTTATATATATTCGAATCATTTATACGATTTATGAGTTATGCGATTCAAATAATGAATTTATTTTTTCATTTTCACACAAATTTTAAAGTATTTTAGGTATTTTTTCTATTTTTATATTAAGTCATATTAACAGAGAAGGCTTTGGTGGATTAAATGTTAACAATTTTGACGAATTGTTTTACTATAATACAATTTCTGAGATAGATATTATTGACTGTATTTACAGCATAAAACGAAGTTTGAATGTATTTCAAAAATTAAAACATATTTTTTTCTTCACTATTTTGATTATATGTAAGTTATTTATATTGAAATATATTTTTTTCTATATTTAAATAAACACGTGTCCGTTTAAAAGTTAGTCGAAACCTATTCTATACCGTAACTTCGGACATAGGTAGAATTTTATACAAAAATAAATAATATATTTATACATATAATAAAAACAAATACAATAGCTTTTATTTCTGATGTTTAATTATTATTATTATAGTTAAATAAATAACTACAATTATCATTAGAAAGAAGCGCGAAATCGTTCGTCAGAAGCGTGCAATATTATATTATATATATTAGATAATGTGATGAAAATTGATACGTTGAAAAAAATATGAATTTTTTTTATATCGTAAATCGAAAACTGACTGCATATAAATACACGTTCACTTATAATGTAAATAAAAATGATCTCTGTTCATACCGCCATATGGTCACGGTTCATTTTATGTGTCGGCTATTATTATACGGCGTTACGAACGCATCGATACGCGTGTTTTTCCCATTTTCTTTTTCCTCCGCTTCGAATACGGCATATTTTCCGACGCACGAGACGGTCGAAACCCGGATATTTCATAATCCATTCAAAACATCCGGTGTTCACTTGGGGGTTGAACACGACTCGACAATGTGTTGTTCAAGGTGGCGCGCGAGCAGCTGTCACATTTTCCGGGGGGGTGGGTGGGTGGTTTTTCACGATGATGAATAAACTTCTTTGTTTTGTCGCGAGTCGACGTCGAAAACTCGCAATATATTTTCTCTGGTCTTTCTGCGAAAATTCGATGAAGTCAAGAAGTTGCTAATTATGCAACAAGATATCCATTCGAGGTGAAACCGCTCAGGTGTTGCGTTTATTTTCTCGTTTCAAAATAAACAATAGCATAATAGAGCTCTTTCATTACTAAAATATATTTATATTCTAGAAATTGGAATAATTAAAAAATGAAATATTTTAAAAAATAGAACGGTTATTTATATAGAATAAATTATATTTTGTTTCTAATTAGTTTATATTTAAAAACGAAAAATGTGTTATATATTTTGGATAATGACGACATATATTTTTATATAACTATTAAGAATTATTTATATATTATTATATTGTAATATTGTATATATTGTAATCTGAACTATTGAATTAAAAAAAAATAATGTTGACAATGGTTAGAGGACATTTTTGTTCATAAAGATCACTTTTGAGTAAAGGTCTTTTGTGGAAAACGCATTAAACAAAAACAAAGTGTGAAATACAAAAAAATATTTAGAAATTTTTGATTTTTATTTAATTTCTCATCTTCCTTTCAAAAAAAAAATAAAAATATAGAGAAATCACATAATAAAATGACACAAACGACCATACTTTCCCATTTTTGGTCTTGAGTGATATGACTAATTTTTACTCAATTGCGCAAAAATAAATTTTATAAAAATTATATTGTTCTAATTTCAGCAAAAAAAAAAAGAAAAGCTGAAAATGCCTTTCGTAAATATTTCAGAAAGACTGAAAACGCGATAAAATTAAATTTCGCCGGTGTACTTTCCGACATTTATCCGTTAGATTGAACCTCGAAGCATTAAACTATAACTTTATCGAAAAATGTACATTTGAAATGTTGTTATATGTAGCTTTTTAAGGTAAGAAAAATAAGTTGACTAGAAAGCATCTGGTTATTATTGATTTCATCATCGAAATGTAGCAAAGTGAACGTTTATAATATTCTATTAACCGCTAAGAATAAATTTAACATGAAACTTTGTATTTGAACTATTCAAAATCAATGTTTATATTATATAAATATTTATATATATATATATATATATATATATGTTTTAGATTTTTCGTTTTTTTTTCTCCCCATTTAAACAATTGTAACTCCGTTTGTTTACTGGTCAATAAACTAAGCCTCGGAAAATCTATGAGCAATGCAAAAAGGGGTCATTCGAATGGGTGATTAAAAAGGTGCTATTTTCCGATAAGGAAACCGTTTCTTTCAATAAATACGACTAGCCCTTTGTTGTCATCTTGGCCCTTTAGCCGAGGGCGCCGTGAATGGGTTGTAATTTAAAGTGAAATTGGCCCTTAAAAAAAACGTTATAGCGCTTTGTAGTTAATGCTTATCCAACACTAATTGCACTATTAAATATAAACGATAGCCTTTTTATAATAAAATTCAACGTTCGGTTAAAACCTTTTTTTATAATAATAATAATAAGTGTGATTAGAAATTTTACGATAATTGCGAAATAATATATTTTAATAATGTTAATGGTAATATAAATCAACTACGATTATAATCTTAATATTTATATTATTAATTTATATTTAATATGTATTTTGTTAGTAAATTACATTTAATTTTTATTTTCTTAAAAAAATGAATATAAATCTATTTTATTAATTCATAAAAATTTTGTTATATAATTTATCACAAATTTCTGATATGATAATTATTAAATAATCAATGTTTCTATTTAGAGTATTGATTATTTTTTTAATTAATTTTAATCTTTATATTCTTATGTTATTTCATTTTATAAAGAATTTAAAATATCGTCAAATTTCAAGCATATTTTTAATTAAAATATAAATATTTTTCATTATTAATTATATTAAATATAACATCGTGTACATCAAGATTAAAATTTTAATCAAATTAGTGATTCTGTATAAGAAATCATAAAATCAAAATTATGCCATATTAATTTTCATAAAATGTAATTATGAAAAATGATAATGAAAGATAAGAAATTCTATATTTATTATTACGAAACAAAAATAATAAATAAAATATTGTATAACTTCAAGACAGACGAAACAATATAAACAAAGTTGTTCACTATCCAAAAGGGTTCCACAACGTTAGAAAGGATGGTGACACTCGTCCTTTTTTCTGCAGCACTCACACCCCATATTTTATTTCGCCCCCGCGTTTTTTTTCTTCTTCTTCTTTTTTTTATTTTTTTTTTAGGGAAAAAGTTTAACTATTTCGCGACTCGCTAAAGGTTACATATGACCGTAAAGTATGTGTTTTTCCGGCAGCATATGGTACAGGAATTTATCAATATCGGGGTCAGCGGCTCCCGTTTTCCGATGCCGAGAACAAAAATGATACCGACAGGAAACTTTTCGCATTTCAAATAACGTGCGAAATTCGAAACGCCATGTTTTTGTGTGTGTGTGTGTGCGCGTGTGTGTGTGTGCCAGGATTTGGTCGTTTTTTCTACGTTTCTTACGATCGTATTTTTTGTTTCGTCTTTTTCTTTTTATCGTGAAACAATTTAAACCATATTAATATATATATATATATATATATATATATATGTACATTTGTAAATCATAACTTATATAAAGATATCAATAGTAATTATTTTCATTAAACGGTTAAAGTTTTTTACAACACAAAATATAGATTATAAGTTCAATTGATTACTATATAATTTCATGTAAAATTTTTCAGCAAATATTATCCAATTTTGCTTAAATTTTCTTTGATTTTGACATCTTTTTGTATAGATATTCCATACTTTTTATCTATACGACTTTAATGCAACAAAACAATACATTTCATAGCTATAATTGAATGTATATATTTTAATATTTTTTTCTATAACCTTGATTTTTTTTAATTAAAATTTATTTTATTAAAATCTAATATATAATAAAAAAAAAACGCGTGCACTTCTAATAATTTTAAGTGTGCCGAACGCCGAACGGTGGCGGTGTCATACTTTTATTTACAATTTAAATGACAGAAGGAAAACAACGATATTTTTATTACGTAATTATTTGAAATTAAAATGAACTATAATCCTATTTAAAATTTTATAAATTAATATATATTATCCTGAATTGTGATATCTATAGCGTAATTCAAAAAATAAAAATAAAATCGCACTAGAATAAATTTAATTTGGATTAAAAATATATATATTTGAAGTAATAAAAATAATATTCATATGAAAAAAATTGACAAATTGTTAATTAAAACGTCAGCAAATCGCATTAGTTTTCCAACATTTTCGCGATATAAACATATTCGTTCGCGTCATATATATAAAGTCCCGAATATCCCGGACGGACAATTAATTCACTTCAACGCTTTACAAGGGACGAAATCGCGGAATAGGGGAGGAAACACACCTTAGTTTATAAGCGGACAAAAACCGGTAAATTACCGATTTTCTTTTTTTTTTCCCACTCCTCCCTCAGGTCCGAGACGAATGTTTCATTTGTTATCCGGAGGCAGGTGATGAGCTTAATCGGATTAGGCGTCGTGACACCGAGGGTACATTTTAGTTAAAATGTCGACCGACGTTTCGCCTTAACGGGGCACACCGAGTAAACTCGGTAAATTCGAATAAAACCTAAGGGTAAAATGAGGGGGGTGGGTGGGATGGGTGGGAGGGTAAAAGATATGGCGCGTCCAACGTGAGGACCTTTTAATTTGCGTTTAATTAATTTACACCGACCACGGTGAGCCGTGCTCACTTTTACCGGTTCTACGTTTGACGTCAAAAATACCGGTAACAAAAAAAAAATATATATATATATATACGATAAACTTTAAAATGTCCGACTAGGAATCTAGGTTTCTGTTTCTTGTATGGATTGTCTATTTATTATAGATGGTTTGTATCGGTCGAGATATTTGCATTTATATGGGATTGAAACTATTGTATAACCATTGTTCGTGTCGATTTGTGTTATCGATAATATTATTCTAGTGATGGTATATTATTATTAGCGGTTTCGATTGCAACATTGAGATGTTTCGAATATTTAATTTTAATCATGTTAAATATTTAATATTATGCTGATGTGGGATTTTATTAATTTTGCGTTAAATATATGAATTAATTTGAATTCATATATTTTATACTGTATAATAAAATAGTTCATTTATATATTTATACAAGTTATGATATTAAACATTATATCAATTTATTATGTAAAATTATTTATATTTATATATCATATAATAATAATGGAATAATATATAGAATTTTCCACTGGAGAATAATTACAAATCTAGTCCTTTAGAAAATAAATTAATATACTGTAAAATAAAAAATAAGTTATGAAAAACATCATTGATTTTACTTTAATATTTTTTTTAGTAAATATTGAAATTAAAAATCTTCATAATCAAAATTCAACAAAAAAAAACATAGATTTAAATAATCATAAAATTGCTTAAATATTTTCATTCATCAATTTAGATTAAATTAATATAAAAATAAATCATAATTAAATGCGTACTTAATATAGTAAAAGCTAAATATTTATTGGATATAAAAAAAAATATTTTTTTATGTAAAATATATTAAAAATTAAATTATTTTAATGTCTGTAAAAAGCATGTGATATAAATAAAAAAATAATTATAATATATATATATATATATATATATATATATATATATATATATATAATACTTTTATTATATTATGATAAAAAAAAGGTTGTTGAACGTAAACAACGAAATTGCACCATCTTCGGATAACAACATGACGGAAAATAAATATGCGTTCGATTTTCCGACCGCAATTTTCCCGCGTCGCATTCGAAACGAAAAAAAAATGATAGAAGGGAAAAGGAGCCGCGCGGAAAAGTGACAAAAGGTTGCATGGAGCTTTTGTGAACATGGAAATCGTCAAACGAGACGGATTCACACGGTGTAAAGAGCTTTTTGATGTTTTTCTACCGCGAAAAGTCTGAGGAATTTTTCAATATATTATTATACATTTATATATATATATATATATATATATATATATATATATATATATATATATATATATGTATAATGTAAGCATATATTTTTAGGCACGTTCAACGTCTGGCGAATTCGTTTAAAATTTATGAATCTACGTAAATATTTCCATTCGATTCTTTATATTATTACGAATAATTTTTCTTTATATGATACGACCTTTGATGTTGAAATGAAAATTGTCTTATTATATTTTTTCATTACGTGTCAGGTGATTTGTAACAGATTTACATAATTTTATTACTGTTTTAAATCGCGTTACATTATTACTAAATAAAAGTTTTTAAAAATTTTCATTAATTACGCAATAAATTATTTAGTTTCTATGATATTTAATCAATAATTTTAATTAAAATAGTTTACTGACGAATTTTATGCAGCATTGCACATTACGGTTAATTATTATATAATGGAAAAATATTATTTTTAACGATGAATATTATATATTTTTTTAAAATCTAATTAAAATATTAAAATTAGTTAATATTATTAAAATATTTATATAATAATATTGTGATAAATAATTTCATAAACCTCATCGATAATTGTAAAATATTAAAAATGAACTATTATTACACAATAGGATATGAAGTATCCTGACTCTTCAATTTTAAAAGTATTAAAAACAATCACTGATCTATTTCGATGGACAAATATATATATAATAAATAAATAAATATATATATATATATATATATACCGAAGGCTGTATTGACTTTTAGAAAGGATCGCTGTTTACAAACAAAAGCTCCGCTCGTGTCCTTCGAAGACTCGTGTTTATTTATCAAAGTACGACTTTTGGTTTACGTATTGGACTTGCTCTCTTGAAACATTTCCACTATATTATTATATATAATAATATATTTATTTATTTTTTTCTCTATCTCTCTCATTTTTATTTCTTTGTTACAGCGAAAGAATGGTGTGACGCTGCAATAGGGTGAGTTTATATGGAGAGTGCTAAGACCGCATGAAAAATATTTTCATTTGATATCTAATATCTTTATTATACGGAGAAAAAAAAATATTATGATACCGGACAATGGGCCAGGATGTCGTTTTTACTCGGTCGTCCTTTCTCCATAATCCTGGATTCGTTTATACAACGCGTAAAAATGAACGATTTTCGCACTGAAAATATTTACTGAAATTTTATTGTTATATACGTACTTGTGATTCATAAAAGTTCGTGGTCGTTCGTATTTTATATATATATATTATATATATATATATATATATGTGTGTGTGTGTGTGTGTGTGTGTGTGTGTGAAATATATAAAGAAAAAAGGCGTAAAAATAAATATGTTTATATTTTTTATTTAAATAATTAAATTGATCAACAAAGCAGTTATTATTTTATGCATAAAAATATTTAAATTATATATTTTCATATATGATGTATATAACGTGTTAAAATATTATTTAATATTATATAAAATAATTAATAATTATTTTAAACAGTTTTAAAAATATATTTTTTCATAAAGAGGTTGAGAATCATTGTAATTAAACTACATAATAAAATTAATAAAAAAATAGTAATAGTGAGCATATTTGGTTCAAAAAAAATATTTTACAAATATTTTAATTTATTAAAGAAAATAGCTGAATTTAAAATTAAAATTTATCGATTATTAATAAAATATATTTTTTTACACGATTTTATCTCTATATTACCGTAAATCAATGAATACTAAAAAAAAGGAAATTGAATTCATACTCCATTAAAATGATCAATATTTTTATTGAATCAACGAATTATATTATAATAAAAAAAAGTACGTTTAAATCATTTTTAAATTACAATATATAGAAAAATATATTTAAAATTAATTTATATTTATTTAAATATATATATATATATATATATATATATATATATATATATATATATATATATATCATAATTTTATTCTATAATAATATTTGAAATATAATATAATTATGCTATATATAAAATGTATATATTTTGGTATTTAAATCATTCGCGTATAACGAACGATTAATTATGGCATCGGTAGTCAACAATTGGTCGCGGTGCCCGAGTGGCCGTGTCATAAACGGACCATTAGATTTTGACAGGTCGATGACAAGCATTCATGGACCGACGCCATTGTCTGACGTCGGACCGCATGTTTATGATGAAATTATACGTGTCAAAATTGAACATGATCCATATTGTCGTAATTCGAGGTGCTAATTGACGTGATTGATTCGCAAAAGTACGATTATGCTATTACTAAATCACTATTGTACGATTTCAATTTTGAAATTATTTTTTTTATTTTTTTTACGCATATTTTAGAGTATTTTGTACGTATCTATAGTTGAATACCACTTATAAGAATAAAAAAAAATGTTGATGAAACAGATATGAACTATATTTTGTAACTCTATAGTAAATTAAAGAATTATTTTATTGCAAAAAATAATGATTTCTAGAGAGTATTTAAGAATTGTAGCAATTGTATAGCTGTATATAAAGAATTACGCAATAAAATTAAAAAAATAATTTTAATCTTAGTGTTGAAAAAAATATATAGAAATGTTGTCATTATTGCTGAAAAGAATATTAAGGATGATTTGTGACTCTGAAATAAATTAGATAATCGTTTTATATAAAAAAACAATTATTTTCAACAACAAGAACTTAATTGTATGACTGTTAAAAAGGAATTACTCGATAAAATTTTAAAAAATAATTACGAAATATGTCATTAAATAATAAGTGAATATATTAAATTTCGTTTTAAATATATAATACGGATAATTTTATTTTATTTTTGTAGTATTTTATATGAAAAAAAAGTCAAAACTTTTTTTACGCGATTCGTTCATTTATCGTATAAAACAAGATTTTAGTGTATCTAAATATATATATATATATATATTGCATATTTTATAATATTATACTATAAATCACGTTAATATTTCGTATGCACAATTTTGTATTACGTAAAAGCAATATTATTATCGACGGTGTTTAAGCTGTATTTATATCGGGCGACGTCGACATTGAACGCGGCACCGACTCTTATGCATGTATCGCTCTGTTTTACGGCTGTTGCATCCGTCCGTTTGACGTGGATGAGCGGCGTATTCAGCTGAATTTTCCTACCGCCTAGTTCGGAAAATTCAGTCGACGAATGCGACTTTTCAGCAGACGACAATAAATCAAGTGTCGCCGCTGAAACTGTCCGATTCGATCTGAAATTTAGTGACTTTCGGCCGTGCGCTCGCTTTAAACGCGACAGTTTCAGAATTGTCGTTTATAATCTGTAAGCAAAACACTGGATTTATATAAAATAAAATTTAATTTTATATACGTATTTTATTTTGTTGATTTTTAAAATCGATAAAAAATCTAGAAATATTCATGCTGAGAATCACATTCAATTTTTCAGAAATAAAAATTGTAGTAAAAATACAGATTAAAGTATATATATATAATGTTTATCAAATTCAATACATTAATTTTATAATAGATATTAAGAATTTTTTTTAATATTTTAGATTATATATATATATATATATATATATATATATATATATATATATATATATCTATATAGATTTTATTAAAAGATTAAAATTACGCAACTAAGCGTTTCCTTTTCAGTATTAATTAGTAATGATTTATTACATAAAATTTGTTTTTCAATATCACCATCTACTCTCTACATTCGCCGCAAAACTAATTTCGTTAATTGTTAGTTAACTCGGTTAGTTAGTTTAACGGTAGTAAAATTTTGTGTATGAAAATTTAACATACATTCATAACAGATGTGTTAAAATTGAATTAATCTGTCGTGTTCGTATTTTTTTTTTTTTTTTTGATAAATTTCACGATGAAAAAAATTTTAACGTTTTAAAACGCTTTCGCCATTTTTTTTCTCGTATGAAATAAAATTGACTGCATATAAACGCATTTATAACGTAAAGTCAAAGAGAAACTGATTTTAAATATCAATACAATTTTCGTTTTCAGGTCACAGATTTTTTTTTTATAATTTTAAAATAAATATAATATATATTTGAAATACATTATATTATAGATATTTAAAATTTTTACATTTTAATATATGCATACATATGTGTGTGTAAAATTAAACAATTGTCATCATATTCATATAAAACTCAAACGTCGCCGCCGCCGTCATCACTATTATTCAACGGCTAATATTTTTTTCTATACAAATATTATCAAAATTCAAAATATGCATCGTTTAACTAAATATATTTATTAGAATATAAATTGAAATTTACATTTAAAAAATTTCAATATTGAAAATTAAATTTTATTTCGATTTGTGCTTCGAACGTATCAGAATGTATTAAAAATACAGATTTTTTTTTCAATTAATTTTACTGTAAATTAAATGTGAATTATTTTAGTTCGCTATTTCTGTTTTATAAATAAATATGTTAATTTAGTAGAAAAAAAAATCCACAATTTCCATATCGTTATATTATATGTATTATATTTTTATTCATATATTATACATATTATATAATATTAATATAATAGAATAATACCATAAACACGATTTACGTCATTCATATTGTCAATAAATAATAATACGTACATTGTCGAGTGTTTTCCGTGTTATAACAATGCGCACGCGATTATCGCCCTTATTGTACTGAAACGGACACGAATCAATGCACATTATTATTGTGATTTAAACTCGGTTCGCGTTATCAGCGAACATTGTTACTGCGATCACGATAACATTATCCGGTTAAACTAAAGTTGTCTGTAAATGACAGACCAATCTCGCTGAATACAAGGGGACCGTTCCAATTAACGATTATTCGGACTTTAATATATATATATTCGAAATGTACGCAAATGACGTCTTAAAGTCTATTTGTGGTGTATTTTATATTTAAAATTATTTTTTATGAAGTATAATAATAAATTATGATATTATGAACTCACCTCGATTTACGATCATTTGCAGTTACGACTGAAAAAAAAAAAACGTCCATAGTTGCGAAACCGAATCTTGTCGTAAGTCGAGAACCGACTGTATATTGCGAAAGAAAATCTCGAATTTTTTTTTCTAAATCCTCGTATTATAACAAGCATCGACGCCTTGCGGAAATCAAAATAAACGACCGACTCCAGGTCGACTCCATCATAAATATTCATTCTTCGACTGCACATTTCCAAAAGTTTTCACTCTTTTATTATAAATCCGCTCGTCTCGTTCAACTTTAGTATGAAAATGCCGTTTTCGTATGCAAGCGTTTGATCCCGAATATATATATATATATATATATATATATATATATATATATATATATATATATATTTATTGCAAAAAGAAAGAAAAGCGTTTTCACCCCTAGATTTTTTTTCACGTTTGGGTGCAAAAAAAAAAAGAAAGAAAATTCCACGCCCTTCGTCCAACCAGACCGTGTCGCCCGCCGTTCATCCCCTAAACGCTTCCCATATACAGGGTGGTCCTTTCTCATCAGACACAATTTGTCTATGACGATAGACGCCCTTGACAGCCACCATACGTCTCTGAAGGGCATAAAGAGCACGCGGGCCAAAATAAAAACTGAAATATCACTCGCGGGCGCACAAAGGGCGACTATCAATCACCGTGTCCTGAAGCGGTGAAGGTGTTAAAAACTCCCTTCGGCACTCACACTTTCCACTTTGGAAATTCGCGCACACGATGAAAGAAGAAAAAAATATATAAACCACTTTAAAAACACTGAATCAAAGTCACTATAACATCTTTATTTTTCTATATAAAATTGCGAATCACACATACAAAATGCTAGCGACGCCGACGACGGTGTCACGCCGACAGTACTTATTATTATTTTTTTGATATTGAATTAATTTTTTACTATTATTTAATATTTAAAAATATTATATATTTTTTATTAATTTAAATTATATAACAAATATTTACTATATAATTTATTTTACATTTCATTCATTATATAAATACTAAATACATTTTTCAATATAAAATATTACAAAGTGCGAAAAAATATTTCAAATGACTTGTATGAATATAAAAAATACATTAAAATACGATTTTATCAATCTATAATATTTAAAAAAAATATTTATATATATATTCTCAAAATTTTATAATACCTTATTGAACTCGACGTAAATTACACGAACCTAACTGATAATTAAATTATTTAATATAATATTATCGTTAAAATATCAAAATATTTTTCATATAATGCATATAAATAGTTATAAATTTTTAAATTTAACGATTTCACCGTCGATAGTGATACTGTTACTTTATATTTTCCACTCCATTTATTACGTCAGGGGTTTACACTTCCATTAACCCGTTCACGTTTCGCACAGAGGCGACTCTCTTCGAAAATTTTATTATAAGCTTTCTATTTGATACCGTTCTCAATATCTGAAGGTCTTAAAATCATCGTTATATTCCATTCGCATAATCGACCTTTTTATCATATATATATATATATATATATATATGATATATATATAGTCTGAATTTAAACCTCAAATCTAATTCACATTAAATTAAACCGTTGAAAATGTCAGTACGAAACGTTTCCATTCTCATTGTAAAACACTAAAGTCGTACATCAACAACATATCGAACATGTATATAAATGTTCATGCACATTTATATATATATATATATATATGTGCACACACACACACACACATACACATACATTTATCGTACGAGCAGTTAAATGCATTCTACGACCCGGTTACATTCGCTATCCGATTGATCGCCTAATTACATTTTGCAATTAAGTACATGTCCGTACAACGTGGTTCGAATGATCGAATATCGGTCTTTCTACAATTGAGACCCCATAGAATGCGAAATTTTGTCCGTTGGTAAACTTGCTTAGACCATTCAGTGCTTTATAATTACAAAACTAATTCATAGTCAATGTTTAACTATAGAAAATTATAGTACTATATGAAATTATATCGATCACGATGACGTTTCAAATTATTAATATGATTATCGTACTGCTTGATGGATATAGGTTGAAAATTCGTTTAGTGATTTTCTTTCTTATTTTCCTAGGGAAAAATGGATGGATAAATTTGATTGTTTCGTTATATTTAATGCGGAAAGTTTACGAAATCAAAGTTGAACAATGGATTTTCACGTCGAGGGAACGACAGTGCAAATTTACGGGGAATTTCTTACAATTAACGAATTTAAAAATTATTAAGAAATATGCATTCTGTATTTCCATGTTATGATTTTAAATATATATTATATATAATTAATTTTATATACTGCATTAATTTTGCATTGACGTGTAAAAATAGCAATTTCTTAGAAGAACGATTGTTTTGAGACGATTCATTAAAATTATTTTATTTTAAATTTTTACTCTTTATGTATTTTATTTAGATTGAAAAAGTCTTATCGACATTATTGTTCAATAATTTTAGGTATTTTTTGAATAATATATTTTCTTATTAATTATTATAATTGATTGATTCTAATTGCTTTATCAATTTTTTTGATAATATATTTTAAAATTATAAATATTTAATATATTTTTTTAATAATCTATGAAGATTTTAGAAATGTGTTGAAAATTTAACATATCGTTTTAAAAATGATAAAAAAATATTATAAATAATAAAACATATGTATTATAATAGTCATATTTTGGATATCGTTCATTTAAAATAAAAAAATAATTTAGGAGTTTGAAAATAATAAATTTCGTATATTATTCTATTTCTCTACTATTTTTATTTATATTCAATGGAAATATATCATCATGAATTTTCATTATATATGTTAATTTTAAAATTTTCAACTATATATATACATATATATATATATTTAGCAATTGTCCGTTCGACGAATAACATTTCGAAACATATTACAGAATAATATTCGACTGTCTGAAATTAATTTTCACGTCGCATATTAAACGCAGGACGGATCCCTGTTTAACATTTACATTTATTAATTGAAAACAATCGTGTCCCTATTGAAACATAGTCCTTGTACCTTTAACACCCTTACTTAAATGATTCCCGATTTAATTCGACGACGTCGAATTGATTTCCACGGTATATATTAAAAAAATATATTTATATACATATATATGTATATATTTGAAAGCTTACCTTTATATATTGAATATATATATATATATATATATATATATATATATATATATATATATATATATATATATGGTATATATATAATACTAACAGAATATACGGAAACCGATTCGGTCCTGGTTTACATTCCAGGTCCATATTCAGCAGAACTAACAGGAGAGAACGGGAAAGAGTGATAAAGGGCCAAATGTATATATATATATATATATATATATATATATATATATATATATATATATATATATATATATAGAAGGAAAGGGAGCTCAGAGCCCATAAAGATATTCCGCTTTGTTATGTAAATGGCATGCTAATTTCGGTTTTAAACGTAAGTACTGGAAGGATATTTCGTCGTATATATATATATATATATATATATATATATATATATATATATATATTATTCACAAATGTACGAGTGTGATGCTAGCTTTATATTATGAATTAAAACATAAATCGCCGTAATGAAATTTTTACGTATTCAAAAATTTATGCCGGCATGCAATTGAAAGAGTGCACATATCCAATGCAGTACATCTAAAAAGTTTTCGTAATTTTCTTTACGTTTACATTTATTAAATGTATCAATTGTATATCGTTATAAAACTTATACAGTTTTATACTACTAATAATTTTTTTGAAAAAAAAAACAGTTTATAATATATATTTTTCTATATATAATTTTCAAATATATCATTCATATGTAATTATATGCATTTATGAATTTATTTTCATTATTATTTTATGATTTACTTTTAAAGAAATTTGTTATAGATAATAAAAATATTTTTTTTATATTATTAAAGCAAACACTTCACAATATTTAATAGAATAATTACAATGTTATTGAAAATTTATGGATTTAATCTGTTTTTTCTTATTTCTTTAAAAAGCTCAATTAATTTTAATCCAAATTTATATATAGAATATAATCATAATCTTGAAAATTATTCAAGATTATCTTCTTTAATCTTGAATATTGAATATGTGCAGTAAAATTAAGATGATTAATAATTTGTAGAATTATTATTAATAATAAATAAACTCCATATTTAAAATCTATTATATATCTTCATATTATATGATAAATATTGATAACAAGATATATATTATATATAATACGATCATCAAAATAAACAGAATTAACTTAAATTTAAAAAAGATTCATAGTTACATTTTATAATTTTTATATTAATTTCTACCGCTTAATGCTAGAGTTTTTTTGTTCACAACAATATAACTATAAACATTAGGTTATTTATTTTATATTATATATATAAAAAATAAAAAATGATATCCAACATCCAAAGAGTATATAGATCGTTTATGTATCATTATCAACTACAAAGAAATTGAAACCTACGAGCAGGACTCGGGTTAGTGCAATTGGACACGCGAGCAGTGCTCGTCTTAAAGCATTAAGTGGTTAAAAATAATGAAAATATCAATATATCTTCATTATTTTTAAAATGATGATACCAATATATCTTCATTATATTCGTTTTTAGCTATATAAATACATATATAATAACAAATAAGAATCGATGCACTTTTAACGAGAATTGTATTCGATCTTAATTTTCTGCAATTACTCGCGGATCACTCCGAAAACTTTCGAAACACACCGCGTGTATTATGTATACATTATTAGAAGTGTGAGTGGGTAAGGAAGAGAAACAGAACGAGATAAGGTAGTGTGTTCGTTTTCGTTATGGGACCTACGAAAGTCGGTTCTGTGAAAAGTCGGTTCGGTCTCTCTTTTATCTCAGAGCTTGGGATTTTAAAATCCCCCAAGGAATATTTTCATTTGACGCCGCAGGGATCTTCTTTTCCCCCCACCTTTTCGTGGCTCTCTTTGCCCCTTTATTATTATTATTGTATGGAAAATTCGACCATACTGCCTTAGTGCGATATACCTTATTAGGCAAGATTTTCTCGCTATAGTGCAATCTTTTAAGATAAAGCCAACGGCGGTGCTGCATTAATTTTTTTTTTCATTTCACATAAAAACTACTGCTACTGCTAATTTTTATCTTAATTTATATTAGTATTATTCTTGTATATAATATCGTATATATATATATATATATATATATATATATATATATATATATATATATATATTTATATAATATGTTAGCGACAGTAGGTAGTACGTGATGGTGTAGCATTTTTCTATTGTAAAATGCTACTTTATTTTTACAATTTAATCTTAAATAATATTTACAACTCAAAATATAAATCGTTACCATGCTGAAGTTTAACTTATTACTATATGATTTCATGTAAAATATTTCAGCATTTACAATACAATTTTGCTTTGATTTACATCGATTTTGATAGTTATTAACGCGATATATATAAAAAAAAAATATTTTCATCCTCATAATTATATATATTTATATACGAGTTTTGTAATGTATTTTTTTTCTATAATCATCATTTCAACTAATTAAAATTTATTATTTTTCAATTATTTTATTTTTAAAGTGATTTTTATTATATTTAAACACGCAATTATATTGACAAAATAGTTATAAAGTAATATATTTTTTACATTGAAAAATAAAATATTATTTTTCAGCAAATACAACTTCATTTTTGACTATATAATCGCTTTTTCATTTCAGTCATAAATAAAGGTTACGTAAAACCATAATCAATAGGATAAAAACAGTATTTGGTAACGGTTACGATTTAATACGCGAAAAATCCACACTTGAGCTCAGTTTTAATGAATAAAATTTCACCATATATTTATAAAAGGGGTGGTTTATCCCTTTTTTCTCTTATTTTATTTTTTTTTCTCCCCATTTTCCATTCACAAGAGGATTAGCTTTCGACACTAAAGCCTTCGAAATTGAATTTAAATAAAGTAGAAAATCAAAAACTGGTCGCGACCCATTTAAAGGGAACGAATATTTATCAATTTTTAACACGTATCCAATATTTTATTTCTGGGTTTAAAAAACGCAGATAAACGCGTTTTGTTTTATCAAAAAATTTTATCTTAGAGATATATATGTATATATAAAGTTTTTAATTATTAAAAAATACTCGGAATATATAAAATATATTTAAAATCATTATTTATAAAACTAGTAATAAACTATATGATAGTTATGTGAAAAATTATTTTATTCACTTACTAAAATAATCTGGAAAAGTTTTAATTGAATTTCATCGTATTTTTTTTTACAAAATCTATTTTATAACAAATTTTATTAAAATGTTCGAAAATAATTTTTATAAAAATAATTCGTTGATGGATTAGCATGTCTTTATTTTTAAAGGTCAATATTTAATATAATATAATATTGAAAAATCTAATATTCTTTTATGCTATATATATATATATATATATATATATATATATATATATATATATATATATATATATTAAAATTTTATTTTTCATGACATTAAATAAATGATTTTATATAAAATTAAACGTAGATTGAACGTATTTTTATATTTTTTTATTTAAATCTATTACAAAAAGAATTGTTTATATATAATATATTTTTTTTGACATTTATAAATTATGATTTTTTTTATTATTCAAAGGAAATATATTGTTTTTAACGCGTATAAAAATAGAAAAAAAAATCTTTTCAATAAAATTGTTTTGTTCTAAAGAGATATTCTATAAAGAAAAAAAAATTATATTATATTAAACAAATTATTTATATCGCTATAATATAAATTTAATTTATAAATGACATAAACATATTTATTATGCGAACAATATGTAATTAACCTGAATATTTCGAACCGTAACGTCTTTTGCACATATTTATATATATATATATATGTATATTTGAAATTCATAATATCAATTTATATGCGAGATAATATATTCAAAATTGTTCGTTCGTTATATGGCTCTTGTTTACCCGCTGTTTAAGTTATATAAGTTGTTAACGAATGTAACTCGTGTGCGTAACAACAATAAAGTTACTAATATTCAATTGTGAATGTCGCGCCGAAGTAGAAAACGGTTTAAGCTCAACTAATAGTTTTACGTTTACGAAAACTCGCTAGAAACGCTGTTATATCATAGCGTAATCGCGCCACGAACGAAAACTTTCTAAAAGTAAACACGCACACACACACATATATTATGTGTGTGTGTGTTATATATGTATATTGTTAAAAATATAATTGATTATAAAATAAATTTTATTTTATATTTTTGTAATTTTTTTATAGATAATATCTTATATAAATATATATAAAGTGTTGACGTCGACCGCCGCCGATGTCACATTTCATTTTGTAAAATAATACTAATGATAACTAATTTTAATTATTTATATTGTATAATAGAATTAAAAATTAATATCATTGATCAATATTATAAAATATTAATATTTAGATTTATTATTATTAATATCATTTATCAATCTTAATTTAAATTTAAAATAGTTATTTTTCTGTATTAATAATAAAAAAAAATGTTTCAAAATAATTCTGACATTTTTTTTTATTCGCTACATAAATATTGAATTATTATAAAATATCCGTGTTTATACGCGTAGTAAAATATAATATTTTTGGGGACGAAATAAAAATAAAATCCTTTGCAGCCCCCCGCCTTACCCTCCCGTCAGATAGATCATCAGATAGTGTAAGCTTCAAAACGACATTTAGCTTTTTGTTAAAGTCGTAAATCACTGTCCCGTAAAGTAATAATATTTTATGTATTTTCTAAGCATTGTGAAAACTTATATTTTTGTTCGGCGAATATATATATATATATATATATATATATATATATATATATAGAGAGAGAGAGAGAGAGAGATAGTAGTAACTCGTGCTCGGAAAAATCTTTGACTTTTCCCGTCGGCGTTTTCCCGACTTTTATTCCTCATACTACTTGGTCCGCATAGCTTTTTACCCCTTTTTTCTTTTAAAGGGGTAACAAATGATTGTTTTTTTTACCGTTTTTTATTTTTCCTTTACGTCGCTGTTGAAGACATTCACTTCTATAGATGTCCAAACGGTGTATACAAGTGTTTTAAAAAATACTAATTTATGCATACGAACATATTTACACTTTTTTAATACATATATATCAAAAAAAAAATTTTTTTTTTCAAGAATTTATGATATGAAACTAAACATTTATTTTTATTATAAAAATATAAATAAATAATATCAAATATAATATATTATTATATAATGAACAATATATAATATTTCATAATGATCATGTAATATTTATATAAATCAAAAAAAAAAAATACTTTTGTTTGTAATATTAAATTAATAATTTTATTTTATATGTATATATTTAGATTTAATCAGTAGAAAGACTAATTTATTTTGGCATAATATATTTATTAATTATACGATTTATAATTAATTTATTAGAATAAAAAGAAAACGTCGACCGCGACATTAAAATTAAACCGTATTTTTTTTTTCACCGTTAAAACGCGAAATTTTCCATCGGAAAAATCATATTTTTTTTAACCGGATTTTCGTTGCGACGCCAGGAAAAATAGATAACGAAACAGAATACGTCGGAAAACATAATATTTGATCGCGCTATATACATGTATTGTGTAGCCTTTTTCGATTTTGCACTCGCCTTTCGTTCATCATCAGCACTGTTTGCCGAAGAAATATCGGGTCTCCCGACTTTTCCATCGGGAAAATTCGTCCTCGTTTTTCCGGCGATGTTTTCATAACAACAGCAAAAGAGGAAAAAAAAAGAACAAGAGAGCGCAAAAAAAAAGAGAGAGAAAAGGCTTCGACACAAACTCGGCGAGCTAACCGTCCTCGTATTGAAATATTCTCGCGAAACTTTTATATTAAACCATGGTTGGATACCCTCATACGAGTCATTCTTTTGTACGTACATAAATACAGTAGGACTACGCTCGTTACATATTTAATAAAATATTTTTTTTCTATTTTTTCAAATAAGATTAATCGATTTTTTTTATATACTGATCATACAATATAATTCTTTATATATATATATATATATATTTATATTTTTGTATTCATTACAATATATTACAGTCGAGTTCGGTTAGTGTGACATCAATGGAGATTAAATTTTATATCATATTAACCCGAATGTCATACTAAATCGTATTAAGTAAAACAGAATTAGAAATTAAAGAATAATGATATTAAAACTTGATTATATACTATATTTTTTCACATTTTCAATATAATTTATATTTGTCAAAAAATTTGTTTTTTTATATTTTTAATTCTGTTTTATATCTATAAATTATTATTTTTTATTTTATATTAAATATTGGAAATGAAAAATAGAGAATTTTGAAATATAAAAGATCAACTTCAAAAAAAATGTATTATAAATATATGTATATAAATTAAATATTACGACCATTTGCTTATTTTTATTGAATCAATCATTCAAATATATTGTTCACTATGATATATATTTTTGAAATACTGTTTAAACTACACTAAAATTTTAATATTATATATTTGTATGCAGATTTCAAGCATTATATTAAAATTCGAATCAATATATCACAACATTATATAAATCATATTTATACACAAATACACAAAAAAAAAAAAAAATCTTTTATACTCAGCTTTAAATTCGTTTTATCATTCATTAATTAGCATTGCGTATTGTTCGTATTAGCGAAGAGTTATCCCACTGTACACGAGCACAACACGGAAAAGCGTTATACTTTTACATAAAAATATATATTTATATATGTAATATATGTGTGTGTGTGCGGAAAACGTGTCTCATACACGTGTAATAGGTTGTAAGGCAACGAAGCAATGGCTCGGGCTCTCAGGTCTAATATATTCGGCAACTTGGCAGTATTAGGAGCCGAGCTCTGCACGAAATATTTGTTATATTTATTTTAAGACGATAAACAGGTGCTCAAAGCAGAATGCAAGTAATATATGATCCTTTTTACTTTTTTTTTTTCCTTTTCCTTCTTTCCTAACATTTATTCCGAGCATGTATGAGAATATGGAAGAAATATATAATATAATATCCTGATATGTGTGTGTGTTTTTGGGGGCGCAAAAAGGGTCTCACTTGGAGTTGTACTAAACGATTTTTTTTTTAAATTTTATAATTTCTATTAAATAATATCGTATATAAATTATTTATCAATTTAAAAACACGATACCATATATTTGTATTAATTAATAATATTTATAATATTAATAAAGTTTTAAAATATCTGATTCGAAATGCTGACAGAAATCGTTGCGTATTAAAAAAAATGATTTTATCAATTTTATATACTAAATTAATTAATTTCAGTACATATTTTTTATTCAAATTTACTTTGCAGAATAATAATGTCTGTTCTAGACAATTTAAGAATCTGAAAAGCTTGAATAAATGAGTTGCACGGGTTGAAATATAATAAACTTTGTACGTATATATATATATATATATATATATATATATATATATATATATATATATATATATATATATATATATATTAAATTTAAAACCATTTTTAACGTATCATATAATATATGTTATATATTAATTACTGAATTAAAAAAAAATGTAAAATATATTCAAATGTACTCAAAATTAGGTATTTAAGTACGAAATTAAGAGTCACACTACAAAGCATACAAATTTTATTTGCGAATAACCGTATCGCGTTCCGTAGTATAAAGTAAAACTTTTCCATGGAAACGTAATGAGATCCCGTTGGATCGTCAACCATTCATTTTTATCGCTCGATTTCATCTCATCCTAGTGCTCTGTTCATTGCGCTTACGTATCATATTCCCGGAAATTATATTGTTTTTCTTTATAAATTACGCGAGTTTCGTCGAAATGTCGCACATTATTATTATTATTATTTCGAAAAAAAAACGGATCGATCCGTAATTTTCCGCGGGTGTAACATTTCAAATTAGATTTGCATTTCGGGAACGGTCCAATTTATGGAAACACACTCGCAAGAAAGTGAAAAAAAAAAAAGAAATAAAGAAAAAAAAAGAGGGAGTTACGATAATTTATTACGTTTAATCTTTGCGGCTTTGACGAAGAATGCGAGAACTCAATTGAATTTTGTTTTATAATTCGCGAAATGGCTGACGCAAAAAGGCTGCCCTCTCGGTCCTTTTTTTTCCCTTCATCCGCCTTCAATTATATGTATATATATTTTCGAAAGCAAAAGGCGAAATTCAAAAATAAAAAAAAAAGAGAGATGGAATAAGAAGGAATAAAACGGGATATGAAAAAATTGGAAAACGAAAAGAAGGAAAGTCTAATTTGATTTCTCTCACACCGTTGAACTGTGTGTTGTACCTGGGGTTTCTCTTATATATATATATATATATATATATATATATATATATATATATATATATATATATATATATATTTACATAGACTCTCTTCGTTTGATCGCATAATCAAAAATAATTCGAAAGAAACGTATTTTTCTCTTTAATGTTTTGATTAATCGTATTTTTTAAAAGGTACTTTTTAATCAATCAATCTCACCGACATACTTTCAATGCAGCTACATTGACATAAAGTGAATTTAAACGATAATTAAATCGTGACAAAATTGTCTTACGTCATATCAACGCTTTTTATTTATAAATAGAATTATAAATAAATATCGTATATTAATCGGCTGATTTCATATATACATATATATATATATATATATATATATATATATTTTAAAATAAAAATATATTTTTAGAAAAATAAAATGGTTGTCGATCTCTGGTACGGAATAAAGTTCCTTCGCTTGCATTTGGCGCGTGTAATGGTTCTCAAAATAAACATTTTCACACTCCAAGAGAATAAACAGCGCAAGAAAGTTAAACCTCGCGCAAAACAAGCAATTTCTTTCGCATAAAGCCAAATTGACCGAAGATAACTGTAATTAATAATTTTATTTGGTTTATTATCGGATCGTTTACAACGGGAATATTAAAGGAAACAACGTTTTTAAGATCCGCGTTCGAATCGCTAGGATTTTAATTGTTAAACATTAACCGCTTTTATATACAAAAAATATTGATTTTACTCGTGAAAATTTTATATTATTTTCATAACGAAATTTTTATACATTTATATATATATATATATTTATATTGTGATTAACTTATTATTATATATAGTCATTAGTGTAAATGAAAATCGCGTTAAAAACGATATGAATTTATAGAAATTCATTCGATATGTTTCACACATAGAAAGTCGCATAAATTGAAATATTAATTTCATATTATATTTGAAGATACGTCACAAAAAATTTACAGTTTATTTTAATTAAAAAAAAAATAAAATTTATTCAACTTCAATGTTGAGACGGATGAGAACAATCAATCTTTATTTATATTTAAAATATTTTCAAAAATCATTTTTTTCTAATGCGTTAAAGTGAAATCGCGTAAATCAGGAATGACTGTTTATATTATATAATTTTTCTCGTTACCAAAAATGGTTTAAACCATTGAATTTTTTTTAAGAATATCTTTCTTTATATAGAATGTAATATATTAAATTAAAATATTCGACAACACTTCAAAAAAAAATCAATAATCCTTATCAATTCGAAATATAGACCTTGAACAAAATGGACTATCATTTCACTATGTTAAATGAAAAAACGATATTTAAATATTTTATATTAGAAATTTATATAGATCACGTTCTAAATCTGCAATTGACGATAAAAGGCACTTTGTCCTATCCGATTAATATTATTCAGTTGACCTACGATCTGAAATCTCCTCCTTTTCTATGTCTTGGTCCAAAAACGGTTGCATTCGGTTCATTGGTACAATGGAATGGATTGCAAGTTACTAACTTCCCATGTGTTAAAACCAGAACTTTCCTATTACCATTTATATTATATAATATAACACTCACATATATATATATATAGATTCCAAAATTTTCGATTTGCATTTAATACACAATGATTTACGTTCATTGTATTATATTAAAAAATATATATTTTATTATTATACAAATTGAAAAATCTCTGCTGAATTTTTGTCTTTCAATCGCACACTCGTATTTCTCTTTATATCGTTTGAAAATTTCAGTACAGTGTAAAGTTTTCGCGTTATTCTTTGCAAGTAGATTCTTTTGTGAAAATGAACTAAATATTATATATATATATATATATATATATATATATATATATATATACATTTTATTATATAATATTTTCATTCTTTTATAATATCTGTTTATAATGGATTGTTAACAATATGAAAGTTTAATATTAAATAACGGTTCAATGAACAATTACTGAAATTCAACATCTTTATTATTTTATTATATAATATATAAACAGTGGTACTAATATAATGGTTTATATAAAATTGTTTATAGTTTATTCCATTATTTTTATATCGATAGTCATAAATATGCAACTTTCAAAGTTTTTCTTTGTGTTTAAAATATATATTTTTTTCTTATATAATTAATTTATAAATATTTTTTATAAGCAAAATAATATTTAAATTTTTTAATTTTGTTATGAATACAATTAGTGTAAATTCTAATTTTTAATAATATATATTTTATAGTGAAATATTAAAGTTATAGTTTTTTATATAATAATTATAATTATATTTTTTATATAATAATTATAAATATCGGATAATTTTCATTTCGAGTTACTGAACATCGGTAAACTTATTACATTTTATGATATATTAATTCAAAACATTATTTTATAACATTTTTTTTTTTGTAAAGTTTGAATGTCGATATTGTTACAAATTACTTCAAAGACTATTTAATTTCAAGTATCAAAGTATAAATCGGAATAGAATTATTTAACCGTCATAATTTAAAATAATTATTAAACACGACTCAAATATGATATTTATTCATTTATAATATTTTATTGTATAAATTAAACAAAGAACAAGTTGACATATACATATAAACATTTATGCATAATTAACAATGAAACGTTTCACCTTTGACGTTATTTACATAGATTCTGTATATATATATTATATATATAGTTTTAGTTGTTTTTACACACACACATTATACAATGTATCCCACACATTTTATAACATGTTAAGGTCTAACATGAGCACGCATAATGTTAGTAAGGCTGAACGTTGCATTATTGATGATAGAAAAGTGTTCTCTGGCCCGCTTAACAGGTCTGCATTTACCACCTGTGAATAATCTACCCTTTGCTAAGAAATTACGTTTCGCATTAGCGTTGATTTAAATTTCGTATGTTGAAAGGGAAAGTTTTCCACGTGAAAATGCCACGTTTAGTATCTGATGGAAACACTATTCGGAAATTGTTCTGACAGCTATGATTTTCACGGTGCGACGTCTCATTCGGTACCGAAATGGAAATTTTCGTATTTGAAAGCTCCCTCGGTGGCAGATTTAAAATTCGATTAATAACTAGATTCTTATGAAAAAAATTATAATTTAATTAAAATCTTCATTTGATCATTTTTCATAAAAATATCAATACTGTATTAATAATTTTTATTATCCTCATATAATATAAAATTTTACATACATTATGATGCTCTGTAAAGATAAGAGTGATATCTAAATATTTTAAAATATCTCTAATTATTTCTTTAATATTATGGTTATTTATAAAACAAGTATCAGATTCGAATACCGATTATCATATTACTGAGTATCAGATTTAAATACTTTTATATTTACTTACTAAAAATATACTTTATTTTAAATTAATATATTTATATAAATGCATTGAGATATAATTCAAATTATTATGAATTTATAAATACAAAATTTTAATATATAAAATAATTAAATATGATTCAAATAATAGATATAAAACGAATTAAGTAAATAAATTAAAAAAAAAACTTCAATAAAAGATTTACGAAATGAATTCAAAATTGAATACGATACAAATTATTTATTATATTGAAAAAAAATTCGCACAAGTTGAATATTAAAAAAAAAATAGAAGGAACATAAAATAAAACTTTTTTTTTTCATTCATAATATAAAAATGCCGCAACGTTGAGCTTTCAATTTGGCATAATGAAATCTGACAACATTATTTACATTTTTCACGAATGTTATAATGCAGAATTTATTCGCTAGCGTTATAATGCCGCACTCGGAAAATTCGCCCCCCTCCTCCCTCTGCCCCTACGTCTCTCGCGTCGCGAAAACCTCAAATTAATAACACTTCCATTGAACAAATTTCTGCTTTGAACTCTTCAACTCCGAACCGAACCAACTCTCCACCCTCTATCCTCCAAATTTCCTCCCCCTCATCCCCCACGCGAAAAACAGCCCCCCATCGAAGTGTTCTCACACTTTGGTTCGCGCACTTTGACATTTCATATTATTAATGACCCCCACCGTGAGGCAAGAGTGACTCAACCGGGCCGCTGTTTCACATTATGACAGGGCTGTCCAAATATTTTCATTATCGAGTCGATTCATAAAAAATGATAAATATGTTAATTGATTCATATATTGTCATCGAAAATGAACAAGTATGCAAAATTTTAACTCGATTAGATATTGGAAAGTGGTCGAAAAATCGATTGCATAATTCCACTACGACAAACAAGCAAGCAAACACTGCAAATTAAATAAAAACGTGTAATAATAAAAACATTATTGGTTAGTATGTAAAAGATAATCTTAATTTATTTCAAATATTTTAATTATAATTATGTCAAGTTTTATTTTTATATATAAAAAATCATATAT
Source organism: Leptonema lineaticorne (assembly GCA_024500535.1). Lineage (NCBI taxonomy): Eukaryota > Metazoa > Arthropoda > Insecta > Trichoptera > Hydropsychidae > Leptonema > Leptonema lineaticorne. The sequence continues at coordinate 5,846,018 of JANIJI010000003.1, read as the reverse complement.
AATATTGTGTAATAATACGAGCGAAATAAATTGTTGGAATATTTGTATGTCCTTAATAACATTTTGAATTTTTTATGATCAACCCTGATTTATTATAGATAGGTTTGGTGAACGCAAACGTTATATATTTGAGGCTTTGTTCGTGCAAATTTGCCCATCGAAATTCGCTCGTCAACCAAATATTCGCGAAGGGGGACGTAGGGGGTATGAAAAAAAAAATCTTACTTACAGCTTCGCCGTCTTCAGCACTTCCATTGGAAATTTTTCAGCATCAAATTTTTCACGACGATTTTTTTTTCCGTCGTTCCCCGTCCCGCCCTTCGACGTCCGCCCTTCGCCCTCGATCTCGATATTTTTTTTTTGCGACTTTTTAGCATAAGTGGGTCAAATGTGGGGAGCACGTTGAATATCAAACAGAGTGACCCGCCGTTCATGCTTTCCGCGATAAGGAAGAAAAAAAAAGCGTCCCCCTTTCGATCGACATCAAAAGGTGGAAAAATTATTCGAAAGCGTAAAAGTTCAAAAAAATCAAATTTGAAAATAACGCGAAAAATTAACATTTTTCGATAGATTTCTTTTATTTTTATACCGCATTTGTTTATATAACATCTCATTAATTTATATTTCTAATTTAAAAAATCAATTATATATCTATTGTTCTTCTTACAAACTATATGCTTAAGATTGAAAAGAAGAAATTTTAATGATATATTTGATAAAATTAAATAATTTCAGATAGATTATAACGTATATATATATATATATATATATATATATATATATATATATATATATATATATATATATATATAACGATTTTTGGTCAGCAACAGTGGGAAGGGAAATGTAAGGGTGTTTGTGAGTAATCTGAGATTTCGATAACTTCTTTAGGGAACGCCGTAAGGATGATACTTCTGACTGAATACATGTCGCTCAATTTGGTCAGGACCAGTCTTCTTCGTCCTGGCGAAGAGAGACGAAATAAAAAAATAAAGGGGAGAAAACTGAATAGGAGAAGAGACTTTAGGGCCCGCAGGACCTTCAGCGATCCCGAATTCAATTTACCTTTGTCTGCAAATTGCTTTTATTTCCCTTTTTTATACGGCCGACTGATCAGCGTCTATTCGCTTATAATCAGCTTTTATTGTATGGTAAAAGAATGGGGACTTTACTTTTTTTTTGTGCCCTCCACCCTATATCTTTTTTTTTTTCGTATAGGCTTATCATATATGTATTGTGTATGTATGTGTATGTATTTTCAGATATTGTTTTTTTCCAATAAGGATATCGCTATCTGCCAGAAGGACTCTATCCATTCAAATTATATTGCGAAATGTCAATTTGGACTTCTTCAATTGGGAAGCTTTAGACCGTTGCCCGTGGATAATTTCATTGAAAATTTTATTCAACGAATGAATTTCTGTATTTCCATTTTCTTAAATCTTTCAAAATTAATACAACAAAGAAGAGCTTTTTTAACGTATTTAAGTCCTTTCTATATTATTTATAATAATAAAAAAATGAATAATTCCGTTCTCAATAAAAGCGTCTCAGTTTTAATAAAAAAAAATATATATACTTTTTCCTATATTAAAACTTTCAATACATAAATAAAATATAGAATATTCTAAATAAAATATCAAATTTATACTTTTAATTAAAGCGCTCACGACCTTGTTTTGTTATTAGAGTAACAAAGTGAAGCTTATTCTGTATATTGAACATCTATTATGTTTTATAGCAAATATCGTAAAACCTTTTCATATATTAAAATTTTACGATTTTTTTTTACTAAATATTTAACAACAACTAAATTAAATTAATGTCTTATTTTATAAAAAAAATAAATAAATTTAAAATTTCTATATAAGAAAATTCATCTAATTAAAAATGAGATTTCTTCGGTAAGTTTGATAGAGAAATTTATATAAATAATATTACAATATTATGATAAAGGAAATTGTGTATATATATATTTATATAGTGTTTGCGGAATAATGAAGGAATTTTATTACCGCAAACCTATAATCTTTATCGTAACAAACCATAACTATTATTGGTTTGAATCGAATGCGACGTCACACCGATCAAACAGTGTTTATTGTGTGTAAGCCCAGAATTATTATATCTTATACGATACAACCAGAATTATCGTAAAACTTTATTGAAGGTCCAAGTTTCTATTCGTATCTATGCATATATCTATGGTACGGGTCAAAAATATACGATTTTCATTTGAATAATACAAGCATATTATATTATAATATAATTTTTCATCAAATTTATATATTCATTATATATATATATATATATATATATATATATATATATATAGTATGATCTTTAATAATTCAAAATATTATATGACATAGAAAGGCTAAAAGCTTGAGCGCCCCTGCTTTAAACTTTAATTGATTCCCGTCATAGCTAATTGACGCTACAATTACTCCACTGTCTATTCAATGTACCGACTTATAAACGCCAGTGTATTTCAACATAATTAACAATATATTAAATTTATTTTCATTTAATATACTAACATTATTTTTATAGAGTTTAATTTATGAAAATATTATTCGATTAAATTTTGTATCCATCTGTATATATATATATATCATTTATATATTATACATATAATAACAGACACACACACATAAACGTAGAAAATACTATTAAATAGTCGCATACGAGGCCAGTTTCCTATTGTTAGCATTCCGGCATTCTACAGGATTAATTCCGGTAATGTACAAATCGCTTCCTGTTCGTCCTGCATCGAAATTTAGGAACTCTAGATATTCCGCAATTTCTCAGAATCCCTTGCAGTGTTATCGGTTTTCGATAAACAAAGACGCGGTTAATTTACTATTGAATGGAACTTTAGATTGATTTCTAGAGTCAAAATCTCCAACTTTACTATAAGTGCTGAAATTCTTGCAAGAACTGATCCTTCTGAATCCTTTCAAATTAATCATATCGACCATAATTAATATTCGCTATACAGTATTATTTTTAATTTATATTTTTTAAATCTTTATTCTACGGTTTAGTCTTTTTCAAACATCGATACCGTTTTTTTTTTTAATTTTTTATCGTATCCAAATTTTCGTATGCTAATCGAGCGAGTCCTACGGAAGAAAGGGTCGGCGAATCCCTAATTATAAATTTAAATGTTGAAGGAGCATCGATCGAATTCCGATTTTCCGCGGGAAAATTCCGGTTTTTTCTCCTCGTTTTTCCGCCGCAAAAAAAAAACAATCGCAAAGTAAGTTTCACGTTCGCAACTGAAGCCGAATCTGCCTTTCTTTCGGTTTTTTTTTATATTTTTGTTTGACTGAAACTTTTTTTTTTGGCCCTCTCCTTTTAAATAATGCAACACGCAATTTGAAAATCACTCCTTTTTTTTGCACCTCGGAACGGACCTTCTGATTTCAATTCCATTTTTTCCGATTTATATATATCTATACAATAATATATATTCTATATAATATATATATATACACATATATATATATATATATATATATATATATATATATATATATATATATATATATATATATATATATCTGATACGAATAGTATTGTGGTCTATAAATGGAATTTTTTATTTGGTATTCCATGCGAAGAGTTTTTCTGTTATTAATTAAAGATAAGAAATTTGGTTTTTATGCATTCGACGTAAAGAAAATGTATTCATTGGTATATATTTATATTTTATTCGAATAAATATTAAATAATACTAAATATTTATATAACAGATGTGGTTAAGAGATTGACTGAGATGTCTTTTTTGATTAGAATTAATAATTTTACATTTAATTTCTTATTTTAATATATGAGAATTTTTTCACATTATTTATAGAAATAATATATTATATTTCTATGTCGATTTTTTGAAGTAAAATAAATATAAATTTATTTTTTTTATTCAAAACACAAAAAAATCGATTAATATATATTCTTGATTTAAAATATTAATAATATATATATATATATATATATATATATATATATATATATATATATATATACAGAAATTGACTATCTCTGTTAAGTATAATAATTCAAAATCAGATATAATTTAAAAATAAAAAGATAACAATTTTTATGAAATATTTATATTTTTAAGTATATTATATATTATATAAATTTGGGTTAAAAATAAAAATATTAAGTACTCAACTAACATATTGAAAAAATCTATATTTCTTTTACGTATCTTTTCGATTTTGAAATTAATTTTCTTTGAAATATTATGAAATTATTATTTTATTTATTATATATATAAATTATAAATATAAGTGAATTTTCATCGGCTGTAGCCATTTTAATGACATTATGATGTGTTCATATTATCAGTCGATATTACATTAATAACGCAAAATCTAATAACAAATTACTAATGAATATATTTTGACATACAAAAATTATCATTTTATCGATATTTTATTATCATTCACGTTCAATAAAATCTATATGAAATAATTTAAGTATAATCAATCGAATTTATATTTTCACCATTGATTAAGAAATTTTCAGTTAATTTTTTCAAGTGATATACGATTATGCGAATCGTGAAAAAATAAATAATAATACGCATACTGAAAATGAGTGTTCGCGAAAGGAAATAAAAAAAAAAAAAAAAGCGAACACCGAACGACGACAATCCGAAAACTTTCTCAATTTGCCTATATATTTATTATAATGCGACATCGTCGACTTCTGAAACTGGGTCGTTTTCATTCGGCTGAAAATTATATGTGAAAGTTTTTCATCGTTCGACGCACGTTTTTACACGCGTGTTAATCGACGAAAATTGACTTGTCTCCGTCGAATTTTTTTTTCTTTCTTCTTCTTCTTCTTCTCCAATACATTTTCTATGTTATATATATAATATGGTGGCGATATTTTTGCACATTTACGCGCTGAAAGTTTTAAAATTATAAAAGCGAAAGGAAATTCGTCGTGTGTGTGTGTGAAAATAATTTTAATTTTTGTTCTACGAAGTAATTATCCTTTTCTGGCCGAGATACATTGTTCTGTCAACGATGATGTTCCACATTCATACAACACGTTTCGTATTCTCGTTTCTTATATATATACCATATATATATATATATATATATATATATATATATATATATAATATATATATATATATATATATATATATATATATATATAATATATATATATATATATATATATATGAATATACAGGATGTTACAAAAATATATTTAAATTTTAATATATAAACTATTAACCATAATTAAAAAATATTTCAGAAATATAATGGTTTTTTTAATAGTTTTTCTAAATAAAGTTATGAGTTCTAAAATCAATATTTTAAAATCTAGCCATTAATATATAGATATAATATTGAAAATAATTAAAATATCATCAAATCTGCAATGTATGTATTAATTATCTTCAAACGTAAACCTTTTCATTTATATTTTGAATTCTTCTATATTAAATTTAATTCATTATTTATATACAATATTGCGATATGAGGTTTGAAGATTTTTTATTAAAATTATTGCAGATTTAGTCAAAAATCTGTTTTACAATTTTTTAATTTTAGACTGAAAAATATTAATATATATTCTGACATATTTTCCTTTCAATATATACTGATAATTTTGATATTCAAACAAATGATTTAATAAATCATTTATTTAGCACTTTTTAAATAAATACTTTAATTATTGTAATATAAAACAATTTGTTAAAAAAAAAAAAATATATATATATATATATATATTATTTTAAATGTGAAAATATAGGTGAATGAATTGAGAACATTGAACGCATATTTCGTTATATGCCGTATATAGATATGTACGGAGGCGCGTTTACAGCGTTATGTTATAAATTTGTTACGAAAACTTTGGGCTTAATAATGCATGGTAAATTAGGTAATTAGAACGAGTGCGAGACTCCCATCCAAAAACCAAAATTTGATAATCTTACGTATGTACAGGGCGGGACGCGAAGTGGTATCCGTGCGGGAATCACCTCGTATTTATCAAGTCAAAACAACACAGGGTGAAACAATTACCAGCCATTTCTAAGGTGGTACAAAACACGGGAGGAGTAGAAGGGGGGGGGGGTAGAGACGGATGAAGAAGGGTTCTTCGAGATCTAAGGGATCCCCGTGAGCCCTTCGTCCCTTATAAATCTTGATAAAACCGGTTAATGCGAAAACTTGAGGTCCTCATTCGTTTCTTGTCGGTGGCACCGGTCGTCCTTGGGAGATGATTTTTGAAATATTTTAACCCTTTATATATGCAAATCGTTAAGAAAAATAAAATAAAAAAATGAATTGATTTTTTCAATTATATCAGGAGTGTTCAAATTTTGATTATCGGATGACAGGATGAAAAAAAACCTCAGATATTCTAAAAAAGGTAGACTATTGTCTTTATCGCCCAAAGTCAACGCTTTGGATAGTTTTGATATCTTTCTGAATAATTAATATTTTTAACAAATGTTTTATTATATAAATATATACTATTTGTAATCAGATAATGCTTAAATTTTATATATTTTCATTATTGAAGATTGTTTCTAGTTCAAGCTGAAGAAACATTTTTGTAATTAATTAAAAATAATATTTAAATTTATAATATATACAGTTGAAAATCTCTGTTTAAAATCGTAAACTAACGCTCGCATTCGAACGGAGATATGAACGTATAAACTTAATTAAGATAAAAACTTAACGAATGACCCGACTCAATCGTGACAAATGGTCACCGCACACATATTATTTATTATATGCGAAGATTTTCAATTCAGATAAAAGCCGCCGGAAGGAATCGTATGCAAAACGAGCCAGGTGTTCTCAAAGAAGGCTCGCATCGTACCTTGCACAAATGCAATAAAACCGACGTTATTTGTTGTTTTGAAAGTGTTACCGGCGAACGTTATTACTTGTATTTTGTTTTATAAATATATATATATATATATATATATATATATATATATATATACACATTATACACAGCATTGAAATAATAATCCGTATAGTTTTTCGTGTATTTTTGCATGTTGGAATACCGCAGAAAGAGAATAATCAAAATGTACATTTGTATTATTCCAAGTGTGCGCTTTTGTTTGCCACAATGCAACTTTATTATTAAAATGTCGGTTCATTTTTAAACTTTAATACATTTCGAATTCAATTTTTGTTGTATTTAGATAATGTATTCATTATAATATAAATAATTAAAATATAAATGGACAATCAATATCCGTTTCAAAAGGAAGTCGTTAATGGAATATATTATATTTGAAAATCGATATATAATAATGTATAGTAATCTCTCGCTATTTTGCGGTTTTGTAAATTTTTGATACAAGAAATTTAAAACATTTTAATGTATGTAGGAACATTCAAAACAATAGTAATTTAAAAGAAATAGGTACAACATATTTAAGAATACTGTGAGAAAGAATATTGAAGATATGGGAATAAGTTATAATAAGTTATTTTAGTATATACCATAAATATAAAGAAAGAAAGGATTTATGAACTTAAAATTGTATAATTACTAAAATAATTTATAAATATTAAAATTAACATGCTTCAATACCGCGATAATTGAAAACCCACTTCGCGGATTTTCAATTATCGCGGGTGGTTTTGAAATATAACAACCGCGATAAGCGAAATATTGCAGTATATATTTATTATTTTAATTCTGATTGTTACAAAACAGTGACAATTTAAAACGAAACGGAACGCTATTATATAAATATGAAAGCATTATGAAGTCGTCGAGATTTATCATGCTTTCTTCCTTCATCGTATCAAATCTGCCGGTTTCACCTTTGTTTTCCTCGTTTTTTTTTTTTTGTCATAAATAAAGTCCCGGCGAAAAATAGGTTTTTCGAGGTGAAAACCAGAGACGATAATAGAGGACAGTAGTGAAGGGAAAAATGGAATGGCGGAGAGGAAAACGCTAAGGAACAGGCGTCATAAGATGGCACCAGGGGAAAGCTAATAGCTCGAAATTAAAAGGGAAAGTTATCGCCGAGGAAAACAAAAGAATTTAGCACCGGACTAATTATAAAATGTTTATTGTTCTGAGAAAGGGTGAATGCGACAGGGTTGTGAATTTAATATATCGATGTTCGTATCCAGTATACAATGATATAATTGCATAATTAACAAAATGTTTAGAATTTTATATTGAAATCGTCAACAGATGGCGCTCGATCAATATACGCTCTGTTGAAATTGATATAATGAAAATAATATATTTCGTTAATTGTGTTCTAATTTAATTATAATTATAACATTTTTAATTATATATATATATATATATATATATATATATATATATATATATATATATATATTAAATTTTAGAATTTTTTGGAAAATTTTGTTTAAGATTATATAATATTTTAAGCTAAATCTTCAATTCTAAGATTTCGCAAATCATACATTCCACGAAGAATACTCCAATTAATTTTAATGAACTAAAAAAATACTGCTGTAAACAAAAGAAATGAATATTTGAAAAAAACATTTTTTTTATATAAAATAGAATAATATTTAATAAAAATCGTCTTATAAAATTATAAATTGTTATGAATATAAAAATATATTTTATTTCAGGAAATGTGATACTTATATGTATTTTATTTATTACTTTTTAATTTCACTATTGATGAACGTTTGTATCAAATTAAAGATCTTCCAACAATTTTTCGCACTGATCAAAATTTTCTTATATTTTTTTTAATATTATTATAATTGTATTAGCATTGATATTATTGTTCTAATTTTTGATTTCAATATCGTCATTTTTTTTTTACTATATAGCTTTTAATTCACTCTCTATACCATGCATTGTTTACATATTACATTTTATAATTATAATATATATTTGAAATTTCACAACCCTGGTTGGAAAAGTGGCAAGAGTTGGCAGTTCGACTAACTGACGAAACATAACCGAGAAAAATGGTTCAAGATAAGAACCCTGCTCGCTTTAACTGTGGTTGTATATTAATTAGTTTTGTGAATGTTGATGATGTTTGGCGAACGCGCACGTCGGTCGGTATTGTGGTCGGTCCCGTTGTCTGGCGGTTTGTTATTATTGTTGTTATTATTATTGTTATTATTATTTGTGTGTGCGTGCGCGTGTGTGTGTGTTATAAAATGGAAACAGAAATTCGAGAACCGTCAGTTTCCGACGCCCCATTGTCACACTTTAAAACGAGCGTTGACGGAAACGCGGATAAACCGACGTTGACGGCTTCCTTAAAAGAAGCCATTGTTGCGAAATTTTATATAAATTTAGACAATATTATACAGTCGACTCGTTTTTCGTTTTTCTTTTTATATTTGCGTTTATTCGGTTTATTTTATTTTATTTTTTTTGCTGTTGAAGGGGGATGTGCGAAAGAATTAGAATTTAAAATATATTATAGATTATTCAATATGCTCTATTTTGTCCTCTTTTTTGATTAATTGACTGCAATCCTAGTATAGAATATATATATATATATATATATATATATATATATATATATATATATATATATATATATATGACAAAATTGTATAAAATAACATCATTTATAAATTTGATGAAATTATATTGAATTTTTCTATATTTATAACATTAATTGTATCCAATTGTTTTAAATATAATTTAATCAAATGACTAATTTTATATATAAAAATATTTAATTATATTTAAAATATGCTCTAAATATATATATTATTAGTAAAGTGAACAATTTTTTAGAATTAAAAGGAGGACACAATAATTTTCCGTTGACTAGAAAAAAAAGCCTTAGTCTTAAAATGTTCTCAGTCTTAGTTGTAACTCTAACTTTGTCTAAATTAGTTGTTAAAAAATACTTTTATCTATTTAAACACAAACTCAGAATTGATTAAACATTTTTTCTAAAGTAGAAAATTTTCATCCAAATAATAACATCCTAGTATATCGAAACTAATAATTTAGAATTTTCAAAGCCAATTTAGACCAGTGGACTCAGTAAAATCTCTTTTTTTATTCATTTTTATCTAAAACTAAAGAGGACTATCTCGTCTCTAAAAGAGGATTCGATTACTTTATTATTATAAACATTTTTCATAATTTTAAATCGAACAAAATTCCTTTAAAAATATAGATTTACAGAATTCACACGTGGGATTCTAACAGGTGTTTACTAAATATTGTGAAAAATCGATATTAATAAAAATAATTTAATATCAAAAAAAAAAATGTAAATATTGATATCGCAATAAAAATTACACAAATTTAAATATAGTATATATTTATATATAAATATAAAAAAAAAATGATGAAGTGCTAAACGTTTCGCTCCATTAGTGCAATGAAATCGTAAACTCCGATCACGACGGTTGAAATTCTCCCCGGATTAAAACGCTCCCCCGGATCCCCCTTTTCTAACCTGTTGCCGTTTTATGTGTCTCACTTGTACAACGTTCTGACATTTTAAATTGTGCCCCACGACTTGCTCTATTCCCTCGGGCTACATATTTTATATCATATTTTATTCATTTGCCAGAAATATATATAAGTATATATATATATATATATATATATATATATATATATATATATATATATATATATATATATATATATATATATATAAACGGTACACGCGAATAATCTGTGATTCGTGAACGATCGTTAAAGTTAAACGTTTCGCGTTTGAGACATTGATATCTTTATTCATTATTATTATTGTTATTTTAAAATATAAATATCTAAAATAATTCTACAGTATAATGGCTAAATATTGACTAAATAATATAAAACTTTATAATAATAATATGTAATTTAAAAAAATAAAAAAATGATATAGTTGATTAGTATATAATATATAAACCTAATTTGTTATAATTTTAACTATATAATGTAATATAGCATATTTTGAAATTAAATAAAATATATAGAACTGTGGATAAATATAAAATTTTAAAATATTATTGAAAACTGCTATATTTTTATGTATCAATGATAAAAAATATTTCATAAAATATAATAATTATTTAATTATGAAATTAATAATAAATTTTAATATATACCATATATATATATATATATATATATATATATATATATATATATATATATATTATTTTTTCATTCAGGTAAATTGTATAAAATAATAATAAATAATATAATTTCAAATACTTCATTTTAATATGGATATTTCCATTATTTAATCATTTTTTTAATATCGTATTTTAAAATATAAACCGCATACAACGAAGATATTAAACCATTAATTTCGAATTCTGCTTTCGATTACGGTTAATCAACGTACAACTTTAAATGTTAACGGTGCATTTTTATATTTTATATTACATATAAATCAAACAACGTACATATTTAACGGCTATAATATATCACATTTGAACTTTATAATAGTCAAATTTTTCTTTTGTACATTAGTCATAATATTGAAATATTATACGGCCGCAGCACGTACTCAAACAAGAGTTCGACCACTATCGATATTCGAGAAAATTAATAATAATTCATATCCATGTTCGGAAAACCACCCTTGGAACACCTTCATCCTCCACCCCCATCCCACCCCACCACGAGTATCCTTAAATGTGCCTTTACGTATATAACAACCCCTTTCCAGAATAAGGCCAATAAAGTGGATTTATTTTATTATGGCGTGAATAAATCACTCGAGTTTGAGAGAGAGATGCATATTTTATTGGCGCGTAATACGAGAGGATTTTCTATTCGGAAATATTTCAGGAGATTTTCTTCGCACCCGTAAACGAAAACGCAAAAGAATGGATGAAGGAATGGAAACGATTTATTTATTCATACGTAAGTCAATACGGAGTGTTTTCTTAGTGGAAATTTGACTAAATCGACGTATAGAATGAAAATGGAGAATTTTCATTTGAGGTCCGATCGTTCAACGGAAAGATGGCCTTTTTGACACTTTTCAATAACATGAAATAAAAAAATAATAAATTTTAATTTTAATATATATTTATAATATAAAATTATTTAACGTATGTAGTATAGATAAATCTTCTTTAAATTTTCCCATGTATAAATTTTACTAATATAATCATAAACAAATTTAATATAATTAAATATAACATGCGTAATTGATACAATATCACTGACCAGTAATCTGATAATAAAATAAAAAACATGTGGATTAATGTATATTTTTTTTCATAGTCAATTTTATTCTAAAACCACACACATAATTCTCACTAAATGATTGTACTTTTATTGACTTAAAATAATGTTTAAAAACAATTATCAAAATCTATCTTAATGATATGACTTTTGACTTGGTTTTCCTATTTCATTCGTCATGTTGAAGAATATATATATATATATATATATATATATATATATATATATATACCATATATATATATATATATATAAAGATGACAACGATAAGTAATTTTCCGTGTGTCGGTTCAATCGCGGAATAATCCGACATTTCGCCCCGGAAAATTTTCATCGGAAAATCGTTTTCGATTATTGAACTGAGAAAATTATAGCCCCGGGCGTATAATGGCGGCAGTTTTCGACGATTTCCCAATTACATTGCACATTTATTATCTGTTCTCGCAAAATTCCCTTACTACCCAATCTCATACTACGTCATCTTCGGCGTCTGTACCTCTAATCCTTTATTAAAACTGTCGTAGAAGCAACGACACGTTAAATATTTTATTTGAATTGATTTTGATGACAAATGTAACGTCATTTATAATATATAAAAAAAATTGAATATTATAATTTAATATCATATAATATAATATTTTATTTATAGATCAAGTTAATGATATTTTGATAAACTCAAAAAAAAAACCCTTTTAACGTTAACATAATATGATGTGTTGAAAATTTTTGGTATAATAAATCTTTTTTTTTCATACATTTATTATAACCGCCGCCATCTGTTTCGGCTTGCACTTTTCACTATGATTAATATATAAAGTTTGGTTCGAATGCGCTGTCAAAAAAAAAAACAAAAAAAAACTGCACATGACGTTAAAGTGCATGTGGATGAAAAATACGTTTCATCATCGCTTATCTCCCCTTTTAACTTTTCCCATTTTCCGAAACCTTTAAAAGGCGCAGACACGTCGAAAAAGAGATTTTCTATCGGAGGCACGGTGCAATTTTAAACGTCCGATATTTTCTACAGGATGACTCGTCGGAAACGTAAACAAAAGACCGTGACGTATGTTAAATCTGACATTTTTTTTTCTTCAACATCCCCCTTAGGCATTCGACTATCCATCGTCGTGAGTTACAAGGAAAATTGGGATCCTTTTTTTCTGAGCGTTTCTTGCGCAGGATTCGTAGGACGGTCTTTAAGGGTTGCCAGTTCATTTGTCACGACTAGGCTAATGGAACATGGGCGAAGGGAATATATTTATATATATATATATATATATATATATATATATATATATATATATATAAGGGATATGTATCGAGAACAAAAAAATAAACTTCCCTTTTACTCTCACTATAGAAAATTTTTGTTTCGCCCTAGCTATTTTGGATGTACTCTGAAGACAAACTATAAATTAATGTGCCCGTAAACGTTGTAGATAGTCTGAAAAATTTCAGCTAAATCATTTATAAAACCCACCTTTTCAATATATATATATATATATATATATATATATATATATATATATATATATCAACGACATAATAAAAATTGATAACTCACTCGAAAACTTTTTTATTTTTTTTGCATCCATTAAACATTTAAAAAATGATTATCGCAATATTTTAAAAGCGACTTAATTGCGAAATTTTCCTCAATAAAATAATTAAATTTTCGTTTGCTCGTCGACAATTACACGTCGCCATTTTATTTATTTTTTTCCTCCAGTTTTTATTTTCTTCTTTCCTGCGCCCTCGTCTTTCTCTTCCTCTAACTCGAACTCTCTCGTATATTAATTATATTTGCGGCGAGACTTTAATTAAATTTCCCGCAAACAATATCAATCTTTCGTCCTGATGGAGCGTTAAACCAATTTTCGTTCAATTTTGCGGAAAAAGCTTTTCCCCACGCTCGACATTCCGGCTGCCAGTGTTGCCAGAATTTACTCTTTTTAAAAAAAAAAAATAATAAAAGAAAAAAAAGGAAAAATCGCAACAATCAATTTGGCTTTTGCGATTTGATGCAAACGAACCAAACACAATCGAACCTTCGTTGCCGTTGAGAAAAATTAGTTCGATCATTTCAAATGCTCGTTTATATTTTTCAGTGCCAATTTGAAACATCGAATGAATATTTATTTTTTGAAAAGAATTTATTTTTAGTATAATATTATCATTATTTATAATGAATAAATTTGAAAATTTAAAAATTTAAAAAATAATTTATATTTAGGTTACGCTTTTAGATATAAATATTTCAGATTAAAATATTTTTAGACATCTAAGAGCAACTTAGTGAAGGTATGCATTTTATATCGGCATCCCTTTTAAAATTCGATTACATTTCCAATGATTTCTCTCCAACTAGCAATAAAATTTATGAAGAATAAACACGATTTCACGGTTGAATTTGAAAGAAGTGGTGGAGTTTTCCGGAGGCTTCTTCACTTTCGTTCCGCGCTGAACCTTTTTCCGATAATTTCATTTTAGTTAAGAAGTATGTGTATTGCAATCCACCGAAGCAACTCTCGATTCGATTGGTAATGAAATTTTCCACGGTTGAATCAATAACCGAGAATCCGATTCTAAATCTGAAAGAAGCAGCACAGAGGAAAAGCTTATTTCACCAATGTATTTACGTATACGTATAGCATTATGTGATATTTTTACGCTTTATATATAAATGTTTTAAATTCACCATTGGTATTATATGTATGAATTTAAATCGTTTTATTCCATAAAAATCCATCATTATTTTAAAAATATTTCTGAAGAAGTAATGGTAATATTTGTTTTGAATTTTAATTGAAAAAAAATTGAAATTTTGAGAAATATTTCAATATTTCTAAACGATTTTATTTATTTTTAATAAATATATAATTAAATATTTTTGTAATCAGAACCGAATATTTTGAAATCAAACTTGATTGTCAATATTATTAAGACACGGGTAATAATTTAATCGACTAATATTTTGCAATTTTTCATAGAAAAATTCCATTTTCATTTTTGAAATCGCAATTACGGTATATTTATTTTTCTGGAAACCTTTCAGTATATTATTTTTAAAGTGTAAACACATTTTTTAAGTGATCTTTATTACCATCCTATTTTTTTTTTTTGATTTTGCATTTTTTTCTAGCACATATTCTTCGTAATCGTCTTCGAAAAATTTAATCGTATTATTTTTGTATCAAAAATACATTCACGTATTTTTATCGCTAAAAACACCTGATTAACAAAAAAAAACCGTAATATTCTCGCGCTGGCGAAACGAAATGAAAAATTCCGCCATTGCATTTTCCACGATTGCAATGCGCGCGGAAAATTCCGCCGGAAAATGCGGACAAAACACTCGTTACGTTATCAAAAGACTTTTCTCATTACGATATGTCATCGTTGTTTCATATGGTGCGGCGCCTTTATCTAGTTTCACGTTGTGAAATTTCTCACCGTAAAACTGCACAGTGTCGGAAAATGAGTTACGTTCACGTGATAAGCTGTCGTTGAAAATTGTCAAAACGGCATAAATAATACAAATATACTGTATGTACATTCATACAAATACTACGCATTTTCTCATCATATTATATATATATATATATATATATATATATATATATATATATATATATATACGTGTGTATGTATGTTCGTGTTGTGAGCTTTCGCAAAAGGTATAAGTTTGAATCATAAAATTTTATCATTCGCCGTTATTATCGTTATTGCTAATGTCGGTACTGTGCCTACTTGGTACTGAGATTAAAATAAAAATGTCGGTTTTTCCTTTTCAGAAAAAAAAATCAAATAAACACGTGTATATTCGTTGTGCGTTAAAAAAATATATTATATAATGATACGATGAATCCACGTTGTCGTTTATCGATTATAATCGATAGTATTCATTATTGAAATATAGTTTTATATTTAGACATTATATAGAATTTTGAACATTATGGTAATTTTTCGTTATAGACATTGTAATGTTGTTGTATTATAAAAATTGATATTTGATTTGATATTTTTCTCTCGACATATGGAGTGATATATTGATGAAAGCGGTTTCGAATTTCTAATATTTTCCAGGTTATATTGAAAATGGAAGATTGAGGATAATTTTAATAAAATAAACATTTCTCATCAAAAAAATAATAACATCATTCCAGAAATAGTTTATATAATATATAATACAATTGTGGAAATTATTTTTTTTAATAATCATTCATTTTTAACAACTTTCATTTTTTCTAATTTTTCATAATGATGAAGTGTGATTATTTAAAATTCATATTCTGGAATATTTTAAAATATTAATTAAAATTTTTAAAATATTTTTTTGAAATTTTATACCTTTAAAAAACTATAAGAGTATCGCATTATCTATTATTTATTAATAAAAAAAATATAGTTTTATTAAAATTTTAATATGGATTTTTTTTTATTAAACAATATTATATATTCATTGAATTTAAACACTATATTTCAATCGCGAACAATATTTCTATCGTTAAAAACCATTACGAGCAAACAATCGGATTAACGTCAATTTATAAAATGCGCGCGTATTTTTCGTAAAAATTCGACATTTTTCTTTCTCTATTTTATTATTTTTTTTCGTATATTATATATTATAACAAGTAAAAAAATATATTATTATTCGACATAAGAGAAGAAAAAAAAAAATATATATATATATACGTATATAAATAAAAAAAAATTTACCCAACAGACACGGCCTCGTTAAGGCGACGAATTATGCATACATATGTGTGTCTCGAGTGTACTTTAACAATAGTCTAAGGGGGACGCTTTGGGTTACGTTGCGTTTTTACAACGAGCAAGTCGTCCCTCGTAATAAAGGGGTTTATTTGCGTTTGTTATAACGAAATACAAGGGATGAAGTGTTGCGCCTTGGGCGTTCTTCAACCATCCCCCTCCCCATCCACATCCCCCTTACACGCTCTGGACGCGGCTTAAGAGAAACTCCTTCAACGGTTTCCGTGTTAACTTTTGTAACGTCGGATTTATACCATATGATGTGTTTTGTTGCCTTTTGACACCCGGTATATAATTATAGAATATGATGAAATCTATTTAGAAATTTGAATTTATTGTATTTTTTTTTTTGCCTTATATTAATGAGAAAATTAAATAATTGCATTCTTCATTTTACATTCGCAGTACATTAAAATAATTATTATAAAATTACACATATATATTCTTAGTCATTTTTCATTTTAAAATGATATATATTTGTGTAATTTAAATCAAATATTATCTATTCATCAATCAAAATTTATATATGATATGATAATATATTGTATAATAAATATTATCTTTCAATTAACGATTTTAATATTAATATATAATAATATTACACATGAAATATTCTAAATAAATATTAATCTATATCTGAGAAAAAAATCGAAAACGGTTATCTTATATATTTAATATAAATTCACGTTCTAGAAAACTACGATCAATATAAAGCTATATTGATATAAGTAATATTTATTACTAAATTATGTGTTTAAAATTATATATAATATGAGAATATATTATAATATATAATAAATATTATCTTTCAATTAGCGATTTTAATATTTATATGATAATATTACACATGAAATATTCTAAATAAATATTAATCTATATCTGAGAAAAAAATCGAAAGCGTTTATATTATATAATATGAATTCGCGTTCTAGAAAACTATGATCAATATGAAGTTATATTGATATACGTAATATTAGTAAACCGTATGTTTCTTTTTCTTCAAATACAAAATATATTATATTAGTATTTCTTGTGAAGGCTACATTTCGGCAATTTTTCGTTGAAATATATATTCTTAGATAAATATTTTCAGTAACTTGACATTCACAATGATTATATGTACACTGACCTTTTACTAAACATTGACCGTAATTATATAGTACACGAAAACCCTTCTGAAAATAGATTTTCTTCGTATAACAATATATTACTGTGTAGTCATTAAATATGTATGAAACGTAATATTTTCCACGTCCAAATATCAATATAAAATGAAGCAACGATTCATTTAAGTTTTTTTTTCTCTGAAAAAAAAAATATATATATATATGTAATGAAAACATTTTTAATAAATCGGTTCTTTTCAAAAGTTTAAATCGGCGATCGATCGACATTAAAATAAATTATATAATAAGGAAACATTTGAGAAACGCGGCATTTCGAAGGGCAATCTAAAACAATTGCGTGAGAATGTAAACCGTTTTCCAACGTTAAAATTAATACTTCTAAAATGCGCATTTCTAAAACGAGCACATTTCGACTCGTTTCAACAGCTTTTCCGGCACAATCGAAATATAAACTTGAATGTTTTCATATTAAAAAAAACACGAATATAAATATATATATATATATATTTATTAAAATCAAAAAAAAAATAAATCCGAAGGACGCTTTTCATATTTTCCATTCGAATTTTTTTACGTCATACAATTTTAAATTTTGAACGAGTCATCAACTTGTTATTCAATTATAAACCATTATTGTTTTCATATATATATATATATATATATATATATATATATATATATATATATATATATATATATTAATCAATAGTATTCCAATATAAATATGAACGCTTTTAATAAATTAAAAATATTTTGTCAATGTTTATGCGATTATTTGAAATTTTCAACCTGTACTAAATTGATTGATATAATTGATACGTCTACGTGTGTCGGATTTTTCCAAAGAATTATTCTCGGAAAAATCACCCCTCTATTTTTTCCGACCGAAAAATATCAAATTCGTGACCAAAAGCCTTAACAACCGAAAGGCTTACGTTACCCGTAAAACGTTACCGCAGTTAACAAATGTCGGTCTACAGTGTGATACAGAAGAAAACATAATTAAAAAATATTAATATATATATATATAATTTATAATAAAATTTTTATATTAATAATAAATATATATATTGTAAATTATATATATATATATATATATATATATATATATATATATATATATATATATTTATATATATTTATAATAATATTTATTTCAGATAGATGTATATTTCTGAATATTCTGAAAATATTTTTAAAATTATTATAAATTTGTGAATTAAAATTTTTTTGAAACACTGTGCATGTATTTCTCAATACATTTACTAAAATACATATACATCGTTATGGCAGCTACCATTTTATTACTTTGGTCAGGCGATACAAATTCAATAAACCATGAAATGCCCATATTGCAAAGGCTATTTTTCATGTACGCTGACAGGTCCCGGGGCACGCGTGCCGCCGGTTCGCAACCCCTGAACAAAACGGGATGATGTTCCCAGAACCGCACAACATGTTAAACCCTTTCCCTAGTTTTCGTCAGGGTTAATATATATTTATAACCGATAATAATAATAATAATAATAATACTGGTAAATATGGTTTTATCGATATTATTCGATAATCGTTGTAATATAAAAATTTAACGCCACTATATAAAAATGACAGTTAATGTGACGCGAGATTTTTCAATAAAAATTAAAATAGAACGTGTCGTCGTTTAAATTTTTAATTTATTATATATTAATTTTAGTTTATATATGTCTCGATTGATATGTATTCTATGAAATATCAAGTTGCTATTGTCTAAAATGGTCTAATTCAGCAAACGTAGACAATATTATGTTGTCAATGGACATTTTCAATTGACAGCTGGAGTTGATATATCGCATAAAAGGCTATATATAGAATATATTCCATTTTATATATAAGCAATGAATATTGAAATTATATAAATATATTATTAAAATTAATTTTATCATACAACTTGAATATTTGATTGTCTTTAAATTATACATAAATATATGGGAGCTACGATAAAATGCTATATTTTAATTTATTATTTCATACAAATAGATAAATAAAATAATAAAATTCTGTTAATGAGGTCAAATATAACTTTTCATTACTAAATTGTAATTTATTTTTTTTTATAATTTCATATATATATATATATATATATAGACGGGTATCAATTATACCAGACAATTGAAACTTTGATCACATATCTTCATTATTCAAAATATTCATTTATTCATTATTCTTTTAAAGAATAAAGGCATACGTTTCAACTGAAAAAATAAATAAATAAAAAAGCTCTCATTTTTTTTTTTCGCCAACTTTTCATTAAAGCAAAGTGAATTTGCCACATTCAATGAAATTTTGTGTTTCAACGTCGATAACAAAGGACGTCGAAATGATGATATAAAAAAAAACCGGCATTTTTTTTTATCGAATTTTATTTCGGGTCGAATTTTGGCCACAATTATCGCGCTTTTTATTGAGAGTGAGTAACAAAAAAAAATGAAAAAATGAAAAGAAAAAAGGGTGATGTTCTAAATGATAAATTTAATTTATCCCTTCGACAAAAAGGGAATGACCGAGCGGCTATAAATTTCTGCATTTTATCTAAAGTCAACAATCTCCGGATGATTTATTCAAATCTGAAAACGTGAAAGAACTCGCAAGAAGTAGATTTATGCGAAGTCGAAACTAATCGGAAAATGATTGCTTTGAGAAGGAAGCGGAAAAGGGAAAAAATGAACGGTTAAATTTTCGTAAAATTGTTCACTTTCTAGCTTATGAAATTTAAATAAAACCTTTTTTTTGTAAATTATCAATATCTGCCTTTCATTGATTATAATATATTATGATTATAATAAAATTATTATTTGTGCACAATTTAAATTATATACATAGTCTTTCATTTATAGTATTGATGTTTGATGATAGTGAATTATTCATGTAATCGTGGAGATGATTTCTGGAAAAATTATATATTCAAGATTGGTTTTTCTAGGAAATAATATTTTTGAATCATGTTTGCTTTAAAATTTCATACGAATTTTCAATTTATAATTATTTTATATTTTAAACAAGCTTTCTGCTTTATTATATTTTCATTTCACTTAAAAATGTCATAAATCATAAATATTTAAAGTTATTCAAAAATAAGACAAAACTTTTGTTTTAAATATATTTATTTAAGTAAAATGTAGAGAAATATTATTTTAAATAAAATTTACATTTTAATCTTATATATTTCACATAATTATATATAACTCTATATATGAAAATAATGTTAAATATCTTTCTTTTTTTAATATTGATTTTTTTATGTATATTATCTTATATTAAATTTTCATAAATAATTGTAATAACTATGTATTTAAATTTACTTACTATGCATAAGTTAAGAATGTGGCAAATATTCGAATCGGAAGCATTATTCAATCGATATTCATAATGTTTTATAAATTAAATTATTACTTGAGAGTAAAGGAATTGTATAATTTAATGAATAGTCGAATTTAAAATATAATGACAGTTGAAATTGAAGTACAATATATATATATATATATATATATATATATATATATATATATATATATATATATATAATTTCATATATTATAATGAAAGCCGAAAATTTGTCCGAAGCACCGACCTCCTTTCGTATATTTCTTTCACGAGCCCTAAGAAGAAAGCTTTCACCGAAGGTGTGAGGCTTCGAGGGCGAAAAGGACGAAAGATCCCCCGAAACGGGACACAGCCATAAAGCTCTGATCCTGGTGCGAAAGGGAAAACATAAACCCCTAAGAATCATGGTACACGAGATAGTCCATCTTGTGCGAAATCCCTTAGACATCAAATGGATCGACACAAAATGGATGAGTGGTTTAAGCGTATAAAGCGAACAACAATTGTGCCGACCCGAACGTTGTTGCCAGGGTCGAACTCGTGTATACTGGGGGGACCACTTTGGTGCGTTTATTGATTTTGCTGATTGCGCTCGTATAATTTTGATAATATGACACTGGTTCTATATACATATATATATATATATATATATATATATATATATATATATATATATATATATATATATATATATATAAATATTAATATATAAATCGATTTTAATAAATAATGAAGCGTTTTATGATTACATTTCTTTTGATGTCGTTTCGATTACGAAATATTATATATTAATTTTTAATTTTATTTTGTTACTTATTATGTTTTTCATGATATTATTTATTTTTTTTAATATATATATATATCGCTATATTCATTAACGACATTAATATTAGTTATTAAAAAAAATAGCGTGGAAAATTAATTAAAATATCGTGTTTCGCGTATATTAAAATTAATAATGAATACATTTTATTCTATTAAATATAATTATACTTAAATTTGTTATTATTATTTTTTTAGTATAATATAATTAAAATATTATTTTCATATTGATTCATATATGTAATATATTTAATTTTGAAAATATGTAGAATTTTAACGATTACACACTTTTATAAAATTTTCACTGTTTTTTTTTGTTGGTTTATCGTAGTGGAATTTTTTAATCGATTTTTCTACCATTTTCTAATATGCGATCGAACTGAAATTTTGCATATTTGTTCATTCTCGATGACAATATATGAATCAATTAGCAAATTATAAATTAATTGAATGCATTAATTTTTAAAAAATATATATTAATAAATATGATGTATTATGAAAATATTCTATCGCATTTAGTAAGCGGTATATAATATTGTGTGGCACATCCCTGAATTTTTAACGTGTACTTTGAGGGAATAGTGGTTGAAATCCGGTAGTGGAAGTAGATTGACCGGCTGAACGGTTGAGTGGCGATAAGTGCTTACAAGAAGACAACTCAAAGGCAACTCAAACCCCCATCCCTTAATGCTAACATACACACATAAACGTATTACGTTCATACGCAGCCCCTAAACCGACATTCGAAAGGGGTGAGTAGGTGTAAAGGGGCGGTTCGGCGTAGATTTCCACTACCTTTGCACGAGTTTTCTCGAACTATTTTGGTTCGGTTAACATTCCAATAAGTTGACGATTTTAAATTTCGATTTAAATCATGCAGTCGTATGAATAATTCATACATGCAAAATTGTCGTATAATATTTTATATAATTCGTCAGATTTTTAATAAATTTTATTTATTACAATATTCGTAAATTAATTTAATCGAATCATTTAATCTGATAATTATATTAAAATTTATTTCAATAAAATTGTGATAAATTAATAATAATTTTCTTCATTATTTATTTTTAATCTTAATAATAAGAAAAATATTTTGGTTTATAAATAAATTAATTTATAAAATTCATTATGATTTTATTTAATAAATTGTTATGAATTTCAATATGAGAAATATATAATTTTTTCATACAAAATTTTAATGAATCTTTTTCATTTAACAATTATACATATTTTCTACTTTTCATTGATTTATATTTAATACTTAAAATAAATCTTAATGATCATATGTTATATTTTATACCCTTCATGAAGTATAATTATATATTAGAAATATTATCAAACGAAATATTTAACCAATTTTTGATGTGATCACAAAGTATATATACATTATCTTTAAATATGTTTATAAACGAAAACAATTCAAAATATTTATTTTGTCTTGCGTTTTCGTTCGCTAATGTTGGCCGAATTTTTCGAGCGTCCCCTGTATCGAAAAGCATATTTTCTTATATAGGTGCAATATTTGTACGGAAGCTCGGCTCGCGATCACGTTCGTACAAAAGCTCGCCCGGTATCAGATTATCGAAGATGAAACTTATTCGACGTTTGGGAAGCCTCTTTTTGGCTCGTCAAAAGCTAGCGGAGTGTGTTTGCTTTATAAACGCTTCGACGTGTCTTTCGTCTGCAAATATTTACCGCACATGCGATACGAAATAGGTCATCTAGCAAATATTATACACTCTAGAAACATAATCATAACTAATACGAAACAACTCGCCCTACCGCCCACAATCGTCCCCCTATCATCCCCTGAACGGTCGAAGGTTCGTTCTTCGCCCGCCCACCTTAAACCCCTAATATAATATGTAATGACGTACGCATTATATTATATAGTGTATGCGACTTCGTTGTATAGATTTTTATCAAATAATTGAACGAACGCGTTCGTTTCACATTATTATTATTTTTTCTTTTTTTTTTCATGTGAAATTATGTCTCAGAAGGTATATTAATTTTTTTAATCAATATTTTTAGTACCCATTACTATTTATATCAATATAAATCAATTCATTATATGAATACGTATCGTTGATGTATAAAAATATTAAACTGAAATTTTAAAATCAAACACAAATTTATTAATATTGTATATGCAAATATTAATATTCATAAATATTATTAAAACTGTTATTAAATAGATAATTATAAGTCGTATGTATAATGTTACTATTTTTTTATATTTCGTATTGAATTTAAAAATGTTTCCAGGATAATGCAAGTCATGCGACGTTAAATTTTGAAAATATATTACGTCATTTTTTTTTTGATCGATTTAATTAATCATATTAAAAAAATGTGAAATGATCCTTAAACGATATTCAACCATATCCATTTCTATATGGCAACAGATAATGGGGGATGCGGGTATGGTTGGGGGGAGGGTTGAACGTCATTTTTGCAGGGCGTTAAAATCGGCAATTTAACGGACAACGAGCGGTGATGCGGTCGGCGAATTTGCCGAATTGACACATTCTGATGACGATAATAATGATGATGGTGATTTTGCGGCCGGGCGTTTACGCGTTTTCACTCCGTCATGCAGAAACCCATTAAAAACAATTATCGCGGACCTTCATTTCCCCTCCCCGCTGTTCGAATCCCTCGTCCCGCTTCGGACACTCGGAAAAAAGCTCCCGCCCTTCGCCCGCCGTTCGCCCGCCCCGTGCAGCTTTTTAACCGCTACGTTCCGCCCGCCCGTCCCCCGTCCGTCCCCTTTTTGCTTTGCAATTAGGGATTTCGGATAATTAAACCCCGGGTTAAATGCAAGATTCCGGTCGTATAATCCGGTCGACGATATATTAATTAAAATTAAAAATAAAATATATGACTACGTATATAAGTAGAAAAAATATTATATTCAAAATTTTCTCATATTACATGCATTTATAGCACTTTTTTTTATTAAAATTCTATATATTTTTAAAAATAAATTAAAAAAAAATATATTTGAAATAGTATTTTGTTTTTTAATATCTCCCTTGAGATTTAGAGTGCTAATTTAGTTTACAAGTTTACAAGATTAAGTCACTCTCTCTATGATTAACTTTTAACCACTTCAGTGCCGTAACATCGCCGACGGGCAACTTAAGTTGTGCCTCTAATGCCACGTACACTTATCAATACTAATGTATCATTTTTGCATAATAATAATTATAAATTAAATAATTTAATTCAAAAATTATTATACAATACTACATTTATATATATATATTTTGCCAATAATTCAATAATATAATGGAATATTAGCAAGTTATATATGTGGTTATTGTTTGCGTGAACGCCGATAGAAATCGTACAATGAAAGTACACAAGTTATATGAGTATTTATGCATCTAACTATATAACAATGAAACTAGGCTTTTGCGGGCTTCAAACATTTGTCTATCAAACTAGTATTCAAACTTACAAGCTTCCGTCGAACAGAACAAATCTCACTCTAAGCACTTCTGCGTTTGATTTTCAAAGTTAAACCGATACTTAATTGAAGCAACAAACCATTTACACATACAAGTTAAACTGCACGAAAGACGAAATTGATATTTTAATTAATTGAAACCCGCAAAAATCGCTATATTGAACTACTTTTAATACATATAACGGTGCAAAAACTCGTTATATATTTTATGGAAAATATATAACAGTCTATCGAGAAATTTGTACTATTTCTTGTATAAATTGATTTTTTTTATAAAGTATTTTTAAACATTTCATCATTTTATAAAAGCTGTTTACTGCTTGATATTTTCTATAGTTAAATATTACATTTATAGTGGTGCTATTCTTACTTTAGAAACTCTACTTCGTAATAAATATTTCTGCAAAATAAATAGCTTATACTTTTATCACACAATGAAAAATATAAACTTCGATTATTACTTATACAAGTAAGGAAATATATAAATATATTATATTAATATTAATTTTTCTTCGGCAACAAAATTCTCAATATCTAGAAAACAAATTGTTCAATTTATGAATATTGCAAATATAATTAACAATAATTATTGAAAGATATTGATAAAACTTATTCGTTAAATGCGCACAGCGCACACACACACACACACACAAACACAATAACTAAAATGAATATTTATCGTGCAAAAGCCCTGTGTATTGTTTAATAAACAAAAGCACTCGGTAGGGGCGAGGGGTGGGGGTGTGAGGGTTTACGGTTAATTGGTGACCCTTGTGCGCACTCTGAGGACGCGTTCGAGCGTCGCAACCCGGTAATTATGCAAATATTCCGAATCTGTGCCCGAGAAATTTCCATAGAGGCTTTACAGTTGGAAAATATAGAGTGAGGGCATAGCTGGAACGTCGACAATCACGGCCTCCTCTCCTTCGGAATACTTTGACGTGGAAAATTTCGCGCAAACTCCTCGCGCTTACCATGATGATGACTATGTCGAAACGCCTTCATTGTGATACACGGTGCTTCAGAAACGTTTCAATTTTCGAATATTTTAATTAAAATTGTGCATATTTATTCTATATATTCCGTATTAATCGACATTTATATTAGGGTGACAAATTTTTATTTTTTTTTTTAGTAAACGATCGTTTGTTAAAAAGGAGGACGCGTTGATGATTGGTGGAATAAAATTATCAAATTCCTACAACTACAGAAAAAAATTCATCTTAAAAAAATGTTTTATATTTTAATATTGACTTAAAAATTATTACTTTAAATACTTTTAAAATATATCAAACAAAAATAAATGCTAAAAAGGACATTTCTGAAAAAGTTTTTGCAAAAGGAGGATGATTAGTTACTTTATTTAATATACCATTTTTTAAATGTTTTTGAAAATTGTTTTATATAAAATCATAAT
This sequence comes from Leptonema lineaticorne, assembly GCA_024500535.1. NCBI lineage: Eukaryota > Metazoa > Arthropoda > Insecta > Trichoptera > Hydropsychidae > Leptonema > Leptonema lineaticorne. The sequence continues at coordinate 5,818,855 of JANIJI010000003.1, read as the reverse complement.
ATAAAATTCATCTTTTTATGATAATATAAAATGTTTTCATTGATTATTTTTTTATTATTTAAATCTTCTTAATATAAAATCTCACTTTATTATATATGTATAAATGTAATTCAAAAAGTTTTATGCTATTCATGGCGAATTTTGGCTTATATTAAATAATAATATACAGTATATTATATGACGTAATTCTATTGCTTTCTTGCAGCTTTTTAATTCAAAATTCCTCGTTCGTACATATAAAACAATCTCAAAAAGTACGCAACATCTCGGAGAATTTCATAAAACACTCAAGATTTTTTCTTCATTTTTTTCCCCAACTTTTTTTATCGCGGGAAAGAAGAAGAGAGGAACAGAAAAGAAAAAAAGGTGAAGCGCGAGCGACAAAATGAAAATTATAAAACGCAGAACAAGATGCCATCGTCGTCGGTCGGACGAGAGTGAATCTTGTAAATAAAACAGACGAAGGCAACGAACCTCACCGTTTCTCCTCGGGCGAATATGACAAATTAACTGTCAAAAGCCTCCCCCTATTTTTTTTCTCTTCTTCATACTCCCCCGAGTGGTGTCTGAGAAGACAAGAAATCTTTCTTTTTTTCTTTTTTGCGCTCTCGCGCTCCGTCTCTATTATCATTCCCTCGTCGTCGGGACATCTTCATAATAAAAACTCTTCTTCCACTGTTCTTTCGTTGTAAAATACAACTATGAGTGAGAATTTTTCGCGATCACGTCTTCATCTTACAATAGTATCTACATTTTATTTTCTATTTTTCGCTCGGGTTTTTCTTTCTAAAGTTCTCCGTGTGCGCTTTAAGCTCTCCAGCACAGACGGATATTTCTCGAACTACGTACGTCCGTGAACCGGAACGGAAACGGAATAATGGAAAAAGAATCGCATGTAAAACACGTAATTCATATTAAATACCAATTCCGACGCGTCGTAAACACGTTCAATATTACATTAAATCTTTATTTATTATATTAAATAAAATTATTAAAATTCCTCGACGACGGCATTTTTAAATATTTACGTTGCGATAACGAAAAAAAGCGACTATAATCGCGAATTTTTCGTACGAAAAAAAATCCTTCGGGGATTTACCGAAAATTTTTAACAACGAAAGTATCTTTTGGCTTACAGAAAAAAACTGATAGCAAATATATATATATATATATATATATATATATATATATATATATATATATATCCATCGAGTAAACTTTCGACTCGTGAATGGTTTATAACAATAATGAAAGCTCATACGTATATGTATTACGTGTTCGAATATATATGTATATATATATATATATATATATATATATATATATATATATATATATATATATATACAGGATGGTATAAAATAGTCGTCGTCGTTTTCGGAGTTAAAGTAATTTATCATTAAATTATTGGAAGGTCAGTTTGGTTCGTATCCGTCTCGCTTGCCCCTTTTGCGGAAAATGCCATTAAACTGAGTGACAGATTTGTTTCCGTTTCCCTTGGCACCGGAACCATGCCACTATCTTCGAGTACATACACTCATTAAATTAATATAAATATTTTATATACGATTTTAGCATTGAGTATTACTTAAATTATACATATTTATATTCTTTGTTACACACACACACACACACACACACACACACACACATATATATATATATATATATATATATATATATATATATATATTTGTTGACCTAAATTTCTTGAAATCAATTTCAATATACTCAATAGAGGTCAGATTCCATATATAGTACATATAAAGTTTATCTGAGGATCATCAGGGATTTAACGTCTGTATAAAGGTATAATCTATTATACAGTTTAATAATAACAATAAGTGAAATAATACGTACTATATTTTATAATATTAATGAAATTAATATCATTTTCATTTTTTTTATAAATCAATATGAATATTGAAGCTTTATATGAAAATCATTAGAGTGAAATAGTAGTTTAATTGATATAATTTAAAATTATTAAAATCAATTTAATATATAACCAGATATAAAATATATGTTTATTTTTAATAAATTGAATTTTTTTTAAATAATTATAATTTCAGATCCTAAAGGGTCTAAGTCTATATCACAAATGTCAAAATAAAATTTTTATTATTATCCAGCTTAAAAACGAATAATATCACAAAAATGTCTAATATATATATATATATATACACACACGCACACATTTATATATGTATATATAAATAAAATAAAAATGAAATTCGGAAGGGATATAGGAAAATATGTAAGGGATTGTGTGTGACCCTCGAACAGAGCGAAATGGGTCGAGTAGGCGTTTATTGGATATATTTCAAACACAAAATATCCATCGTAATAAACAAAAATAGGAAAGTTTTTTCTTTTATAACGTTCCCCGATGAAAGGCAAACTTTCATATTGTGCAATATTATATAATTCATATGAGAAAAGTATCCAATATCATACACACTATCTTATAAAATGTACGTTATATTGAATTATATAATATATTTTATATACGCTATAATCTATCGTAAATACGTGTTAAATATATTAAAATTAATTTAATTTATTATATATTGTTTTATTTTTTACTGTATATATATATATATATATATATATATATATATAATGTAATGACGACTATTATATAAATTAATTATAAATTGAGAAACGCTGATATATCATAACTAGAACTTCACAATGATATTAAGAGCATAGGAAATTAATTAAACAACAATATTATTCTCGTTCTAATTACGGCGCATAGAAGAAAATTCGTCTATCCCTTTAACGCGTCTCCCCTTTCACGATTTCAAACGGTTAATAAATTTCGATGTTTCCCTCGCGAAAATTCCCACTTCGATATATTTGACAATTAAAACTTTTAAATAATTAAATTCGCATTATTAACAGTTCAGTAATATGTGTGTAATGTCGAAGTTTACGCTCCGCGACGGAGAGAGTTTAACTCGGAGCGGCGCTCCGCTCCCCCTTAGGCTCAGGCGTACATCCCCCCTCCCCCTTTTTGTTGTATATTTATTCATTAATGCAATCATTGAACTTCTAACTCGTAATTGAATCATACGCTTTGTTTAAATATTATTCGCATATTTCAGCCGAGTGAGCTTTATAAATAAATATAAGCAGCGAGCTTAATCAATGACAAGCGGGAGCTTTGTGAAAACTGTTAACTTTTGATTATACTATTTGTGTGATAATTGAGTTTATTGTTTTTTTTTATTGATATAAATATCTTGAAATTAATATCATTAAAAATTATATATAAAATAATTATTCGTATAAATACGTTTGTATAGTGAATATGAATTATTTTGTAACATTAATATAATATAAAATATAACTTCTTCAGTTGTCCAAGTACCAAAAATATTTTATAATAAATCATATTATATTATATTATATTGCCAAATGTGGCAACTGTTTAGTGTTGTGTATGTTGCCAGATATAATATATAATAATATTGCCGTGTATATGGTGATGTTGCCATGTATATAATAGTGTTGCCATGTATATAGTAGTGTTGCCATGTATATTACGGTGTTACCATCAGAAGTGCGGTTTTGAATAGATTACTATACTATAGTAAATCTGATTTACATCGTATATCCGTGACTAATAAAAATTATCAAATTAAAAAAAAATAATTAATTTCACATTTAAAAAAATATTTGTAAAAATATGGATTAAAAAAAATATATTTAATTTCTGTCACCAAAAAGTTAACACAATTTATATTCATTTCATACAATTTTCGAATTCAAGAATTATTATAAATTAATAATAATTACACATACACAAATATATATATATATATATATATATATATATATATATATATATATATACATTTTTCGTCACAGTTCGTTGAAACGGCCATAACAGTAAATAAACTTACCATACCCCAATAATACAGTAACGACGTAGAACTTTTCCGTTTTTCTTTTTTTCCCCTTTTCCTCTTTTTCTCTCTCCATCTCTTTCTCTCTTTCACATTTGCGACGTGAAAAAAATGACTTTTTCCACTTTTTCGCCATATTATTTTCAGTCGTTAGTGAGAACTTCCGAACGATCCAATTAATAAAGTCCGTTCGTTATCGTGTTGCGAAATTTATTTATTTTATTTTTTAAGCACTTTATTTATTACGCAATTTATATTATATCGTATAAAACGTAATAATTTTATTTACATCTGTATTAAGCAAATATTAATTAATTATCCTCAAAATTATATTTATTTAATTTATTCACATATTTGTACATTCGTATTTTATCCCAATTTTAATATAAGCTTCAGCAAATAACTTGTTATATTTTATTAATATTATATAAGTTTAGGGTTCAAATTCTAAAACATCGCTTATATATCTTGTGTCTCTATTTTTTTTATTTTTATATTAAATATATTGCCAGAAATTACATAAAATATAAATACAAATCAATGTCATATCCAAATACATCGGTTTTAAATTATATAAATGATTTAATAGTTACATCATTATGATAATTAATTTCAATATAAAACTTATATAAAAGTCAAAACAACTTTGGTGGTTTATCAAAAATAAAATTTTAATATTGTATTAATATTAGTACAAATAGAAATTTTCATAGTTTCTAAAAATGAGTAGTACAATTTAAACCATCATATAATAAATTTTTAATAAAATATAAATATTATTATTGTATTCATAATTGCATAAAAACAATCCATACATATATATATATATATATATATATATATATATATATATATATATATATATATATATATATATATAATACAAACAGTGGTTTTTAAACTGTGGAATACAATCACAGCACTTATTGCGCAAACCGCATTACGCGAAGCACTCGGCGAAGAAAAATGCTCCAATTTTTTTTCTATTTTTTTTGTATATCGCCGTCAGACCGCACATGTATCCTTTGTGCATCCGGCACTTTATATATATAAATGCGGTTTACGAACGGGCGACACGGACCACTTTGCGACGAAAATTGGCATTGTTGTTCCGTTTCGAAAGTGCAACTGTCGCGTTAGCACGGAGCGTATTCAACATTTTCTTGGCCGAAGAGACATGTGCTACATACCATTATATAGAAATATATATATTTCTATATAATGGTATGTGGAGAAATAGGAGACGGAATCGGGATGGAGAAGGGTGCAAATGCGCAGTTCTTGTGTCGCCCGTATATATTAGCAGACATGCAACTGTGCCAACTGTGGAACACGTCCACTACGTTTTGGACGAGTTATTTCCTTTGAACATTCGGTGCCCCGAAACGAATGGTTCTTGGCCTAGTCTGGATACAATTTGTTCTATGGAACCGTTATTTAACCCTCTCTTGGCGCCCAACATTATATATGTGACGTATTTTAATTATGAATTAACGTTATATATAACGTTATTATTGTATTAGATTAAGTCTATATAGTGTTTTTCAAATTATTTAAATTTTATCATTAAATTGTATTATATATATATATATATATATATATATATATATATAATATTTTCTGAATTAAAATATTGTAAATTAACTATTTTGTTGTTATTAAGTTTTCACAGATGTCGCTGTGTGTTATAAAAGTTGTTTATTTTAATTCAATTTTTATCGATTGATTTTGTATATAAAATTGACTATTTTATTTGTGGAATATCAAAAAAAAATATTAAATTTAAATAATATCAAAAAATATCAGTGAAATATTAAATTTATTGCTGATTAATGTATTATCATATATTGAAATTAGATTAAAAATATATATTTATTATTGTATTATATTATCAACGAAAAGATTTGTTATATTTAACCTATACAATAGAAAATAATTAAAAATCGGAAAAAATAGAATGTCATATTTTGACTATGAATAAAAAATAATTTAAAACTTCATATATGAATGTAATGCTCTATACTTAAACATTAAAAATATATTTAAAAACATCGTATATTTATATTGAAAATATATATTTTTTTAAATCGAATATTTTTTTTTAATATTCGAAAAATCCATTCTTAGTAATACAATTTTTTTTCATCGGCCTTTTCAATTAGGTTAATTTCGAAAATTCGTCTAATCCACGAAGCGCAGTAAATTTAAATTAAATGCCTTATTCAAATCAGGAACTCTGTTATTGCCAACGTCAAAATGGGTTTCGAGTCGATTTTACATAAACATTAAGCTTTGGCCGTATAATTTATGATAAGTCGGTTAAATAGTGATATATGTAAGCTCTGTACTGATAGTGCTCCAGTTTAACTCTAACTACCCGAAGACACGAAACTAATATTATAGAAATCGAGATAATATCAAAATATACGAACGTGTTCATTCATAAAATTTTGATAAAATAACTTTTCAACGATAATTCACAATATATATATATATATATATATATATATATAAAATTGTACGACCTCATCGATATTTATGACGCACAATTAATTATAAATATATTACTAGAAAGGGTGATAATGTTTGAGGGGTTGGAAAAGCTCGATTTGCGATCTCATTCATTAACCATTAATAACTATACGTTAAATTAAACATAAATTTTATTTATTTTTATACATGTTACGAGGGGGAAAAAAAAATTAGTAAAAATAATCGTGTGACGTATAAAACGGGCGTTATTTTTACGCGAAGGCATTGGAAAATGTCATATTTAAAGTGAAATAGGGGTTTTCGAAAAAAGTAAAAAAAAAAGAAAATTCGGCGACGCCTTCGCGATTAAAAAATTGCGTGCGTGAAAACTATTGTGAAATTTCGACTCGATTTTATATGCAGTTTAACGCGCAAATAACATTAATGTAATTCGGTTAAAAAATAAATATATAATCGTTTTTGTATGTGAATTATTATTATTATTATTACGTAACTTCAATTACTTTTTTTATTTATAAAATTTTAATGAAAATATATTATATATATATGTGTGTGTGTGTGTGTGTATTTATTTTTTTTTAATAAGTTTGTTGTATTTTTTTTAATATTTACATCGCAACAATTTTTAATTAAGTTTAAAACACTTTGAAGCTTGCTAAATAAAGTATTCAATAAAATAATATATTTAATTAGATTCAAGTTTCAAATTTCACTGACATAATTTTAGAAAGGATTTTATTTTTTAATGTATTTATTTTATTAAAATAATTTAGATAAAAATTTGAAATATTTTTTATTAAATGAAAACTAATTTTTGAAACTTCTAGAATTATTTTGGAGAAAAAAAAATATATATTTAAATTTATAATTAATATATTATGTAAAAATGCAAAAGTTATTTTCACATTTAATCTAGGTATAATTTATTGTTTTAAATTTCTATACATTTTTTTTTATATTTAATTTTAAAATATATATAAAAATAATATTTCGAATAACACCTAAAACACGACACTCAAAATAAAAATCGTACGTACAAAATTGCACCGAAACAAAGGAAAAACCGTACACATTTTCCTAAAGTTTTCCGCGATAAATAGTCACGTAGAATAAATCTTGTTTAAACAAAATTGAACCTATCGTAAAACGCTTCCATTTTTTTTCTTTTGAGCTTTTTCTTGTTCGTCTTTCGAAACAAAATAAATGCATTGCATTCGTTTTCTTCGGACGCGACACGTATCCGAAAACATTGTAAAAAGTTTTATATCCTTTTCACCCCCCCACCCTCCACCCTCTTTCCCCTCATCCCCTTCTAGCCTCCACCCCCAGCCCATTTTCATACATATGCAGTGGAAGTTTTGCGATACTACGGGCAATAGTAACCCGTCGATAGTAGCAGATAGTAACAATGGTAACGGAATCTGCAGAAGCTTGAATCGCATTGATCCAGATAAACATGCAACTTGTATGCAATATTCACTGTTCTGCTTATGCGGACTGTTTGCGATGTCAACACGCGAATTGCGCCCTCTAGTAGACGGGAACTTGGCAAAACGCGATGCGCCGACAAAATCAACTTTATTTATTTTCGGCGTGTGTGTGTCATAAAATGCGACTTATGCGAATTGAAAATATACAATTGGAGTCTTATATATTTATCATGTCGTATTTTTCGCTTCAATATTTTATATATAATGTCCGTGTATTCCGTATTTAAAAAAAATATGACGTCCCGTATATAGAGTGTTAATATTTTTTTTCATAATAAAAAATTTACAATATCAAAATATATTATCATATTTAATTTATTTTTATATAATAAATTTATTTCATATATTAAAAAAATATTTATGTTATGTATTATATATTTAATATATGCACAAACAGAAAAATTAATTGATTTAATCAGTTTAATGCATATAAATTTTAAATATAAAAAATGTTTAGTTTATGATTTATTAAATTTTGATAAAATTAATAATTTTATAACAAACAAAAAAGCTGTAATTATTTTAAAAGTTGATGTAACCGTTTGTTTTAACTTATACAACAATATATATATATATATATATATATATATATATATATATATATATATATATATATATAAATTGAATATTTAAGATCACATCACTAGATTTGAAACCAATAATGTTTATATATATATATATATATATATATATATATATATATATATATATATATATATATATATATATATGTATGTATATAAATTCGTATCGAAAATTATTTAACAATATCAATATTTCAAATTTAACTACATATATTTAAACAAATTAAACTTGATTATATATAATTTTATTGTGTACTTTGACCGTGGCATACAAAAACGTTTCGTTACAGAAAATCGATTCAATTTCACATGTAAAATAAAATGCAGCGTGTTACGAAATTCGAAGGTTTCTGTTACAAAACATATACACACATATTATATATATATATATATATATATATATATATATATGTGTGTGTGTGTGTGTGTGTGTGTGTGTAATGTTTTGCATTTTGCTCGAACACCGGAATCGGAATTAAAGCGAAAATTGTCAACACGCTTTAATATCGCGGTAGTGTCGTTGTTTAACACGTTCCGCGCGGTCGCCGTATTGAAATCTGTACGGTGTAACGTTAAATCATACCATTTATATACTGTTTAAAATGTATATATATATATATATATATATATATATATATATATATATATATATACAATTAAATTGAAAGCGAAAATTAACAACGACATGAAAAAAAAATTCAATTTCATCTTTAAAACAAACATATCATACTTTATTTAAATAATTAGAAAAAAAAATCTTACATTCGCAAAACAACAATTATACGTTATTCAACCGCGAGGTCGTCGCTTAAATTAATATTTTCATTTAAATTCCGTATTTATGTGTACGTATTGTTTTAGCGCAAGATATATTGTGTGTGGCGCGTAATTTGAATATTAAAAATAAGTGGGCCGTACAAAATGGACGAGAGACTCTCGCTCAAAAGGGAAAATTCCTCGGGGTCGAATGGGGAAAAGGCGAACACTAGACATATTAAAGGGATGGGCGAAAAGGTGGTGCGGCTCCAGCTGTGTTAAAGTCCTCGGTTTTTTCCTTGGTCGGGTTTTAATGAACGCTCCGCCACTTAAATAAATTATGTGCGCCGACACTACGAAAAAATGTAAAAAAAAAATAATAATATTAACATGGAAAAAACTTTAAAAATAATATAGTAAAATATATTTTTTATTAATATAAGAGTTGCGATATGGAATTATTCGTGAAATGATGCATATTACGGAATAACATATTGCATTCAATTCATAGTATATTACCATAATATTGTATTTTTTTTAATTAATAATAGAAATCAAATTTTTATATTATATATTTTTGTCTTTTTTTTGATAAATTTATAATACAAAATTCAGAATATTTTTTTTATAATATGAAAAATTGATTTTAAATTATTTAACTAAGAATTTTCATTCTTAGAAGAATGAAATTCAAAAAATTAATATTGTTAGTAAATGTTTTTATATAATATTTTATATCAATAACACGTTTATAAAATTTTAGATATATATTGACATGGAGCGATGAGCACGACCTGAAAAAGAAGCAATGAGGTAAGAAAATTATTGTCACATTATATTAAGTAAATTATTAATCTAATATCAGTAGATTGAAAATAAAATTCATAATATTTTTTATAATATAAAATGACTAAACGATACTAATTTTATATAATATTTTTATTTAAAAAATATCAGATAAGTTTACATTTTAATCACAACGGATTATCATAGATATTGAATATAATTTAAGATTCCGAACTATAAAACCAGTAAAATCAATCGATTTTCGCGTAAATAAGCTTATCTAATCGGAAAATTGCTGAAGCTTATCGTCGTTTTTCAGTAGTTTGCATCTCGCGTTGACTTTCGTGAACGAAATCGTTTAAAATTTCATATTTATATAAATATTTATATACATTTTTTTTTTATTCATTTTTACGCATGATTTATAAAATCGTTACGGATATTTGGATGTCGGGTAAAAAAAAGCTTCGTTTATATATATATATATGTTTCTAATAAAACAGGAAAAAAAAAGATGGAAAAGCGAAGCGTGATATATGCGAACGTCGCACAAATAAATCTATGAATCGAATGGAAAACACATTTGGAAAATTCGAAACGGTTTTTAAATCCGAAGATAGTGAATCGATTTTGATTTTATATTAAGAAAATTCGGCTTTCGTTTCGAATTATGTTCTTTATTGTAAATTTTGAAAAATCTATATATTTTTTATTACAATAGTGATTCTATATTTAAAAAAAAATATTTTTCACTTAACAATTGATTTTTTGATAATTTTATGGAATCAAATAATTGTAAATTAAAAAGAAATCGACACCAAAAGCTCATTTTAATCATTGAAAAATTGAATTTTGTGCAGCAGATTTTTATTGAAAATATTGACTATTTTATTATTATTTTTTTATAAATATTATTTCCATATTATTTAGACTCCAATATCAGTGAATTATTATACAATTTAGAAATACCATTTTAAGCATTTATTTCTTACATTGAATATATATGCATAATCTTCTTAATAATAAAAATATAATATTTTTAATATTTTAACAAATACTAAGAGATTTTTATTTAAAATTATCATTTTTTTAACACATGAATATCATATATAAAATCGAATCGTTCATTGAAAATAAGTTAAACTTTCATCACAAATATATAAATAATAATTAGAAACGCCAAATAAACACACAGCTCTTTTAATATAATAATTTCGCAAACACATTATTATTTTCATTCGCCATTTATCCGTATTTCGCCACTCGAACCACGCGTATTGTATTTAATAAAAGATTTGATTTCTGTTTGTATTATTATTTTGGAAGCAAGAAAAAAAAATAATGTCAAAGGTCGAGTTCTTGTGTCGCAATATGTATATATGAAACTTTTTCATATTTGGACCCCGAATTTTCTTTTTTACTCTCTCGCTAACACATGAGAACGTATGAAAACGTTCATTCGTATTATTATATTTAAGTATATTTTATATTATATTAATATTATTATATTAAGAAAGAAACGTTTCGATTTCTTTATTAAATTCTCTCGCATTTATATTTACGTTAAATCAATATTGTAGTTTTTTTTTAATTATTACGAATTTAATTATTTATTTATTGTGTGAATCGTTATAATATTTTGTTGTGTTTAATCATGAAAATCTATGTGTATATATCGTTGAGTTTTTCATCGTGAAAAACAGTCCGTTGTATTATTATATTTCTTTTATGCCACGGTCAAATGGGATCCACTTAGTCTTTTTCAGTGCCGTTTATATTGAAATTAATCAGGAGCTTGGTGCGACTCTGAAGAGCAATACCATAAATTTTTCAGGTCTTCTTCAGACGGTAATTTCGTACTAGTTTCGAGCTCAGGTTATGGTGTTGTATATAATTTATTATTCCTTCGGTAAAACGCTTAACGGCTAATAGCTCGCTCTAGTTGAGAACGTTTAACCCGAGCCCAAAATTTCACCCTCTATTTCCCGGACTCATCCCATTTTGGTTTCTCGGGACCCTTGAAGCCTTTGGATTTATTGCCCGTGAATTATTTTCTTCTGGCGTTTCTTTTTTTTTTTTTTTTTGTTTTCCTCCAGTATCGTTCTTGACGTCGACGACGTTTTTTGTTGTTGTTTTTATTCAATTTTTTTTCCCGCCATTTTCGGTCATGTGTATTAGAGGCGTTTAGAGATCGTTTGATTCAAGTGCTTAATGCGTGATGGTTTCACTTAGTACATTTTTTCTGTCCTTCGTCCGAACAGTTATACACATATATATATATATATATATATATATATATATATATATATATATATATATATATATATATATATATATATATATATATATATATTATTAATTAAATATATTTTTTTAATTATTATAATAAACTCGATATGAACATTGAAAATATTCGCACGTATTTATAATTAATAATTTTTATTATTATTTAAGATCATATCTTTTATTTTTTCTGCTTAAGCTTAACTTAATAACACTCAACAATTAATCCTGACTTTGACAAATAAAACTGTTGAAATTAGATTTAATTTTTATTAGAAATCTATTCAGTTTTCAAAGTTGATTGAAATATTGATGATTCAAAAAATTATTTATAGTTATTATATATCTGTATATTTGTATTTAATTCTGAATATTTCATTTTAAACCAAATTATAAATTCGTAATCTCTTAATATCAGAAAATTTTATATAGTATGTGACGTCTTTTCCACATTATGGATCTATCAGACTTCTCTATTGATATAAAATATTTGAAATCTATTGAAAGTCATACAATTTTAGAATGTTATTATTATTGAAAGTCAATTTAAATATGATTTTTCAACTATATTCGTTGGTTTATAATGGTATTTTATGTACGCCAAATTCACCGCTCTATATATAAGATGGTTATCTTACATTGTGCCATTGCTCCTTGCCCTCGAGCCTTAACCGCGATTCAGATCGTAATCTAATAAAATATTCGCCGAAGCAAAATAAGGGTAGAAAAAAAAATATATATATAAAGAAAAACACCCGAAAAGCGGCGGAAAAGTCGAAAAAATAATATTGTAATTATACTAGCAGAATTTTTCATTTGTCTCGTCAATGAAAACAAATATATTATATATAATATACATATATATATATATATATATATATATCGCGGAAATCTTTCCACGCGATATAAGTTCTTTTTTAATCATTTTTCCGTCCGTCGTAAAAACTTCAATAATTTCCAATGCAATCGATAAATACTAAAAACCTTTTTTTTTGTTATACGTCGTTACGTTCGGAAAAGCGCACAAAAGTGATATAACGTTTTTAATTTCACGCCATTCACGCGATTTTCATTAAAAACACTAAACGTTCGAAAACGTCGATAATTATACGGAATCATCAAAACGTACGTAATTTACGAACGAATAATTATTTTACTGTATTGATTATATTACTTTTTTTTTTTGCTCGTGAAATTATATACGAAATCGAAATTTATATATTTATTGTCACAAATTACAAGTCTTCTTCTATAGGATTAATTTACACACACACACAAATAATATATATATACAAAATTTCTATGTTTTAATAATATTTATATAAATTAATGAAGTCGATTCTCAAGAATGAGACATCGCTTTTATTGTGAAGTATAATTTTTTCAATATAGTAGTAATATTTTATACGATAAATGAATTATATATATATATATATATATATATATATATATATATATATATATATATATATTAAAATAGCGTTGATAGCATTAAAAGCTTTTCGATATCACTGCATACAACTTCATTAGTGTCGGACTTCTTATTTTATATAATATTATATATATATATATATATATATATATATATATATATATATATATATATATATATATATATATAAAAGGAATTCCAAGTCTTGTATTAAATTACACGATTCCTTTGATTTTAATGGAATATGCCGACCCGAGATGAAAGAAATTTTTATAATTGAGTTGCATTCAGTTCCATTTCAATTTTAAGTGTTGGTACAATATATATATATATATATATATATATATATATATATATATATATATATATATATATATATTTATATATATATATATTGCTATTTAAAATTCGATTGTTTTAAAAATTTGTATTCTGAATATTGAAATATGTATACATTTTTAATATTGAAATTATGTTTGAATATTTTAATATGCAATATCGTTTGAAATCGTAGAAAAATGTAAAATAGATTTTATCTTAGACAGATGTTAAATAATATTTATGATTTTATAAAATTGTAATGCTTTAAAATCATTAAATTATTTATCTAAAAATAATATTTTGAATACTTTTTTATATTTCAATTTAAAGTTATGATAAATATGATAAAAGAATATACATTAAAATTATAGTTCATTTTTTATTTATTATAAATAAAATTATTCGTAATGAAATATTGAAATATATAATAGAAATTTAATATGACATATAATTGAATATTTTTACATTATATTCTGTTATTATCACTTTTTTAATGTAAAACGATCTGAATTTTAATATTATAAAAGTCGTTTTCTTTGAAAATTCATTTTATAATATATTATATGAAAATATTTATAGTTTTAAAGTAAATTATATTTGTAATTTATTTAATTATATAAATTTATATTGATAAAATTTTAAAGATTTTCTAGGGAATTTTTCGTAGCAGATTGCATTCATTGTCATCATTAACAATTTTTTTTTCAGAATTAATAATTTTAAAAATATTAAATACAAATATGAAATCAATAGATTATCAAACATCACGAATGAAATAGCGAAACATATTCTTATTTTGATAGTTTAGTTTCATAGTGGCGAAATTAACGTGATAAACGACGTCGGGATTTAAACATTTGAACGACAGTCTGAAAATTCGATCGCGATGTAAAACGGCGAAAATCGAGTCCGATAGACGAATAGATAGAGTCTCTAAGAATTTGGAACGGGAAAGGAAGATTATTCGAGTGGAAAAACCCACAAAGCCTCCCGCTGACGGAAAACAAAACGACCCTCGAGGTCCACTCGAAACCGGTGTAAAAGACCTCTTCTTAACCTCATTCTCCACTTTGCCTTTAGACGCTCGTCTATCTCGTTTCGTTCATTTTCATCCCCGATGCAAAATTCCAATTAGCTTCGATTGACTTCGAGTTTGAGTGGCCAAAAAAAATTTTTTTTTCTCCCACAAAAAGCTTCATCGGCATATTGGCCGTGAAACGCTCTCTCTTTCGGCCAAAATGCTGAGGTGCAAATCGATTACGGAGCTTAATTTGTTACAATATTGTCGAGTTAGTGATTTTCTTTTATATATAATCAATTAGTTATATTTATAATAATATAATTAAATTAATTTAAAGAAAACGTTCATATTTCAAAGTCGTTCAATTTGTAATTCGAGATTTAAGTATCATTTTGTAATTCGATTCCGTTAAAAAAAATCAAATTACATCTCTAGCAATAAATTTAATAGTAACTAAATAGTATAAATATATAACGTATTATCTTACTGTAAAAATTTTATATTTCAAAATAATAATTCAAACGATTATATAAACAATACAATAAATTACGACGAAATAAGATTTAATTGTGCGACCGGTTAAAATGAACCGAGAACGGCAAAATTAAAATGAAAATAAATAAAAAAAATAACCCGTTAAGGTCAAGTGAGTGAAAAAAAAACGTCGCAAAATGCGCCTTCGCACATATTCAAAATTAAATACATTAATTAAAAATATAAAAATAATAAAACGTCGTAAAATAGTTGAAATTTCAGAATTTTCCACGAACATATGTGTGTGTGTATGTATGCAATTTTTCCCAATGAGGTTTTAGGTGGTTGAAAAAGTGCTAATTGTCGTCGCGTCACGCAAAGTTTCGTCGTTCGGTTCGCGTGACAAGTTTTAACCCTTTAAATACTGTAATTAACCGTTTTGCGACGATTTTTAGATTTTTTTCCGAAATCAATATTAAAAAACGCAAATTGCCGCGGCGATTTTCGCTGTTGTTTTCCAAGATTTCGATAATGAATATAAATTTTATTGCTCTTTTGTTGCGTTCGAGCGTGTTCTGTTTTTGTATAAAATATTGTAATACGCATAAGTGTTATTTTATTGATTTTTTTATATACATATTATATAAATATACAAAATCTGTTCGTGTTTTTTTTTTTTTGAAGTTGATAGTAATATATTTTTTGCCCGTTCTATATATAAAATAAATATTATACATATTTTTTATTATTGCATTATTAAATATCAATAAATTATATATATAATTTTTAATTTAATTTATCATATATAAATTTTAAATCAACGTTTAGGATTCATTACATTATATATGATTTTTATCCAGTATATAAAATTGAATTAAATCATCATTTTTATTTCTTAAATTAAAATATTTTTATTATCACAGCATTTATTATAAAAATATTTTTAATTTAATAACAAATTTAAATATTACGTATAAAATAATTGTGACTTTTTTATGTTTAATTATAATTATATAATAAATTAATTCTGTATTCAAATAATTTTCATTTCATTCTCTATATAATAAAAGATATAAATAGAATAGAAATGTACTGTAATATTCAATTATTAAAATACATTTCATTTATCAAGTTATAGTTTCATTCGTTGTTACAATAAAAATAGAAAAATAAATATACATCGTAAAGGAAGAAAAGATCGCTTTTCTTTTTCCAGTGTGACGTAAAACCGCACTTTTCTCATTTTCATCGCCCGATAATAATCTCCCTTTTGCAGATCGAATGCTTCATAAAGTCAATTTTAATATAAAAGCAATACTGTAATAAGAACGATGTCAAAGACGTTCACACAAAAGACGTATATATTCTAGATTTTATTTTATTTTATTTTTCCACCAATAGAACTTTATATTTCTTGTCTTTTCTTATCCTGACAATGTTCTTTTGTTGTTAAAATAAAGCTACATTATATATATTTTTTTCATTGTAATATATTTTTATTATACGTAATAATTTATATATATATATATATATATATATATATATATATCTTCGACGCAATTAGATGTATAAAATATTAATTTGCATAAAACAGTTATTAAAATTAATTTGTGTTATTAAAGTAGGGGTAAAAAACGTTATCGGAGAAGAAAAAAAGAAGGTCGCATTTAAATGAAAAAGATTTTTTTTGTTGAGAAAAATTTTGTGTTTTGTCCAACATTATACATTAACAGTTATGACTGAAAAGTTGATCGTGAAGTTAATTTTTATATCTTTTTTCTAACGATTGTCGTTAAAAATAAAATTGCAATATTCATTAAGGATATTTAATATATATTTTTTTACAAGAAATACATAAAATGAATTATTATTTGTATCGATTTTGCGTTGGTATAATTGGTAGTTTCGTGTTCAAGTCACGAAATATTATATATTTTACATATTATTTTGAAATCATCGTTCTTCGATATCTTATTACTACCTTTTATATATATATATATATATATATATATATATATATATATATATGACATCTTTTAATACTTTTTAAAAGAATATAATTATTTTTGTTCCTCTAAAATAAGATAACCGACAATCTTTTTTTTTTTGAAGGACAGTCCCCCTTTTTGTTTTCACAAGTTTTAAGATTTTCTGAATCATCGAAAAAAGGTTTTTTTTTATTCGACTTTAAGATCGAAAACTTTTTTGAGATTTGATTTATTTTTTTTTTCTTTACGATTTTCAAATTGTTCAATCAATCTCGACGCGTCCTCCTTTCCAACAAACGATCCTCCATCAAGTTGTTCACCTTATCTAAAATTAAAAGAAAACATTGATATAAATTATTATTTATCGTAAATTTACTCCATAATACTTCTAGTTTTACATAATAGATATAATAGAAATTCATATTGCGCATCATTAGTAAGAAAATCTTTCTTAATCACGATTTCAAACCGTAATCCGGTAATCAAGCGTAATAATGAGACACTTGACATTTTTTCGCGTCATTTACACCCTTCAGATTCCTTACAGACAATTAATATAGAGCATTTGTAACACACATTCGGGGAACGATGGGGATTTTAGCCTTTCTTCTTCAATTAAAGACCCGGTGATTTAATGCAATTTCGGGATGACCATGAGGGGGGGACGAAACGTGCGAACCGTATCCTTCGGGACACTATGGCACTCCTTAATTGCATTTAAACGGTCGTGTTCATTACGCAATTTCCACAGTATACGCGAAAATCGCATTAATCGCGATTTTCTTCGAGCAGAAACCGGAGAATGGAATGGCTTCGAAGGCGCGGCTCTAATTGCGAAACGCGTAATTCGAAAGGGCTTTATGGCTCAATTTGACGCAGTCGTTAATTGCGAATTTTATTGGGACAACCGTTTGTGACGTGAAAGGTAACGTCGAAGTGTCCCCTTAGTGAAGTGCACAATTGATTCGATGGCGGCCGACGTCGTAATTTACCCGGTTATTTATACGACTTTAATTGTGACACGTTTTAAATCGACGACAATTTACTCGCTCGACTTAATCAATCCGAAATACTCGAAAAATTATTTTATTTTAGATTTTTTTTTATAGCTTTCAAAGTATATCAACTATCATTAATCAATTTTTTTCTACTATATATATATATATATATATATATATATATATATATATATATATATATTTAATTTATTACCTCAAAAAATATATTGGAAAGTTGAAAGTTAAATTAGTGTTTAAAAAAAATATTTATTGTGACGATTAAAATAGAAAAATTGCAAAATAAAATTCATTTAATTTTATTCTTTAAAATTTCGTCACGCTCGTTCTACGTAAAAACATTACGCTTTAATAAAATATTTTAACACAATTGTAAAACATATTTTCCGAGTATGAAAATGTGTTTTCCGTCGTCTCTGTCAAACTTTGAACAGTTTCCATATTTAATCTAGGAAACACTAGATATTGTACAACATCAAAACTTCTTGACATCGCATAAATATATATATATATATATATATATATATATATATATATAACTTTTTCAATTATAATAATTCAAAACATTATTCATTCATCGCCATTCATTAATCATTAAAATAATACAATTTGACTGTATTATAACGGTTCAAATTATATAATCTAGTAATTACATTTTATTTCATTTTTAATATTAATATTAATATATATATAATCTTTATATAACAATAATTTTATGTGCGATAAAAATTTTAAAAATTTTAATATTTTTAAGATATCTTAAAAATTAACGACTAAGGGAATAAACGCCAAATAACTCTTTTTTTTCTACCCTCTCATATTATTCCCTTCACAGTGAGAATATTAATTTAAAGCATACCGAGAATCGTATTCATAATCTAAGATTTATTTATTGAGATAAAAAATTTGATTTATTAATGGTGGAAGAAAATACACTCGGGATAATTCTCAAAATGAACGTTAATTAAACGAAAGCGGGGTTTTAAAATACGAATGCTATTTTTATGGGGGTAATTTGAGATCGGTATCTCGTAAAATAAACCTAAATATTAGATGTATTTAATTGAATTTCTTTTTTTTATTATTATTGGATTATTACTATTTTAGATACGTGTACATTTACAAAAATCAGTCATTTTTAAAATCGAAAACTCCGTTTCTAATTGCGTATTATTTTCTTTTTTTTTACAAAATAAAATCTCTAAAATTATTTTCAATTTTTATATATATATATATATATATATATATATATATATATATATATATATTTGCAATCATCATTTGTTTGTTTTAATTGTACGAATTGATTAATTAATCTTTTATTGCAGTTTGAGAATCGCCGATTCTCAACATCAACCCATTTACGCCTTCCATTCTGTATTTCAGCAGCTTTTCCGGGGGCAATTTTGAATGCCAGAATTCTGTCTTCGTTGCAATGGTCGCGGTCTTAATTAAAAGAGTCGTTTGTGACGACGATCGAGTTTTTGACCCCTTTTACGTTTTTCACTTTTCGATTGCGGCTCTCATCGCCACCCTGTGACCCTTCCTACTATTATTTTGTGGTCCTTCTCGTTCGCTTTTGCGGCGTCCAATTTGCATTTATTTGTGATTTGAATTAATTTTGAAAGTATTTGGAGTGTAATGCGGATCTTTATTGCGTTCCGGAAATTTCACCGATGCCAAAAATGCATTCATATATTAAATTTGTGGTCGCTATCGTCAGTTGTTCCTAATATAAAATTTTATTATATATATATATATATATATATATATATATATATATATATATATATATATATATATATATATATATATATATATATAATGTGTTAAAAAAGTAACGAAATTCGTAAATGTTTGGCCAACAACAACAATGTAATGTTGCCTCATCCTCCATATTCGCCAGACATTGCTCCACACGTATAATTGTACGACCGTCGTTTTACAAACAGAAATCAGATCAAAGTACATCACTAAAAAAGTTCTAACCTATCTATAGGATCAAGTTCTAGAAATGGGATTGAAAGAAGTGCTGGCACAAATGTATTAATATAAAATGGGATCTATTTTGAAGGGGATAATGTAGATATAAAAGATAAAATTCTTTCTAAATAAAATATTATATATATATAATATTTTTTATTATTTATATTAACTTTAAAAGCACCTAAAACAAATTGATTACACTTTCAATATATTCGATATGAAATATGTTAAACTTGCCGAGAAGACGTCAGATAAATACGTTGCATGAATTATCGTTCAAGTTGTTTGTTCAGATGTACGCAATTCAGCGTGATTATTCATCAGTGAATCGGAATTAATATAGATCGGAGCCATCCGAAACCGGAACGAAACCGGAAACCGGACGAAATCGAAGTATGTGTTCACGTGCGAACGATACAAAACCGATACTCGTTTCAACGATTCAATTGTGATGATCGGTTAGTCGATGTATATTGTTATACGGTTGCTGATTGAGGCTTTTATTCGATCGTATGGTATTTTTTTATTTATATATTAAATATTCTGTTAGTGTATTTATATCTATTGTGAAATCGATGAAAGATAGATAATTTGCGGTATATTATGAAAATATATTGATATTGATAGGTAAAATTTTGCTATGTTAAAAATAATGATAAACTGATCATATATTGAGAAAGCTGAATTATTTTCATATAAATCGAACCATTATCACATATATATTATAATTGTTCTAATATAGTAATCAATATAGTATAATCTTGTTAATTTATTATTAATACTTCTTTTAAAGTTGAAGTATATATCTGATACTATGAATAGGATGGATGAAGTTGTATGCAACCCTTCAAAAACTATCTGACATAGTCATATGTTGCATCAGTATTAACAATCTGCTGTAGAGGGTTAGAAAGTTTCACCCTTCGTTCCTTATATAAAGTACTACAACAAATGAATGTAACCGATAAACGAAGCGAATAAACTCGCATAAGTATTCAGCGGAGGATAGAGGAGATTTTCGACATGATAAAATATTTACGAAAATTGAGTGAGAGAGAGTGTGTGTGTGAGAGAGAGAGAGAGAGAAGGGAAAAACGTACCGGTCGAGTCACTATGGCAAGTGTAATTCATGCACTTGAAGGATGAATGCAATTCCGCGAATGGCGAAGAGGGTCCGTTTTGGATTCCTTACAATCTGAATATGGATCGAGGTGGCTCTCTAAAGCACGTGATCGACTCCCCATTCATGTGCCACCGTCAGCAACTATGAGTGCTACAGAATCTCTAGAGTGGAAAGAGGTTAGCTGAATTAGGGAATATAGAAAATGAACGATATAAATGCGTATATTGCAGTTTTATTTATAATAAAAATTTATATTATATATATATCCACTTAAATCCGTTTGATTAGTTATAATTATATTAAAACTTGGAAAGCGCCCCATCATCAAACACACCAATCATCCTCGATCTATGGATATTACCAACATAATCATAGTCAGAGATATCTCTCCTTCCCAACACATAGAAAATAATAATATTGAAAATCATTATATTACAGACCAAACTTATTCAAATTAAGTCAAAATAATTAGAAAATGACTACACGTTTATGGTATTAAATACTGGCAACCCTTTAAAAAAATGTAGAATACCGTCGTAACTATATTATTGTTTAATGTTGCTGATAGGCTAAAATAACTAAATTTTGATATTGGCAAAGAGGAACAATTTAGCAGGAGGAAGAAAGTGATTATGGAACACCTTGATAAAAAGTTTTATATTAGAGAAATTTTCTGTTCTTACATTTTCCGCTGATTTTTTTTTTAATTTGGGACATTGTAAGACTGTCTCGCCAAAATGAGGACATCTGGTCACCTTATGATATGATCGACAATTAAAATGTGATAATTCTAATAATAAATATAGTTCAGAATATAAATTCATCTATATCAATTGACTTTGGAGCACCTCGATTGTGTGTACCCTTCAGGCCATTGGTGATTGTGGTGGTGATGGTAGTCGTAGGTGTCGGAGTGTATCCAGAGTGGGCAAAGAACCTCAGAGCGAACTCGGCAGCCTGTGATTTATCTGCTGGCATTTGAATGCATTCGGGTAACCACTCACGAAAAGTGGGCGAGACGAAAAAGCAACGACACACACACACACACATGTGCTCTTCCATGTCTCAGGACCACTTTCCAGAGCTTTCAGCCTGCCCTCTTGCTTTATGTCCTCGGACATAAATATGGCTCAATAAATCTTTGCCGTTTATGTTTAATTCATTCAACTTGGTATCACGCCGAAATTTTTGTTTGAATGATTTCATATTCTATCATCCACTTTTAATATTTTTTTTTTTTTTTCTCTTATAATATAATGTTTTCTATCTTCAGAAAGAATATTTAGTTGATATTAAAATCTAGTGAACTTAATTTTTTTTTCAAATTACTGTGGTTCTTTTTAAAATTGAATATTACTTATTCTTCCCTTCTATATCATTATAGCGCCCACTTTGAATATATCTGTTCTATAATAATAATAAATGGTTTAAAAAATACCTTATATAATATATAAGCAAATTTTCTCTCTTATTGATAATAATTATTAACCTGTTTATATTTCTTCAAATACTCGTAATATATTTTATATATTACAAATTAAACATTATTTATTCCAATATTTTTCAATATTAATATATTATTTTTTTTTACTTTTTAATTAAAAATATCATTTTTATAAAGTCTACAATTATGTAAATATTAAAAAAAAATATTCGTTTTTTTTTTTGAAAATCAT
This sequence comes from Leptonema lineaticorne, assembly GCA_024500535.1. Taxonomy (NCBI): domain Eukaryota; kingdom Metazoa; phylum Arthropoda; class Insecta; order Trichoptera; family Hydropsychidae; genus Leptonema; species Leptonema lineaticorne. The sequence continues at coordinate 5,795,512 of JANIJI010000003.1, read as the reverse complement.
ACATGTTGATATTAAATGTGACATATCAACTTACATCGTGAAGCTCAATTTTTATTCGGAACGTTGCAGCAGTCTAGCGGTTCAACCCCCTCGTCCGGAAATCGCTTTTCCGCTCGTGACGTCATCGGTCACGTGACTCTGGTGCACTTCCTGGTTTTTAGTACTCTGTCCGCCTACAGCTGCCATTACTCGAGTGAGAAAACTAACGACGTACCATCTCATCTCCCTCGGGATATGCAACAAATGAACGGGCACATATCTTCTTTTACACGCTGTATATATATATATATATATATATATATATATATATATATATATATATATATATATATCTGTTTCGTGAATGCGCTCGTTTAGTAGGAAAAATGCAGGCGATAAAAGCGTTTCCTGGCCATTTTTTAGCCGACACTTGTATCATTTCGAGTCGCAATATTTTACGTGTTAAATTTCGCGTATATAATACAACTTTACTGTGATGTTTCGTTTTAAAATATACATAAATATATATATATATATATATATATATATATATATATATATATATATATATATATATATGTATATATATATATATATTGAAATAACATAATAAAATCGACGATATTATAATATTTTTTCGTTACAATTTTACGTTTCTTTAATTATAGTTTAATACCGATTTTCTACTATGGATTTTCATCATATTTTTATTTTTTTTATATATATAATATATTTAATGCTTCAGTCATAATGAAAGGTTTGTTATACTTTATTTTCACAATTTAATCTTAAATGATCTTTGCAATTCTAAATATAGATCTTTATCATGCCGAAGTTAAACTTATTTTTATATGTTTTCATACAAATATTTTAGCATTTGCAATCGATTTCTTTTGATTTTGACGGCTATAAACGCGATATATCATATTTTTTGTCTGTATGACTTTAATATAAAAAAATAATGCTTTTTATCACCATAATTGTATATAACGATCTTATATTTATCAATATTTTTTATAATCATCATTTCAATTAATTACGATTTATGATTTTTCATTTAATAATAAAAAAAAGTGTGTACTTCTGATGATCTAACACACACGATATATTTTGAATATATTTATAAAAATATTTTTTTTATTTTTCATATTTATCTACACATTCATTACGTCGATTTTCGAGGATTTATAATGAAATATATATAAATCATATTACATATTTCTACTTATGATTCGATAATGTCGGATTACTGCATGTGTCGTCCTATTGATATATTTTATCAATTTTTGATACGAATTCGTACAAAAACGAAACTGTGCACATACACATAACACACACAAGACTTTTAATGGAAAAATATCAATTTTATACGTAATACAAATGCGAAAATACGCTATTTTTATTTTTTTTACCTTCTCGCTGTCGTTGCGAAAGTTAAATAAATTTAACGATCTCGTTATAACTCCGCAAAGGCTTATCTGGATTTTAAAGTGTACCGCGTACATGTTTACGCGCATGGCACACTTTTTTTTTTATTTTCACTTCGACGGCATTACCTTTTCAATGTTGTTTTTTTTTATTTCATCCCCTATTTTATTTTCGAGCAAAAACCCTTCTGAATGTCTGTGTAATCCAATATCATCCTGTACTAATGATTTACACGTACAAAAAAAAAAAAAAAGAGTGAAATGTCGTTCCTAATTGGATTAGTAGACGCCGAGCCATTTTCAGCTGAAGCTTTTTCATAAAAATTATATAAGCACTTGATATGGATACGTTAAACGTGACATTTTTTTTTCTCATCAAGTATATCGCCTTTTATATCTATTGGCCTTTAAGAACTTTTCAAACATTTAAAAATAAATATATTCACACTATAGAAATAATTTAATTTTTATACATAATTAACATTTAATATAAATAAAATAATTTTAAATATATAAAAATGTACATTTTAAAATAATCGAGAATAGAACGATTTTCTATTATTTATTCAAACAAATTTCACCTTTTTTTTACAGTATAAAACAGGAAAAAAAAATAAGCGATGAAATACATTTAACGATTAAGCTTCATATTTAATGCACGTTTATAATAGTAATGGTAAAATGACGGTTTAATCGCGCCAATATGTCGAAAATTTCAAATTGAGTTGTCCATTAGACATACCACAATATCAATTTATATATATATATATATATATATATATATATATATATATATATATATATATATATATATCTAAAAACAATATATCGACATTTAATCTATGTTGAATTATAATGATTTTCATTCGTAATATTGGGATTGTAATGTAAAATATTATAATTACAAATCGTATTAAAATGTTTTTTTTTTGTATAAATATTGATTAATATATAATTTTAAATGATAAAAATAATATATACAGAATAATTTTATATCTAATTAATTCACAAATATTATAGATTGTTCGTAAAATATTTATGCTATAATATAAAATGATATTTTGTTTGGAGTTTACTATAAAAATTTCTTTATAAATTACAATTACAATTTTTTGTGCATTATATTAAAATTCAATATTAAATATAATGACATTAATAATAAATATTTTTATATGTTATAGCATAATATTAATATATGTATATTCGTTATAAAAATATATGGTAAATATTTTCATATAAATATTTAAAGAGTTCAAAATTGGAACAATTGATTTTTAATATAAATTTAAACAAGACATTTGTATAAATATAAAGTCGATGAAAATAATAATATATTTTATTTCTTAGTATACTTCAACCATTATCTTGATGAGTTCTATTTTTGATTAAACGGTAACATGATATTCTATCGACACTACTATTTATACATATGAAAACGTGTAGAGTAATAAATATAAGAAAAATTGTCACCCTTTTTCATAGAAGAGAAACGGATGGAAATGGGGATGGATGGGGGGTTAGGTAGAGAAAAAACACATAGGAAAAACGAGCAGATGGGGGTTGTATATATATATATATATATATATATATATATATATGTGTGTGTGTGTGTTTGTAAGAACGGGAACAGGGACACGATGCCGTAAATCAAATGTGACGACTTGTTACGGTCGACAACAACACGAAATATGGAACGAGGAAGGATGTTCGTTAATCATCCGATCAAAAGGACAAAAGCGTACCTCGAAACGATGTTCGTGTATATCGCACGTGTGTGTCATATATTTGTATCCGCGTAACGGCTTCATTGTTTCCGAATTTATGTACGCGCACACACGAACCACCCCACTATTCGACGAGCTTTCGTCCCGTTAATGGTTTGAGGGTACGCGGATAGGGACTCAAAAGGATTCTGTCACACCTCGTAGTCCCATTTGAAAATATTTTCATATTGTATATTATTTTTTTCTTATTTTATCTGTGTTCACATATGTGCGAATAATAATTTTGATCGCGATATATATATATATATATATATATATATATATTGACCTTGGGACTCCATCATCACTTTAGTGTCCAATCTATGGGACTTCATTTCATGAACTTACACCAATCCCCATATCGAAATTTATCAATATCATCATACTTAAACAAAAAAAAAATATTTATTTGGCATATTTTAAATTACAATATATATATATATATATATATATATATATATATATATATATATATATATATATTTCTTCTTTACAGTAATATGTAGCAATTTTAGAATATGCACTATTGGAATGTGTATGTGTGTGCCAATGTGCATAAATCACTGGAAAAATGGCCGAACGGTTTTGGTTAACTCGGGACGTTTCCGCAACATTTCACCAAAAAGCTCTAACCTAACCCATACAGGCAATTTTGTTTGCCTCGTTCCACGCCGCTCTAAATGCTGCATACAGATAACTGCAGCAGCAGCAGCAGCACGCAATCAAATCAGCATAAAATTTGCGCAATATGTTCGATTTTTATTTTTATTTTTTAAATATACCATAAATTATAATTTTTAATAAATATTATATAAATGGATAATGTTGCAATGGTTTTGATCCGCAATCTTTTTATGAAGACTTATTGCCGTACGGCATGTTGTAAAGCAGATGCATAAATGTTATATATTTTATTTTCATCAATGGCACAATAAATGTAGAATAATTTAATTATTACTTTAATTTTTTTTTGTTTTTAATATAAAAATATTGTTCTATTTATTGATCGAATATTTAATACTGCTATTATAAAAAAAAACCATGTCATAACTGTTTAAAAATTTAATGAGTTTATTTAATATATAATAAGAGATGATCATTCGTATTCTTTAAGGCAGTCCTCCTTTAAATAAATATCATGTTTTTGATAGATTCTGTAAATTTTTAAATTGAAAATGGTTTTATTTTTGAGTCGACTTCAAGATTCTTTTGAAAAAAGTCTGAGTTTTAACGATCTTTTTTTTTTCAAAATTCGAAAATCTATTAAATTTATTTCTACGTGTCCTCCTTTCATTGTGAAAAACTTGATCACTAGCATAATGAACATCTCAATGTTGTTTACTGAATCAAACTTATAATATCAATCAGATGTTTATATAATTTAATTTTCTATAATAATAAATATATATTATATTTTATTATTATAAATATATAAATATTTATTTGATATACATTGTATTAAATATTTTGAAAAATCAAAAACCATCATTCTAAGTATTGTAAGTGATAAAAAAAAATACAATAAAACTAAATTTTATATTCGAATTATTAGATAGTTTAGATAGCTTTAGCTTAGGACCACGTCGTGCACGGCCATAAACAACTGAGACTGACATTATTTCGGGTTCGTTTCGCCATCAATTTAAGTGTGCGAAATTAGCTCCGCGGGACCGCTCGTAATCGTTCCGGGAAACTCTCAATTGTGCGGGGCGTTTAAGGCTTTCACGGCTATATAATGAACCGTGCCGCCCCTAAAATTTTTCATTGGTATGGGAAAGCGTTAAGGCTTTTTGCCGCTGCCCCTACCGCGCCTCCCCCGCCCGCGTTGCGGAATTTCCTCCGGATTATGCTTTATATGTATAATAAAATTAATTTTAATAGCGCGGCTAAGTCGCACCACTCGAGCATGACTAGGGGGATGATTTTTCTTTACATCACATTTTAAATCATTTTTCTTATATTAATCTATATAAAAATTTTTATTTAATTTTTCATATAAAAGTTAATTTAATCTACTTTATATATATATATATATATATATATATATATATATATATATATATATATATATATATATATATATATATATAATCTTAATATATAATTAATTTATTCAATTTTGATCTATTTAACTGATATATTTATAATTATAAAAAAAATATTAATTTCAAAAAATAATTGAAAATATTATTATTCTAATAATAACTAATAACTAATCTTAAAATCGTGTGTAATATTTTTCAATATTTATTTAACTGATTTATATTTAATTAAAATAATTACAAGTAAATGTTTCCTAGTTTGAAATATTATATATATATATATATATATATATATATATATATATATATATATGGTATTTTTTGTTTTGTTAGGTTGAGTGAATTCTTTAAGTTTATTTTGTAATTCTAATACATTTTTCTAAGATTTATTCAATTTGAATCTATTAATCTGATAATTTATATTTAAAAATATGATTATAAAAAAAATGTATGAAAGGTAATCATGAATTACAATGAGAAATAATTTATTATAAATGCTTGAATATTGAATAATTTAAATATATCCTTAGGTTCCTTAGGTGTTATAAAAAAATTCAATTGAAATTTGTTGAGATTATAAAATCAACATTAATTATATTTGTATGAAATTTTAATGTTGAATAGCTTGAAAACGCTCAAAATTAATATCAGTTTAATTCAACTACTTCAACGCTTGAACTTTTGTGAAACTTCTTAAAAGTAAAATTAATTTTTTTTTTCACTTACAGTTAAGCCTCTACGTAAATTAACTAAATGCTCACCGTAATAATATATATATTATAATGCTTAAAAAGTTTTCATATTTTATAAACGTTTCATTTTCAAAGGCGCATTATAATAAAATTAAAAATAATAATAATAATAATAATAAGCATAAAATATATAAGCTTATTAATATGGTTGTGTGTTGTAGGCATTTGCGAACAAATTATTCCGATATATAAATTTAAAAGAGACTTTTTTTCGATAATGACCGCGTAAATTTCGAATGGGTGACTCGACATTTTCGCGATTATAACAAGAAATTGACGAGTCACCCCGCTGAAAACTCGGCATCACGATATCCGATAAAATATGTCGCTTTTAAAAAAAATATATATATATATCAAAATTTAATAAAATATATATATAATAAATATTTTACTATCGCATAATAATAGAAAATGTTATATGTTGAAAGAATATTGTGATATTTATTTTTATTCTATTTTTTTCTGAATTTATTATATATAATATGTCATATATTATAATTCAATTTTATATGTAATAAATGAATTTATGACTATACATTATAAAAAATATTGAAAATTTTTAATATTGATAAAATTGAATTTATTATTTTTATTAAACATATTTATATTATTTTTTTAATATACATAAAAATAAATAAAATACATAAATTATATAATTTCATATTTTTCGACTTTTACATATTTTTTTTTATAATTCAATATAATAATGAACATTATCATTCGAATATAAATATTTTTTTATTCACAAACATTTCTTATTTATATATATATATATTATATAACACTAATCCTAATATATATTATATATATTAAAACTAAAATTCATTATTCATTATCATTTTACTATGTTTACGAAGCAATATATGCCATCTATACACGCAAAACCAAACTTCAATATATTGAATGTTAATTAATTTTAAAATATTAATTAACATTAATGTTACTTAACTTAAACGATTAATATAAAACAGTTTTATATAACTGTAAATCCATGTTTACACATAGAAAATTACCAATAATTAAACATAAAAAAGAACGATTTTAACCCAAATAACATAATTACTTTTTTTATATACTATATTGTAGTATTTCATTTACAATATTCAGAATTATCGATTGTATTTATAATATCAATTTATTTTTATAATTAAATATATATTTTAGTTTTTAATTAAAAACTTGTTGATATTATAGCGTATATTAAATATTGAATATTTTTTTTTCGGTTATATATGAAAAATATAAAATATTTAAAATATTCATAATATATTATACGTATGTATATTTTTGAATATATTTGAATAATTTTATAGCAGTCTGCCCTGCTAATTATGCGACCATCTGCTTTATTTTGCGCTTCGAAATTTCGACTGTGCAAATTATTTTAGAAAATTCGACATCTTTTTCCGTACAGAAAGCGGGACGTTTTCTTATATATATATATATATATATATATATATATATATATATATATATATATATATATATATATATATATATATTTTAGTCTGTTTGCCGTCTTATTATTATTGAAAAAAAGAAAGAAAGAAAGAAAGTTAAAAAGAATTGAAGATAAAAAATACGTAGTTATTCAAAGTTTACATTTCGCTTAATCCGCTTTAGCGACCGCCTCACACTTTTCTCGGTAAACTTTCGATTGCGTCACAGTTTCGTAGCTATTCAAAATAGTTAAACGACTTTAACGAAATTCACCCCCTTATTTAATAGTTAAAAGTTCAATCTTAATGAAAATAAATGTTTGCAAATTATAACTTCTTATTTTTTTTAAACATTATTATTACTATTATTATAATTATTGTTGTTACGATGAAAGTGACACTCTAAAAAAAGCGTTTTGAAATCGTTTTTTTTTTCGTATTTTAAAATTGATTCAATTTTCAATGTAAATTTAAGTGTCAATTTATAGTTTGACATTTAGTTTATTAATTGAGTTTTTGAACTACAAGTGGTTTATTATAATATATAAAGTGGTTTTTTTTTTTTTTTTGAAAATTAATTTATAATAATTTTACTTGATAACTAATCTTAATAAAAATGTACTTCATAGTTTATCGACAGATTTATTAATGATATAAAAATTATATGTATTTATAATTATAAAAAAAATTCTTACTAATTTTGAAAAACAATCAAAGGTATTATTTGATTTTTTAATTTTTTTTTAACTTGGTTTGTAATTTTAATACAATTTTTAAAATATATACATTTATCAAATAATTTTATTTTAATTTATAATAATGCAATTAAAAAATATTTTTAATATTCCTTATTAGATTTATATATCAGCATTTATAATATTTTATTTTTTATAAGTAATACTAAAATCGTGCTTATTTAACCGATTTATTTAAAATTAAAAATAGTATCGTTTAATATAATTTGTATTTATAAATTCTTCTTAATTAAAAAATAAATAAATATATTATATTAAAAGGTTTTTTTTAGGTTGAATGAATTCTTTCAGTTTATTTTATAAATCGAATACACTTTTTGATAAATTTATATATTAAAATATTACTGATATTGATTTATAATATAAAATAAATTAAATTAAAAGTAAATAATATTCTATAAAGCAGTTTTTTTAATTTTGTTGATTTTGAATAATTTTTTTAAACTTATTTTCTAATTCCATTACTCTTATTGATAAATTTATATAAATAATAATATAGCTGATATATTATTTATAACGCTAGTTAAATTAAATTAAAAATTAATATTATAATATTTTATAAAGAGTTTTAAATTAAAAAAAAAAGTCACATTTCTGATTTAATTTTAATATATGTGTAAGCGTATACATTATAAACTCATTCGTTTAAATGACGACGGAAACAAGTGAGGGGGTTGAAACGAAATATTCGCCCCTATTTCTGCGACGCGTACAGTTTGCTCGGCATGTACATTATTAACTTATTAATCTTCTATTAGAAAAGTAAACATTTACACGCGGCTGTTTGTTCTCGAATCCAACAAAATGGTTTGAAGGCACGCTCAAAACCCGGGAGAAAGGTCGGAAAATGCGACCGCTTCCGCGGGGAAATTTTCCCGGAACGTCGGAAAACCTGGACGAAAAGCGCGGTCGCGTTTTCAGCTAGCGTGCACTTTGCCCCCCCTCGAGGGTTAAAATTTAAATATTCACGCTACATCCTGAAAAAAAAATAGTTTTATTTTTCAACGTGAAAAATGTCACGTATATGTCGTTTTAAAAGCTCGTATAAATATCTTGTAAGTAAGTATCCTGTATTTTTTTTTAATTATAAAGATAAATTTATATCCACATTTCTGTAATATATTAACATTCATTGATGTGCCAGTATTATATTTTTGAATTATAAAATTAAAGATTTTAAAATTTAATACGAAAAATTAAAGATTTTTCCGAGTCGAAATTTAACTACTTTTATTAATTTGTTATCTCTTTTGGATAAGATTAGTAAAGATTTTGTGGATTGTGTTTCTATTTATCATTATATATTATAGTTTAAAATGACTTTCAAAATAATTATAGAGACCAAGAAATATGTAAATGAAATCATGACTATTATTAACTAAAAATTAATATAGAGCAATTAGACATATGTAATTAATAAAGAATTTTAGATGTTTTTAATCAAAAAAAATATAGAAGATCGATTCAGCTTTTTAACTGGGTTTTGGAAAAAATCACAGGATTCAAAAATTTCAGAACAATTGCAAAATATCATATAGAATATTGCATTTTTATATAAATTTCCACTTACAATGTGTTTATTGATGTAATTATTGTTAAATATATTTGTGTAAAAAAATATTAAATAAAACATATTTTTCTGACTATACGGCTAAATATTACTAAATTCATTACGAATTAATAAATCATTTCTTTATATTAAAAAAAAATATTTATATTTTTTATTAAAATATTATGTGATATATCGCCAATAATATATATATTATACAATAAAATGTTATAAATTTTCACCTCTAAATAGTACAAATTATTCACACATTGCAAACAAAAAGGTAAATTTTCTTTATAGTATATATATATATATATATATATATATATATATATATCCGGTGAAATGAACTAAGATGTGCTCAGTCTAGTATGCATATTGTGCTATATCTTCGCTTGTACTATTACCAAACCCATTACTACCACTATTTTCCGACGCCAAGGGAAGTAAGTATACGTTATATTAACGTTACTACTATATATTGTGAATATACTTGGATGCAAATGTAATTTTTCATGAGCTAAATTGAAAACTTTTACTCTGACATTATAACTACAATATAAATATTACTTATATTATTCAAGATTTTAATACAACATTTTTTTTTAAATATATAGATATATATATTATGACGATATTTAATATAAATTTTGATAATTTGAACTTGTAATTGACAATCGACAAATGTATGTTTAATTTAACCAGACGTTAAAGCCTCTCAATGATCAGTGGATACAAATGTCGAAATTTATGATGACATATATGAGCCTGAATAGTCGTTACAATGTTGTAATCACTCATGACAATTATCCGTATGATCGATATAATATATGTGTGCTTTATTATTAAAGGGATATATATATATATATATATAAAACATCGTACATAATTTATTACATTCGATAAATATTATGAAGTTGTATAAAATATGATATATATTGTGACTTATGATTATATATTTTATATAATAATATAAAAAATATTTTAATTTATTTTTTTTATTTGTGAAAAATTAATTCTATCAATTTTTTTGTGCTTTATTTAATAATTTCGTAATTTGAACGTAAAAATCTGAATCAGATGCAGACGATTTAATCGTATTTAAAAATGTTATAAAAAATATTAAATATAAATTTTAAAATTAAATTTTTATTTTTTTACTAAAATAAAAAAATTTAAAAGAATATATTTTTTTATATTTAAATATAATATTTTTTTCATCAATTTTTCGATATTTAATATAGAATATAAATTGCAAATTCCTTACTCAGTTACTTTCGTGTGAATGGTTAAATTTAAAATATATATAATTTATATATATTTTAATTACTTCAAAATTATATCTGAGTATACTATATATATATATATATTAGTGTGTATGTATGTCAGTATTAAAAGTACGTAATAAATCTGCGATTATATTTGATATTTTGTTTTCATTGTGTTGCGGCGCGCCACGGGGTTAAAGATGATTGATTACAGTAAACGTGTGCAAATTTCAAAAACCCCCTTAATAATTCGATTTATATAGCACCCTATATATATTTATACGTATATAATGTTATAAGTAATATATTTAATATGCGCACATCGAGATATATATGTATATATATATATATATATATATATTTATTCACGATTCGCATTTAATAACGTTCCGAAAGATATCGAAGGATTTTCGTTACTTGGGAAATTAATTTGCGAACGATGTTGATTAATTGATATATTAAAGTGGAAAATTTATTTTATATTAATATTTTTCATTCAATAGGTGTCGTTTGGTCATCGCTTAGTTTAATGCGAAAATTTTAATGGTGGTGGTAATGACAATTTTAATTATTTTTTTTTTGTATATATAATATTATGAAGTGTTAAATGACACTTTTAAATGGAGAGAATATTTTATTATATTAAATTAGTCCACAAGCACGTAATCATAAACGTAACTATATTTTCAGCATTCATTTTTTGGTTTAAACTTATTGATCTTGCCAGAAGGATTATTAGGAATTTTTAATCTTTATAATAAATGATAAAACGATTGTGTAGATCAGTATACCTGAATATACTTATTTTTTTTAGATTTAGAAATTTGTTCAATAAATTCATATATTCTATAGAAAACCATTAAACAGCAAATGTATATGAAATGTTAAAATATAATAGCATATATTAATTTAAAATTTTGAGTAAATAATTCACTAATAACACTACAAAACGTTTCGAGTGCAAAAGGTTAATATTGAAATTTTTTATCAACGTATAAATTTTTTTTAAGTATATATGTATATATTTCATTATTAACAAATAAAAGAACATTCAACTAGACGAAAAATCGCATTTAGATCTTCAACCCTAAGTCGAATCCCTGGACGCCGTTAAACCACCACCACCACCACCCCCCACCACCCCTTCAACCCCCGACGAAGGTTTCGTTTCGTTTCTCACAACACGATTTTACGTCGGCAACTTTTCTTAGATTAATCCTAATCAGATTTTCTTCATAGCGTCTAACGTATAAAGAAGAAAACGAAACTGGGTCAAAAGGACTCGGTAATTAGTTCGATATCCGACAACAAACACCCGTTTGTTACCTTAGTTACAAATATGATAATGGAATTCGAGCCGCTGAACATTCGAGAGTTTTTGAACCGGTTTTGTGTTCCCCATTATTATTATTATTATTATTATTATTATTATTATTGCCGTTATTATTATTACTATTATTATACTTCAGATTAAACTTTTGTCTAGCGTTAATGTTGCAACCGTCTCTCGTCAAAGGCACACAATATTCACGGAATGTGTCGACTTCTCATAACTTGTAAGCGAATTAAGTCTACAACTTGATCATGTCACATTTTGTCTATATATATATATATATATATATATATATATATATATATATATATATATATATGTGTGTGTGTGTGTGTGTGTGTGTGTGTGTGTATGTGTGAAATGTCTTATTACACTTGTATCTTTATAAGTAATGTTTGTAAATAATATTCAAAACATCTAAGATCTATATTTCCTAATAATTATATATATATATATATATATATATATATATATATATATATATATATATATATATATACTGTGAAATATCACTTTATATAAATTATATAAAATAATATTATATTTCTATAAAACTCGACTGCATTTTATAAATAATAATATTTAACGTTCGAAAGATTCCATTCGTCGACGTTAAAATTTCATATTTTAATTTTAAATCGCATAATTCAATTAAATTAAATAAATAAAGATCGCAAAATTATATACGACAACATTTAATATTTATATTTTAATTGAATTCAACGTGTAAATATATAAATAAATTTCTTTTATGCAGCCGTTTTATGTTTTTCAGTATTTACGTACAAAATCGCATCTCTGCGCGAATGTTGACCCAATTTAAAAATTAATTTTAATTTATAATTATATTCCATTATGTTCCATTTTAATTTGTTTATTTTTAATATATTTTTTTTTACCAAAAATATATTATATTTTATTTTGTTATATAATGAGAAACATATTTTGTTTGTATATATATATATATATATATATATATATATATATATATATCTTAATCGTTACTACACATGTTTGTCTCTATCCTCTTTATCCTGGAGCCAATTTGTTCCGGAACGAACCGGTTTATACAGTCCGGGAACAGTTCGTTAATTGATCCGGCACTGGATGCGCTCTAATTCGATTTCGATGAATGCGATTTTCATCTACGGCAACGTCCAGTGCGCGAAAAACGAAAAGTTTCAACGGCGTTCGTTATCAAAATTGAATTTTCAACAACCCTCCGTCTTCATTTTAAACCTCCACCAACCCCCCCCCGTCCTCGACCCTTATTTGAACGTTTTTATTTGATCTTGTAATCGAGTCGATGATACAAACGACGCCCCAAGGATGGTTATATCGTAGTCGCAGTTGCATATTCTTTGAAATATTTCAGCTGAAAACGTACACCGGGCTGTTGTTGTTTCAGACGTTTGTTGATTTTGTATTTGTTACGTTTCGCGTACCGTTTCTCTTGTTTATTTGTTAAAAGATGGAAAATTTAACGTTTCTATTATTTTACTAATTTATATATATATATATATATATATATATATATATATATATATATATATTTGAAATAGTATTTTCTGTATTAATTGGTCAAATATTATTATACTACTCGTGTTGCTTGTTTGATATCAACAATATAATTAAGTAAAAAAATATATAAATTCTATATTAGTCGTAATGTTATTATTTACTCTCATAATTATTATTGTTGTTAAAAATATGTTTTAATATATATATATATATATATATATATATATATATATATATATATATATATATATATATATATATATATATATATATACGTTGTATTTATTAAGACAAGTTCATTAGAGGCAAATTACTCATAATAAATTCGATTAATTTCAGTACATTTCATAATATATTATAATTACTAAATATGCTTAAATCTTATAATTGTATTTATATATAAATTACATATTTTGAAATAAAATAAAAAATATCAGTAATATGACAATAGAATCCTAGATCCATAAGTATGATTAAACATTAATATTTTATTTGAAACCTCTACAATTAGTAATAAACTTTCTACAAATAGTCTACATTATATATTATTAATTTTCTACCGGCACTTCTTACAATCTCTTAACTTCTGAAACATGATCTCTTTCAGCGATATACTTTAATATTATATATGCTTGTAAAACAACTCGTTATTATACGTACGGAACCATGTCTGGCGAATATGGAGGATGGTGCAATATTAATGATATTTTTTGTCCAAAATTTTGTAAATCTGGTTACTTTTTAAACACTGGTTATATATATACATAATCTATATAAAAAATAAACCAAATCGCAATTCAAACTTCAATATATTTCAATTAAACCGTCAGGTTTCAATCGAAAAACTAACACTAGAGAAAAAAAATACACGTACACACACACACACCGAAAAAGAAAAGTTAATAAAATAAAAAATAAAAATAAAATTCAAAGAAAATCGTGCATCGGTCGAAATTTGTCGGATTAGCGTCGTTTTTCATTTCGGTCTATCAATCCGCTTCGGCATGATGGACGAGAAATAAAATCGGCTCACCTAAAACTCGAACCGATTATTTTAATCTGCCAAGTTTAATTCGGCGTTATCGCACCCCGCCCTTCTGCAACGCCCCTCGCCCAAGTAAAGGGTGGAATAGTTTCATCCATCCATCCCCCCACGCGTCGATCATCCCCCATATCGGCTTATTCTATCACTGTTCGACGGAGAAACGTCTCTACGACGCCGACGTCGTTTTCTATTTTCTTTCATTTCGCCTTACCCATTTTCTTCTATCTTCAAACTACCGTCGGTCGGCTTCAAATCGCTAATCGAGTGTGAGATTGAAGAAGAAACCAATTCACTGTTATGAGAAGAGTTCGAAAGCGGCTCAAACAATGAAGTTTTCCAATGCCAAATTTCAACTGACGAACTGTTAAACTTAGCACATGAATACACGAATATATATATTTATACTATGTAATATAATTCCGTTTTATATTAATAAAATAATAATTTACATTATCATTACGCTTATTTTCTTATTTATTTATAATATATATATTTAGTATATTTATTCATAAACCGTATGAAATTCCGGTGGCATAATAATCATTTGTCATAAGGGTGGATGACATGTGAAACCAAGATTTTCCGCAACTTGTCATAATTATATTTTGCACTCTGACATCTAATGAAGACGAATGTCTTTTTCAAAATGAAATATTCAAATTTTGAACAAATAACGTTATGTCGCATTTATTCCGGGAATTGTTTTTAATAATCCTATTTTTCCACACACATATACATATTAAATATATATATGTAATTAAATAATTTTTATTAAATTTATTTTGTTTATTCATTTTTATCGATCGAATTATTATATATTTATATTTTGTTTTATTTTTAAAATATACCTTTTGATCCTTTATATAAATTTGTTGAAATCAAAAAAAAAACCGAGATTGGTCGGATTATGAAGACGCAGATTAAAAGCGTAACGGAAGATAAGCAAATGAACAAATCTCGAGACAATTCTCAATGAAAAATTTCTGTTTTTCTATATATATATACCATATATATATATATATATATATATATATATATATATATATATATATATATATATATATATATATATATATATATATATATATATATATATATATATATATATATATATTCATCCTCTTTTTTAAAGAGTGAAAAGAATGGATAAGACGAATAGATAAAGGGTAGAAAAAAGAAAGAGATATCTAGCATCTACTCGCCCGCATTGAGCAGATATTCGAGGCGTTGGCGTGTCGCTTTTAACATTTCAATGGTGTTAAAATTCCCGGTGCGCGACGGGAAGAGATTAAAAAGTATTTGCGAGAGACCGCCGTTCGAAAGTGAAAAACGGGAGGGGGGGGGGCAGAGAAGGCGGAAAAGGGCGGCGAACAAACGGAGAGAAATGCTAAAACGCGAGATAATTATTTAAGGGGTGGTCGAAAAGCAAAATCTCCGTCCCCGTCGACCTTCGGTGGCCGATGCGCGGAGCGGGGTAGCTAGAGGGGGGGTGGCGGACTTTTCCGCGATTTTCCCGGCGATTTTCCGCGACTTGATGAACTGCCGACACAATGCGGAGCGTTTATATTTTTATTTGTCTTGTTGTTTTTCAGAAAAATCTATTTTCGAGCGATTGTTTTAAATTTTGATATCTTCAAGATTTAGAATCTTAATTTATTTTTCAGTTCGTAATAATAGTTGTTACACTGAAAATATATATAAAATATTAATTATCATTTTCACAACCTTTAGTATATATTATTTTTTATCTCTCATATTTTTTATTTCTTTTCCATTATTATTATGATTCCTTCTCATTTCGAACTCAGCTTCCGGATTCCTGAGGGAAGTTTTTTGAAATATTTTCTCATCAATCTTTTATATGATTCAACTGAAACATATTTAATTCAATTTTTCCTTAAATATTACATAATTTTTAATAAATATTAGGAACGATATCAAACAAATCAAACATTAAATATATAATACACACATTCAATGTTTGTATGGTTTATATTGTAGATATTTGTTCTGGACTGATTTTGGTCTAACAAACGCCGGTGGAACGTAATAAACGACCATACTCGCAAACATTTCCGTAAATTGCGCTAAATTTGAAACGTAATTAAATCCAATTACACATATGACGTTCTAATTATGCCGCCCCCCAAATATATGGTTATTAATATTTGTAATCTTAACCGCGATGCATCTATTCCGATATATGTAAGTGAATTTGCAATGTTATATATCATGTAGATTACTTGTTAGTGTGTAATTAATTATCTTAATCCATTCGCAAGTGTGCTTAAATTTATATATTTTTTTATATTCATTTTACATCGTCTTTTTCATAATATCTATTGTATAATATATCATAATAATATTATATATAGTCTTAAAGATTATATTTTTTAAATGATAATATAAGTATATAATATATAATTCCTAATTTTCTTTATATGTGAATATAGTTTGCATTAAAATATTTTTATATTAAAAAACTATATAATATTGATATTAACATAATATTAAAGTTCTTATATTTGTCAGATTTTCCTCATTTTAAATACAAAATAACGCAATACATTGCATAATATTTGTTGGCGTAATATATTATTATATAAATATAGAACGTAAACAATTAATATTTAATTTATTTCGGTTTATGCAGCAAAACTTTCTAAAGTTTGCAGTAAATTAACAATAAAGTCAAAAAAAAAATTATCCGATACGAAATACAATACTTTCGTGTTTTTCAGCTTGAAAAGTAAATTATTACCGAATGTCACCATGGAGAAAGTTCGAAGAAAAGTGTAATGAAACACTGCGGTTAAATAGACATAATTCGCGAAAGCTCTTATATAATTATATAATATATTATTGAAAAGATATTTAATATATATAAATATTATTCAATATATCGTATAATATATATATATATAAAAGTATTAATCCATATTATACGTTTTTTTATACTTTTCGTGTTTTTTTTTACTCTCAATACAACCTGATAGAAGATGAATCCATTCTATCTACCTTTCTCTTGTTCGGTCGGAATATTTACAAAGTGACCCTTCAACTTTCGCATGTTCTACTTTGACTTGTGATCAAAGAATCACCTGCTTTTTCCATAAAAGTAACACACATACACACACACAAACACGAGCACATATAAATATATTGATGAATAAATAATGCTTCAAATATAATAGGATAGAATTTTTGTGATGTTACAAATATATACGTATTTCCTTAAAAAAAAAAAGTTCTAAATATATGAAATTTTACATATTTTCAATGTGCATTTGAAGTTTTGCAAACATTTTAATATTTAATATATGTATTATTTTTATGTTTTTATATAAATTTCTGAATTATTTTTTTATTTTAAGTATAAAGATTTTTTCTATATTATATGTATATAAAGTTAATTAAATAATCTATTGTATTATAACTGATAATTAATATCATTTCAATAATATATAATATGCTCTATATAATATTTAGAATATAAAAATTGTAAATTTTTATAAAAATTATCATCATTTTAACTATTATATGAAAATTTTAATTATGATAATGTTGTTATACGTAACCGATGTTTCTATCATTTTCCGATAGCTTCGTTCACATCTTGTCAGTAACATATATTAAAATAGCGCTATTGATACGGATATATTATAATATATATATTTTTCTATTCTCATTCCATAAATTCCCTTCGAAGCTGAGATTTTTTCGCCGCTTTTCATCGTTCCGTAGACTGGCTCGTTACCTTAGTTACGCAACGACACGTAAAACGGAAAAGGTTATTCGGCTTATACTCGCATAAATCGTTATTACCCTTCATCGGAACCGACGAAGGGAGTTTTCGAAAAGAGACTCCCGCCCCCTGCCCTACCCCTCCCAAAAAAAAAAAAGAAAAAAAAAGAATGGGAAGCGCAGGGCGGCGAAGGGCGGACTGCGGGAGGCAAATGGGCGGACGACGGGAGCCCAGAATAGAAAACTTGTGCACAATTTGAACTCTGTAAATGGTACGAGGGAGATGGGGTCGTGTCCGAGGGTGGTTCGAGAGGCGAAATTCCTAACATTATATTTATTGTTCCCGACCGGTGATTTCGAACGTTTAATAAACCCATAAAGGGCGTATTTATGAACATGTTCAAAATTTTGTTTGCTAATGATTAACATCCAATTTAACCGCCGCGCAATAAATCACAGAAAACGCGTTTTCAACGTCGTGTGTGCGTACAGAATTTAATAATAATAATAATAATAATTGTAAAGGGGTGGTGTTTTTTTTTTTTGAAAAAAAAATACGAATGACCCAGTTTTTCTAGACCTCTGTATGGTTGTTTTTTGTTCTTCTTCTTCTTCTACTTAGAATGAGGTAGTAAAAGGCGTTTGTAGTTGTAGAAATCTATTTATCTACCTCATTCTTTTCTTTTTCCACTTGAACATGTTTAATTCTCGGTTGTTAGGCAAACACAATATATATATAACAATATTTTTGTAACGCATTAAACTTAAAAAACATATATAATATTTAAATCATTTTATTACATTTAAACTGAATATGATAAAATTTATATAATAAAAAATTAAGTATTAGATTAATATAGTAACAATTATTTTTTTTCATAAATGTAAACATAAAGAATAACTGATATTAACATTTTTATATTTCATATGAAATATATTTCGATGAACAAAATATTTATTTTTTATATAAAATTTACAGTATTAAAAGATTTATTATTATAAAACATTATTTTTAAAAGAATTTGTTATTTTATTTTAACGCACAATGTTAATTACTTGAGATAAATTCGTTTCTAATTTTCTATTCTAAAATTAAATCAGATTAAATTGATTAAAACGATATATTTTAAATAGAATATATAATAAAGAGATAAAAAAAATTGTTAATTAAAAATAGTTAATTGCATCGTATAAATTTAATTTATATCAACAACCTTCGCATCGCTAAAATATAAATTATCCCTATCGCTTCGATTGTGAATAGTTACAATTTTTGCGAGGATGATTCAAAAAATTTCCAAAAAAAAAAGGCAATAAAAATAAAATAAACGACATGCAAAAAAAAAGAAGCGCAACGGCAGTAGTAAAAAGTAATTTACAATCTTTCCAATTACCAATTTAACAAGTGTAACGCGAAAATAAAATTTTCCGAATTTTCCGGGCGAACTTTTCGAACGGGGCGCGTTTAAACTTTTACTCCGACTATTCGTACGTGTTCGGCGGTCGTAATGGTGCCGTTTTTCTTTTCTTCTTCTTCTTCTTCGTCTTTCTCGTCTTTTTCTTTCATTTTTTTTTCTTTCCGCCTAATGAAACGTCAGTCTGTTTGATTTTATTCTGTTCTAGATTTTGTTCGCGCTTCTTCGAAATGTTTTCGATCGATAAACTAGAAAATAATATTTTTTCTTCAATTGAATAATGTCTTAATTTATATTAAAATAATAAAAAATATATCATATATATTTTATATTATTCATTATATTATATTTCTATTAATTTAAATAATTTTTTTTATAAGAAATGGAATTTAAACATATTCAAGTTCGGATTAAGTGTTTTGTTATATTAGTCAAAATGTCATACTAAAAAGATTTAAAAAATATATATATATTATATATACAATTTTAAATAAAACATTCATAATAAATTTATACTTCATATATTACATTTATAAAATCCGAAAATTTAATATACCTTGAAATATTTTTTTACATTTAATATGTGAAATATATCAAATAAAATTATATAGAAATTTATTTTTATTATTATATTATTCATTTAAGTCTACTAATATATTTATATGAAAAATCTAAACAATTTAAACAGTTCATTTTAAACATCGACTCAAAATTCTTCAAAGATATTTTTTATCATGTAAAATAAATTTATTCCATATTATTTTTATTACACAATTCGATAACAAAAAAAAATAGACATCGAAACCAATACATTATACACGTTTATAAAATACATGTTTATCATAATATAACTTATTATTATTATTATTATTATTATTATTATACGTGTGTTTTGATATCATGCTTTTTCTAGTGTTGCATGTAGGTCACGAAATAAATGCCGCACGTTTTTACTCACCAACCGAGTTGTTGGAAGTGGTAATAGGTTAGAAACCCATTCTATGTATCGATTTCTCATTTAAAATGCCTCTATATAAAAATAAACACATAAATATCCCATCATAAAAATACTCACGTGTATCTCTAAACTCGCCCTGAATTTATATTCCATATTTTTTTTTCAATCTCACTCCATACACAATTTTATTATAATATTTCATTCAATGAAAAATATACAATCAGTTTTTTTTTATATATTGTATATAAATTTTAATTAATTAATAATATTTTAAATAGAAAAAGAAATATATATATATATATATATATATATACATATTGGAATAAAATTTAACAACGTGCGACGAAAGCTCGTCAGTCGCACGGTTGAAAATCTTCAACGCTTTCCTTTTTTTTTTTTTGAAGAGGTTATTTTTTTTTCATCCAACGTCGGACGATGAAGACGAGGAAACTCATTTATTTTTCCGAGTAACAATGTCAATTTTCCGGGCGGAGATTGATTGAATCCCCGTTCGTTACGCCGCTGAATAATGCCTCCCCAATTTATTTAAAACTTTTTAAGCCTTTTTTGCCTGCACTGTGAAAATCCGGAAAGTGGATATACGTAGATGGTCTCGAATATTCGATAACTACACATCTTTACCTATAAATATTTCTTTTATTCGAATTTTAAATTTTTTTTTTAATTTTTACAATAAAATTTTATTATACTAAATTATTTATAAATATATAAATTAAATTCATATATGATTTTTGAACTTTAACGATAACATATATATAAATAAAATTATTTTATGTCAAATAATCTAAATAATATTTGAACAATAATCGTTTATCAATATAAAAAAAATAATAAATAGAAATCGATAGATTTAAACGAAATATTAATAAAATGATAAATGATTTCGTTCATAATATTTTTTCCTATAAGTACTTAAATCTTTAATTATGAATCCAATAATTTGTATCTACTTTATAAATACATTAATTTTATAATTTATTTCTGATTTATATAAATAATAACCTATCTTTATAAATTATCTGATTTAACACACATTTTTTTGATATTAACAAATTGAGTTAAAAAAAAACATAAAAATATATTAAAAAATTGAATCAACTTTTTATTTGAATATATCATAAATTAATTTATAATAATAACATTTTAATCATTTAAAAAAATAAAAGTTATATATTTAATACAAAAAAGTAATAGTTATTTTTGGCGACATTGAATTATTGTGAAAACAGAATTAATGTTTCAGTTGTCTAAAAAAAATAAATTATTATTCTGAAATAATAAGAAATATATCGGATAAATATAATATTATGAAATATAGAAGTATTTTTTAATATATATATATAATAAAAATATTGGTCTAAATTTGTATTTACATTGAATTTCACATATCGGATAACATCATTATATTCAATTTAATCTTATATTGAAAATCTGAGTGAACGTTATATAGAAAAAAAAAAACAGCAATAATAATAATGATTCGCTTTGGCGAAAACGAAAATAAAATGGAAAGTGGGGTCGATCTTTGGAGCTTTTCCTTGATAAGGTCAAACTTTTCAGCTCTTATTGTACTTTTGAAGTTCTTTCATCCGACTTTCGAGCAGATTTCGGTTCAGTTTGTGCGAACCGTGCATATAATCCGATTATTCCACAGAACTAACAATAAAATTCACTTTTTCGCTCGTTTTACTTTCAGTATTTTTCCAGCAATGGCATCGTGGATAATGCCGCATAATTTTATTTCGATCCAACGGATACATTTACATCGAAAAAATAATCGCTATTATTCTATATTTAGAATCGATATTGAATGAATTGTATATCATTCTTTAATTTTAATATAATGCAAAAAAAAATACATTATTACATTTCTACATCTGTTATACAAAGTATTGGATAACAATTTTTTTTGTATATGTAGACGATAGAACTTTCTTATTAAAAATTCTTCTGGAAATTAATTGCAAACTTGGCAATTTGATTTTGTATAAAATAATTTATCGTTTCAAATCTTGAAAGAATCCAAACCTAAAAGTTTTGTTGTTATTGATTTATTATTCCTTTTATATTTAAATAAATCTTATAAACTTTTTTTTGTATGTCGAAGTAATCGTAAATTATTATTATAATTGTGGAATTAAGAATTTCTCAAAATAATTCATCTAATATTTTGAATTTTGATTCTAAAATATCAATAAAACGTCATAATATATCAAATATTTGATCAAATAAAATATATTTTAATTTATAAAAATTTTCACAACTAAATTAAAACTATAGTGTTATTTTTATTATTTACGTTAAAACATTCATGAAAATTTATTACTTAATTTTGAAATAAATATTTGGTAATTTACCATAAAAAATATTTACTATTTAATTATTCAATTCTATTCAAATATTTAGAAGTAAATTATAAAATAAATAATTTATTAAGACCGAAAATTTAATCAATTCTAGTAAACGCCAACCATATTTGAGTTATTTATCGATATAAACAAACAAGCTTTCGAATATATATGATACTTTGGTTACGATAAATTACAAGTGACTTGTATATGTATGTATGTATGTATATATATATATATATATATATATATATATATATTACGTTATAATGTTACGTTATATTATAAGCTCCCGCGGGAGGAAAGCATCGCCGGAAAATCGATCAATTTGGCGCACGTGAGTCGGCTTTTCCAACAGCCGAGGTTTTCCTCGCTTATAAACCGGCAACAGGCAATGAATTATAAGTCGATCCGGATAATTGAAATTTCCTTTTTGCCACATCGAAAACGAACCGATCGCACCCCCTCCCCTAGCCTCACACCTCAAACGTATTCTAAGCGGAAAACCCGACCGATCGAACGACCTCCGAGCGGAAAATCGAACCGATCGAGCATTTGGGGGAAAACTGGCGGGAAAAACGGCGCGAATCGTTCCCACGAGTGTTTTCCTTTTTTTCGGCAAGGTATTCGTGCGATTTTCGTCACGAGACTGCATTTACGATATATATATATATATATATATATATATATATATATATATATATATATATATATATATATATATATATATATATATATACAAATTGTTGCTTGTGTCTTTCCAGCCTGACGGCGCGTATTTATTATGCATTAAGTATTGCTACTATATATCATTTTTATTCGGAAAAATTGTCGACGCTTCCGTGCCTTTGGGATTTTCTTATATTTTTATTATACTCACTATTAATAATATTTTTCAATTATAATTTTATAAATATACACACGCACATATTTATATATATATATATTTTTAAATTATGAAAATTCATGAAATATATTTTTAATATACATCTTCGACAGAGAAATATATGCGTTTTCATACTATTTTTTATAATATAATTTACATTAATAAAATATAAATAAAAATAGTTTTTAAGAAACTAACTTTATAATATCTGTAAATCTACAAATACAATACATATTGTATTTAAGAGTATGAAGATGAATATATTTCTTTAAAAATATATTAAAATACCTGAATCTTTATAATTTATAAAATAAATAATTCATAATTATTTACTAAACGATATCGAAATAAATCGTTTAAAAATATTATTACACTCTTTTAAATTTACATTATATAAATTTTATATATTTCTTATACTGAATTGAAAAAAAAAGTAATAAAATAAGAAAATAAACGAAATTAATAAAATATATTCATTTCGTGACAATAATTCTAAACGGTACGAATTAATTTCAATCGCACAATTCATCAATGACAATTTATATAAATCGTCTCATAATATATAAATTTACCAATATATAAATAGAAAAGAAACGTAATTCAATAAAATATTTCACTCTATATATAAATATATATATATATATATATAAAGTAATAATGAAAAAACATATATAAATATATATATATATATATATATATAAAGTAATAACATTAAATTTATAGCGCAAAACGTACGAATAAAATATAGTTTCTCGTTGTTTGTTTTGTTCTTCTAAAAAAAAAAAACATTTTCCAAAGTACGATCTTTGACGTAATCGCATGATATGTTAACAAATATATTATCGAAAATTACATATACAATAAGTAATTATTGATAAAAACCCATAAACTACATATTTGTAGCGTGCCGCACGATATATCAGTATTTTACTAATCTATATTTAATTAACATCATCATCATTCGTCGTCTTTCTCGTGATTGAAGATGATAAAGTTGTGTTATTTCCATATATGTTATTCATTTTAATATATATTTATATATTTTTTACCTTTCGATATTCTTAAATATCATCGGTTTTTTTTTATTATTATATGTATTAATTATTTAATGTAATTTAAAATCTTGTTATGATATCAGCGTAATAAAAGCTTTAAAGTGTTCAAAATATTATTAAAAATGACTCGGTTAATATATTTTATTATTTTATAAATATTATTACAAGAGCACGCACTCTAATATTTAATTAAGATCTATAATCTCTGATTAAATTTAATAATTATTTAACATTTGAAACGGTTGTGGCGTGTATTTTAAATTATTATAAAGTCGTTAACATCGCAACACTTATATAATTTTTTAATTAAATATTTATATATTAAAATAAATTAATTTATAATTATTTGATATAATAAAGGTTTTTAATTATTTTGTATACTTATCGTATCAATTTATTAATTTATTCTTTGAACTCGAGAGGTGCTATTCGGTCACCACTTCGATTAATATGAAAACTTGATGCACGCCAATGATTATTTATATTAATTTTCACATTCTTTCTTATAATATTATAAAGTATTCAATGACACCATTTTAAACAGAGATAAGATTTGTTTATCTTAAATAAATTTATAACCACATAATTACAAATTTAATTAAATTTTCGATATTGAAACATTGAAATTTTTTTTTATGATTCATTTTTGTCAATCTTAATAGAAGGATAACTAAAATCAATTTTTTTAATCCTTATAATCACGGAATGATGAAACGATTGTGCATATTAATACACTTCAATATACTGTTTTTTTTAATGTTAAAATATAAAAATATACATAAAAATATAAATAAGTTTTCATTAGCGTAACCATTACAAAGGATTAATATAAAAATAATATAGTTGAAAATTATATATATATATATATATATATATATATATATATATATATATATATATATATATATATAATTTTAAAGCGTTTTCTTGTAGTTTGTTAAAATAAGTATTAGTAACATGTCGTCACACGACATCGTTTTTCCGGAAATAAAAAAAAGCCATCGAAAATCAAAGAGTACGAGGGGACGGGGGGAGGATTCTAGCGTTATTTTCATTACTTTTCTAAAATGCCATTGAAGCACGTGTGCACGCGAACTGTAAAAATTGCGTGTCGACCAACCCTTGCGTCGAACACGTGTCTCCTTATATATATTTTATTAAAAGTGGCCGAATGCACGCTACGCCACTTGTTTATTAAAAAAATGTATATATATATATATATATATATATATATATATATATATATATAATAAAAATATTATTTTTTTTAAATGTAGGAAATGTTAAGTATAAGATTGATATTCGGGCGCCATCTTAAAATAATATCTAACTTTATCATTTTCAGTCTGAATATTTTTTATATATATAAAAAATAATAAAAAATAATAATTTGTTTTTAAATATTGAAAATAATTGTAATGCTCGTAACAAATTTAGTGATATTTCGTCGTTGAGTAAAAAAAAAATTTTACTATATATATTATATGTCACTATATAGAAAAGTCAAATTAAATTTTTTGGATCCTTTGAATTTGTCCAAAATATAATATAGAACCGAATATTTTTTTTTAATTTTAAATTTCTATACTTTTAAATAAAAATATCTTAAATTCTTCATAAATTATATTTGTCCAATTATTCCATACAAATCTTGAATTAACAGTTATGCTTTTATTATTTTTCATATGTATATTTATAAATCTTTATAAATATTCTAAAAATCATTTTAAACTATAATATATTATGTTAAATAAAAACACATTATTGTAATTATTGTTTTTTACACCAATCATTACTAATACGTCTCAAAAGGGATCAAAAACTAATGCAAAGGATTAGATTAGAACTGATGAAATCAGTATAATATTTTATAATTCCAAAATATGACATAGACCAACGAACCATTCCAACAATGAGCGCAAAGGGTTAAATAGTATATAGAACTCGTTAATTTAATTTATTAAGCTCTTGATGTCTATTTTTAACATGTCCTTTGTTTTGACCGCCTCACGATTATACGACGTCGTTTTAAGCCTAACACAATCTGTTCGCTGCGTAATTTCTGCTTTTGGTCGCCTTTTATTCCTTTTTTTTTTCATTTAAGTTCGACGCGTCGTTATCTTTTTCACTTAGCCGAAAGCAGCCTCGAGCTTTTTATCCCCCAGAGTTTTGTTCGAAGTTTGCCGCCGATGGCGATAAGCACCTATGAGAAAAGTCGAAGAAGAAGAAACGGAAAATATATACCGACGACGCGGAAAATGAGAATAGAGTCGGTCGTCGGGGGCTGAGACGAGGGGAATGGGGTGGGGTGCAAACATAGGATGAAAAAAAATTTTTTTTTTAGAACCTAAAAGGCACTAAACGGACCCATAAGGCCCGATCGGTCGCATCGTAAAACACTTGTAACGTGGCATCGGACCCCGAATCAATAGCCGTTCTTCGACCGTAAATATCGCACAGGACCTTTTCCATCCCGCTTTTCGCCAATGAGAAAACTCGAAAACGAAGACATGAAGGGGAAAAAAAGGAAAAAAAATCAGGAAAATTCCTTGCACTCCGGAAAATCTCTGTACGACAGCGTTTGTCTATACGTGCGTTATTCGCGTAAGATTTTTCGGAACGTAGTAGTATTTTAAATGTTGTTCATTCGATTTTGTTGTACGTAAACATTTTCAGGATTCCATATTTTTAATGTCAAATATTTTTTTTTTTACTTTATAGTATATGCATAATACATTTTTTATTAATATATCATATTTTTATACGCCACTCACATATATAATTAATAATATTTTGATGCTTTCAATAGAAATTGAGAAATTAAATTCTCAATATATATCTAATAAATATATTAATTTTACTACTCCTAAAATATCTATTTACAATTTTCAGTTTTGGGCTTTTGACTCGAAAGAAAAATAATTTTATATAAGCCTCTAGTAAGTCATCAATAAATAATTCCATTTTATTTTATATGTGAAGAACAGATCGCTAACATTTAATCTTTAGAATAATTTTAAAAAAATATATTAATAATCAAAATTAAATTTTATAATAATAAATATCATAATAACAATTTTATAAAATTTTCAATATTTTATTATCCGATAATGGTTGTTATGCCATTAAGTTAATATGATGAAACCACTTAAAACTATCATCGTATATAATATATATTTCATTGATATATTAAACCGATATTTACATATATTTTTTTATTACTGAATTAATTCATTATCATATGAGAAAAATAATATTCAATTTTAATATTATAATTGTAATAAAATCAATACCAATATATGAATTAATATATCGAATATTATTTAACTAATTCAAATTGAAAATATAATAAAATCGTGATTAATATTATATATAATAAATAAATGTAGATTAATTAATACGTACAATTTTAATTATAAATAAAAAAATGCGCAATTATTATAGTAAGTTGAATATTTTTTCGAAAAGCACAGCAAAGCGACAAGTTGACTTCGTTAATAAATTAGCTCTCATCGTCGTCGTCGAATTGAAAAGTTTAAATTTGCGACCCCTGACCTCGGCAGCCTATTGTGCGAGACGAAAGTGTAAGAGATGAGGTTTTATTTTCCCTATTGTTGGAGCACACTCGAAAGATCAAAGCTCCAAACCGAAGTGAGTGTGCTTTCTATTATGAAGTATCGCGCGAATTTTTTTTTTTTTTTTTACTTACTTTTCTTCTCTCTTTAAGGATTTTTCTTCTCTTTAAGCTTGCGCACTCATCACTTTGAACAACTTTTTCAAAGTAAATACAATATACATTTATTTACTTATTTTTTTTTTTTTTTTGCTTGTGTTCCGCTCAAGTATTTTTCATTCGCCTCCGTTAAGGAGCAGCTTTCAGTCTTTAATGTGCCCGAACACAAAAAAAAATGAATCTTTATAGTATTTCTTTCTTATTTATCGATATGCCTTGATTTTATTTTATTTTTTTCATCAATAAACTAAACATTTTTTTTTCATAATAAACGAAAAATTTATTAAAAATAAATTTTAAATATGATCGGTTTATATAATATATATATATATATATATATATATATATATATATATATATATATATATATATATATATATATATATATATATATATAATTGGAATGTATATAATTATAGTTATATAATGCGTACGATTCAAAATGTGAGTGCAATACTAAAAGGAGAAAACGTTCATTGATGACGACTTGAGAAATAGCATTAAAACAAATGGATGTTGGCGTTTCGTGTTCGTGAACTTTGTCTCGCAATCCATTAATTCCATTATTATCCACGGGAAAATCTCGGAGAAGACGCTAGATGAGATCGAGAACAAAATCTTATAAGAACTTTCAGAAATTTTCGACTTTGACGCGAATCACTCTTGACACAGCTTACGCCAGGGGAAGGAGAGACGGGAAAAGGGGGGGGCGGGAGGGGGGACACCGGGCGGAAAACGCTGAAAGCTTCCGGAGCTTTTTTCATTCTTGACATATTCTGCCGCAATTGACAAATTTGACAAGACCTTCATTCAAGTGCAATACCCGCTTGTATTATATTGTATATAAAATCATATAATATTATTATTATTAAATTATCGATTAGTGCATTTATTTATTTTGTTATTTATTATAAATAATGTAAATATTTTTTAATTATTAATATTTACTTTAATAATACTATATTATTCTTATCTCAATACGTATTTTCTTTTTACCTCATATAATGTTAAACATTTTCATTAGAGACGATTCATAGCGTATTCGGCGAAATTTTTACTCCTAACTTAAAATTATTATATTCTGTATACAAATTAATGTATAAAGTTTTTATATTTTAAAATTTTGTATATTTTTAGCTGTTTAGTGGTTTTATATAGAATATATGAATTTATTGAACAAATTTCTAAAGGAAAAAAAACGATTTTCGCCACCGTTTTAAAAATTTTCTTAAAAAGTAATATTTTAGAGTACACAATTGTTTTATCGCTCCATGTTTATAAGGATCAATTTTAACTTTAATATTTTTTCTACCAAGATTGTCAAATTTGAACCAAAAATAGTTTCAATGACAAAAATTCAGTTTGAATGCGAACCAATTTTATTTCTATTTGAAAGAGTATCAATTTATAGTACATAATATTATATATAAATAGTGTTTGAATTCATTTCAAAAAAATGAACATAAATAGTCATTGAAACGCATCGAGTTTTCATATTAATTCAAGTGGTGACCAAATGTGACCTCTCGAGTGCAAATGGTTAAAGCTTTCATACATATAAATATTTTTTCTTTAATTTTCCACTCTAAAATCTTAATCATATGTAAATATAAATATTTTTTTTTAATTTATTAATAATAATTATATCATATTAACACACGTTCAATATCTATATTTTTAATCATTATATTTATCGTATTTATATATTAAAAAAAAATATTTTAAATTAGTTTACTTCGTATAAATAATTGAATAATGCGCTGCGAAAATTGGCTTCGACGACTTTATTAAATTCCATCAAAAGAAGTTATCATTTTTATGATGAAATCAAAAATTCGATAAGAGAAACCCCGTACGAAAGTTTCACAATGAAATAAATTTACATAAGAAAACGTACAAGAAATCTTCGATTTATCGTTTTTTTTTTTTCTCAAATTCATCTAATATTTTTTTTTTCGTTAGCAACTCAGACAACAAATGTAATATCTTTACCGAAACGAACGAGGCATAACTGACAAATAAAAATTAAGACGAAACCAATGAATGTATAAAAAGAAATCGAATAATAAATTAGATTTTTTGTACCAAAAAAAAAAAATCATAATATTTTATATGATATATTTATTATATATAGTTTAAATAATTTTGATACATTTTTATATATAAAACTCTAATCTAAATGATACATATATTACAAAATATATATATATATATTTCATTTAGATAACGCGAACAATGCATTTTAGGTAGTTAAAAAAAAACGCAGCGTAATTAATTTTATTACAAAATTTGTGGGGGACGGTTTATTTCATACTTACCGTTTTATTTTATATAATTCCATTACTCGACACGTTTATTTATTATATATGTATATATAAAAGATTTTATATACTTTTTTTTTGTATTGTATTCGGTGAAAAAGTTTTACTTTTTGCGCGTGCATCAAATCCCAAAAGGTGATCGCCTGAGGGTTAATTAACTGCTAAAACTTGTTACTCTGCAATATTTTCAACTTTCTTTTTGTGCTTTTGGCGAAACATTGCTTAATCCCCCCCCCCCTTAAACGAAAACTCTAATACTTTTTTCTTGTACAATAATATATTTATATTTAACGTCTATGTTAAATTATAATATATTTTATTCTTTTTTTTTCTGTTCATTGAATTGAAATTTAATATAATATATTAAAATTCTATAATTTATCAAGCAATATATATATATATATATATATATATATATATATATATATATATATATATATATATATTAATGAAGCGACACTTGATATATTAGTTAACGTGTAACTTTTCAAACTATCGAAGCTAAACTTTGGTAATATCTAAATCATTATGCATAGGGTGTTCAATAAGTGATGAAAATTATCATATTTTTTTTGAGAGTTTTATATAAATTGCTCTAAATATTTATCATTGTGTTATAAATGTTTATCAATAAATTACGAAATTTTAAATTTTGCATTACTTTTTGTATACACTGAGGGTGTTTTAAAATTAACAAAAAATATCACATTTTTAGAATGAATTTTATTTATACAGACTAAATATTTAATATAGCTCAAAATGTTTTACATCATATTAGACATATTTATCAATGAAATAAATCATACTAATGGGATTAATATAATTGGTCTTATTTCGAGTTTTTCGTTACTTTTTGGACATATTAAGATGAGTAAATTTTTGACTAAAAATAACACTGTAATGCCTCTCCAACCTCCGTATTCGCCAGACATTGCTTCATGCGTATAATAAAGATAATCTTGAAGGCCCATCGTTTTATAGCCACAAATGATATTAAAATGCAAAAATCAAATTCCAGAAATGTTTAGAGGATTAACATAAATATATTAATATCTAATGAAGACTATTAACAACAACAACATTATAGATAAATAAATAAAATTCTTTCTAAAAATAAATCAAAATTTCCGTTACTTTCTGATTACTGTATATGTGTATATACTTAGGCGATCTATGATAATAAAATAATAATAATAATAAAAGCTCCAAAAATTAATAATCGGTCGATTTTGAGAAGGACTTTTCTGAAAAATTTTGCGGTTAAACGTTGACGTTAACGATCGGCTTCAACGTCGACGTTAATCGATTTCAAGGGTCGTACGAAAGGACGTTTATGCACGCGACGACGAATTTTCTTTTGATTGTGGAATATTAGTGGTTAAGGTGTTAAGAATCTGGGAGGGGGTTGATTTTCCCGACCGCCGTTACCAAAACGACATTTGATTGACGAGGGGCCGTAATAGGTGTCGTTTAAAATAATTTAAAGGGTTAAAATGCGGCTATAACGGGAGGACGGGGAAGGGGGAGGGAGCTCCAAATGGTGGATATTAATTTTGAAGTATATTATAATATATATATATATATTAATAATTGTTTATTGTGTCATTATCGTTTCCATTTTCTAAAATAAAAACCGATTTCGTAGATTTCCAGTACAAAGACAAAAAAAATATTTCAATATTTATATTTTATAAAATATTATTTTAAATACGTAATAAAATAAATAAAAGTAAATTTATTATATATGAAAAAAATATTTATCATAAGATATAAATGTAGAGTAACAGGTGTTCATAAATAATCATACGTATATTTTTTTTTAAATATAATTAATAAATATATGTATATAATTATTTTGTTTTAAATATAATTTAAGTATAAATATTAAATTATTATCATTTTTATTATAATTGAAAAAAAATATTTATATAATTTAAATCTAAAACTATGAGAATATTTAATTCATAATGTACATTATTTTAGATATATTTCAGTGTTAAAAGTAGATTTAAAAAATCTTAGTAATGCTCAACCTTTAGATTACCAGATACAAAATAATAGAATTTTAACATATGATAATATATGATCATATGTTAGAAATTACTATATATATAAAAAAAATACGTAGATTATATATATATATATATATATATATATATATATATATATATATATATATATATATATATATATATATAATCTACGTATATATATATATATATATATATATATATATATATATATATGTATATATATTTTTAAAATAAAAAAAAATATTTTTTTATATATCATATATATATATATAATATTATATATTTATATTCAATACGGAAAGCGTACACTTTACGTAATTTCAGCATAATTTTTTCGACATGCAAAAATATCGACTGCCACGTTTCCGAGTCGTGGGCGTGTTCCGGTTAACCACCGGCCGCCATATATATTATATATATATATATATATATATATATATATATATATATATATATATATATATATATATATGATTGCACAACAAAATTCTCCTGTTAACTAAAATAAATGATGGGTTATTTTACAAAAATACGGGTCGAATATATATATACCATATATATATATATATATATATATATATATATATATATTGTCGCATGGACGACTATAGAGGTTTTTTTTGTATTTTAACCCCCCGCACCCAGATTACATCGAAATATGTACCCCTTTTACGGCCGTCGGCCATAAAACTCGCGCACGTTGGTTGACGATACGTGCCTTTATTTTTTTTTTGTTTTTTTTTACTGGTCCATTTAGCCGAAAATTTGTCATACGCTTTTTCTCGTTTGTTGTTTAATTTCGAAACCACCTTCCCCCCCCGCTTTGAATCATCCCCTATGTGCGAGGTCGGTTGCTGCGATTTGTAATTTTAAAATTAAAATTTTCAACAAAAAAAAATGATCTTACGTGCCGCCCTTTTTGTTTTAATTTATAGCACATTTTTCAAAGATAAAAAATCCTAATAGAGCCTGATATGAGAGATCCAAAACATTTTTTTATATATCCAAGAATAATTTCTATATCTAAAAAAGTATTTTTTTAAATATATTTCAAAATCTTAATTTTCAAATTAAAATTATATATTATAAAATATTATTAAATTTATTATAAAATTAACGACGCAATTTCATAATAGGTAATAAATGAGTTCATTTTCAAGAATCGACCGTTTAACATTTTAATATTTATATATATATATATATATATATATACCATATATATATATATATATATATATATACAATATATATATATATATATATATATATATATATATACCATATATATTTATATATATATATATATATATATACCATATATATTTATATATATATATATATATATATGTGTGTGTGTGTGTGTGTGTGTGGTTTACTTTATATATTATCTTTTATTATATTTGCAAAAAAGACAAAGATTTATTATTATAATTAAATTCATAGAAAAAATAATATAAACAAAAACTTATATCTTTATTATGTTTACACATATTTCTAAAATTTGTAATTTAAAAAGCTTTCACTTTTCGTATTATGTATAACAACTGTAAAATATTATATATATATATATATATATATATATATATATATATATATATATATATATATATATATATATTAAAAGTTTTCATGTTATAAAACCACAAAATAAATATTTTTAATATACAAAATATATGTATTTTTTATGATATATAAAATTTTCTATAAACAATTTTTTAAAAATTATATTTTTATATATAAATAATAGATTCAGAATATGAGTTTTTTATTAATTTTATTTTATTTAAATAAAAACACGTGGATGTATATTTATTTTTGTTTAAATAATATTTATTAAAATATTATATACAATCCTTATATATTTTGCATGTTAATTATATCATGTAAATATTATTTTCGTTTTAAATTGTAAAGTAATTGAAAAAAAAATATTTAGTATTATTTTTTCTGTAAACTAAAAACATTGATTCAAATTATTAAAATAAAAATAGTATAAATATATCATAAATTTCATATATCAAAAATTAATATGAACTGCTTTATAAATATCAACAGTGAATATATATATATATATATATATATATATATATATATATATATATATATATATATACAATATTACAATCGTCGTTTTCAGCCGTATTTTCATAGCGTGTTCAGCTGAAACTTCTTGTGAAACAATAATATACGTTATGTGCAAGACATTGCCTTTGTGCAACGGATGCGGTGTCTCGTATTAAACGACCGATAAGCGAGCACTGTGTGTTTTTGACACCCGATACACTGTTTCCTTGAAAATCGAACCGTTTGGAACGAAATCATTTTGAATATGATACGACTTATCCGATATTGCAACGAAATAGTGCAGGTGATTCTGAAGGAATCGAACGTTTAAATCAAACGGAATCTTGTTATTTCACTGATTTTCAGTCGACATTTTCTATATTATATATTATTTATTTATAATTGTGTTTCTAAAATATAATTTCATCATAAATTATGTATATAAAATAAGATAATCTACTTTTTTACGATAAAAAAAAGGGGGACATGATGTAGAATCGTTTGTTGAAAAGGAGGACGCGTCGAGATTCGTTGAACAGATTTTTGAATTGTAAAGAAAAAACTGTAGAAATCCTTCGTATTGAAGACATTTCAAAAAAAAGACATTTTTCAAAGGAGTACGCGACTTAAAAGAGAAGGACTATCCTTTAAATAAGACGGTTGGTTATCTTAATATTAAAGAGTTAAAACGCCGCCGCCGCCGTCATCATATTTATTCGTAATCTAGTAAATTTTAATAAAATCGAAATTTAAAATTAATCATACCATTTATTAAATTATTATAAATAAATAAATTTAAATTTATTGAATATAAAAATATATATTAATAGTAAATATATAGTTACTTTTCAAGAGTTTTGAAATATAATATTTTTTCTTTGATAGAATTTAAATAAATGAATATCTTAAAAATAGGAAATCTAATTTTAGTTACTTGTAAAGTTATAATTTAGAAATATATAAACTATAAATATTTTATGATTGTAACTAAATATAACTTTATATAATTTTATTTTTGGTACGAAAAAAAAATTATTACACTTTTTTTTCGATATAATACGTTTTGAAACGTGACAAAATAGAGTCGATATTTTCAGCCGAAAAGAATTTTCAATCCATCACGTTTCTGAATTTAACTGAAAAAAAAAAAAATATATATATATATATATTCTTTAATTTCATCGATAAATAATAGTCCAATTTAAACTATTTTATCGAAAACTATATAATTTAATAATCAATTTCGATCAAAAATTACCCGAAAATATATACAATCTGACATCTGAATAATTTATTCGGATCATTTGAACGAATATATAAGAATAATCTATATACAAATATTCTAAAAAAAAATAAATTGTAATTTTTTAAATATATAATAATAATTGTGCATTTTTTTTTTCAAAATTACGGAACCGAATTGATTAACTTCCGGCTGAAAATTTTTCAGTACTCGCGACGCAAACAAATTATGTGCCGTCGAATAAACAATCGTTTTTATTTTTTATCAGTTTTTCATTTCATATAAACGTGTGTATGTAAATTACGATGTAGTATATTTTTTTTTTACACGATGCCGTTTTGTTTTCATCGAAGTATCGATCATTAGCAGTTTGCGTGTGTTTTGATGGACGTTTACATTTTATATATGAGGTTTACATTCATTGTTCTATATACAGTGTGAACTGCGAATATGTGCACTGTTAATAATTATTAATTATAAAAAAAATATTTATATATACATATTTTTTTTTTATAATTTACTTGAAACAATAATTCAATATATTATATATATATATATATATATATATATATATATATATATATTGTGTATTTTTATTATATTATTTATTATTTAAAAAATGAGTTGCTTTTTAAAAATATATATATTTCACGAGAAATATCCCTAATGAAGTTTGCATTTTTTACTACAATTTTTAAATAAATATATCAAATCTAAATGTTAGATTAAAGCTTGCGGAAAAAATGTAAAATCGTAACTATAGTTAAATTTAACTGCATAATTTTAATAATTACCGACATTTGGTTGAAAATATTCATCGACAAAAATAGAATTTTTATTGTTTTCGGCCTGTATATTTAAAATCGCATTTATATATATATATTTGATATTTACTAGAAATGTGGAAAAGCGAAATAACAATAATAATAATAATTATATAACGTGATAACGGATAATCGAGTCATGCACAAAAATTAATAATACTGATTATTGCTGGATTTTCCTCGAAATTTTCGTACGGTGAAGTATTAAAAGAATTTTCGCGATTAGATCTCGAGCTTTTTTTCCTTCCATATGAGCTTATAATATGTGTATTCGGCTTTTATATAATCAAACTTTCGTTCATCAATTATGTATTCGGTATTATTTTTTTATACGCATACATATATTTTATATGTGTAAATATGTGAAATTCTTTTCGAATAACTGCATTGCTATATATATATATATATATATATATATATATATATATATATATATATATATATATATATATATATATATATATATATATATATATATATATATATATATATATATATATATTTCATAATTAATTGACTTCTTATCGTGTTGAAGTTTTAATTAATTATTTTTTAAATGGAAACCTGTATAATTCACTATCTAAAAATCACGAATTTAGATAATAATATAGCGTTATATTTTATTAATTTAAGTCTTCAAAGTTACGTTTACACGTTTTATTTTTTTCAGTACATTCATAACTTTATCATCTTATATTCTCTTTTCCTTAATGACAATAATTATGTACGTATTTAATTACATTTAAGAAGATTATACGAAATATTTTTTAACGTATTTTTCTCGAGAGATTTCTGTTAATTAAATTTTACTTGCCCTTGTTTAACGTGATTAATTTTGATAAATTTAATCTTGGAATTACATTAATGCGCACTCTGTATTCGGTATTAATCTTCATATTTAATCACAAAATGTTTTATTGTTCATTTATATGTCGTTCAATTAATCTTATAAATTCAATTGCTGAATTTGAGAAACAAAAAAATATTTGTTAATTTTTCAGTTTGATTTTGACAAAATAATATCAAATATTAAAGCTTCGTAATATTATTCGATCAAATATTCAATATTATATTAGATTGTTATTTTAGTTTAGATGAAAATATGCTTATTCAATGTGCAACAGGTATGAAATTCGAATTTCAGACTTCTATATTAAAGTAAGTATTATTATAAAACTTCAGTAACAAATAAAATATTTTTTATTTGATTTTTGTTATGAATATTTTCATATATAATTTGAAAATTTCAAATATTTATACTAGATATTTACGTATATATATATATATATATATATAGTGATATTTAACGATCGTGTTAAGTACGTTATCCCACCTGAAAAAAAATAAATGGCGACCGTTATCGGCCACAAAATTAATCTGAAACCGCAATTTACTCCTGAAAAGTTTTCTCCAGATACTAAAGTTCGCTCAGAATCAACGCGCCGTTTTCAGATATTTGGGTCAGATAAAGCTTCAGATTTATATCTGTGAAAAGCGGGGGAAAGCGAACGACTTTCAGAGCCTTTTCAGCAATATAGCATTATGTTAGAGCATACAGTACAATACAATGATTGTTTGCCTTAAGTTATATTATTTTATCATGCCATGTTTATATAGCGTTTTATTTATGACGATGTAAAATTTATTAAAAGAAAAAATCAAACGTTTCAATCATTTGAAAATATCATTATTCATTATAGAAATATAACTATTTAAAAATACTTTTGACTTTGAAATTAATATTTTCAGTGTGACAGTTCGGGGGCGTTAACCATCAGATAAAAATTCAATTGCGGTGATTTTATTTTCTCTCAATTTAATTAAAGCTATTTTTTCTGAGAAGTCAAAACATTTTCAACTTTTCATTGGAAAGCATTGACATTTCATTACATTTTTTTTGCGATACTTTTTTATTAAAAAAAATATCATTTTTTCTCACTATAAAAACTGAAAGCTGCTTTTATCATATATATATTATATATATATATATATATATATATATATATATATATATATATATATATATATATATATATATATAACGTAATTAATTAAATAGCATGTGATCATATTTCATATATTTTATTGATTTTAAGTCGTGTTGATAATCAATATGCATTTATCGTAATATGACTTTAATAAATTGTTCAAGGCACGTCATATATCATATATTTATTTTTATTCATATATTATAACTTGTAAACACTATATTATTTTTACATTAAATGTGATAATATCTAATATTATGAAATATAAATATTTATATCATATTATATAAATTATCAAAAATATGAGTCTTTAATTGAATTATTAATTTTAATAACTGTTCATAATTAAGAAAAGAAATATTTTGGATTATTGAATTAAATATTCTATTTAATTCTCAAATATATATCTATATAATTTAAAGTCATTTACAAAACTATATATTATAATAAAAAAAATAAACTCTAAAAATATATGCATAAATATTAATCGTTGATTCTGAAAAAAATGATATAATTTATCAATAATATAATATAATATAATTAAGATGTATAAAAAAATGGAAAAATCTATTGGAATTCAAAAATTATGAGTTATCTGAAAAATATCTAATATATATTAAATCCATGAAATATAATTTGACATGACATATACGAATATATAAAATATAAATTTATAAAAATATATAATATTATAGGACAATTAGATGGATCATAATATTCTGAAAAAAAAACGTCAATTGACCCTCCACAAATTAAAAACTTTTGAGATTAACACACACACTATAGTTATTTTTCCGTTCGTTTTTCCCAATAGACAGGTAACGTCGATCCGCCAGAGACCGTTGCGCCGCCGAACTTTGCTTTAGCGTCCGAGATTTCAAAACAAAAAAAAAAAAAGAAATCGCGAGCTTTTAACGGGAGCTTTGCGTGTCGAAAGGCCATTCGCCGTTAGCCATATCGGCGGCGTGGGTCTCGACTCGTGGGGTTCTGAAAAACATGAAAACCGTCGAGTTATGCCCTGCGGTGAAAAAAATATCGCCTTATCGTGACGTATACTGGATACCCAATTGCGTCGTAAAAAAATATACGCAACACCAAAAGCGAATTTCGATTTGACACGATTTTTTTATACTATACAAGTATTTATATTTATATATATATATATATATATATATATATATATATTTGTTTTGTTTACGTATTTTATGTATATAAATGTGTTCGAAGACTTAGTCGTATATTGTCATAGGTCGGTGATCTTTAACCTACGTGTATTTAATGATATATTTAATTTGTAATCAATAAAGTAATTTAATCAATAAACGTGTATGAAGAGTTTAGAATAGAAGTAGGTCTTTTATATCATTGTATGGTCTGTTTTTTTTTTTCAGTATTTTATATATATTTTTGACGTCAGCTTTTTATATGAAATCAATTTATTTTTTAAAAGTCAATCGGTTCGATTTTCAAATTAAAACGTTTAAATATTTTCGACTTAATATTTACCTCATTTCATACATTTTTTTTTTTTGTTTAATGTTGCATCTTTAAGTTAACGATAAATAATATTTATTATATTGCAACAAATTAATATCTTCAGTTAACTTTTATAATATTATTTTAAAATATATATTTCATTTT
Source organism: Leptonema lineaticorne (assembly GCA_024500535.1). NCBI lineage: Eukaryota > Metazoa > Arthropoda > Insecta > Trichoptera > Hydropsychidae > Leptonema > Leptonema lineaticorne. Next base: position 5,754,365 of record JANIJI010000003.1, on the reverse strand, counting down.
ATACAAAAGAAACCTTTTTTAAATGATCGACCATATATTATCAATTAACGAATTATTCTATTAAATAACGTATTCAAAATTTTGTAACAGATTATAGGAAATGAAACAAATAATAATTTTAATACATTGTTAAAAATTACTCAATATTAAATTTATAATTTACTTCCGATTCCTACATTGAAATTGTGCAACGCTTCTGATATAACATAAATGAATGAATTCAATAATGAAAACTGTTTAATTTGACGTTAAAAAGAATCCAAATCCGTCACACGATCGCTTTTTATAATCGTTATTTAATTGAATACGAACACCGGATTCTTTTCGTTATTCAATCGAATCGTCAATTTTACACCGATTTTATATTAACCGTCAAAAATATATAATATTATATATATATACATATAATATAAACTTGCAAAACGACGTAACATCATGTGGGTGTTGAACCCGAGACAGTTTGGTTATACAAGAAGAAATCCATAATTTCATCCATATACATATATATATATATATATATATATATATATATATATATATATATATATATATATATATATATATATATAATCTATCGAGCACGTCAAAATGACTGGAGGCCGCTTTTGTAAACATTTGTTTATCCGAATGGACAGTGTTTAATATGAGCGAGCACGCAAAATGCACACAAATCATTTTTTTCCCTGATCCTAGTAAATGGTTTACCGTAATTTATTATAATATACTTCACGTGTTTTTCTTGTTACACGCCTGTGTTTATTTTAAAATATTAAAATGCATTATTGGAAAGAAAGAAAAAATATATATATATATGATAGAAGTCACTTAATGGGACCGTTGATTAATAGGATCAATTGGTTAATTAGATCAAAATGACTGTTTTATGGTGGTCTGGTTTGTCAGTTTTTACTATTTATATATACGAGATAAACTTATAATATATCATTAGAATTGATTTAATGGTGATTTAAAATGATAGTATGAGTTTATTATCATATTTATTTATTGTTAGACTATGATTCTATCATTCAAATCTTCAATGATTCTATAGTCTGTCATCATGATTTAACCAGGCATGAATTATGAAACTGAACACACTCTTATAGGAGATCAGGTTTTGATCATATTTTAGGTGATTCTAAGATATATACTTCAAAGTTAGAAAAATTGATTAGCAAATTCTAATTTCTCGTCTTTATATATTCGTACGTCTTTATATATTATACGTTCATCTTTAATTTAAAAATGAAGTTTGAATATTTAAGCTTATTAGATAATCTGAAATCTGGATAATTTTGTTCTAATGATTAGATCTAATAGAGTGTGCGAAAGTAAATTCTACTAGTAAAAAATCTACTAGTAAAATATTTTTTGTAATTATTTTGAATTCTTACTCAACAATTTTTTGTACAATTTTGTAAAGTTAAGATTTGTTAAAGACAGATAATAGTGTGAGATTCACGATATAAATTTCTATTTAGTAGATCTATCGAAACTTCCTTTCTTCCTCTTCTTAGCCAGAACCATCGATAATAATTTTAGCCTATGACAATGTATCTATCATAAGCCATTGAAATACACTATTTTTAAATATCTCAAAAAAAAAACTAAATCTACAAAATTGAACAATATAAACAAAATTGAATTTCACTATACGAATCAGATTGGTGTCGAATATTAAATCGCGACTCGGCATCGCGCATGCAGCGACACACAGGGTTCGAAACATTATTATGGTCACGGACTCGCGTTACCGCAATTTATTCGTAAACCGAGTTTACGTTTTCATTAAACGTTATCAGATAATAACCGTACAAAATTATAACAAAGATTTATAAAAAGAGACACGACGGTACGTTACACGTTTAATGTGACTCGGAAAAACGAATGAAAAACCGGCAACGAAATGAAAACTCGCAATTTTATTTTCGTGTACGCAGTTATTATATATATATATATATATATATATATATATACATATCTAAAAATGATATCAAATTTATTTATTTATTTCTTATTTTTTTTTATAATTTATCTGCGTATTATTTTTAGAATCTAGCGGCAATATATTGTATTATTATAATACACGAAATTTCAATATAAAGCACGTACAGACTTTACACATTAAATTATAAACTTTCAACCGTGTTTTCTCGAAATTGAGTTTTATACTGATAAAACCGATATTTTCTCATACTTCTTGTATATTATATTATTATATTAACTATTTTTAAATATTTTTTATTTTATATTTTTTTTTTATAAAAATTTCAAAAAAAGTCGTATTTGGAATGTACAAGATTAAAATTCGATCTAAAAAATATTATTATTAAAAAATTCATCTCATTTTAGATAATAAAATAAACTTTATATAAACATTTGAGTTTGTCATCAAAACTATTTCATACTTTGATAAATAAAAAGACTGTCGTGCAGAAGACATAATTTGACAACCACACTATAAACAAATGCGTTTTTCAGTATAAAATATGTATGTAATATCGAATAGAAAACGAACATTTCACATGTAATGACCATATATATATATATATATATATATATATATATATATATATATATATATATATATATATATATAACAACAAAAATACTTGCATATTTAACCTTCTTTTAGCACATAATATAACGTAAAATACAAAATTCTCTCACGAACACAATTCTAACCTAAATATTAACAAAATACTATTTTTAGACCGTACAAAACACACTATAATATCATACATTACATATATAAAATGGTGTCGTTGTATATATTTTCGCATGTTACGAAACCTTCGATATTGCCGGGTGTCTTTTATTGTGTTTGGCATTAACAATATCCTATGAGTAGTCTGTCACACATAGATGCGAACATGTAGACCTTAGGGTCCCAGAGGATTGTACCTTTTATTGCTCCCTTAATTCTGCATGCATCAGCTTACTGTAGGGTTTATTTATGGACCCGCATACATATAAAGGTATTGCGTACTTGAAAATGTTCAAATATATATATATATATATATATATATATATATATATATATATATATATATATATATATCAGTCATAATCATAAAATTGTACAGTTTAATGTTAAACTTCGTACAGTGTTTCTAAAAATATTTTATTCAATTAATAAATATTTTATTTTTTTAATATATATTATATTTAAAATATTGTATATATATATATATATATATATATATATATATATATATATATATATATTATATAAAACATGGTGAACGATTTGGATAAAATATAAAAGGTACAATGTGGAATATCCGTAACAGTAACATATTGTTTAAACGCGATCCTCGCGCAAACCCTTTGACATTTTCAGCGTTAAAGCCTTTTGACGAACGCTGAAATTAGACATATACATTCACATATTTATAAATATATATATATATATATATATATATATATATATACGTATATATATATAGTCGACGAAAGTGTCAAAGTTTCAATTCATGTTCGGAACGGAGCTGAACGGAGCGCTCGGAACCGGAGCTGATAGCGTGACGGAGTGACGGGTTTAATCCACTGGACCATGGACATTAACTTTGCACATGCATATGCAAAATGCATAAATAGATCCTTGTACAATTGATATGTGCCTTTGTCATTTGATAAAAATTATAATTACGTTAATAATTTATTTACTTTCAGAATGAAAAATAGATATTATTTCTTACATCAATATCATTTCGATCACTTCTGATTGTATTAAATCACAAAAAAAATATTTTTTTCTTTAATAAATTAACTAGAATAATTAAAACATTTATTTTGAAAAAATAATATTTCTGATATCTATAAAAAATTAACAAAAGCAACGAAAATAGAAACAGATATTTCATTCATAATATATTTTATAAATATATTTAAAAAAATATTTTATATTATAAAATATAATACTTAAAACATATTTTTTAAAATTTATTATATATCTCAGTAATTCATTATAATTTAGCATGAATAATAATAATAAAAAAAGTATCGATACACGTAAAAATATACGCGCAATCTAATTTAACACGCCGCATAACGAAATATAAATTTAATTTAATTTTAAACGTATTTCACTTTGCGATATATTTAATTTATTTTTCGGGTACTATTTTACATTTTTAAAGCGACTTTAAAAAAAAGCGAATTTTAAATTAAAAGCGGTAAAAATAGTATTTTAAAACGCGGCCCCGAAAATAAAAAGTATGCAATGTATGAATTCGCTCTTATATATATATATATTTTTTTACTAAAATTTTATTTCGTACACAAATTACGTCGTAATAACGAAATAAAATAAACGAGAAAAACCGACAAAACGTACAAAAAATAAAAATAAAAACGGCGCTTATAATTCGCATTGAATCGGGGACAAAGTGGTCTTTTACCGAGACACAGGCGTCACGGTCCATTTATCACAATATCGGTGAACAATTCACGATTCGAAAATTCGAAAAACAAGAAACTCTAACAAATCAATACCGAAAATTCATACGCGGGGGGGGGGGGAGATACGAGGGTGTAGGCGGGGGGAGTGTGGAAAACGTGAAGGTTTTTAGGGAGTCGAATGATTGATGTTTCCGAATCTGGATACGGAAACGAATCCATTAATCATATTAAAAATACGTAATAATGTGTGTGTAAGGCAAAGGTGAATTTTGCCCCCCCCCCCTAACTCCGGTCGCGGTATCCCCGATCCCTAAAATAAATAATAAAATTTTCAAAATTGATACATGAAAAATAATTATTGAAAGTATATCAGAAGCAAACTAGTTTTTTTTTTGTATGCAAATGTAATTTTATATGTAAATATTATATAAATATAAGACTGCCTTATTATTTAGAAAAACATGTATTTGTATTTTTTTATTTATTTCTATAATTAAAATTATATAGAAAATGTGGGTAATTATTAAAAATTATCATATCTCTTTAAACTGTTTCAATATAAATAAATATACTCTACACAATTTTATATTTTATTTTTGAAATTAAATTACGATACTCGGTATTCTTTTAATTGATTTTTTTAATGTAATATTTTATATTAAAAACTATTTTTTTTTTTAGAAATCATAATTTATAATTGAATATCATTTAATTTACATTTTTTTGTGATAGATTTATTATTAATTTCAATATATATTTATATATTTTATTTGATCATTTTCAATCTCTCTTATGATAATTTATTTTTAGAAAATGAACAATTTAATATTTCACAGAGTATTTTTCATAATTCAGTGAAAAAAAAAGTAAAAATATATATATTAAAAATATTATAAAAACTCCAATCTTATAGTACTTTTACTCCCACGGGCTATTTGTACTAGTGTTTTACTAATTAAAACAGGCGTGGGCAAATGTCGGCTCGCGAGCCGGATTTTACTTGTGTCGACATTCTATACGACTCGTGAAAAATTTTATAAATTATTTTAATTAAAAAATATATGTATATTATAAAAAAAATAATACATTTTTAAAATCGTATTCTTTCAAATATTACATTTCAAAGAATATGATTTTATATTTACATTAATAATCAGTGTGAATATATATATATATATATATATATATATATATATATTACCAATTAATAAAATTATAGTTATAAAACTCAACATCTTATTTTATATGAAATGAGTACACCTGAAAACTAATTGTGTATGTTCTCTTAGTTGTTCAAGATGTTAATATTTTGAGCCTGCATATTACTTTAACAGAGTTATAATTATTTTAATAATATAAATAAGAGCAGAAATAAATAAATTTAAATATAGATAAAAATTAAAAATAAATTTAATTTACGTCATGAACAAAATTGATGCTACAAAACGAATAGACAATGTGAACTGTCAAATCAATAACAAAAATAAATATTTTGTATGTAAACATATCGTAAAAAAATTATATTCCGAATTCAAATCATGCGTATTTTGACTTATGACAGCGTTTGTGTTTAAAATATTGTCTATGTGTATGTGTTCACGTTGAATAAATCAGAAAATTTAAACATGTTTTGAAAACCAAAAGAAAAAAAATTGACAACCTCTGAACGAAGTTGTTCCATATATTGATTATTATTGGTTTATTTATATTATTCAAAAAGTATTTTTTCTAAATATTAATTAAAAATATTTTGAGACATTTTATACAAATATACATATATATATATATATATATATATATACATATATATATATATATATATATATATATATATATATAATATTTCATTAAAAATCAGCATTCCACGAAGTCGCGTTTCAATATTTCACAAGCGATCTGTTTATAGCGTGAAAATTAATTTCTTAATCGTCCTTTCATAACGATTTTCAGCACAATTTCACCTTCAGATGTGGAATATTAAAGAGTCACCTCCTTTTAGAATTAATTAGTTTCTCGTGATAATTTTTCAGCGTCGTTCGGATAATTAACAATAGACGAGATTCTGATACGACGCTAATAGACGTTAAACGTTTGCGTCAACGACGCGATACACTATATACTACTGCGATCAAAAAGTAAGGTGAAATTGTCATTTAAAACTCTCGGATATTAATTAAGAAGGCAGATAAATTGTTTTCTTTTTCCTAGATTGGTAGGATTTTCTATAACATTTGCCATGCATTTGTTTGTCAAAAGGTTTAATTATCTCCGAATTACAACTCTCGATTCCTTCATAACGATAATGCATCATGTCTTACTGCATTAGTTCTTCGCGACTTTTTTTTCAAAAACTCGATTCATATCATTCCGCATCCACCTTATTCGCCTGATTTGGCTCCGTGCGATTTCTGGCTAATCAGCAAAATCAAAAGGCCAATGCGAGGATGCCGTTTTAACACGATTGGGGAGATAAAAACCGATTCGTAGAAGGTCATGAAGGCTATACCGGAAAAAGAACATTCCGACTATTTCGAGAATTGGAAAAAGCGTTGGCAAAAGTGCGTTTTATCGGACGGCGTTTTACTTTGAAGAGAATGAAATTGATTTGGAAGAATAAATAAATAATTTACATTATATAAACAAATTAACCTTACTTTTTGATCACAGTATTATATGTCATTGTAAATAAAACAAATCGATTTCGATCTATAATAATTTTCTAATAAATATTATATTTAAAATATTTATTTTTTAATTATATATTTGTAGAAAATCTTAAATACATTTTCTATATATTTATTTACGTCGACCAAAAAAAATGTTTAATAGAATTTTCTATTTTTTTTTAATTTGTTAAATAATGCGCGAAAACGAGAAAAAATACGCTGCAGCAGCAGACTGCTAAACTTACGTCATTTAAATTTTATAATGAATTCTGCAGAAAAACTAATTTCCATCGCGGACGAAAAGTTTTAAATGCGCTTTTGAGCTTTTTCGCACCCTTCCTTTAGCGGCGGACGTTTGAGGCGACCGGAAAAACTGCTGGAAAAAACTCGACCGCCGACCATTTTTCCCTTCGTCTTCTGCGTTTTCCGTTTTTTTTTTTTACAAATTTCATTTTCGCCTTTTTCGTTCGTTTTCAACGACGTTAAAGCGTTCGCTACAACGAAAATATTGTCGCTTTTCTTGTTTTCTTCAACGAAACGGATGAAATTCTCCGTTGTAATTAGCGCAAAAAGTCCATAAAGGCATATTTATAGTAGACTAACTATATTCATATTCAAATTCATACATATATATATAATATAAAAATATATATAAAATTAATATTTTACTTGATTTTATAAGATATTAATTCAGTCGATCCGTATTAATATGGACAATTTTATTATACATAACGCACGCAATTAGCGAACAACGAAAAAGATTTCGGCTGAAAAAAAATAGTCTGAAAACAAAATTTACACGTCACGTGAGAGTGCGTAATCACGTGCGTGCGTATCGTTCGTGACAAGCGGGCATAACTTGCTCACTATCTTTGACACGGGCATACTAATAATTATTTTTATCGTGATGTGTTTTTCTTTCATTATTCTCAAATATATATATATATATATATATATATATATATATATATATATATGGGTGGAAAAACGAAGAAAAAAAGGTGGTTTCGGATGAAACCCGAGGAAAAATTTATAACTTAATTTTATCTTTTTGACTGAAACGCGGTCGACTCAAATATTGATTTTTCTTTTGACAGATAACGCACTTATTTATATGAGAACTCGAAAGATATAAATCTTCATATTATACTGGGTGTTTTTCTTTGATATATTTTTTTATTAGATTTATATTTTTAGAATAAAAAAAATATGTTCATTTTGATATTATAATGTTATCTGCTTTTAGAAAAATTTATATATGAAAATTTTATATGATTATTAAATTTAAAAAAATTATATTTTCAACGATATTAACGTTTAAAAATTTTACTTTAATTATCAAAATAATAAATATGAGCATAAAGTGTATTCTTGTGATGAATAAACAAAAATTTAAATTTATCCTATACCGTATATATATTTGTTAAACACGTGTTTATATGAATATAATTTTAACGTTCATTCATATATATATATATATATATATATATATATATATATATATATATATGAGAGTTTTTGTTTTTGCGAACAATATTAATTAGGGCTAGCGCCCTTATCGTTGACAGGCCAATTTGGGGTAGATGGTGAAATTTTTGAACCTGTATCGCCTAATTGTGTGCTCGGTTTGTTGTGTTGCTTTATGTTAAAATTTGTATTGTTTAATTATTATCTGACCGAGCGTGCGCGGTTATTTGTCAGTGCTTTTTAGAGTATGAGTATTGTTTGTTAGTATGGGGTTCGTTATGGCTTTTGCGACCCCGAAAGCCTTAACGAGCCACAATACACATATAACGACGACACCTTCGTTTTTCACCTGCGAAAACCTGAAAAAGGTCCAAATGCCATATACATACGTTCGCAAGAACTTTTTCTATGGTCGTAATAAGGGCTCATTTCGTTTTCGTTAATGCAACGATATTATATATATATATATATATATATATATATATATATATATAAACATTTTTTTAAAATTCATATAAATATAAAAATTAAAATTTTCATTAAAAATAAGAAAATTTATATATTATATTTTAATACTTTAACTCTTCGTATTCATGACAAATTTAATGATATTTCATCGTTGAATCAGAAAAAATGTTTACTATTTTTTTTCAAAAATCAATCAAATTAAATATATTTATCAGCAATTACATCAATAAACACAATTTAAGTGAAAATTAATGTAAAAAATGCAATGTTCTATATGATATACGTTGTCCAAAAAGAATCATAACAATCATAGCAGCTGTGAATCTCACTCACAACGAGAGTGCAAAGAGTTAATCTTCAAATAATTATAAAAAAAAAATATTTTTATTATAGTCAAAAATTTAAATAATGTAAATAGATAACATCATCATTAAAATAATAATTCAATTTATATAATACATCTATATAAACATTAAACCGAGATCAATTATATAATTTAAACCGAATTAGATCAGATTAATCATCTATAATAATGACAATTTCATGACCATAATTAAACTAATCACTAAGCAACATTTCTATAGCTCTATATAATAATATTAAATCGATCACTGTTATAATTATCGAAAATTAAATCACATTACATATAAATAAATATAACGAAATATCTCAACTCAATAAATCGATTTTATATTTATTATATAATTTTCATATGGTGAATATATATATATATATATATATATATATATATATATCATGTGAATTTATATAGTAATTTATAGGATATGGAGACACTCGTTTTCAGAAGTTTGCGCAATGCACTGAATATCCTGTAATTACACGTGAAGCGTTTATTGCAGCATTTGCATTGGGAATTTCCTTCCTTTGACACGTAAGATTTCCGTTTCAAGACATCTAAATCTAATCAAACAATAAATAATATTCTAGAAATCTATTGATAAATAGTGAAATTGAAAATAATTTCAATTATATATATATATATATATATATATATATATATATATATATATATATATATTTAATATTGATTAAATAAAAATCAGATTTAGAAAATATATATGAATAAATAAGGATTTTTTTTGATAATTAATTAAAATGGCGAGTTCGCGAAAAGCGTCTGACTCTTCGTTTTTCTTTCTGTTTATTTTTTTTTTTATTTTTCGCAAATGAAAATACTTTTACGTTGAAAGTAAATATGGACGGTGAACGAGACGGGTAGGAAAAAAAAAAGCACGAACTACATTCAAAATTACACCACAAAGACGAAAAGGGACGCAAAATTCGAGTTTCGAATCATCAAGAAAAGAGAGCTTGGAACACGTTAACCGGGTCGGGAATTTGCCCCCCCCCTTCAAAAAAAAGCGTTCAGAAATAAACGGTTATAAGTGAGAGTTGGAACGGTTAAAAGTGTGTTCAACGTATTTTTTCTTATATAAAAAAATAATTTTAATTCTTTACGTCAATTCAATTCAACGTCTAAATTCATATATTATTATTTATTCAAAGTAATCATATGTTATATAATAATAATAATAATATATTTAAGTCAAATCAAACAATAAATCGTTTACATAAAACAGTTTACTTTAAAAATAAAACAAATGAATAATTATAAATAGTAATTAATTTAAATAATGATTATAGTAATAAATAATAAAATATTATATAAAATTTGTATGATAGTATTGTTTGATTGTATAAAAACAAATATGAAATATTGCGTTTATAATCAACATAAAAAGACCAGATAATTGTTAAATACTGAAATATTTTATATGAAAATACATAGTATAAATTAAACTTAAACATTGTTAGTAATATATATTTTAAATTTTAAAAATCATTTCATGTAAAATTTGTAAAAATAAAGCAGCATTTGAGTGTGACCCCGGCAGCGGCGGCGACACCTAGTATTAGTATTATGTATATATATATATATATATATATATATATATATATATATATATATATACAATATAATATATAAATTTCAATGATTATGCACTTATATCTTGTGTCTTTTCGACGTCTCATACTATCTCACCTATCCTGCAACTCAACGTATAACATTCAGGGTACTTTTGAAAGGGGGTAGTTCAAGTTTCAGTATGAGAACCGGAGGCACTCACTGCGGATCAAGGGGGTGGCTATAATATAATTACGTTTCAGCACTCTTGATTCGCCGCAATTCGCTTGATTGCGTACAGCTCTTCGACATTTACTTATCCAGTTATATTTCCGACGTGGGAAACGAGCACCGTGTCCGGATTCGGTTCGGTTCGGTTCGATTCGGTTCGGTTCCCGCTTATATACTATGAAATTTTACACGTTCGACCAATATTCTAGGGGTTCGTTCGCGTGGCATCCTCGATTTTTCCGTTTCGGATGCGATTTCAGAGGCTTTTGCCACATTTCACTATTTTTCCGATGGTGTTTTTCGTCTTCAGAAGTGATACTTTGATGTCGCAAAATTTAATAATAACATATATGGATGAAATAAATTTTTTATCAGAAATAATATATATATATATATATATATATATACATAAGTTTTTATGACATTATAATATGTTTTTTTTATTCACTTTTATTTTAATATAAGGTTCGATAAAGAAAAATATTATTTAACCTAATAAATAATATAAGAAAATTATTATTTTTATTTATAGTATATTTTGGACAAAAATTGACGTTATTAATATATATAATTTTGTTTAAAAAAAAAAGGGAATATAAAATAAACATATCTGATTTTATATTAAAATTCCCGGATTTAAATGAAACTTTTTTAAATTCAATTACATTTAAAATTAATTTTCGCAAAAGAAAAAAAAATATTGAATTCGTTTCGAAATAACTCACCTTTTATTATTCCGTATCGATTTTTTCGATTTTTTTTTTTTGCTTTTTTAATTAATACGGCGTTCCGTTAAAATATTCATTTCGAATAGCGTTTTAAGTTAAGCGATTTTAAGTTTTTTAATTAATCATCGAACCATTTATATACGTGATATATAAATTTTCCGCATTTACTCTCAATGAAAATGATGAATCGCTGTTTTCTCAACAAATACCACCTGTTTTTAAAGCGAAATTCAATTCAATATCGAGGACTTTTCTTCTATAAATTATTCATAAATCTCATTATAAATTATCAATTCACAAATATATGACCGAAAATCGTTCTAATTTCATTTAAAAAAAAATCTTGTACTATTAAGGATCTTTTTATATTTCAATCATTTTTCAAATTTTACGAGTTGATAAATATATCGTATTTTCATTATATGACATACAGTCAGTCATATAATATAATAAGAGCTCGCAAAAAAAAAAGAAATTTGAACCTTAAGCCGAAAATAAAAATAAAATAGAAAATAATCGTCGCAACTTGGGTTTTATACTCGTTTTAACTTTGCCGACGCTCTTAAATCGAATAATACGTAAAAGAAAAAAAAAATATATATATATATATAATATAATAAAATGTTTCATTTTCTTTTACATTTATGTCTTATCTATTTATTTCATCACTATAAAACCAAAAATAATAAAAAAATATATGGCGACAAAACGAAAAATAAAATTTGTAATGTAACACATAGATTTCGCAAATTTACATTTTCAGATTGAATTTGCTCTTTTTTTTCAGCATACGTGTATTTTGAATGTATGTAGTAAATTATATTTCAGTGATAGCCAAGCTTTGTGTTGATAAAAAGCAAATATTTTAATTCAATAATATACAAAAAAAATTCAATATTAAAATATCAGAAATATCTATATAATAAAATTAATATCAAAATTTTGACTCGTATTGATTAAATTTAGTATATAATTTATTCAAAACAAGCGTCTTTCAAAAAATATTTAAGTGTAAAATTTTGACATCAAATTAATGAATTTATAAATAAAATGAGTTTTCTTTAAGATTAAGCTTTAATTATTTATATTTTTTTAAATTTCAAGGCATCAGTATTATAATTTTTGATATATTATATAAATATTTCTTTATTTTAAAAATATATGAAATTAATTAAAATAATAATTTCAATATTATTTTTTGTATATATAATATCCATGAAATACAAAAAAAATAAACTTACGCATTATAAATTATAAAAATTTAATGATATTTTTTTTGGCTCGAGAACCACAGCTTGACAACGACTCGATACACACATGCGAGATAATAATTTATTTCTTTTTATCGGTCACTCGTTACTATTTGTTTATGAAATAAATTGCACAAACTCACTGGCGTAATTATGATATAACGTTTTCAATTCTATAATATTATGTAAATTCACTTTATATAATGGCAACTGTTGAATAATGAATACAATACGAGAAAAATTGAAGCGAAACCGCAGATTACACATTTCTTTTTTTATACTATATATATTATAAATTTAAATAATATTTTATTATTAATATAAATCACTATAAATTTGAATCAAATTAATTCTATAAAAATCAATACAAAAACAATATCAAAATTTATATATAAATGTATCGGTTATAGACGTTTATCGCCGCAGCGTTGTATATCATTCGTTATATACAGGGTGTTTTTTTTTTTTTCGTCGGCAATAATCTGAGGAACGTTAAAGGGTTGAACGACTACAGAAAGGGGATGAGAATATCAATCAATAGCCAACGGGCTCTTCTTCTCGCTTAACAGGATTACCGACGGTTAGGTCGCAACGAGTTTTCACAATCTGGCCTTAGCCAAAAATCCGCTTGTCTGTATATAAGACTAGCGATTTCTTCATTTAACACTTCCTAGTATTTTCCTGAAAAAAAATATATATATATATACAAAAAGGATCAACGGCTATCTCTTAAATAAAATAAATAAAAATAGAACAATGAATCTCCAAGTGATATATATATATATATATATATATATATATATATATATATATATATATATATATATATATATATATATATGTAATATCATTAACCTGTTTAGTTCTATAATATTATCATATATATAAAACATTAACGCGGATGGAAGGTGGAGGTGTAGCATTTTTTTTTCGTCTAATACCGCTTTATGTTTGCAATTTAATTTTAAATTACCTTTAAAACTCAAAATATAGATCCTTGCCATGTTGAATTTTAACTTATTATTATATAATTTAATGTAAAATATTTCAACGTTTATGATCCAATTTTATTTCGATTTTGACAGATGGCCTATTAACACGATATACCACACTTTTCACCTGTTCGACTTTAATACAAAAAAAAAAATACAATACTTTCATCTAATGATCTATGAAACATGTATTTGTTATATAAAATATTTCATAGTATGTAAATAATATTAACATCATCACTGAAAAAAAAAACGGAAATTTTTATGTAACTTTCACATTTCTATTTTCAGTCTTACGTAAGATTTTATTTTAAAATAAAAAAAAAGTATTGTTTTTATATGTAGATGAGTGTATAAATGTTAAAATGAAGCATTCAAGAAATAATATTCGTGAAAAATAATATTTCAGAAAGACGTTACTTGAAACGTTATACGGCGTTAAGGCATTAGAATGTTTAATTTAAATTTTTCGTCTCCTAAAAAAGCAACGCTTCAGTATACTTTATTGCTGAAAAGAAATATTTTACGTTCGAAAAATGTTGAAACCGTTTGAATTTCTTTTCACGTCTGAAATTTTTCTCCCTGAAAACTTTTTAAATTGAATTCATTCGCCGCGGATAAAAATTCAAGAGTGAATGAGAGAAAAAAAAAATTGCATAAATTTGAACGTCAATTGCACGAACCGTTTCGTTTTACATACATTATATGTCGGTGACCGGTATTTTTACTGTTCGTTACTATTATTATTATTATTATTATTATTATCGATATTTAGATGAATTTTTGAATAAATGAATTTTTTTAGAATATTTTAAATTTTATCTAAATTCCGTTTCGATTGATCCGATTTAGATTTTGAGAATAATTTACTTATTTTTTTTTTTTACAATAATGTAAATTTGATAAAATTCGATTTAAGTATTAAATTCTATATCGGTAAATTCGTCGAATTATTGAACTATTATCCAATTCAATGATTTTCAAATCGTATAATATAAAACGTGTTTGGGTTTTAAGTCTTACGAAAATTCCACAAATCTTGTAAGTGTTTACTCACGAAATTGAATAGAATTTAATTTATGAATTTGCTACAAGTATTTAATTTAGAAATTATTTTTCTCTTGATTATTAAATTACTAGATATTGCTTTTTATTTTAATGTAAAATTAATAAAAATATTCTCTAATCCAAAATAATATATTTTTTTTAATTTTTATCATAATTTTTTTGTGTATTACCAATTCAAAATTTCTTCTAATAATTGATAATATTTTGTACTTTTTTTACATCAAATTAATATTTTAATACGTCTTTCCTATTTCAGAATTGATGCATGATTTAATGCATAAAATATGTAAATGAAATTACAGTTATTAATAGTATATTTTTCCTATTTTTTTTTTCAAAATAATAATTTTTATTATAAAAAAAATTACAAATAAAACTTTTTTTCACCATCAATAAGATGACCAGTCATCCTTCTACGTGGAGGACATTTATCTTTTTTTTTTCAAGTCACGTCCTCCTCTAAAAAGCGTTCTTAATGTCCCCCTTTTTAACATTTAAATTTGATCGATGTTGATTTGATTCAACGACTCTCAAAATAAATAAAAACATTTTTGACGACCTCTTTGTTTGCAATATGAAGATGTGTTTAATCGATTTCATTGTGTCCTCCTTTTTAATATTGTGTCCTTCTTTTCGTTGAAAAAATTGGTCCACCTTAATAAAAAAAAATAAACTCGCGGATATCAAAATATATGATTATACCTTAAAAATATGTGCATGTTAACTATTTTATAATTTAATTATTGTTATTATTATTCGTTATATATTTTATTGGTGTAATATTGTTTAGTGTTTCCACAAAATGTTTTCGCAATAGACATGTTTATCCTTTTATATTTTTAACCATTGTGGTAATTGATGTGAGTCTATCCCGGTATCATATGCTAGCTACTTTTTCCAAATCCCATTCACTAATCCAGCCGAAAGAGTGGAGGAATCGTCCGGCAATTAGCGCCAGCTCGGCGAATCTGCAGCCAGTTTTGCGGTCGATTTATTCACCACGATACTCCCGGATAAAACTCTGAACCGAAGCTCTGTTAGCCGGTCGAAAACTCAACATCACACACACACACACATACATACATGCATGCACACATTTAACCGGAATGATGGGATAAGGATTTCTGAAACGTTACCAAAAAGGACCCTATCGGCGTCGGATTCGGATTAAACGACCTGCGCTGCACGGTTAAACCGACCGGACTTTTCGACCGGCTTATCCCTTATTGTTTAGATAAAAGCTCGCGCGTAGGCGTCGGATTGTTAACGGCTAAACTTTATATATATATATATATGTATATATTTATTTCGAGTTTTATAGCTTGTAAAACTGTCAGTTTGTTATTTGTTCGAGTGTTACTTTCGATTTGTCGCATCAGAGAATACAGATTAATTTTTATAGTAAAAATTTTGTCGGGCGTCTGAAAGCTTGCGGTTTTTAGACGGCGACGTCTCGTCTACGAAAACCGCAAACTATGAATTAATTTACATTTTGACAAACGATTTTTGCATTTAATTGCTTTCAATATCTGTATATTTATTCGAATATTTTATACGCTTTTTAATATATATATATATATATATATATATATATATATATATATATATATATATATATATATATATATATATATATATATATATTTTAATATCTAATGGAAAAATAAAATGCGCAAAGCGTCATTTAAGTGTGTCGAAAAGCGGTTGAATGAACTCGTCGAATAAACAAAAAAGTCGGAAATATAAATCAGTTCAATTTATTTCTGTTATAAATACATTTTATCCAGGTCAATGGAAATAATATTTTTATATAATTCGATAACCAGTATGGATTATATAATTATTTTATCGATTTTATTAATAACGAAATTAATTTATATTCTAATTGATTATATGAAATTCTCAGATATTGTTTGATTAAAATTTCCTATTATATTTTAATTATATTAATATTCATATTAAAATTAATTTTTAATGCCAAAATATATATATATATATATATATATATATATATATATATATATATATATATATATATATATATATATAGTACGTTAAATTTATTTTTTATTATAATTATCAAAATTAGAAACAAATACATTTATAAATTTAATATATATGCAGTTAATTATTATTATAAAATATTTATTTATGTCTAAAAAAGAACGAAATACTTAATTGTAACCGTCTTCGAAACTCGCTCCGATGGGACCAGACAGGACGTATATGAAAAGTTCCTTTTTGTCTTTTTTTTTTCCTCAAACTTTAACCCGCGTTTTTAACCCCTAGACAAGTTACGCGAACCGAACACGCCTTGCAAAAAACTTTTTGCGCTCAGAGAGACACAAACCGGAAGTTTAACAAAGTGGATACGATGTGCCCTAGCGAGGAAACCCCAACCGGCAATTAGGCTGATGCGACAAGTGAGCCGTTTTATATTGCCCCAAGATGGAAAATGGAAACGTCGCCGAAACGTATTGGGAGCGATTAACCATGACGCACCATGAATAATTCAAGAGATCAAGACGCATCCTTAACGTAACATGAAAATCGAATGGGCGCAGGACTAAACTCTGTGTAGGCGTAATCGAACCCGAAATGTCCGTGGAGTTTTGCGAAAAGTGACCGAAACTAGTCTACTTGGCCACTATTGACATTTATTTAAGGACTATTAGATGTTGTTACAACACTTTGACTTGACTATACACATTTAATCCAATTAGGCTTATTCAAATAATTGATATATTTTTATTTTGAATATAATTTTAATTTGTATTATAAATATAGAATTGCAGCTCGGAGATAAGACATCGATTGACCTTGGGCGTTAGTACGATACTAAGCATGTGCAAAGTAAGGATATCTACGTGATTAAATACAGGTTATTTTGAGCTGTAGTGTTAGCGATGGCTATTTCGTATTTCATGGGTAGCAAATATGAAGCTCATCAATCCAGACTTATTATTGAAAGGGAAAATCGCAAAATTTTACTCATGTATCCATTGGCCAAGCATCCAGATTGTCAAAGAACACAGTAAATTGATACCATTAAAGCTGATACTGGACTGAAGTTAGCCTATGAAATCGACAAGAGTTGGATACATCTAAAAAAAAAAAAAGAACTTAAGATAAATTAATTAAACGCACAAATTTTATAGCTGGCGTGTAAAATAGAAACTGAACAAGGGTAGTTTTAGTAGTGAGCGATATTAAAAACAAAAAAAATCGTGCAAAATGACCTAGTGACGCTCTATGTGCGGGTAACGCGTTGTCGTAAAGGCCATATTCGGCACACTCTCGAGTTAATTTAGTTTGAAAACTTCAAGTTCAACACACAAGCGGTTTCGGGCGAGGCTTTATTGGCCGCCGACACACACAGTAAACCGCCCACACCGCGACGTAGAGCGAAAAGCGAAAGCCTAAAAAACCCACCTACCGCCCAATTCGCCGCCCTCGCCCCTTGTGCGCTTCACGCACTCAACGGTATCCAGAAGTTGCGAAACAAAGTCTGCAGAGCTTTCGCTCTTCTTCTTTTTTTTTTCATCTCGTCGCCATATTGTGTGATGAAAAGGTTTTATGTTAATTTTATTCACGGATGACACCGGCGCCCCGCGTATTACGGTCGCTTTGTTTCGTTGTCAAAAGACAATCATAATATAAACGAGTCGCTCCGCCATACGCGAGCTTAATACACTTGTATGTGCTTTTTGGATGCTAGACGCAATATGAATACGCAATATGAAACATATGAGGTTTTTATTTTCCTTTTTTTTTCTTCATTTCTTTATACGTAATCCTAGTGCTTCTTGAATCCTGCTACTTCATATATATATCCATTATGATTTACGTCGATCGTTTAACATATAAACGTATAGATTAAAAGATAGAGAATAGAAAATTATTAAATTTGCACTTTATTTATATAATTTAACATATATTATTTTATGATAATTTTATATATAAAATTAATTTTCATTATTAGAATATTTAACAGCTCATATTATACTCATCCTTTTTCCAATCCTCACCTCGCCAGACAAAAAATTAACATTCTATAGATTTTTTTTATAAATTTTCCAATATAAAATTCTTACAAAAATAATCATAAGCTAAACTAGATTAAATAGATAGAATTAACACAATTTGTAATCGAGACAAAGTTCACCGATCAGTGGCTCAAATTTGAAACTACCTGATATTTATACATAAAAATGTATTATAATTACAAATAAAAAATATTAAAATATAATATTATATATCCGATTTAATATCATATTATAGTTAATATATTTTTTATTATTTAATTTATCATAATATTAAATTAATAGTTTAAAAACATAAATATATATATATATATATATATATATATATATATATATATATATATATATCTATTGAATGGAAAATGTAAAATGCAAATATTATATATTGACTTAGAGGCAGATTTTCTTTCTTAAATTTTAAATAATAAAATATATCATAATTTAGTAAATTTTCTAATAAATTCAATTATATATTTTTTAAATTATTTAATTAAAAAATGAGATAACTATAACGAAAAATCAATGTCCAATTTTTCCAAATAATTTATATTTTAAATCATTATGATGTATATTTTATAAAAAAAATTATACGCATAATCTTTATATTCTAATTACCTTGTATGAAACATGTTATAAAAATGATATAAAAATTTACATACTTATTCATACAGATTTGTACACCGCAAGTGTACGTGAAAACGGTATGACTTCCATAGAATCCATTTTATTTTCCGTCCCCCGTCCCCCAATTTAGATGAAAATTTTCTCTTTTTAAGCGCAGTTTATTTAACGAATAAAATTTGAAATTCATATTATATACAGACACACCTTTTTTTCCATAATAATACTGAAAATACGCTGATATTTTACAATAAAAACACATAGTAAACTGGTTATAATACTAATAAAAGGTTGAAAAACCCTATGACTTGAAATGTATCATCTTTTTTTTTTAAATAATATATAAAAATATTTTTAATGCATATTAATAATAAATATAATACATATATTCGATATAAAATAGTGAGTATTTTAATTAATTAAAAATATCGTGGATTAAATACTATTACACAAATTTAACTTTTGAACTATCTTTTACTTTTACATTAATAAAAAAATCCAGTTACTACTTTTATATTTTTATGCTAAAAGTTTTAATTCAATGCATGTTCATTTAAAAAAATAAGCCAATTTATATAATTAAAAAAGCAGAATTTTCATAATTAAACGTTGAAACTGTATAGTATGATAGTCGGTTACATTAACTTTATCGTCATTAAAGTTTGACCCGTTTAGTAACACAGTCACATATCGGGGTCGTTTCTATTTATCAGTTTAGCTCCGTGAGCGCGTATATATACCAGTTAAAATTTAATATTTTTATTATTAAATTTCGATAGTGATCTATATATTTTTGAAAATTTATATTGTTTTTATTTATTTTTTTTATATATAAAATATATATTTAATATAAAGTTTTTTTATATTATATTCTACAAACACGTACACATTTCTTCAGTATTTGAAAAATTGTAAATAAATTATATTTATAATATGAAGATTAGATGTTAAGGCAATGGAGAATCAATATTTTGAACAATAGAAAGAATAATATAGAAATATTCATATATATTAAATTTAATTCCTTTCCTCTATATGCCTCTTTAGGCATATAGAGGGTTAAAATATACTATATAAAGAACACTTATAAATACATTTTGAGCACAATTTTAGCACCACTCACACACGATACAAGTATAAGCACACTGTCTATGACACTGGCACACCGATTGTGAATTAATGTGCACCATGTGATGTAATTAAGACGCTAATGGGCTGTCAGAAATTGGCACTTACACGCCGTCGACTATTAGCCAGGTCGTGCTCCGTCCCCGTGCGCACGGCCTCACGCTTTCTGTCCGTCTCTGCTCCTCTTAACCCACAGTCACCAAAATAAGGGCACATTTTCAGTCTTAATATGTTGCTCGCGTTCGAACCCTTTCCATCCGATGGCGTCCATTAGCACGGTGATTTCATTAAATCAATACAGAACGGATGCTTCTTCGTTTTATGTCCGTGCCATTTTCCACCTGATTGAATTATGGCCTCGCATATTCACGATCGACCTTTGATTTTGCCATCGACAAAGTTCTCTTTGAAAGCTGTCTCATTTTCTCAATTCGAGCAATATTAAGTCTCGCTCCATTTTTTTTTATACATATTTTTTTTTAATTCTCTTCCAAATTTTATATTTTTCTTCTTTTATGTGTGTGTGATATCGCGTTAAATCGCCTCTGTTCAGTTTCAATTTCAATAACGCAATTTTGAAAATGCGCTCGGTGTAATGAATTCATAGAAACTCGACTCGTGTAAATATGATGTCGTGCATAACAAAGTTTGTTTCGCATGCTGAAATAAAAACTAAAAAAATAATATAAAATAAACGAAATGAAATAAATACTACACAGAGTAAACGTGTAATATTTAATGGACGCCTACAATGTTCATAAACATTCGTAGTTGTTTTTGTAGTTAACACATTAACCCATTAAATTTTCCCTGTATGATTTAACTGTTCAAAACGTTAAAATGAACAGCGAAAACGAACTCGAGTGTTGACTTTATTTGTATGAACAGTTCTGTAACAGTGGTGTTAAACATGCGGCTCGCATAACCTTTGTGTACGAATTAATATTTAAAAGTGCTACAAATCAATTTTCGTCTGAAAATAGATAAAATACGAACTAAATTAAAATAATATTTATTAGATATTAATTAAGTATATTATAGTACAATTTCAGCTTATTTTTTTTTTTAGATAAATATTAATTTTATAATAAATTGTGACTTACAGATATTTTTTTAATAAAATTTTGCGGTTCAAAATATATTTTTTAATTTTATTATATTAAATATCGTTTTTGTTTCCGTCATATTTATATAAGAAAAAATATGTATGAGTATATATATTATGTTTCAATGCACAGTTTATGGTTAGTATAATAAAATTGGTGTCTTCTGTAAAGTACATATTAAAAAGCTATAAATGGTAATACTCGTTCTTTTTTGCACAACAGTATATTTTCAAACATTTTTTACGTGACAGTGAAATGGTCGATCGATTCCGATAGCAATACCCCAAAAAAAGTTGATCCGCAGCACCGCGCTATTACCTAATGGACATGGACATTATACGGTGTTATAACGTCAAACTTATTGTTGGAAAAAAAAATAATAGCATTTCACGCTCGAATAGATAAGATTGTTATTTGTATTTGGCGCAAAATACGCTTGCAATTCGTAAATTTCCTTTATCACAGTTGCCAAACACCAATACTAGAACGAAATTAACAAACAGCAGTATAAAAGGCTTTTCTCACTTAAATCATACATCATTTGATTGACAACAATATTAGAGTAAACTAATAGTGTTTGCTCTCAGTCAAAATGGCAGTCCTTAAAAAGAGGATGCTGCCAATATTGCTGGCACTAGCAGCAGTGTTGGTGGCAGTTACTGCAAGAGAAATAACGAGAAGCAAACGTGATGCTGATTTGGAAACAGCAGCCAGTGGACACGGACATCACTGGAAGAAAGGTGGTGGAAAGGAACATCATTCAGATCACCATTCCAGCCATGGAGACAAAGGTGATAAAGGTTACAAAGGATATCACCATCACGAAAAGGGTTCTAAGGGACATCACGACAAGGCAGGCCATAAAGGACATTATTCTGATCATGGTGGTCACAAAAAATCGCATCACGATGGTGGCGGTTATTATGGAGAACACCACAAAGGAGAGAAAGGAGAAAAGGGACACGGTTACGATGAAAAAGGATCCTACAAAAAGGGTCACTCAACCAAGGGAAAACACGAAATTCACAAATTGGACGAATTCAAAAAGAACAATCACTTCTTCGATGAACATCACGATTCCGGACATCACGAGAAACACGGTGGATTCCATGAAGAACACGGACACAAGAAAGGCGGACATCATAAAGGAGGTCACCATAAGAGCTCCCATCATCACGGTGAACACGGAAAGAAGGGACATCACGAAAAAGGATCCCATCATCACGATCACAAAGGACACAAAGGTGCCGGTGGACACGACGAACATTGGTCACACCATTCAGATTACGGAAAGAAGGGTGGTCACGAAGATCACAAGAAATGGGGATACAAGAAGGGTCATTAAACTTAAAAATAACACAACCAGCAAATTCTTTAATTCTTGTTGCATATTTTTTTATTTTTCGTTGTTATGTTTGTTTTGTTCGAACCAATACTTTTATTATTATTATTATTTGAAAGCGTCACACGTTTTCAAATATGTTATATTTTGTTTGTAACATTGTTCTGTTTGCGTGTAAATATATGAAAATAATTACAACCGACATATGCGAACGACTCTTTTTCTTTTTCCTCTATTTTTTTTTTATTTATTATATTTCTTCACTTATGTCATACGTGAACGTAATTAATTTGGATTTTATTACATTTCATATAATCAGTGGATTACTTCGTATGCCACTCGTGTATTCGTGCTCAAGTGTTGGCTGGCTCGCTTAATATGCTCACTTTGTTCTTGAGTGTTTCAAGCTTATCTTTAAATATAAATATATATAATATTCTAATCAAAAAATATAATATAAATATTTTACATAATTTTCAATCTAATTAATATATAAAAATTATATGAAATATTTTTATACTGAGAAATGGAATAATAATTTCTATATTATTTTTAACGATTGATAACTTTTGGCTTAAAATATTTTTATATACTAATTTTACATATCACATTTAAAAAATTGAAATAATTGAAAAAAATAAACTTCCAAGTTTAAATAGTAAATAAATTTGCAAACGCGTCACTGAAAATACTATAAAATGTGAATATTTTCTTTAGAAATATAATATATAACATCATTTCTTTATTTCTAAAATCAAGTACATAGAAAATATGTGTTTTTTATTTTAAATTATATCGTATACTAAATAATTCAAAATTTAATCTTAAATTAAATATTTTTCAAATTTATTAAGTTTAATTTAAATTTTACACATCTATATATTATATTAATTTAAAATAAATTATATAATATTTTTATGAAATTAAAAAAAAATATATACTTTTCAATTTATAAATCTAAAAAATATTTTTATGAAATCTTAAAAAAAAATCTTTTAAATGCAGATTGACATATAAATATACACATAGATTTATTTATAATATAAATTAAAAAAAATCATTATTTCAAATAATCAATATTTTTTACAAAATAATAGGATATAATTAATATTATAACATAAATACATAGTTATTTATTGCGGATTGTTAGGGAAAAAAAGAGCAATAGAGAAAATATAACTTTATAACATCGATACTGTATTATACATTTTTATGATATATTTTACTTAAAGATAGAATGTCTTATATATATATATATATATATATATATATATATATATATATATATATATATATATATATATATATATATATATATATTCATATGGTTACCCTTCATACATCCGAAGGGAACGATATTATTTTAGACATTTCAATATTAAATTTTATGACGATATCCGATTTCACGTCGACCGATGAATATGCTCCAAGTAAATACACCAAGCGGAAATATAAACGCGAATATTTCTACGTATCATAGAATAAAATATATAAAAAAAAGTGAAAACCTGCGATAAAAATAAAGTAAACTGAAATAAAATAAAATAAACTATACACAAAGCTGAAATTAGCCGATGCGGAAAATTTCATTTGCACGCTTGTCGAACGTTTGTCGTTGTTCTTTCACGTTTCCGAAAAACAATTCTGAAAGGTTGCGATTTTATGTGTTTGTTCAAATTAAACAAGAAAATAATCACGATGGAATTGAGGGGCGGACGGGCGGAAAAACGGGCGGAAAAGCGGACGCCATATGGAAAGAGGGGGAGACTAGGACGATGCGACACACTCTTCCGATTTCTCGTTTGCAGACGGGAGAAATCTGAAAATAAACACGCAATTCGAAACAGAAAAGCTTTCACAAATTTTACGGCTTAAAACAAAAGTCAATTATTTACTTGTTTTCGACGCGAGCTTCCGGTAAAAGTGAGAAAATCAATTCGTACGCCATTTCTCTCCCCCCCCCCCGGGAACGAAAGAGAGGTATAATCACGAAAATAAGGGGGGGGGGGTGCAGAGAAAATGGTAAAAATTTTGCAAATTCGCTATTTTATTTTCTCACAAAATATATACGCGTTATATTAAATGTTTATTTATACGAAAGGTTTGTGTAATTAAAGCCGACGTATACAATGACCAGTCGAAATTTGAAATGTTATGATAATTATTTAATCCGTATCATTTTATTTATTTTTACATTTTTTTTTGAGTATATTTTATTTTAATTTTTCATTATCTAATGCTTTTTTTTAACAATAATTGTTACCGTTTAAAATATGAAAAAAATAATAATATGTTGTCCATTTAACGACTTTCATTTTAAATCACATACGAAAATTATAAGTGATTAAACACAATTTATACAAAATTACAAAAATCAACAAATATGACTTTACTTGAATAATATTGTTATATATTAAACCGAGCATTGGAAACATACGTTATTAAGGCCGCATTTGGCCTTTTGAACTAAGAAGTGCGGCCTTTTACGTTCTTGTGCGATGAATTTTTTTTATATATATGAACTGTATATATTTAACACCATAATTTTTTTATAGTGTTTTATATATATAAACTATATATATATATTTAGAGCTTATTTATAGCGGACAATATTTTTAATCCACTTAAGTTATCTAAGTTTAACTGTTCAAATATAACAGACTACAATATACCAAAAGCTTACCTATATATCCTTTTTATCAATTTTACAATCTAAGAACTATTTATTTTTTTTATTATATAATGAAATCCGCTGTTGTTGTTCAAGAATTCGTCGTGAAATTGTTGAAACATGTAACACCGTAATAAAAGCTACACGTTTACACGAATGACAATAGTGCACAGTAAAGTCTGTTCTCTACAATAAAAGGTGACTTTCATCAGTGTAATACATGTCACTATCAAAGCTCTAAAGCTACAAAATACATTTATAAGATAGATACGAAAGTATATTTAAAATATGAGAATATTCCTATATGGATAACTTCAATATAGAATTTTATATTTTCGCTCTTGTTTCTTTGATTTTTACGTTCAGTATTTTAAAAATATTGCATTTAATCAAATATAATTGATTAAAAATTATTTTAATATAAATGTATTATTTCAATTATAAATAGAGCCTTTTTGAAACATCAAAAGAGTTACGAGTGGCTTTTGAGTCGCCGTTAACACTAAAAGCAGATTAAAGTCGGTTTAAAAATAAAAACAGATGTGCTCCTTAAAAATGAAACATATAAAATAAAATATTAAAATAAATCGCAAATTATATTTATTAAAAATATTATGCGTTAGTGTAAATATTTCATATAAAATAGAGTTTTAAAAAAAATGACATTTAATTCAATGATATTTTTTTAGATAATTCTAATTTTTCTTTAAGATATTCTTCTTAATTCCAATTAAATTGTCATGAAATCTGTTCTTGTTTAACGAATTACTATATATATTTTCATAAAATATTTAATAATATCGAAAATTATTTAAATTATACATCATTAGATGTACTTTAGTCGGAGAAACACCATAAATGATTTAAAAAACTATGATTTCAGCAAAATTTATAGTTTTTAAAAAACACCATAAACATTTAAAAAAAATAGGTCATAAATTAAATTATTAATTTTTAGATTTATATCTTCATTGAATAGATTAAAATATTTTTTTAATAGATGTATGAAAATATGATATGTTAAAATATTAAAATGCAAAAAAATCGGTGAACCGAATAAATACTATATGAGAATAAAATAAAAATATCACGTAACGACACTAATATATATATATCATATTTAAATATTTTTGAATAAATACGACAAAAATTTAATACAATTTTAATATTGTCGACAGATCTAAATCTTCGTCGTCGACACGAATCGATGATCAAAAGCTTTTCTCAGAATTGTTATCATTATCTGTAATTCTTCGATGTCTTGTTTTCTCTTTGATTTTCACTCATGCGTAATCGATAGAATCTGAAGTCAAAAATAGCATTTATAAAGACTGTCGGCAACAATTTAAATATATGTATATTCAATATAAATATATTATATATATATATAAAATAAAAAAAAAACCTTTAAATCGATGGAGACCTCATCAAAGGTTTAACTCTTGTTACGAATTCTTTCCTGTCTATAATCGTTCATACTTGATTAAACATCAAATCTGTCACCAGTATTATTAAATATATTTATTTAATATTGGATAATTGCGAATAATGTTACAATTTTACATGTACGTTACATTTTTTCTTTTATACTATACATAGTATAAAGTTTACTTTTTTCTTTTTTCCTCAATAGTCTACTTCTAAAGATCAATATAAAAAAGTTTTAAGCGCAAGAAAAGTTTCGGTAATGGTAAAACTTTCTATAGATTTTTCGTAAAATACAACGGGCGATAATTTTTTTCCATTTCACCATTACCGAAATTTATGAAATGACGAAAAATATATTCGACGAATATTATTTTTTTCTTATATATATATATATATATATATATATATATATATATATATATATATATATATATATATATATATAAATACATATAAAAATCTGCAATATAATAATATATAATAATGTCTATTTATTGATATAAAAAGTCATCTTCAATATTATCCTAGAAATAACCGTGTTGATGTTGAAAAAAAAAATGTATTGCGCAATGTCAATATTTTTGCGGATTTCGTATCGTCGAAAAGGAAAACTTCCCCGTATATATATGTATATTATAGATTTGTTTAGCTTAAGAGATTTTCAAATATATATATATGTGTATAATTTTTTTCTATTTTTTTTTTTTTTTGCACCATTCGATGCGAAATTTTCCGCATTCAACTCCCACGTATATACGATGTGTCACGCGCGTGTGTGCTAACCGCGATATGCAAATCGGTTAAATTGAAATACGCCGTTTAACCGCTCGAATTTGAATAGAAAACGATACCATATTAATATTTACCGTAATCGATAGACGAAAATAGATATATCGTTCAATTTTTCTAATTACACTCTGTCGATTTTTTTCTTTTTATATACTATATATATATATATATATATATATATATATATATATATATATATATATATATATATAATCGATATAAATTAATTTTAATATTCATTCTTCTTCTTCAAGGTTGGCGATCCGATTCGAAGGATTTCTATTGACGAACATTTGAATCTTGAAGCTACGAATTTGCTGTATTATATTTTCAATTTTTTCTGGAGAAACCTGTATTTAACATTATTCAAATTGTAACCCAGGTATTGAATTTTTCTTTTTTTTTACCATTTTCAGTATTTTTTATTTGTTACTTAATGAGTCTAAAATATTCTTAGCATTCTCTAGTAATACCACATCTCGAAAACGTTTTTCAGTTCCATATTTCAGAACTATATAGAAAAATGATAAAAACGTACGTATTTTTAATTCTATATTTGTGTTCTATGATGTTAAATTGATGTCATTCTATTCATAATTAATTGAAGTCGTTTTTCACCGCAGTGTCTTTCACGTATTGGAAACTTGTTATTTTCAACATTCGTTAAATTAATATTTTAATTAAAATCAAAAATAAAATATATATATTTTTAATAAAGGTGTATTTTTATATAATAATAGACAAAAACGTATATAGAACGAGCACATAGTATATGGATTAAGGTGCGTATCATAGACGATAGTGAAATAAGCGGGGTATATTAAAGAGGGTGCCCAGAGTTGACTTCATCCCCTGTAGAGAAGCGACGCGTCCCCTTTGGCTTAATTGCAAAACTTGGTGGCAGTTTTAGGCACAGATTAAGGTTCAAATCATTAGTCGCACGGCATCACTAATCGTTTTTTGATATAGGCGACCATTTAAAGTTTTTGATTGCACAATTAAGAAAATATTTCAAAGTAATTATGATAGGGTATGGCCCCGGCAACAGACCTTAGGCCCTGGATCCATCAACTCGTTAAATATTACGATACACGTATACGTTATATATTTTCATATATTAAAACTTTAGTTTCAGATATACTAAATATAAAGGATATATATATATATATATATATATATATATATATGAAAAAACATCCCCTATCGATATTTACGCGATTTATGAAACAAATTCTCGTGCATTAGAAAAACATCAGTAAATCGTATATTCTATTGTTCAAAAAAAAAATCACGATATGAATAATGAATTATCCAGTTTTAGGTCATTTGTTTGCCTTCGAGTTCGAGTCTCGGTAAACTTTTGACGAAAATCATTTTTCATACAAAATTTATGAGCACTCCGTATCGCGTACGAAACTGCTGCGGTTCGTTTTCAAAACGATTTCATCCCTTAAAAAAAATGAAAAAAAAAACAACCCTGCCCATCTGAAAAATTGTGAAATTTTGAAATTATTCCTCTATACGTTATATTTCTATATATTTTGAATAGAAATCGTCATTATTTACTTTCCTTTTGTCATTTTTTTCTAGCATAATAGTGAAATATTTGACTTTATTCGATTCGAATTCGAGCGCATACACCAGATGTCAAAATTTTTCTGTCCATTTTTTTTCTACTTAAAATTTAAAAGTTATATCAGATCAAGTGTAGAAATATTCAAATTTCTATTATATTTATTATAATTGAACTTTATTTCATTTTTTTCCAACTTTAAAAATTCTATACTCAATTAATAGATCCAAAAATTTAATAGAGATTGAATTTTTTTTTAATAAATTATTAACCCTATGCACTTGAGACGTTTTGCAGCGTTATTGGCAAATTTTTTACTCCAAACTAAAAATGATTATACAAAATAATTGATGTATGCTTTTAAATTTTAAAATTTTATATACCTCCGATGTTAAGTGATTTTATATTAAAAATATGGATTTATTGAATTAATTTCTAAACCAGTTTTCAGAGGTTCTCTTAAAAAACAGTATATACTGGTATACTGATCTACACAATTGTTTTTCATTTCATATTTATAAGGATTAAAAATTTAAATTTTATAAATCCTTCTAGCAAAATTGTTAAATTCGGACCGAAAAGAGTTTCAAGTTTCACTGCCGAAAATGTAGTTCAATTTGCAGTTATATTTTTGCGGATTAATTTAAGATAAGAAAATCTTTTCTCTATTTAAAAGAGTATTATTTTATATTATTATACAGAAAAAATATGAGAATTATTTACAAAAAAAAATATAAATAATCAAGCACGCATTGATTTTTCGCATTAATCTAACCGGTGCCCAAATGACACCACTCGAGTGCAAGAAATTAATATTTAGATTATATAGTATATAAATTTTAATCAACCAATTTTATATGTATATTTTGTGCGTTATATATGCATATATATATATATATATATATATATATATATATATATATATATATATATATATATATATATATATATATCATTTTAAAAACGATCTTGTGATATAGAATGGAGTATGCGATGTCTCGCAATATATTCGCGGAGCGTTCAAGTGTTGCAAGTAGACGTTTGATTTTAATATACACGTTGTAGCTGTCATATTAAGATTCCTCTTATCCTATTGCCATCTTTTATGAAGATGGATATCAAAACCTGGACGAGTTGGAGGAAGAGAAAGTGGAAAAACGTCTTCGTCTTCCTTAACGATGAAAGCGCTCTCCGAAGACGTCTCCTGCCATCGTGTCTTCTCAATAAAACTCCACGTGATATTTCCTCGTTTCCATTTTATTCTATATTTTATTTATTTTATTTTATTAAATTTTTATTTTTGCTTTCTTTTAATATTGTACTTTTTTCAAAATATACCTTATTTTTATAGCGGTAGACGTTTTTTCAATATTTTATATATAATACATATAATGATGAGTTTAAATTTTTTATCAGTATAATCATTTTGATATTTTCAAATCATATTAAACAAAAGTATTTTTATTTATAATATAATTTTATTTTTAATAGAAAATATGTCAATAATTATTTATATGTTTTTTTATATGTTAATATTTTTTTCATTCACTTACAATACAAATATACTAAATATATATATATATATATATATATATATATATATATATATATATATATATATATATATATATCAATTATGGATAATTTACAATTAATAGTCAATATAATATTTGTTTTGAGTTTCAATTCCATAATTTGCTCCTAAAAATATACAAAAGATAGATAGAATAAATGTTATTATAAATTATCAAAATAACAAAATTGACTCGGTAATTGAAAATAATTAAATTAACTCAATAGTCTCGTTATATAACTATAAACGATTTACAGTATAATATTTTGTCTGAAGATTATTTACTTAATCATAATTGCTGCTCGAAATTTGTATTATGTAAAACTTCTGAGGCATTTCGAATTTCTTCTTTTTCGTGGAAAATCCGAAATTATAACAATGTTAATATTTAATATAAACTTCATAATTGTAAGATGTTTTTCACGTCTGGCATGAAATGAGAAATGTAAATTTTCCAGCACTTACCTTTTGAAATACTACAACGATCCTAGGACAAATAACGTGTATAAATATTATCCATTCTGCAAAATGGACCTCCTATATTTATTTAACGTCCACTGCAATAAATTTTACGTATCTGCAAAATAAATAAATACACTACACTATATGCATGTGTATTGTGAAATAATAGAGGTCGGTAAAGAGAAAAGTCCGAAGAGTCTTTTCCACGTTTTGCAGCGTTCAAAAGGCCACATACATACACACCCTCGTCGGCTATTTCCGTGAATGCAAAACGACTCAAAAAGTTCACATTTTTCCCTCCCCTCACAGAAGTACAGTTTTGTACTTAACAATTTCCTGTGCAAAGAATTCATGCTCGGTCGCATTCGACGACCGTGTTCAAAGCTCTATCAAACGTTCTTTTCTCACAAATAATACACTTAAAATTTATTAAGAACGCTTTATTCTTTATATATATATATATATATATATATATATATATATATATATATATATATATATATTTATATTCGTATTGAAATAGTTTTTCGTCGGTCGGCAAAAATCGTCAGTGGAAAATAAATCACCGAACCGTGAAACGGATGAAGTGGGTGCGCTCGCACTTTTCCAGGATGCGACCAATTTGCCACGTGAAACCTATACTTTTTCCGGGAAAATTTTTCACAATTGTTAGCTTTGAACGTTTGTCACATACTAGTGTCGAGTTCAAAGATATAGCAAACTTGCGAAAAAAAAATTTTTTGCCTTATATACATTCATTTTTGCAATGGACAGTCTATATCATATATTAAAATTAAACATTTCTTAAAATAATCTAAATATATCACTGTGATAAAAAAATACGATGAATTTATTTATAAAATGTAAATTCTTCATTTATTCATCCAAATCAAAGTAAAACGCTGTCCAATAAAACTCACTTTTGCCAACGCTTTTTCCAGTCCTCTAAATTGTAGGAATAGTCCTTCTTCGATTCGTTTTCTATCTCCTTAATCGTGTCAAAACGGCGTCCCCGCATTGACCTTTTGAGTTTGCTGATTAGCCAGAAGTCGTACGGAGTCAAATCAGGCGAATAAGGCGGTTGCGGAACGATATTAGTAGAATTTTTGGCGAAGAATCAACGTAGTATGATATGGTGCATTATTGTGATGAAGGAACCTAGAGTTGTAAAAACACGTGTAATTCGGATATAATTAAACATTTTGACAAACAGATGCTTGACAAATGTTATAGACAATCCTACCAATCTAGGAAAAAAAATACAATTTACCTGCCTTCCTAATGCTCGGGAGTTTTAAATGACAATATCGCCTTACTTTTTGATCACGATAGTATCAAATATAATTAAACAGACTAGAGAAAAATTAATTAAATTGTTATAATTACTATTATATTTTAATTCTTAAGATTTCATAAGTAATTATTTATTTTAATTAAATTTATTTCGAGGTGAAATTTTTTTTCAAATCCTTGGAGTGTAAATAAGATGCAAAATGATGAGATTAAATCTGCATAACTTTACATTTCGTCAAGTACTTTAAAATTATTCACTCTTTGGCATAATTAACAATGACTTTGAATTCGGCAACGTCTTCGTATCGAAATACAACCTTCAAAACATCCTTTGTGCATAATATGCGCAAATTTTCGCATGCAAATATGGATGTTTTTTGCATTTACACTCGACAAACGATCGCACGAAACCGACCTCCTTTATAAACATATTTTCATCACATTTTTTTTTTTTGCAATTCTTTCCTTTCGGAAAAACTCGCGTCGTACAAGCGAAGAAAAAAAAACAGACTTTCAATTGCGGCATTCACTTTTACGACACGAAACTAGACTAGCAATTTTATTCGCTCTCCACTCATTAGACTTTCAATTAATTTGCATTACTTGCGCAACGTCGCAAGATTTCTCTATTTTTTTATATTTTTTTTTTTTTTACTTACGAGAATATTTAATAATTTTTAGTTTTTTTAAAATTGATTTTAATCGAATTTGTCTATCTATTACATACTTTTATTTAATTAGAACTATCTGTTTGTTTGTCGGAGTGGAATCTTGTAATCGATTTTTCGACCACTTCCTATTATCCAATTGAGTTGAAATTTTATATACTTACTCATTCATGATGACAATATATGAATTAATAAAGTTTATATTTTATTATACATTTAAATTTTTTTTAATATATTTTATTATTTTTTTTGTAATAAAAAAATATTGTTTATATGTATTATATATGCAATAGTAATAAATTATTCATCATTTCCATGCGAAATTCGTTTCCAATATTGCCAATACTTCTAAGATTACAAATCGTAGACAATCGTATTTATGAGTAATGCAAAAATGAGACGTTTCGTTTCCGACAAGAAAGCATTCAAATAAAGCCACCCTCGACTAGCGGAAACGAATCTCGCGGAATGCATTCGACAAAATACCCCAAAGACTCGAATGCTGAGTTTATATATACAAAGAGATGAAAAAAAAATATATCCCCACAATTTCTCTGGAAGAGTGAAAAAAAATCCGTTATAACCCTCGGTTTTTCCGCCCACGCTTCAACCCCTAAAACCTCAACCCTCTAGGAAGCGAACAGGTAGGATGAGAACATGGAAAACGTTCATTGTGCGAGATCGAATAAAAGCTTAGAATGACGCGCCTTCGGAATTTATATGACGATTTCTCTATTAGACCAACAACTCAATATCGGCAGAATGTCCACAAATACTCCAGATAAAACCTCGAATCGAAAAGTTTTCCATTCTGGTATCAATCTGAATAATTCACCGATAAATATAATAAATAGCGATTCGAAAGTCTACATATAAAATATGGACCATCATAGTAAACAACGATTTTGATATTAAACTCCTGACCGATAATAATAAATACGATATATTTACCGTTCATATAAAATAATATTGAGTTCAAGTATTAAATACATGAATTCTCCTTAAATGTTTACAACACAACGTCTTGAAACTCAATATATATATCTTTAAAAATTATTCTCCATTATTGTTTTTAAAATTTATAGTTACTGAAATCAACTGTATTTCTAATAAAAAATATATTTTTCTTGTTACTGGAAACAACAACTATATTTTTATTGATTGTGTAATAACGTTGTTTTAAAATACGATATAAAACGATATTCTAAAAAAAAAGTCATATTTCCTAAACATGCCATTCTGTTATTATTCTTTTCCACAATTTCGAATATAACCCGCCCACAAAAACCAATTTAATAAAAATATCCCCCGCTCTCAAATCTAAGCGAGCTTTTCTATTTATTATACCGCTTTTAAACCGTAGATTTTCGCCGTTTTGAGTAGGAAAAAAAAGTATATCCGTATTATTATTAGAACCGCGAATTCGGGCTTCATTCGCGCCATTGACTCGAGGTCTTCTAAGACTCGAAATGAGCGAAGTAAAAGAAGATTTGATATCTGTCGGTAATCCGCACCACCCTTAAGAAGCGTATACTCGGAAACTCATACCCGTTTTTCGCGGAAAATCCGCAATAAACGCAAATAACGCCCTTGCGTCGCAGAATTCTTTTCATATTCTCGTCTCGGGCTCACACTCAACATCCACCCTAAACAGGAGAAGAAGCTTTCGTCTCATTGTGCTTCTACGGTTCGTAAGCACCAACTTTAGACTTAATATTTGATTTATTTCGTCGACCGCGTTACCGAGATGATTTCGAATGTAGGAAAATATTATCGCGATGCCGGAAAAGAGGGATCCTCTAGCGTGTGACGTTCTCGACTTTTGTTGTAAATTTATGCAACAACTTTCATCTCCTTAGCATATTCAATCTAATTCATCTGACGATGACAATCGCGAACCGGTTGCGAAATCGGCGTATATACAAAAAAATCGACTTCCGTATGGAAATCGCTTATTTCAAGGAAAAATTCCGCGTATTTCGATTTCCTTTGAAGCGGCCGAGGGAAAAAATATCTCGTCAACTCTTCGAATTTCAACTCCTAATTTTATTATACCTCTCTGAATAGATTACTTTTTTTTATTTTATTTCATATATAAAATATATGAAAAACATATTTCTATTTAAAATTCTCAATTTTATATATATTTATTATGAAAAAAATATTTTCAAATTGTTAGATTTAAGTTACAAAATGTTGTAGTTTGATATTTGTAAACATAATAATAAAAAAATATTTTAATTGAATTTTTATATTAGTAAATATTATTTTTTTTCATCCATTAATAATTTACTAATTTTACATTAATTGCATAAAAAAAATAAGATGATCGTTTGCCTTTCGAAAGTGGAGGACCCGCACTCTAGTCAAGCGCACTTTCTCTAGAGAGGGTGGAAACGTCCAAAAAAAAAAAAAGGTACGTCCTCGACAAAGTCAGGTTAAGGAAACCAAAGCATATAACCATAAAAACTTGGCTTGTAAAAGTAAAATTATATCCTGTCCGTAGGTGGAAAGGGGGATGCTTAACGAACGGACCCCGTTCCTCTACTTTCAGACGGTGTCTCCGTCGGTTTATTTGACCGTAAATTCAGTTTTTATAAACGTAATGCGAACCCCACCCCCACCCCCCACCCCTTTAGACTCACTTTTCGTACCCCCAAAACCGTATTAAAATTCACTGTGCTTTTCAGAACGAGCTTTCAGGGACGAAATGGGACGGGTTGGGGGCGGTATTCACTTTTTTAACATTACATATTTTTTTATTTGTTTATAAAACTTAAACTTCGTATTATTATTATTATCATTATTATTGTAGTTGTTGTAAATAAAATTTGTTTTATCGCGTCAAAATATTACAATGTTGCAGAATTACAAGATTTTTAATACTTGTTGCGCGAACTCAAATAAAAATTCAAAATTATATATATATATATATATATATATATATATAATATTTTTACTTCTGATCAAATATCAAACGTCGATATCATCTATTTATATTTTTAATTTACGTTATATATTGAAATTTAAAAATAGAACTATTTTCTATATTAATATAATATTCAATTTCAATATTCAACACATATAAATTGAAAGCCATACATGAAACAAATTAGAATTTTTCTTTGAAATCTGTTTTTAAAATGAGTCAATAACACTATTTCTATAAAATAAATTAGATTTTATTTTTAAATTCTGCGATAAAAAAAATTGTTATACAATAAAAATAAATTTTCAGTTTTATAATTTCCAAATGCTTTAAATTTCAAAAATAATATTTTTAATTGAATTATTTAAATTAAAATCATAACAATACTATTCGAATCATTATTCGATACACATTTTATGTATAAAATATATATGTGTTTGTGTGTGTGTGTGTGTGTGTATGTATCTGAATAATAATTGAATTCATATTTTATTAAATGCTATTTTAACCATTTTATTGTTCTAAAATTTTCCATCAATTTAATTTCACATTTTACTGTCAAAGAGATAAATGGCTTAACATTTTATTGAAATTCAATTCACACGTGAATTTCATCGTTGTTGCCTTTTTCGTGAACGAAATAATAAAAAAAAGGTATTATTATAATAAATAAAATAATATTAATGTTATTTTTTTTATTTTATTAAATCTGAATAATATTTTTCGTTCGAAAATTTCGCATTATTAAAATTTGTAAACACGAAAAGCGATAAAAAAGTTTTACAGTCGTTCGAATTTTATTATCAAATATTTACGGTCGCTTTTTAGATCGCCAAATAATTAAGTACACTTACTTTATTTAGGCGGTTTCACTTTTATACTGCCTAATGTTAACAATAGCATCGTTCGGCAGTAAAAAAATACGTGACTTAACTTTTATACAACCCTGTTTATTGGGTCGTTAACGAGATGACAACGTCGATTAAGATTTTAAATTCGCAGTACGAAAACGACGTTAATTTAATATCGCTTAGATTTTCTCGAATGTATTTTATTTTTGACATTCGAATACTATATTAAAATTTATTATTATAAAAAATATTCACTATAAATAAAAATAATTAATTAATAAATCTGTATATCATCATCGATAATGAGTAAAATATATAATATTTCAACTAAATTGGATTTGAAAAATGGCCAAAAAATCGATTACAAGAATCCGTTCCGACAAACCAGCAAACAGTGCAAGTTAAATAAAATATGTAAAAAAGAATGTTCCGTGAATAATAACAGAAATTATATGATTTAAAAAATTTCATAATTCTTATATTGTGCGTGAAAATATTTAGACGATTTACACATCAATTTTCGCGCAACAACAACAACAACAACAACAAAAATGAAAGATTTTAATTTCTGCGATTTTTTGCGAACGCGTAGAAAAAAAATCTCGTAATGCGCCACTTTAAATTACGCGCTTAAATTCTCATTTCGAACGCAATTCTATTTTAATTTCGCGCCCTTAAAAGCCGCAAAAGTGAGTCGAAAAAAAAAATGGTCGACGTTGGAAATTATGCGATATTTATTGACGTCGTTGCGAGCTTTCGCGAAACTTCTCTGATCTTCGCCGCGTGAAGACGACGACCACGACGACGACGACGACGACGATGATGATGATGATGATGGTGTTCTCCTTCTGGTTAGCTCGTTACGATTTTCCGAGGCCGGCCCCGTAATCTCTTCGCCTCGTTATCTCGAATTCCGTTCTCGGCCACACTTCGAAGACAATAAAAGGAGGGCCGCAATAATCCTGCGGCCTCGCATTCAGGATTCGCTACCCTCTATCATCCCTCAACCCCTTTGCGATCGTTCTTCGTGTAAAAACCGCAATTTATTATATTACAAGAGACGGGACAAATCTGCGAAAATATTGACATAAGTGCTGAAAGGGGATAGAAAGAGATTTACGCTTCGGCGCTTCTTCACCGATCCGGTTGTTTGTTCAATTGATTTTCGAACTAATATTACTGCCACTGTTCCACTTTTTTTTTTTCCTCTTTTTACTTTTATTATTTATTTTCTACTATATATTAAATATATATATATATTTTTTTATATATCAAACTATGCGCTCGTTTCTAAAAATAATTCTATTTTTCTTCCGTATCCGCATCGCGTTTGATAAAAATTGTGATTTATCGGATGGAATGTGAAACGATTGTATAAAATGATCAAAGCCACTTACTATAACAAAACGGATAAAAAAATCCAAACAGAAATAAAAAGCTAACCTGATCGTACGTTTTTTTCTTTTTTTTTCAATATAAAATAAATTTATATTTAAAATTATTTATATGTAAATAAAGACAATATTTACAATAGTATATAGTAGATTCCTTGTATATAATAAATATTGTAAATTATGATTTTTTTATATTATATAATAAATAATAACAATTAATTAAATTCGTTCATGATCAATATTGTCGATAATAATAAATATTTATTTTATTAAAATGGCTTAATTAAAAATATTTTATTAAATTATATAAAAAGATTTAAAATTCGAAATATAATTATTCATCAAAATTTGATTAAAAAATCCATTATTTAATATGTAAAATCAGAATTAAAATATAATATATATAATACAAAATTCTACATTTTAATAAAATGCAATCAACTTTTTTTTTACTATAGATTTAAAATATTCATTTTTTTGAATGCAAATTTTCGATTTTTCACATATATATAATATATATAAATTTTATATATAAGGACACATTCTGCTTATATAAGAGAAGTTCAGATCTGAAATCGAAAAACGAATAGGACCGAAAGTAATCCTGGACGAAGGATATCAGGATAAGAGCGATTTGGACAATAGATGGCGTGGGTTGGGCCGATTTTATTTGGTGAATCCCGGAAAAGTCTGTATATTGATGGCCTATTTGAGGTAAATAATGTCAGGTCTCACTTTCAATCGTATAATAGAATAATGCGTTCAATATAAAAGTTGTGACACTAATGCCAAATGGGAACGTTCGACTACTAGACACTTGCAAAATGTGAAACTTTTGAAAGTCATTCATATATATATATATTTATACATATATACAAGTCGAACTGTGTACTAATTCGCACGCGAGTATCTGTTATATCATTAGAAATATACACGTTTTTTTTATTATATATCAAATTTTATCCATAAGAATTCAAAAATAAAAAATTATAGTGAACAAAATATTGTTATGCTGCATAAAAACAGTTCGGACAAAAAGTACGATGTTCGCGTTTATAACTGTGTCTGTCAAAATCGAAGCAATTTTGAAACATAAATACTTAAAATATTTTTACATAAAAATATATAGTAATAAATTTAATACCGATATGGCAAGAATGTGTATTTTATATTATAATGATCATTTAATATTAAATTGTAAAAATAAAGCGGTCTTCAAGTGTGACCCTGGCGGCGCACGGCGGCGCACGGCGGCGGTACTAGCGTATTATATATATATATATATATATATATATATATATATATATTTCTTTTGATGTAATGAATAATTTTGTACTTTAAACTCGATCGCTTTTTAAAATAAAAAGTCAACCGATTAGAACAACTTTAATTGATATCGATTGAGACCTTAACGATAAGGGAACGACGTCGAGACGCGTCGCTTTCTAGATTTTCCGCGCAATTTTCCCCCCTCATCCTCTGCCTCTTTTGCTCGCTCTTTTTCTCTCTCTCTATATATATATATATATATACATATATCTTTCTCTCTTTTTCGTTTTCCTTTTATTTTTTGCTCGTCCGTTCTTTGGAAAAGCCGGAACTCTACCGCCGAAGCGTCCTTCTGGTCGCCATTTATCTTTGGCAACGTGCAAAGTTCTTTGATCGATCTGAACAGTTTCACATCACGCCCCGTGGCCGTCCGTCTTCATCGGAACCATTTTCCGTTCCGTTCCGTTCCGGAAATCGGTCAGGGCTGCGGAATTCAAATGCAAAATCACATCTGCCAATTATGTTTTATAAATTATTAAAAAAAAATCAATTTCACTATATAATTTTATCAGAAAACGATATAAATTCGTTCTGACATTTCTTCCCATCATTAACATCATTTTATTTTAAATTAACCAAATATTCATTAATATTTATAATACATTACATATATAGTATAATATTTTTTTATATAGTTATTATTTTATATTTATATATATCCAACAATATTTGGTTTTTCACCGCCCGATGAGTCAGTATATTGTGAGCCACCGGTGGTACGTGCCGCTCGATGAAATAGTCTAGTGCGGACCACAGGTGGCTCACAGTATACTGACTCATCAATATTAATCAATATAAAAATGAACATTGTCTATATATAAAATCTTCATATTAAAATTTTATATAAAATATCGATTAAATACTGTTCAAAATTAAAACTAAAAATAGACATCCCTCAGTCGTGAAAAGGGTTATTACAATATTAATTTATTTTAAATGAACATCAAATTTCAGTTCAAAGTTATTAACACGAGTTACAACCGAAAATACAATATCCTGTACAACTTCACTTCAGAAACACGTATAATATGTAATATAGAAACATGTAATATGTGAAAACTTGATATTAAATTTATTATTATGCATTTATTAAGAATTTCGATTACTATTGAAAATGTTAAAAGTCAATCTTAACGATTTGAACCCGACAGCCCTAAACAACAACGCTCGACCATTCTGGGCTCACTTATCTCGACCGCCGTATTTAGACCACCTTTTTCTCGCCCGCCTGTCCGCCCATCGTCTCTCCCGGGCCGCCCACATCGTTTTTCTTTCGTTTTATGGATGTAAAAACTTCCGGCGCGAGTTTTCGCAATAAAGCATCGAAATTTTCCCTCGGCAGCTTTTCTTTTCCATTCGTCGACGAGTCCGCGGCTAATTACGCCTCTTTTCTCGGAACCATCCATCCATCCACCTTGGCTTTTTCTTCGGCTTTTCGCGCGAGTTCTTCATCCTCCTAAACCCCCTCCTGCCCCCCCCCAAACCATGTCGCTTTTTCTAAATGGGGTACGGTTTCGCACACCTCTTTCCATTCGGCAATTAGCATCTTATCGAGTTTTCGCGCTGACGCGATAGCTTTCTATGTCGATACTCGAAAAAAAAATAATTTAAAAAAAAATTCAAAACGATCATTCTAAAAATTATATTCGCATAAACGTATTTACATATTAAGCATTTATAATTTTTAACAATATTTATTTATAAATTCTAAAATAAAATCTTAAACGTGAGTGACAATTTTCACCCCCAGATCGGATTGAAAAGAAAACTTTTTTTTTCATATAAAATTAAAAAAAAAACATTAATAAAAATAAAATTTTATAATAAAGTTTATTTATAAATATTAATAAATAATTTGTTAAAAAGTTCATATCGAATATAGATTTATTCGAAATATGTAATATAAACTTTTTAAAAAATAAAAATATATTATTATTATACGTTATTCAATATGTAATGTAAAAAAATATAATCGATAACTTTTTAAATGATAATTTAATTGTTTGGACTTTTGAGCTAATAATTACAACCTTTTACATACTTTTGGATTTTTCTATATATTTTTTTATTCTATATATATTAAATGCCTTTTGTCGTTTTGCGAAAAGAGCTTTTTTTATTTTATGTCAATATTTTTTTCGATCAGCTCAACTTATTTGTTTCAACGTCTAAATATTTTCGACATTTTATTTATCTAATTTCACACTTTTTTCTTATAATACGGTCTTATAGCGAAAACATTTCCCATTCCTAATAACATATCAAAATACCGAAGATCACATTTAGTTTAACCAAATATATTTTTAATCAAAGCAGTATTCATTATATAAAGATACTGACTTATTTGATCCTTGGCAATGTTAAAGCTAACGAGGATTAAATAAAAATAAAAACACCAACATCCTCAATACTTAATGTGTACATAGCATATATAAATATGCTGCATCCAAAGTCTGAGGCTTCCCATGGACGACACGTTCTTCAATATACATACATGAATAATATTTACTTTTCGAAAGAGCACAAAGACAATTCTGTATTAAGATCACGCCCACGCAGTGACAATATTTCGTATGTATTTATGCGAATTAAGTTTTCATTTTTATTTTATTTTATTATTTTCTTGACGAAAACCGCCTCGCATTTGCTCGTTTTTATTTTCACCGTGGTCATGAAAGAACGTTAAAAGTGGTCTCGGCCGTATTTTGCATACGTAATTGCCTTTTTTAAAAAGTTGAAGACGTCTCCTATATAAAGTCCGATGCACATTTTTTTTTTCTCTACTATTTATGAACGTTCTCGATCTGAACTTCCTCAACTTTTCAGACGGTGCGCTTCTCTTTTATTCGACGTCATTATCGGCCGTTCTATGCTTATAAACTATCGTTAAATATAGTTTATTATGAATATAAAAATATTTATTCATATAGATTAACCAATTATACGATCAATCGTTAAATATTAGGTTCAAGTTTTAGTAATCATACTAGGTTTTTTTTCAAAAAAACAATGTACATTGAATAATCTTATCTAAAAGTGAGAAAATTAAACAATCAAGCTATGTAGGTAAATTAAGTTAATTCAATGAACGAAACTTAATAAATTAATTGAATAAACTAGACGTTCTAGTTTATTTTTATAATATTTATTTTCTATAAATATAAGTCATCTGTAGAACTACGATTTATTTTTAATTGGATCGAGTCGTATTTATTTTTTATGTAACAAAACTTATAAAAACGTTTTTCATAGAAATAATTTTATATAATACAAAGTAATTTAAAAAATTCTGTTTAATATATATAATTTATTTAAAAGTAATATAATTCTCTGAGAAGAAAATTTCCTAGCAACACTTGTTTACCATGAAATTGTGCGGTTATAAAATATTATAATATAATATTTTGCAAAATATTATATAACTTATTTTCAAATATTACATAATCCAATTTACTCAATATCATTTTCTAGGTCGATTCACAATAAATACTTTCGAACAAAACATTTAGCAAACGGCAATGGCAAACTCAAGCTCAATTTCTGCGACCCCTAAAATAAAAAAATGTCGCAACCCTCTATATTAAAAAAATACAGCATTCGAAATTTTTCCCTATTTCATTCTTTCGTTTCGCTCGTCTAGTTTTGTTTGTTTATTTATTTTTTTTTCACTGTTTTATAAGGACTGTGCTCAACGAGCGTTGATCATTCGGAGCTTTACGACATGGCATAAATTAAGAAAACCGGTGTTTTCAAATGATCATCCCCTTCGGTTCAACCCTACGTGATCGAAATGTCAATAATGGATCGAGCCTACCGTGGAAAAACTTTTATGTGAGCGATGCAAATTTTTCCGACTTCAC
Organism: Leptonema lineaticorne; assembly: GCA_024500535.1. NCBI lineage: Eukaryota > Metazoa > Arthropoda > Insecta > Trichoptera > Hydropsychidae > Leptonema > Leptonema lineaticorne. The sequence goes on along the minus strand of JANIJI010000003.1, from coordinate 5,710,104 downwards.
ATCCTCACGTAATCGTGTCTAAGTTTAATGCCCTCAAACCGAGCTTAAAATTTTGGAACGAACCGAAAAAGAATTCAATTTGTTTCCGGTTCGGAATCGAAAAGTCGAATCTAATTTTTATCGGCTTGCATTTCGTTGTTCTTTGCTTTAAATTTTGATTGACCGATTTTTTTTCTTTTCTCTTTTTTTTTTAATACCGTAGCATATTAAATGAATCTTATGCTAATATATTTCCGTTTTGTTTCTTTAATAAATTCGTAAACGTTTTTTTTTTTATAAAATAGTTCATATAAATTCGTGAACTAAATCTCTAAACTCATATATACAAATAAATTATCAATTAACCAGCAAGTCAAAATTAATTAAATATATTTTTTGCCTAATTTTTCCATGTATATTATTGAATTATATTTAAGTTTATTTTGTAAAATGCATTTTGTACAAAGATAATATTAAAGTTCAACTACCTTTCATACTGAGAATGCTTGAATTTAAATACCTTATAATTAAACGTCTTAAGATGTTAATAAAGCAAAGTAAAATGATTTTGTTAAATTTTCCATGAAAGTTAGCATCATATAATTGGAAAATATTTTTTAAAACAATATTTATGTTAGCTTTCACCTAAGACTTTTAAGATCAAATCCAAAAATTTTATGAAAAGAAAAATATATGACTTAATATTTTTTCGAATTGAATTATTAATATGTATTAAATAAAAAAATCGACTTGTATAAAATATGAAATTTAATTACACGCTGTATAAGGGGTGGTGAAAAATTCGCGGAATTAATTTTTGGAAAATTTTCAATCGGGTGAAAGTTGCGTATACAAAAGGTCTTCTTGGCGAAAAATTTGAAATTCAAAGCAGGTTTTCCTTGTTAATTGAATACATTTGAAACTATGTTCATGAATATATAATGTTATTCGCGATATTTTTCGATTGAAAAAAAAATTAATTAACATCCCTTTTTTTTCAACAACACCCCCCTCGTTCCGCTTTCCATAAATCATTCATCGGATGAATAATTAGCGAAGGTGGCGCAGTTAAATATCAAAAAAAAATCTAACTCAAATATTATATTATTGTATATTATACATTCCATCTATTTACATTTTAGACGTATCGAATAATTCGTAGCCGCTTTTCATTAAAAAGCAATTTAATTTTCGTTATTCACTAAACGGTTAGTCACTCGATTCTATCGCTTTAACAATTTATTAAAATATTCATAAATATTTAATATAAATTAATTTCATATTATTATTCCTGTGTTAACTTGTTCACGGTATTATTTATTTTATTTTATGTTTAGCAAATTAAACGCAATGCTTTCGATTTAATGAAATATAGTAAATTAATTCTAATCTCAATTGAAACAAACTCAAGTTTGTAGTTTGAATAATAAATCACTAACTGTTGAATTCTTAGTAAAGAAAGTTTCGTTTGTGAAAGAAAATTGGAATACTTTTTTACAATTTTTCACGATTTACTATATTTTTTAACGTGCTTTGCATTCCAATAAAGAATGTTGAAAAAAAATACATCGACAAAATAAACAAAATTAATGAAAAAATAAAAAATATATTTATATATGAAAACAAGTCGATAGCTTTCGAAAATTTTACGAAAGTTACTCTAATAACAATTTCATATCTCAATTATGAACGGGTCGTAAAAATCCGAATACTAATTGCGCCACTTAATTTTTAGGGACCTCAAAAAGTGTCCACGGAGACTTTTCGCAATTTTTATTTCCGCCCACATCCGCCCATTTCGAACCGAATCCGTCCGTTTTTCCGCCGGTGCCGCCCTTCGAATCGCCCACCCCCACCCCCCTTTTTCGTTTTAATTTCGCGGCGAACTTTCATGAAGTCGTCGTCGTAGTCGTTTCTGCGTAATCCGTCACAGTCCAAGAGCCGCCGGTTTGCCGTCACTGCTTCACACCGAGAATTTCACCCCCCCCCCCACCCCCATCCCATTCAACCCAACCCTTATTTCTTTTTCTTTTTTTTTTAATAAGAAAAGCGGTGACATTCGAAGGACGCCTTGAAAGGGCGTCGAAGCACGGCGCTAACTCGACGGAGAGGGGAAAAACGTTTTCCGGCGTGATTGATGAGTCGACTCTGTTAGATTTTTGTGTGCGTGAGTCCGTGTGCATGTGTGTGCGTAACGCGGATATAGTCGATCGCTATGGGGTTGATGTGGGTGGATGAAAACGGGGTAAAAATCGCCCCGGATTTTCGCGTGATGCTAGTAAAATGGGGCGAGTTTTAAAAGGAAAAATTTCTCACAATAGACGATACGGTAAACAGAATCCTGAATTGAGATGTGAACTTTCTACTGTTGGAAAAATATTTTCTCAACACTAATTATTTTATTAGATTTTTAATTACTCTCATATAAAATTAAATCCAATAATCATATATATATATATATATATATATATATATATATATATATATATATATATATATATATATATATATATATATATATAACACTTACGCCGCCGCCGGAGTCACATTCGAATGCTGTTTTATTTTTACAATTTAGTATTAAATGATCATTACAACTCAAAATATACATCATTGAAATATCGGTGTTCAATTTATTATATATTTTCATGTAAAATATATCAGCATTTGCTATACAATTTTGCTTCGATTCTGACAGTTGATCTCTTAAGTTACGGTTATTAACGCAATATACCACACTTTTCACTTTTACTACTTTAATGCAACAAAACAATATTTTTATCATCATATATATTATTATATATATTATTTTATATAATCTATATATCAATTAATTAAGATTTATTATTTTTTAACGCATACGAATTCGTACACGGTTCTACTCGATTATCAATAAAATTTATTTAATAATAAAATCATGTATATAATATAATTGTATAGTGTACGAGTTAATTCATACGAAACATTCCAATTTAAACTACAGAAATTTGATTAATAAAATATTTATATTTATAAAGGCTTTATCCATTTTCTCTCCTTTCACATAATAGTACTACTTATCTGGCTGTCTGTTATTGTAAAAGTCGCAAACGTTGAAAACCTTAAAACCGCCGTTTTGTAATACAATTTAACTCGCAAATTCGCTAAAATATTTATCTTGGAATTCGGCAGTACATTCAGAAGCGCTATATAAACAATTATTCCATTCGATAGAAAGTACACTTCGCGTATTTAATACGCACATAAAATATGTTGTATTAATTCGTACATATTATATTGTTATATTATTTTATGAAAATGTTTGAATGAGACTCGAATTATATTGTATATATATATATATATATATGGAAATTAAACGGCGTTTTAATTCAATATCTCAATGTAAGATGTGAAATTTATTATCTCGAATGTTTCTTTATATTGAGATTCTTGAATTATTATACGCTATTATAAAGATGAATTTCTTATTTCATTTTCATTTTTCTATAATAATTTATAAAATATTTCTAAACTCTAACTTGAATCCTATTGATATCGATTAACAATATTGCGTATATTTTTTCTATATATATATATATATATATATATATATATATATATATATATATATATATATATATACATATATATATATATATATATATATATATATATATGTGTGTGTGTGTGTGTGTATTAAAAAATGTAATTTCAGTTATCTTTCATACTCAAATAAAAATAATTATCTTTTTAAAAATGTTACTTTTTTATTTTTATCTTAAATTTATAATCTCATCCGATTAAAAATCAAAATATTGTCATTTTTAAATTTTTTTAAAGTAAAATATATTATACATTCAGATCTAAAAATTGATGTTATATTTAATGTTTACATAATAAATTTTACTTGTTAAAACTATTTATATTAAAATTTAAATTTTATTATTGAAAAAAAATAATCTTAGTTATTGTATACTTTTAACACTAAACCAAAAATAGAATATTGTTTATATTTATAATATTCAAACTAATAATATATACACATAGTTAAAAGGTATGTTGAACTTTGTTTTCGTTTAATTTATATTTAAGAAATCTTTATTTATGATATCGCTGAGATTATGAGAAGATTATACAATGTAAAACATTTTCATAGCAATGAAAATATACCTGTACACTTTTGCATCCCCATTTCGCTTAATATAATGACATATTTTCGTTTCTAAAATTAAACCGATCCTTCTGACGAACGACAGCGTCGAAAATACGATAAAAATTTCAAAAAAATTACACAACCGTTATTCGTTGTCGAACACTCGTATTATTCATTAGTCACTTTATACGATATTTATTTTTGACGCGCGGCCGCTATTAATTTCGATTTTTGACAGGCCATCTTATTAAAGGCCTCCTGAAAAGGGTCACCGGCTAAATGAGATGTTCGTGCGGTCCGAATTTAGCCCCTAAACGTACCCTAAGCACTATTTCTGAACGGACCAGCGAACGAATTGAAAAAAAAATCAATTCTAAATGTGGCCAAATTGAGCGCGTACCGAAAAACTCTCTGAACGACTGTTATTAAATATCCTGAAAACGGATAATAATAATAATAATAATAAAGTAAAAAGAAAAGAAAAGGAAGAAATGTTCACCGGAGATTGTGTGTCAACGTTGAATGATTTCCAATTTGGGAAGCATATTTGACAGTGGAAAATAAAATTTCGCGCAAAAAAAAAGTAAATTGGTATGGCGTTTGATCAAAGCACAGCGGGACCCCGCTTTATATTGAATCGATTATGCTCAGCTCTCGAATATTGAAACCTAGAAGACTAATATGGCTTCTATCTATTCATCGTCTCCTAATATTTCATATTATATATATATATATATATATATATATATATATATATATATATATATATTGACACGAATTTAATTTAATAAATATTTTATTTTTGATATTCACAATACTATCATTTTGCTTGATTTTATTAATTTTTTATCAAGATTAATAAATTGTAAAACTTCAAATCCACACATTATTTCTTAATAATTTAAATAAATATATGATGACTGAAAGATTTATACTATTATTATAATTAATAATTAACTATAATTATTTAAATTTATTAATAAACTTGTAAAAAGCGTCACCCCCACTGCACATACAAAATGGCGTCTCCTCATAAAAACCGTAATACAAAAGAGAACCGATGTAAAAAGAGAGAACATATTAATGAGCGAGTCCTCTTAATTGTGCTACGTGTAATTTCTCTTGTGCTATTTTCCCTGTATCAGTCGCCATTTTTTTTTTTCCTTCATTTTCAACCCTCTTCCCTCTAATCAAACTCTATAAGCTCCGTTGGTGCCTTTTTTTTTTTGTTTCGTTACCATTTTTATTATTATTTTCATCATCCTTTTGTGTCTCTAAAACGGTGAGCGTATATAAGCGCGCTTTTAAAAATGGATTTTGAACTAACCCCTTCGCCGCCGGCTTTTGTACGGACATATTGAATTAATTAAAACTTGCTCGTTCGCCATAAATAAAGTCATTAGTGAAGAGCGAACTATGTTCATGCACATAGCACAAAGCACTTTAGAAAAAAAAAAAATATATATATATATATAATAATACCACACTTGATGAACCACACCACGGGGGTATTATATCGATTTTGTATCGGACTGGCTTATCCTATTCAACTTTTTTTTATTATTTCAATATCCTATCTGTATACGAAAAGCTATAAAAATTCCAAAAAAATATATTCATTCAAAATATTAACAATAATATGGAAATAGTCTGACAATGAATAGTTATAATTAGAACTGTGTGGGTGTTTGGGATATAAACGAAATACGATCGGTGCTCTCAAGATCGCTTTTCTAAAAATAAACCGGCAGTCAACGTGTTAATAAAGCATTGACACGTGAAACATGTTCAATATATTATTACAATATCCGTATCTTACGTCATCCCTAATTCATAATATATATATATATATATATATATATATATATATATATATATATAATTTATTAATATTTTTATTTTGATCTGCATATAGTTAATTTATCGTATTTATTCAACATACTCGGTATATTGAAAATGTATTTTTTTTTTATTTATAAAGACAAAACATTCAATATAACTCAAAATGTTACACATTTTTTTTTTTTGAAACATATTTACCAATATAATAATGTTAAACCTTTTAAACACACCAAGATGTGTTTAAAAGGTGATGATTAATTATTGAAAAAAAATTGTAATTTTTCCCCAACCTCCATATTTGCCATATATGATTCCGTGTGTATAACACAAGAATAAAATAAAGAAAACCTTGAAGAATAAGATTAAAGTGCATCGTTGAAAGAATTCAAAACTCTTCAAAATATAAAGTTTCAATCACGTTTTAGAGATTGAAAGAAGCACTGTCAAGTATAATAATATTGAAAATTATACTTTGAAAAAAAATGATATCGATATAGAAGAATAAATATTTTTTTCCAATATAATAAAAAAATTTGATACTTTTTAAACACCGTATGTATAATGCTTACTGTATATTAAAAAAAATATTTTTTTAGATTAAAAAATAAATTACTTCGACTAAAGCACATAAGTTTTTTTTCTTCATAAAGGAAAAACTAAGATTATAAACACGCACATACACACACGCAAACATTAAATATTTTTTATGTATGCGAGTATATATATATATATATATATATATATATATATATAAATATTGAAAAAAAAAGTGTGCGTCAGTCTGCGACCAATTGTATGCGGGGCACGCTCTCACAGTGCGAGGCTTTCTCGGGTCCCATGGGGAACCTGAGAGGGGGGGGGAGCTACCGTCTTTTTTTTTATTCATAAAACAACGACCGAAAAGAAGAAAACGGGTAAAGTCGGCAACGGGCAGCACCATAGAACGGTCCGGGGTGCGACCCGGAGGGTGAAGGGTTAACGGAAACGAAGGTTCTACAACGTCACATATAAAATAACGTTTATTTTTCATTTATCTATTCTAAATAATATTGCAAAAAAAATATATATTAGAATTTTTAATATTTTTATTTATTAATCGATTAATTTTTTTACTAATCATTTTATAATATTCATTCTCAAACGGGAATATATTTATTCTATGTGATAATCTATAATACGCTGTCATGTTTTTAAATTTTTACTATAATATCATTTATAATCATAGTTTATTCATACTGATGGATTATAAAGTCTCTTGTCAACCAATCTTTTAAAAAGATATTATTGAGATAAAATATATCATCACATTGACATATAAATAAATTAACCTTTTGCTTTCGGGACGTTTCGTAACTTTTATATCAATTTTTTACTACTAAACTTAAAATTATTATACATACAAATTAATGTGTAAAGTATTTATATTTTAAAATTATATATATATATTCGTTGTTTAATGGTTTTATATAGAATATATGGATTAATTTAACAAATTTCTATATCTAAAAAAAACAGTATATTGAAGTATACTGATCTATACAATCGATTTATGTTTATAGGGATTAAAAAATTTAAGTAAAGTAATTCTTTCGCAAAGATTGTTAAGTTATGAACAAAAAAAATCAAAGTTTTAATTTCGAAAATGCAGTCCAGTTTGTGGTTAAATAGTTACGAACTAAAATCTTGTCACTATTTAAAACGGTATCATTTTATACTTCATAATATTATACAGAAAGAGTGTGAAAATTCGTTACAAAGAAATTCATATAAATAATTATTGCCAAGCATCGAGTTTTCGCATTAATCTAAATAATAACCAAATGGCATCTGTCGAGTGTAAAGAGTTATATAAAACATGGAAATAAATTTAAATATAATCGAATGAATCGTAAAATGAAACTGAATCGATAATATATTCTAATCAAATTATTGTTTATATGGAACCTTTGCAGTTGTCCGTTCCACGATCCTCGACGGACTGATACAGGACGACTTTTACGATACGAGCCCAAAGGGACACCCGTGTAAAAATCTTTGAGAATCACCATATTAGAAATAATAAAAAAAAAAAAAAAAAATGCTCAAAGCCCGAAACATCACGCGCTCCCTGGGTCTGCGTATCAGAAAACAGAATACCGGCGATGATAATAATGTAAATGCGCTCACGTGCGCGACCTGGGGTGCTCCATACCCCGGAACTCTTCCCTTATAACACCAACACCTACGTGCTACGTATTACCGGCATTATGAAATACGTGTCGGGAATCCGCCCCTCCAGAAAACTACCCCCGATGCATGTGTGTTGCCCCATCGCATATACAAGAAAACACACACTGATTTATTTATTTTATTTTAGGTAGCTTTCCCATGTTTGGCCCAATATCGATTGCGCTCATAGACCGACATTGTAAGTTCTTACGACTCTTCCACTTTTTTTTTATATATATATTCTTTTTCGACATTTGACGTCATTTGTGTGTTTATATATATATATATATATATATTTTTTTCTTTTTTTGCTCTTGTTAAGAGCTTTTCTACTCAAGTTGCCTGTGAACGGAATTCGAGATGAAATGTCGCAAAGTTAACCGCTGCTAGTGTATGTTGTAATTTTCTCTGTGATTGAGTCTGTTTTTGTCGAACGTTTTCCATTGGATAAAAAAAAATACGTGAAAATCATTTGTTATTAAGAAATTTTTAACATTCAAAAAATTTGATCTGTAATTATGATGATGCTCATCACAATATATAATATTTATATATTATTTTTAAATTACAATAAGTGTGACAATATTACTTCTGTGTAAAAATTTACTATACTTTTGATGGATGGTTAGAATATTTTACTACCAATAATAATGATACAAAAGTGCACTGTGGACATTATAAAGTTCTATACAAACTTTTAAATTTGTGTAGAACATTTTTTTTAAATATTAATTACTTGATGTAATCGAAATAAATTTGAAAACTTCAGATTAGTTTTTGAATGAATTTCCTAATATTCTATATTTGTATTTACAAACTACTTGTATTATAATAATAACATTTTTAACTTAATATAATATTTAATCGAATTCATCATCACTTAACTAGTTCAAGTTTATATAAGTCAATTTGAATTTATTTAAAGATTTAAAAGAGCGCCTCGTTTTAATTGAACGCGACAAATAAGATAAACTTCAGACGGCGGAACGTTAAAAAAAAAATAAAGAAAATAAAAGAAAAACGAAATTTTTCACACGGAAAATCCTTTATTGCCGTCGTTTAATATTTTCCGATTTCGCGGCGAATTATATTATTGCGCACAATAAAAACATAATAATACTTTAATTACCTGGTCGTTTTGTATTTACGCGATCGTTAAACTTTTATATATATATATATATATATATATATATATATATATATATATATATATATATATAAATTATCGTGGTTTATTCGGAATTTATGACGCGCGCGCGCACGCAATTATCAATTTTAATGTTTACACGAATAATTATTCGTTTATATTCGCAATTTACGCGAACAAAATTAATATATGCCCCTCCCCATCCCCTAAAAATGACAAAATCCCCATTGTCATAATCTACCCCTTTTAAATATTGAAATTTCAATCATACATACAACAATGAAAATAATGAATAACAACACAATATATACAAATTGAAAAAATATTATTGAATAAAATAATTAATTTATATATATATATATATATATAATTTAAATTATATAATGAACAAAGGTCGAAATATGTTCGATGCGAATTTAGCGGCTAAACAATTTCGCGGTAATTAAATTTAACTAACTCACGTCAAAATTTTAACATTCAGACCGCTTTTGCGCGAATGAAACGGTTCAAAGCCCGCGCCGTTCTGTTTAATGTCGAAAATTAATAAATACATATTTCGATAATTTAATACGTCTTTAATTAATCTCAAAATCAATCTTCGTCGATTACGCATGAGAACAAACGATCGAAATATTTTATATAATATTTATATAATATATAGTATAAACAGTACGAATTCGTATACAATTACACTTCTAATTTTTATATATATATATATATATATATATATATATATATATATATATATATATATTATAATAAGTTAAAATATTCATTATTTTATACTCTCAAAAATTCAAACGATAATTAAACTTCATATACCATATATGAAATAAAAGGCATATATAATAAATTATAAATAGTCGTCACAAAAGGGTTGTAATTCTTTGTTATTCACTATTGCATAACATTTAAGAAACATTCTTAGTAAAAATAGGTATTATTTTCTGAAAGAAGAAAATAAACGAATTGTATATACCATAGTAACTGATTCTATATGATCGTTTATACTCTATATAAGTTTTCTGCTTTTTCGAATTTTAACGGTAACATATATACTTCAATATAAAAGATTCTGCTCAAATTCATACAATCGACTCTTCTATTTTTATTTAATTAAACAAAGGCAAACAAACACTTTTCTCAGATTTTTTTCGCTTTATTTTGATATTTTTTTCCTCTATTCTTCGAATTTCGCATTTAATCGAGATCGAAAGGGGGGGGGTAACATTTCGATACAAAAGAATCGAGGGGGGGGGAGAACGGGGTGGAAGCCGAAAGCACGAAATTATTCACCTTTGTCGAACAAGGGAAGTTTCCGTTAAGAATTTAATCCATTTAAAAGTTCCCCACTGATGGGAGCTTGGGCAAATTGAATTCATCTCATCTGTTCGAAAGCTTCATATGAAAAGACTTGAGAAAATTATACGAGACGAGAGGGCGTCACTAAGATGATTTTCATCGCGACGGAAAACCGTCCCTCTAAAAAGACGTTAAATTTAAAATACGGCTTATATGTATGTGTGTGTGTGTATTTTTATATAAATATACTAATATTGTGGACGATAATGGGATGTACGATATTTATTTTAAAATGATGTGTCAACGTCTTTCACTTGTGAGACGTTTTCACATTCGTACAGTGATCAAAAAGTAATAGAAATTTCTTTTTTTTCTCGAAAGAATTTTTACAAAATAGTTACGATAAGATATTATTATATTTATGCCAGCTCTTCTTCCAGTCATCATCTATATTTATAAAGTTCTCTATATTATACAAACGGGGCCATGTTTGGTGAATATGAAGGATGGTAATTATTCTTGAAATTAAAAATTGATCTCTTGTTTTTTATAGTCGTATCGTAATTAAAATATTGTATTATAAAAATATATTAAATCTCATAAATTAAAAAAATATATATATATTATGTCATGATATATTATATTATATTCTATATTTACATGCAATAATAATGAAAATATTATATATAATAAACATTTTGAAGATGAAAATGGAATAAAATACATAAATCTGCCATTTTATTCGCATTAAATTATTTTATCGACAATATACAGAAAAAAAAAATAAAAAATGAGCGGATGAATATTCGCTTTAACTATTTTTCGGTTCTGATTCGATTATCGAAAATCCGCAGTCGAATTCCTTCACTTATATATATATATATATATATATATATATATATATATATATATATATATATATATATATATATATATTTGTCAATGCATAATATAATACCGCAAACAGGACAAATTGATTCGAATTCAATAGGAATCTATATTATTCGTTGTTTTTAAAATATAAATTTTTATTTCGTATATAATGCCATATTATATATGTATTTTTTTTTTAATTTTTATGGAAAATTTTATAACAATTTTCTCTTTTATTCTCTAGCTTGTAGTACATTAATGTCGGACACGCATCGGCCAACAAAGTTTCGCGAAAATCAACATGAAAGCATTAACATCCCCGCGGACATGGTTCTGCATAAAAATTTTTCAGAAAGCTCTCGTCAGAGTCGGCGCCAACTTTTCGCAGCTGAGAAAAAAAAAATAAAAGAACAATTTCAGCTGTGCTGAAACGAAAAATAAAAATTATGAACACGTCGCTAGGCACGGGTCTCGTTTTAAACGATGAAATGCAAGCATTAGCATAATGTCGTTCTATATTTATTTATTTATTTTTTTTATTTTCTTCTAATATTTTCACCATTAGCCAAATTGATTTTTGAATATGGTCAGATTTAATTTTCAGCAGCGTCGACGCGCACGTCGTAATAATATTGTAAATTCGTGAGAATTTCATCTTAGCATTTAAGTTAATTGGTATGTAATTGAAAATGATTAATTGTTAAAGTTTATGTCGCACAAAGCCGTCAAAACGGAATTAAAAGTTAAAAATGCATTAGAATAATAATGCGATGTCTGAAGGTGATTACAAGTTGTATATTCTGAAATTCGACATTGTTTACACGTCAATCCTGATAAATTCAGCTTTATTAAATAAACATCGTAATTATGTACATTTTCAGATTTTACGCGAACTTTATAAAATAAATCTAATATTTCTGAATTGAAAGTTTTAATAAGTTGTAATGTTAATATTCGAAAATCATACTGAGCAATATTGACGAAATCCATTATCTAATTGCATGGCGAAATTAAAATAATTGCAATGATACATGTCAGATTGAACACCTCTCTGAATGAACACTCGTATATATTATACAATATTTTGAATCGTATGTTTTTTAATGAATATAATTACTTTAAATGCATACTCGTTAAATTGAGAAAAAAGTTTTTTTTGAATAAGAAAAAAATATACAGTGTTGAAAATAAAAAAAAACGATACAAGTATTTTACTAGTTGTATCAATTATTTTAGATCAAATTTGCTGCAGCTTATAGATTTGAAAAATGCAATAAATAACTATGAAAAAATTAGATGGAAAATGCAAAACCCACAACATGTGAAAAAATGACAATAACTGGCATCAATAATCAGTAATTTTATAATAATATATATATAATCTCATTCAATGATTAATAATATTTTATTACAAATCTAGTAATTTTTTGGAGTATCAACTTAAATTGAAGAACTTTTTACATTGAATTTTTTTTTTCTTGTACATTTAGAGTGTTAAATCTGACAGGTTTTACTGTATGTCATAATTATTTTAATTGATATTTTTTTATTAAAATATTATATTATATATGATAGTTTAGTAATGATTGAAATGCGGAAGTCAAAAGTAAAACTAGTTTCAAAGTAACCTTTTGAACTGAACGAGAGAAAATTAATTTTTACTTTTCGAAACTTTCTCTCTGACTCGATTCTATAACAGATGAGAGTTTTCTAGAATTATTTTTAATTTCGAGTAAAATCAACGAATTGCTCTTACAACCGTCTATATCGAATTATTATTATAAATTTATAACAATACATATTATTATATTATAATACGATAGTTTTGACGAATATCTGTTTACAATTATCATACAACAACAACCTGTTTATATTCAAATAGATGTATGTGTGTGTGTAGTTATATTCTAGAAACAATAACATTATAATGACGTACATTCAACCGAAAAATTCTATATAAGCCTTTATAAAATATTTTCCATTATTAATTTTATTTATTATTTAATCAGATTAATCCTTTAATTACAATCTTTTAATATACCAATCGTTGATAATATTCTCGTTTTACTAAATGATTTCTAAAAATTAAAAAAATAGGTATTAGATATTAATATTTTTTGAAAAAAATATATGATAAAATATATTATAATTAATATATAAAATGATTATATTATATTCAAACATACGAGTTAATCATCAATGCATATGCATTGGCAAATATTTGACCCAATTTTCATGATAGACTGATTAAACCCAGATCGAACTCTGTTTATCCAAAACCGTGCTCGGTTATTCTGATTAATAATTTTATACGTTTACATATTAAATTTAAATCTTAAAAAAAAATATATATATATATATATATATATATATATATATATATATATATATATATATATATATTAATATTAAATAACGATCCGAGAATAATTTCTTTATCGGAATATCATGAATAAATTCCACTATAATATTATATTAATATCGATAAACGTTATCCACTTATCGGATATATATATATTTTTTTAATAAAATTATTTATCAGAAATATTTCGAAATTACCCCCCTTTTTATGTTTTTTTTTTCACATCGATTCGTATTTTACTATCAACAAGCTGTGCGAATAAAAGCGTAACGATATTTTGAATCAACATTATTGCTCATTTATTCGGGTTCGATTCGCAGTTCAATCTCGACGAGTTTTTCTTCGAAAATTTTCTCAATGAAAATTTTACATCCGATGCTCTCTCTCTCTCTCTCTCTCTCTCTTCCTTTTTCCCTTTCTGCGCGGCCAATTGTCTTTTCTTTTCTTTCGCTTTTCTTTATTTCATTCTTTCTTTCCTCTTTAACCGGTCGCTCGTTCGTTTTATTTTCACTTATTATTTACGATCGAGCAATGAAATTTGTTTTCTACAGTCATTTTAAAACATAAATAAAATGAAAGAAAAAAGGGCACGCTTCTCCTCTCTCTCCCCCCCCCTCCCCACCTCTCATCATTTTCTGCGCGTCTTTATTTTTATTTTCTTCTATATGTACAAAAATATAAACGGGGCAAATAAAGTGGAAATTCGTTCAAATCGGACTTTACAAATAAAAATGTTCTATTTATTTTTTTCGAATAATATTTTAATTATTTTTTTTCCTTTTTTTATACTGAAAAAAGAACGTAAAAATGCGTATTATTTAAATATCATCAAAGAATATTTAAAGAGTTAATTTTTAATATTAAAATTTAAATAAAAAAAACTTTACTTTTATGTTTAAAATTTTATTTAAATATATCTATAAATTGTTTTCTATTGAAATATTTAATATATAATTTATATTTTAGCATTTAATTAAATTTTATAATTTGATGTACAAAAATTATTAATACATCATATAAAACAATACATTTCTATTTATAAATTTTATTACAAAGTAATTTATATATTTATTTCTATTTTAAATAACATATTAAAAAATATAATTATATTGAAATTCTAAATATAATAAAAATTAATGGATCAAATCTTGTTTTAAAAATATTATTTTAAAATCGGATATAAATCGTAATATCGGATATATTTCGTAAATTGAAAATAAAACTCGTTTATTGAATTATTTTTTTAGTGTTAATAAATATTTTTTTATGACTTATTCAATATAATATATTAAAAGTTTTCCTAATTCAACCCTTCATTGACCGAATTCTTTAGGTTTATTTATTTTTTTTGTATTTATATAATTATAAAATTCCAACTTTTCAACATTTTGTTAAAAAAATCATCATCATCAATAACAACAACAACAACAACAACAATAATAATAATAAAAACGAATTTTATTTAATTCTCTCCCGGATATGTGTTTCGATATTTTCATGCAAATGTAAGAGCGTTTCAAAAAGCGCTAAAAAAAAAAAATAAAACTCGAAACGGCATCGTTTACGGAGTGGTCCGTTTTCACAGTCCTTATTAATAAATTTGACTTTTCGGCCGTAAGGTCGAATTGCAAAATTCGAGTCGCACCCGACGACCACCGAAATATGGGGAGGTCGTTTTATTATTTTTAACCGTTTTGAGAGAACCTTCGCCGTCGTCGAAAATACGAGAAACGTACCCCCAATTACCATTTTTGAACCCCGATTCGACGGTTTACTCGTATATTATTATTGCATTATATATATATATATATATATATATATATATATATATATATATATATATATATATATATATTCTTTAATAAGGGTGTGGTATTCGACGTCGGGAAAGGGTTAAAATTAACCGTAGGCGACGGGAGTGTGCCGCACCGTCTGAAATAACGCGCTTTTAGTGATGCTGAAGTGATTTATATCGTCGCCATGATGGCAACTTCAGCTGAAAATTTTCTGGTGTGAGGCTTCTTCTTTTACGTTCCACTGCTTCATACCGCTTACACTTCAGCTTCTTGCGTTGAACGCTAAATTTGGTTAAGAATCAGGGATGCTGAGTCGACAAAAAAAAAAAAATTCGACTCCACTTATAAACGACTCATTAGATTATTGTTATAAATTTATAATCTAATTTTAGTTTGAAAATTTCAATAAATATATTTTTTATTTTAATATTTTTTAATTAATTTTTAGAATAAAATCTATGTATATATATATAATATTTAATATAAAACCAAAATTTATAAATTTTAATTAAAAATAGCATAATAAATTTTTTCATGAATGGATTTATTTTCATATTATTAATAAAAATAATAATAAAATAATTCAGAATATATTAAACTATAAATTAAAAGTATTTCAAACAAACTTGTTTAAAAATAAATGTATATTTTCATTCGTTTTACATTGAATATTTATATTAAAATATGTTTATTTATATTTACAAATCAATGATATATTATTTTTGATTTGTGATTAACTATTAAATATTTATTACTAATAATTTTTATTTAGACGATTTTATTCTATAATAAATTAAACTTTCACCTACGATTTATAAATCATTGTTTTATTATTATTTATATATGATGAAATAAATTGAATTTAAAACAAAAATATCCTTATATTGATGGTTGAATTTTAATATGAAAATTTTTAATGTGAATAAAAAGGACTGTTTTTTTTTTCAAAAATCAAAAACTCAGACTCCACAACCCTGCTAAATAATAATATAGATTTTAAACACGCAGAAGTCTCCCTTGGCGATTTTGAGCGGCATTAAACGACTCCAGAGCCCTTAGATGGAAACCGCAGACCTCTTTTAACCCTCCCACGCCCACATTTTTTTATCATCTTCATTTTTTTTTATTATTATTATTTTTATCGGACCCCTCCCCACTCCGCCCACGCCCCGCAGGCGTTTTTCGCTCCCTTTACTTTCGGGATCAAATTTAATTTGCTATGATATCTCCATCTTTTCTTTGTTTCTGAACCCCTCAGGGTTGCTGCCGCTGTTCTTCCTAATTTTTTTAAAGGTGTCATTTTTCACGCAAAATTTTGCCCATTTTGCGTCGCTCGTCTATTCATTTTGTCCGGTTTTTTTTTATTATTTTTTAGTTTGAGCCCTTCTTTATATTATTATATTTTAAAATTATATTATTTTTCTCGGTTCGCTTTATTGTTCATTTTGTGCGATGCATTAAAATGAAGTATGTATTTTGTGGCAGTGTTTATGATGTAAGTGCGGTTTTATTTCAAAGAGTATATTTACCAACACCCGGAACAACGTCATTGTTCCCCCCTCTTAAAACTCTTGTTTTTTTTATAGAATAATATAAAAATAAATATATTACTAGCATTACAGTTTTTTTTTTTTTTCAAATTTTTGACCACAGCAATAACAAAATATTTAGAAAGCGTTCATCAAATTTAAAATAAATCAACAAATTTATAGATTTAATTTATATTTTCCAAACATATTTTTTAGAAATTTTTATACTGAAATCTCATTTACACGTGTTCAAAGAGAAAAAATATTGAGAAAGTTTGGTAACAAAGTTAACAATTTAATTTAATAAAATAAATAATTCATTAAAAATATTTCAAAAAATTGAAATATACTCTATATATTTCAATTTTTTATAACATTATTTAATTTCACCAATTAAAATATAAATATAAAACTAAAGATAACATATAGCAAGACTAATACTTCTGTATTATTTTGTATATATACTCATAATTTAATCAATAGAATAGATCGAGAAAATATATTTGTCTAAATTATTATCCCATTTTTCGACTTGATATTTGGAAAAGTCACTAGTATAAGATCCTCGAATTTTTGCATAGAAGAGCAATAATTTATTCACTTCAAATCGCAATTAGATCAAGAAAAAAATAAATAATGTTCTCAGTATAATATTTTGAGTTTACGTTTTGAAGTAAAATTTAAAAAAAACTTCGATTTTGCGATTTTCCATACAAAATTTTCGTTTTTGAAATTGCGGATTTTGTATACAGAACAACGTCATACTTTATTTAATATATTATGATATTATACATTAATTCGTGATGATTTTATTACATACGTATTTTTCATTATTTATATATATATATATATATATATATATATATATATATATATATATATATAGATTTAAATATAGATATAGATAATATTATAAAAAAGGTGAGGAGATATAAAAATTTCGTTTAATTTTTCTTTTATATTTCTTTCTCGCGAAATTTTCCTGTTATCTATTCAAGTTAGAAACTTTTGGGATCGATTCAATCATAAAGGGTCCGCGAGTGCGATATCTCGAAAAGAAAACAATCTCTCGTTCTACCGAACACGGCATGAGCTTATCGTACGTAAAACCTGTATGCAAATCAGGAGGCGTCCTTCAGGACCTCTATCCGTTTCAGCAATAAGGATGCGGAAAGGAAAAACAAAGCGTAATGCATATCTTATGAGCTGAAGCAGCTCGCTCTTCGCGAATTCATGGATGAATATTTATGCGGACGAGAGAGCCGGTTTTCGTGGTTTCCTCGCCCAGATATTGCCACAATCCAGGGACGATTCCTGATCTTGCTTAATTTCGCTCTTTCGTATACTGAATAATCCTCAAAACTGCTATATTAACCGGAACAAACTAACATAAAAATAAATAAATAAAATCATTTCTCTCATACATATTTCATTCATTTTTATATTATCAAACGCTAATCGCGATTTTCATTTATACTTGAAACGAAAATGGAATATTTTATTATAATCGCAAAATTTAATCTAGAATTTTCACGAGCCGAATCCATTTAGTTACATTTTCGCATTAGCGATCGTATAAAATAATCGACGCGCGATTTTAATTTATCGCTATATATTATCCGGTTACTATTTCCATGTAATAATAACTCATATTTAACAGAATGGAAAGCTCTCGACCTAAAATTCTTTATTCGTATCCATTTCATTTGTATTAAACGCGGTCTCCGTTCGACCACCACAACCCATTCTGTGCCTCGTTCCCCAAAAAAAGGCCACCCCTTCAGCAGAATGATTGAAAGAACTTCAAAAGCCAACCACTTCAATCGGAAACGTTAATGGACACACTCTCCATCCAATTTGTACGTTCGAAATACATTCACGAATTGAATCGTATATAATATAAGGAGTTTTAATATATGTATATATTTACATATATTATACATTTCATAATGTGTATTAAAACCGCCAATTTATTCCATTTCAATATCATTATCGATAATAAACGATCGGAAATTTCATTTTGAAAAATTCTTGCCGAGCGATTTTCGTTCGCGTGACGTCGAAATTATGCGTATTCAAAAACCGCAAATCTATTCTAAACCGAGAACTGTTCATAAAAGGCATTGAACAACATAATATCTATAAATTACACCGTTTATATGTAATTAATATAAATTTTAACCACATAAACTGCTGATAGATTTAAATTTATCGTATAACACTACAAATGTATAAAAAAAAATTCATTGTTACAAGTATTAAATAAAAATTATCTGTAGATCTAACGACTTGATTTTTATACTATAAAATTTCATATAATATTTCTACCAGTATAATTAATAAAGTATTTATTTGATATTTATAATTAAATTCATTAATATATAATATTTTTAATTGAAATAATTATATAATAATAAAGCACTCGATCGTTGACTTATTTTACTAAATAAATCATAAATCACGTTATGATATATAAGAGATATTTAATTTATATTATTAAAAAAAATGGGATTTTTTTTTATATTTTCTATGTTTGATGTTAACTCAAACATTCATTTTTAATGACTAAATGAATGTTTATTTGAAAAATGAAAAATATTTAAAAACTCCTTTTTTATGAATATAATATGAAAAATGTACATCGAAATTAACGACGTTCATATAAATTTAATAATGGATAAAAATTAAATATCGACAATATATAGAATATTTTGTATTCATTATTTTCATATATATTTTGAAAATATCCGATGTTTATTAATCATTTGCATTTCGTATGTAATTACAATAATTCTATATAATCATAACACGATAATTATCAATTATTGCGATCGATTACATTTTCGTAACACGTTCAAATTTCATTCACTAAACCGCAAACTAACCGAACGCCGACGCGACGTTAACATTATCCGGCTTATTATTGTAAATATTCTTCAACCGTGAAAGTTAACACTGTAAGGTTTTAACTGTGTAACATAATACGATTTGTGCACGGAACATTTCACAGTTTGTCACAGTTTAATAACGAAACACGGCCATCGAATAAGGCGTCGCAATGTTGCGTTCGCGTCCGACATGCGACGCATTACGACGCGTCGTTATTATCGTGCGAATCCGTAGAGCTCGTTTTAACCCACTGTGCTACCGTGTCGCGGTTAATTTGAGAAGTAAACCGAGCATGTGAAATTTATCAAAGCGTTCGCAAAGTTTAATATGCAAGCATAAATTGACGATTATGACCGTCACATACACACACGCACATTTTATAAATAAAGGTAATTATTTTAGATAATTATCTGAATTACTTATATATATATATATATATATATATATATATATATATATATATATATATAATCAATATCTAGTATTATTGGAATTTATATTTTTTTACATAATTACACAAGTTACACTGTTTATTTATTAGTATGTTTCACTGGTAAAAATCTTATAATTGATATTTCGATCACTTTTCAATATTCAATTGAGCTGAAATTTTCAATGCTTGTTCATTATTGATGACAATGTACGAATTAATTAACAGATTTTTCGATTAATCAATTATTGTCAATTTGTTGATTAATTTTTTACAGCGATTTTTTTTTTAATTATTTCAAAAATAGTATTGACAGATAGTTATATATTTTTTTCATATTTTAAACATCAGCTTTATTATATAATTATTTGATGAATAATATAATTAAAAATTATATAAAATGATTTTTAATGAAAAATATATATATTGGATATACAGTATAAAAATTTTAAAAATACCTACAAGCAAATTTTTATTTTCAACAACCAAAATCAATTTTTTTTTATAGTATTGTAAATATAATATAAAAATATATATATATATATATATATATATACACGAAATAATTCTCTTTCATATTTAATTATAATATCGTATTACAAAGGCAATAAGTGCATATTGTATACGTTGTCTTTGTGAATTTTCATTTTATTTTTAATGTCGTTACGCTGCAAGCGTGTTGTTGAACAGAAGCTGAGATTTTTCTATCGCGAATCGAGAGAAGACAAAAAAAACGGCCATCTCACTACTGCTTGACATTTTTAATATAAAAATATATAATTAAGTTCTTCTTGAACTAACGTTAAAGACATTTTAATAAATTCTTTTGTTGTGTATGTCTCTAACATCAATTTACCTTCAACGTACACTTAATTTAAAATACATCATAGCAATTTTATTATGAAAATTTCTAGTACTATATATAAATATATATATATATATATATATATATATATATATATATATATTAAAAAAATATATATTATAGAAAACATATATATATATATATATATATATATATTGTTGAAATGTATCTCTTGTTGCATACTAATGAAGCTTTACATCCTTTTAATTAATATTATACAATATTTTAATCAAAATATGTTGCTCGATTCGTGTCATCAACGTAGTTAATAATTTCGAATTAATTAAGTTTACCTAAAGTATTAAATTTGTTGGAAAAGTTTTTATCACTCATACGTTTTGCTTATAAATAGATCGAACTCTTCATTCATCATATATTTAATATAAATCGTAAACACTATGTATAATTAATGAATTAATTATATTATATATTTATATAAGCAACATTGCAAAATTTTTATTTTATTATATAAGTGAATGAAATGGTAATATAGAAATGAAAGATAGATTGTATATATGTAAGTATTTATTTTATTTGAAAATTATGAATATTATTTTATCATGCATAAAGAATATTATTATATCCTAAAACTTGATCCACACTAAATAAACGTTTTCACAAATATTTTAAAATGAAAATTAATTAATTTATAATATTATATATAATTTTAATCGGGTTAGATAAACGGATATATATTTAGATATATTTGACATTCGCAAGTGTAGGATTATATAGTATGGTCAAGTGGAGTAAAGGACTGGAGAACCCGAGACACCAGATATGTGGCACCAACTCGCTTTGTGACGTTGACAAAGCGAACAAAGGCCCAAAGGTGCCCTCGGGGGCTCCGGGGGCTCAGCCCCGAAACGGCGCCTTCGCTCTTTCAATATGAAAACACTAAACTTACATATATGCGGGCGTATCCATTGTGCTTTCTCAAACTTGGCTAGTTTCAATTTAAATCCGACATATGCCGGAAGTGAATACAAACGACACGTTTTTAAATTATCCCCCTTTGAGCACATATACGCTTTCAATGTTATATTTGGAAAATTACATTCCTTTGATAAGATTACTGGTTGTATTTTTAACAACATTAATATTTTGCTATCAATATTATATATAGTATATATCACTCAACCACCGTATTTGCTCAATTTGACTCCATGTGATTTTTTTCTATTAGAAAAACTTAAATATCTACTTCAGAAAACGCGCTGTGTATCGATTTTGGCTATAATTGAAAACAAATAAACAGATAATACAAATGGCTGCTTAACACGCACTAGTTGACATACTTCGCTCAAAATTTACACAAATGTCAAAGAAGGTTGTTTAATATAAATTTAGAAAGAAAATATTAATTTAAATTTTATTAATCTGGATCAGATTAATGTAGAATTGATCACACGACTATTTTATTAATATATATTATCATTCACTAATAAGTGTTAAATAATATTTGATAATTTTCTAATAATTAAATATATATTTAATATATTTATATTTGATTATAAAATAAGGATATTTAAATAATTATATTTACTTATAAAGAAGGCACTCTAGTCTAATTAAATATAATTTTAACAAATACACTCTGTTTTCAAATCCCCTCATTTTATAGTTGAACAACAACGCGTCTGCGTGCGGGTATCTTTTCCGCATTTTCTTCCATTTTCCGCTCACACCGCGGGCGAACTGCCATCGGAAAATTTAATAATAATTCGTAAAGTTTTTCAAAAAGGACGAAGCGAAACGGGACGAAAAAGGAACCTCGAACGGTGTCGGGAAAATAAGGGGGAGACTGGTTGGCAAGGAGGAGAGAGAGAGAGAGCGAAATAGGGGAAAGTGGGAAAATGAGTCGCCCAGCAAAAAGGGGGAGACGCGGACGCGTAATAAGGACCGGTCGGCAGTGAAGTTGAATCGCGTAAATCAAACGATTGTTAGTGAAACTTTAGGGAGGTCATTAACAGGCGTGTACCATACAAATATTTTATTGCGGTCGTTAGACACTTTAAAACGCCACCGGACCCCTGAATTATTCGAAAAACTTCGTCTTAGGGGCACACAAAAGCGCAGCCCGCCCACTGCTCTAGCGGCTGCGGGGTCTGTGTCGTACGCGAAAATAGGGGGACGGTGCGAAACTCTCGCGATTGCCCCGCGGACATTTCGGTTTTTCTCGAGTATAGAGTAAAAAAAAATAAGCCCCCCGGAACTAAATCTTACTCTCGATGGTGGAAAAAAAAATTGTGTAACGACCCACGCGCTTATAGAAAAAAAAAGACGACATTTTCCAAAAAAAAAAAATATATATATATAAAAGCGAATGTCGCACGCGCTCTACTATAATTTATTCGCGATAAAGCAACGCTTTTTACACTTACTTTCCGTTTTTTTCATTCTTTTTCTCAGTGTGACGTTACATACACTCGAATTATATGGTTTAAGCCGGATCCACATCCACTTTGGGTCAATAAAAAGTTTGGACGAGCGCGACTGAAATCTCGTATATATCACGAAAATAACTGTAATTTATTATTATACCTTTTATTTATTAGTCATACTTTATATTGTGAAAAATATACTTTAAACTTATTTTGAAAATTCTTGAGATGCTGAACTTCTTCGATCCAATCTCACAGATTACTTAGTCATTTTTTCTTTCATCATCAGTAGCAAAAATTCATACTTTTAAAGAATTTCTCATGATGTGATAAAAATATTTAAGTGTCCTTATTTTAATATACATCGCAAGCATACCTTCTTTTAATTCAAAAATACAATATTATATATATATAAATTTTTATTTTAATATAAAAGAAAACTCACGAAAAAATTAATAATTTTTTGATCTAAAATTTCTTATTTTTTTTATCCAATACACAATGTGAACGATAAATAGTGGTATAAAACTTATTAAAATTAATTAGTATAGCAAAATAATAATTATATATTTATCATCAAATGATTTGTCACCTGATAAACGTATCGTTTAACAATGATGTTATAACAACGTTTATTTATTAAACGTCCATTTATTTTATATATTTCGCTCGATTAATATTAATTCGTATTGATGTTTATTATATATTCAAGCATAAAATATTTCATAATATATTGAAAATTGACATATGCGACTAAATGAAACGTAGTTATAAAATTAAATAATATAATAAATATTTATTATGAATGTTTTGAGGCCGCAAAAATAAATAAAACTCGAAAATGAAGCGTTAATAAAATGTATTAAAATCGAGAAGTAATTTTGTTCTTTTATATATTTTCATTTCATAATATTGATTATATATATATATAAATATATATATATATATATATATATATATATATATGTATTATTGCTTTATGAAATTTTAATATTACAGAAATATATCAATATATCTCATAATAAAGAAATGAAATAGGCTATTTATTATTTATGTAATACAAATAATAAAAATATATTCAATAAATTGTCTTATAATTCATTTTTTCTTTATTTATTTACTGAAAAATATACATTTCTTCGAGATATTATTATAAAATACGGTCAAGTTTACAATAAAAATAATATTTCAATAATAAATATAGAATCAATAACTAATATATATATAAAAATAAAATAATACAAAAATATATTAATAAGTAACTGTGATATAAATTTAATCAATTAACTGTTAGACTATCGATAATTAACTTTAACTATAAAATACACTAATTTTGAAAAAAAAATATTTTAATATTATATATAAATTTTATGTTTAATCGTATATTTTTTTAACATTGAATTAATTAATCTAATTTGATATAACGTTAAATATTATGAATTTAATATTATACAGAATTATTTTTATTATACGGAAAATTAGTTAAAAATATTTTTAAATATAGTGATGAATTAATAAATTTTAATATAAAAATATAACACTTTTAGCGATAGCAGGTGTATTCAATGACAGAAATAACATCATTCCTCATTCGCCTATTATCCGACTAAAATTCGCGCGAAACGCCAACGTGTGAACGCGCCTTTACGGAAAATTTACACGTGAAAATACAACGGGAACACAAAGGGAACACGTGCGTTTTCGCACTATTCCGCGTAAATGGGATTGTGTTTTTTTTTCCTTTTTTTTTTTTGCTCTCGCTGGCAACACCTGCTACTAATGTCCTGTTGAGACCGAGCCGCGACTTAACCGCGTTTAAAATCTGTCCGTAAAATCGCTTATACGACGCAGAAATAATCCCCGAAATGGGCTTGTAATGATCGTTTACTTATATATATATTGCGAATATTATTTATTATAGCGAGGTCATACGACGACCGGTGAACGAAAATAACGATCGCGTAACGCTTTTCCGACGCGCGTCAACTGAAAAAAAAAATAATAAATAATTTTAATTTACTGAAAAAAAAATACTAAAATTAATTATATTTATATATATATATATATATATATATATATATATATATATATATATATGTTATCGTGTAGCGTTTTAATTATAATGTTATCAAAGTTTTACGAACGAGAACGATTGCATGCGGTCGTGGGGTTGAAACTTTCGGTTTACCCCGTTGAAAACTTACCGGTTTGCGAATTTATTATAAATAATCACGTCGCTTTCACACTTGTATTTTAACGCAACGATCGTAATAAATATTAATCTATATACGTATGTACATATGAAGGTATAAAATTTTATATTGACAACATTTTTACACATTTTTGACACCATTTTTGACTGGCTTACAAACTTGTTTTGTATTTAGTTTTATATGTCATTATATCATGTATCGACTAACATCTGAACAACGCCTATAAGTTTTTTTTATGAAAATTTTGGTTCGAAAAACTCATTTTACAGTCGATATAATCGTCCATCGAAGCAATTAAATCAGATAACCATGAATCGATTGTATAATACATCAATTTATTCTACAGAATAACAAGCGTCTTCAAAGACGTTCTACAGTATTGAGGAAGATCCAAATGAGTTCATTCGACATGCTGCTTAGAAATTAGAGTCGTGTCCATTCACTTTATGGAACATTTGGGTTTCGGAATTTACAAAATTCAAATCAACCAAGAATTTAAACCACGTCAACATGAAAAATTTGACCTATGAATTGGTCTTCAATATCATGCGATTTAACACCGCTAAACTATTTTTTTCCGAAACTATGTGAAATCTCTGTAAACGATTGACATTTTGGAAAACAATATTTACCACATTATCACTGATATATGACCTCAATTGTTGCAAAAAGTGATCAAAAATTGGACTTCTTATTTAAACTTTTACCGAGCTAAAGTATCCGGATGCCGAAAATTATATTTAAAAAAGTCAAATAACACCATTTATCTAAATTTTACTTATAAAAAAACACACATATATATATATATATATATATATATATATATATATATATATATATTATCGATAATTAATTAAATTGCGGTATGATATTTCGTTATCGGTTAAAACAAAACTAATATACGAATATTAACCTTATTTATCATTATGTATGAAAGTAATCATGAAAATTTCCTCCTTTATTTTCAGGACCGGCGTATTACGTAAGGCTTCTTCGGTATGAAAGTTACATAATACTAAATGTCTACGACGTAATAAAAAGGGCCATACACGCCAATGTTCAAAGGCGCACTTAACATGCAGGTAATTGACTTTTGATTTAATGGAAACGATGATATTTCGCTACAAGAAGGTTAACATAGAATATTTATGAGGTCACTAAGAGTGACATACGTGCTCTATATTAATAGATTGTATGGTAATTTTAGACATATTCTACTTTATTCATATTTTTTATGTTATCTTTTATTTAACTCGCTTTATGTATAAGTCAAGAGATATTTAAAATTATTATTATGATTTGTGAAACACTTTTATATTCAATTATCATTCATCACTAAAGAATAACAAAACTTATTTATGCACAGAATTATCAAAAAAAAATTTTTTTGTAACTTATTGAATATTTATGACATAATTCTTATCTATTATATATTAGGAATAAGATATAAATTATATCATTATTAGAATTCTATTAAATTACTAAATCTATATTTATTAATTTAATCGTTTAGCATTATTTTTTCTTTTGTATATAAACGTATATTAGAAGTACACACCTTTTTATTATATATATTCAGTTATAGCTATTGAAATTCATGAAAATGTCATCAACATGAACGTTACCTAATAAAAATTATTTTCCATTACATATTCTCACATATATAATATTGAATTTAAATAAAAAATTGGAAAAGCTTACTTTTAAATAGCATCGTCCATACTGTCATTACCATGCTTAAATCGCTCTCATAGTACCGCATTATAACAATGCATTGACGTAAATAGGATCTATTTATGTGTTCATATCCTCGGTACTAACTGGAAGGTTCATGGAACTTGATAAACCAACCCTTGATGTTCGGAAGACAATAGTCTATCCATGGTCTCTCTAGCCGAGCATATTCTATCCGAATAACCCGGTTCTGGTCTGGTCTACGATAGATAGTATAACTTGCACTCGAATAGAATGCATTCAGTAATTGGATGTCACAGTATTAGCATGCTAGAACGCTTCGATACTGAAATTACTGGATTGAAATTAAAATCGAAATCGTTTTTATCTTATCCGGTGGCTTTTTCGAAAACTATCGATGCGATAAAAATGCATTGCAGACGTGTTATTTTAACCCATTCGCTTTAAATGCACGATTTTTTTTTAAATTAATTAATTAATAGTGATTTTATTCAATGAACCGATTGGTTTTATTCTACGTTCGCTTTAAACGATCTTATTATATTGTCTTATAATTAATATAATAAAATTATTAAAGTATTAAAAGAAATGAAACGATATACTTTTAATGAAAAAAATATAAAAAAATTCATATTCATATACAAATTTCTCAAGAAGTAACGCTGTTTCATCAAAATCCATATATTTAATTAAAACACAATTAATTTTATGAACGTTTCAAACGTATATATTATATATATATTTGTTTATATGAACACATTTATATATTTGTAAATGTATGCATGTGAATAAAATTTCAACATATCTGTTTCTGAGTAGTTTAATTAGTTGAACAATGTAACTACTAGTTTGTAGTATGTTGAATCAAACCAAGGTTTATTTGTCTACTATTTCCAGTGATTCGTGAAGTTTTATTCACAATGACTTGTGCACGTCTACGTTATACAATGTGCGTGTTTTATGTTTATGAGTGTGTGTGTATGTGTGTGTGTGCGGAAAATTCATGAGGTTGTATGAGAGAAGGAAAACTTAGTTCACAATTCAATGCGAATTTTTCAATATTGAATATTATCGTTTTTCTCTCAACATTGGAACGTGACGAGTTTCAAAATCGATTTAGTATTTTGCAAAGCCGACTTCGCTCATAATATTTTTTCAATAACTTTTTTTTTCCATTCTTTTCTTATTAAACTGAATATATTCTTTGTATGTATGTATATATATTTTTTTTTCGCTTCGCTTTATATATGCTTATGTAACAGTCATGAAATTAATTTTCCGTATCTGCGCTTTATTTTTCCAATTTTGAAAAATTGAAAATGTTAAATTAGTTTATATATAATATATAATAAAAAAAACAGAAAAAGTTCAAAGGTTACGAATTTCTACCGTTCTCAATATATCGAACATCGTGGTTGATATATATTTATATAAAAAAAAAAAAACTTATAATTTGTAAAACATTTATAATGAAAATATTTATATTTATGATGAAAACGATTATTTAAATATATAATTAAATTTACAATTGTGCTATCATAGTTCGAACGAAAATTTATTTCTAACGGTCTGTTACATCGCGCATGTATTATACTAACAACGGTCTGCTACACAAAAATAAACCCCATTAACCCTGCAGGAGCGAGTGAATTGCGAATGTCGGGGGAGGCCGGGGTTGGCGCCCAATTATCCCAGAGTGAAGTGCCAACTTCCAGTCAAAGTGGCAGAGTAACCCTCAAGGGAGCACCACTCGTGTTTAGTGCTTCGCAAACATTTCGCCATTAATTTAAATCCGACTCGTTGTCGACAAGAGTCGCGAGTGAAAAAAAAAATCGGAAACGAAAAAATTAAGGTACCAAAAATTTAAGACAAAATAAACGCACTGCAAGACACGAAAACGTTCTCTACTTTCGCATCAAGATATTCAAATGACACTCCAAATATATATATATATATATACTGAATCACATTCACAACACAGTTCTGAATATCTATATTTTTACTTGACATATTCACTCAAAATATATCTTATATATTTCGTTCCTTTCCATTAAATTATATCCATTTATTTTTCTCTATATAAAAGTGAAACCATTACGAAAAGTTCATATACGATTATCTTTGTATATTATCTTATATATTAATTAAAATAAAAATGGCAGTTACTTTTAGTTCTGATTTCATAGCATTTCCATAAGTATTAAAAAAAGTCATTTATGTCATTGTATTTTGTATAAATTCCAATGAGAAAAATAAATGCTACAGAAGCGTGTAGAAATTTGGTCAATGTGAAATGATTAAAAAAAATTGAAATATGCCTTTTAGACCTTTTTGATAAACCATGCTCTGAGCCATTATCATCATCATCATCAAAACAAGATCCTTTTTAGACAATGTCGAAAAGTGTTGAAAAGCTTAATTCAGCTCAACAAACCGTATTCAAGACTAGAATTGATGTTGAAATATTCAAGATTAGTGTCACATAAGTTAAATGAAAAAAATGTGAACAATCAAATCATCATATGCACATTTATGCTTGCTTGGATTAAAATCAAGCAAGCATAAATGTTTTGTTTTATTCCGAAAACGTGCAGAACTTTCCGATGGACTTTATACATAATTATAGTATATAACTATTATAAATATTCTAGTTTCATTTATCATTTATATGCAAATAGATGCGACCAAAGAACGAGAATTGATTCGTATCCGATTGACGGATGATTTGAGATCGTCTCCATAGAGTCCCGGTGGCAATAATAAATTACCTTTCGAACCGTTAAAACCGAGGTTTTCCCGCCGAAGAAAACGCATAATTAAAACTTGAAATGAGACACTTTCATCCGGTGACTCCGACGAAATGTTACATCTCCTCGCGAACCTTCTTCACAAACGAAGGGATGGAGGATTAAAAGGACGACGGCGACGCCTTCAGAGAATATAACCCTCTAACCGCCGTCGGCTCATCCCCGAGCTAATCACTCATTGCGGTGATATTCCTTCGAGGATAAGGCTTTAAATGCAAATATTTTCCCGTTGTCGTACTTGTTTTTTTTGTGCTCTCGATTTTTAAATTAAATTTTAAGATATAATCGTGCAGATTTTTATTTAATATTTCAACCATAAATCTAATTAAATATATATATATATATATATATATATATATATATATATATATATATATATATATATATATATATATCAATATAAAGCTTAAATTAATAAAATCATATATTTATCTAAAATATTCTAGTGCTAGCATACATTTTCCGTGACGATAATTAATCGACTCCAATTACTTTTTGTTTGGAAAATGCCGTATAAGTCGTTTAAACGGACCGAGAATTTTGCCAGTAACGCTTTACGTCGCTGCGACGTTATACCATAACAATACATCACGGCTCGTAAACCCGTTAAGCCACATGGCAATGCATTAATAACGACGGGCATCAAAATACAGTATAATATCATTAGTGCAAGTGCATAAGCCCGGATAATAGACATAACACCACACATAATGGCGATTCCACTTAATCTGACACTCAATTCCCATAAACACGCGAAATGAGCCAAAAATCAACATATTTTTTTTATTACGTAAAATCCACTCCATATCACTTGTTTCCTTTTTAAAATATGATATTATATATAATACTGTAAAAAATAAATTTTATTACAAATTAAACGATGAATTCTACAAAGATGATTTTATCTATAAATATTTCCAAATATCTACAAATAATTCAAAAACATCTACTAATTCATAATTTACATAATCAAATTGCCAATCATATATTGAATAATATTTACATATTTAATTTTATAATATATTTTAATAGTTAAATGTATATATATAGAGTTGTAGGAAAAAAAAATTGAAAATTGCCATCAATAATAAACGTGTAGATGTGCGAAAGGCTAGCCAATATATTCACATAAAATATTTTATTGCTTTCATAATACTTTTCCAATAATGGATATTTTATTGTTCAACATCTAAAAGAAATGGTAAATCGTATAGGTTTGGGATTAAAAAATGATATTTAAGATCGATCCTGGATCAACCCTTTACTCGTAATTCATTTCGTTATTATTACCATATATAATTTGTTTATATACATATATATATATATATATATATATATATATATATATACATGTGTGTGTGTGTGTGTGTGTCTTTAATCACAGTGAACACCTAAGTGGCTGAATAGTTAAATTCACTTACCTATATCGAATTATTCAGCAAGCAAATGTTCGAACTAGTATTGTTGCAATTTTAATATCGATTAAATATAACTATTAATTTAAGCAAAACGTTTACGTTTTGACTTAAAATACATTGATAATGTGGCAATACACTAAATTATTAAAAAATAAATAAAAAAAATATTACATAAACATAGAGCTAGCGATTCGATTCCGTAAATTTCGATAAAGAAACCAATTTTCATATATATAAATCATATATTTTTTTTATACGTAATCGGAAAATTTAATTCCGAATTAACAACTCGACGATTAACCCTTAACTAGCGATTTAACATATCGTTAAATTATGACGTAAAAACATATAGACGATTTACATATGGATGTAATATTTAACGACCTATTCGACTCAAATATCAATAAACAAACACAAACATTAAACCGTTATATAATATCACATTAATTATACCGATTACATAATTGTAAATAAACAACGAGGTGATTTTATAACCGTTTATAGAAAAATCTTCAAATTCCCATACGATCGATAATTAATCGAATAGATTATATTTGAGTAAAATATTGCTTATTGCGATTACTAATAATAATTTTCGATCAAATTGCATACTGATTAGTCTATAGTATATTTAATGTAAATTTGTTCGTTTAATCCGCTATTAAAGCAAACATTCTGTTTAATTGGCGTTTATTAATTAAACGTCGAAAAAAATACTTATAAATTATAATATTTACAATCTATAATTGTTACGAGTAAAAAATGAAATAATCATATTTTAGCTATTTTACTGACGAATTATGTACTTTGTTTTATATAAATTAATATCATAAATAAATGTTAATGGCGAAATTGTTAACAATTTATTAAATGTCCTGAAATTTTTGCGATGAATCTTTTGTATTCTGTGTTCAATCTAATAAATCGGTTTCATAATTCACAAAGAAAATCTGTCGATATCAATTTATAACTACTTCAAAAAAGTTTTCGCTTTATCTTTTCATTATTTAGACATCGAATATAAAACCTATATATATTATTATATACAACTTTTTTTTTAATATATAAATTTAATCATCATTTCTTTTAATTTCAGTTTGAAAATATTAAATTAATAGTATTTTAATATATTTTCAATCTTGAAATTATTTCTATATATTAATTTTTACTACATATTCATTATGAAAAATAATGTATAATATTATGTAATATATTAAAATATATTAAAATTCGATATTTTGAATTTCACTATTATTTTATGAAAAAAAAATGTTTAAATCGAATAGTACAAAATAAAATTTTAATAATGAAAAACCAAAACGTTTTTCCGATACCATATGGCAACTCTATTTAAATATTATATTTTTATAAAATTTTACATATTTTATCCATATAATATTCAATATATTATTAAATAATAATAGAGATAACTTCATATATATATATATATAAATAATTCATAATAAATCAATATATTTTAAAAATAAATTATTCGAATATAATATAAAAAATATGTATATATAATATTATTTATAATTGAATTATATATAAAATTATGGATCATATTTTATACTACAGTGATATGAAAAAATAACAAGATTTATAAAGTGTAAAATTATATATATATATATATATATATATATATATATATATATTTGTGTGTATGTGTGTGTGTGTTTCATAATCGATATAGAAAAAAAAATGTATAGATACCTGTGTACCGGTTTTACATATTGTTTTTCTAATATAACGACGTTACAGGTTGCGCATATATACATTTCATAAGGCCTCCGTGATGAAAAACCAACAGTTTCATATTGCGTCGTGTTTTTACGATAAAATTAGAAGCCTTTGTGTTCGCGAAATGATATATAATACGAGCAAGTCATCCCCTTAACCGCCCATCTCTCAACCCATTCATCCCCGATCTCGAATTTTCCTTAATGAACCGCAAATTTAGTCCACTTCTTGTAATCATAGATCCCTTTTTGCAACGGTCGTCAGTCGATTGGATAGCAAACAAATCACCCTTTCGCACCATACTCTTGTCCAGGGGGAGGGGGGATGGATAGCGGAATAGCATCCCCCTTCATTCCACAGTGTAAAACGACTTTATATTTCTATATAATTCGTGTTCATTGATGTTCATCTAAGTTTACGCACGTTCATTTAAAGTGTATTTATAGAACGACAAGGGTTGCAAATGTCCGAAATAACGCTCACGGAACAATGAGTGCACAACAAAAGCAACCCTCGACAATGATATAAAAGCCAGTGGAAAATCGTTATTCAATGCACCTTCTGCAACATTCTCCCTTCTTAATTAGTAATCGGAAATAATTTGCCGATCGATTTTAATCACAAGCTTAAACAATATATATATATATACTAGTGACATTATATTAGAAGTGCACATTTATATATTTAATATATCTATTAAAAGAAAAAAAATAATATTTTTGGTATAAAAATAGATATATCAGATTTTACTGAAATTAATTTAAAATCAAAAAAGTATTAAAAAATCACTATAAAAATAAAATAAATTAAAAATAATTAATTAAAATTATGATGTCGAAAATATTGTTTTATTCCGTTAAAATCGTGCAGGCGAAAAATATGATATATTGCATTAATTGCCGTACCTTAAGAGGTTAGCTGTCAAAATCAAAACAATTTTGAATCGTAAATACTAAAATATTTCACATGAAATTATATAGTAATAAGTGAACTTAGACATGACAAGGATCTATATTTTAAGTTTTAAATATCTTAAATATATTAAATTGTGAAAATAAAGTAGTATTTGACAAAAAAAAATTGCTACACCTCCACCTCCCTACAGCGTTAGCATTATATATATATATATATATATATATATATATTATATTTTTAAAATATTCTATATATGTATATAAATTTAATAATATATATATATATATATATATATATATATATATATATATATAATATTATGACGCAAAAGCGAGATATAATACAAAGGGGCGCACATCCAAAATAAACGATTTAGATAAAGTCTTCACGTTTCGGCGAGACACAATAAGGTATGATGTGTTAAGCCCTAAATGACAGTACAAGACGCATTAGTCAGAAAACCCCTCCTATGCCGCGATGCCCTTTGTTCCACGGAACATCCCTTCGTGTCATTATCATCCCCTTTTCCTTGATCCGGTGTTGCTCTGTGCACACGACTAAGTAGACAATTCCTCGGGACAAATAACCCATAAGCCGCACACAAACCGGCTCCCCGCATGCGACATTTGTATTTTACATGCGGCCCGCGAATAAACTTCCGTGTATATGCGCACATAATAAACATTTCATTGCTGAAGCGAAGTTTTTCAAATGTTACAAAAGGCGACACTGTGCCGCAGACACGTAACAAATGTACAAAGATCAGAATAAATAGTCTATATATTCACAACCTGAAATTATTAGTTCAACACATTTCAGTATGTGGAAAATTCAATAATTCATCATATTCAAGTTTTACTATTTTATACGCGTCAATTCGTCTCGCATTCACTATAAAAAATATATATATTTTTTTAATCAAAACTTAAATCGCATTACGCAATAGCTGCGTAGTTACAAAAGTATGAGCGAATTATAAAAAAGGCGCTCACACCAAAAAAAAAAAAAAGAAAAAAAAAGAAACCGTCCATAAAAATCATTCCACTAAAACTCTCCCGGTTCCTGACGTCATTATTCAGCCTGAAAAAAAAATGAAAAGGAGATGTCTGAAAAAAAAAATAACACCCCCGGCGAGCTTTAACTACAAGTTCGCACATTTTAATTACGAAGACTGAAAACGATGCGAAAATTTCATCGACAAAAGCCGACCGGAGAAAAAGTCCGCGTAATTTTTTTTCACGCCCCCCCCCCCTATCTCTCCACTTCACCGTCACACTTTTTTTTATTTTTCATATATATATATATATATATATATATATATATATATATATATATATTTTTTGAAATCCGCACTCGTTTTCTTTTCGCAGAAAAATTAAATCAAAAAAAAAAAAAGAAAAAAAAACGGAGTGACACCTCCCGGAGACCGCAGAAACCCTTTGCGCGCCCCTTAACCCATTCTCGCCACGGCATAAAATTATACGTCCGCATAAAGCCAGTTGACGGTCGTATTAATCAGAATTAGCGTCTCCGTTGCGGCTTCGTAATGAAATGCTCCAATTTATAGGCGAAATGGGGGGTAGCTGAAATGAATTAATACGGCGGTGGGGTTTTTTTAATGAAAAAATACGACAATATCTGTACGACGATGACGAGTTAAATTTATTATGTTCAATATGAATATGAATCACGATATATGTATATATATATATATATATATATATATATATATATATATATACCATATATATATATATATATATATATATATATATACCATATATATATATATATACCATATATATATATATATATATAAATTTCGATTGCGTATTTTATGAAATATTTATAAAAATAAATAAATTACAAATGTACAAAAATTATTGAGAAATGTTAATTTTCATTATAATATATTCGATAATTTTGAAAATACAAATACTTGTGGTTATCGAAGAAATTGAGTATAACAATTAATAAATTATTTAGCTTTGCCTATTATCAATTTTTATATTGAACCATTCTTCAAATTTCGTTTTATATACGGTGACCAATCGTCCTCCTTTTTTTTTATAAATTAATTAGTTTTGTCTATTATTAATTTTTATATGAACCATACTTCATTAAATGTCAATTTTGTTTTATATATATATATATATATATATATATATATATATATATATATATATATATATATATATATATAAAGTGACCAACTGTCCTCCTTTTTTTCTTCTCCTTGTTATTTTTTATAATTTTTGTGAGAGTTTCAAAACTGAAAAAAAAATTTTTTTTTTCGGAGTCGAACTCAATACTGAAAATCTTTTTTGAAGCGTGATCTCAAAATAGAAGATCTTTTTTTGAATCATTAGAGTTTCGACGATTTTTTCTTTACAATTTAAAAATCTATTCGATGAACCTTAACGCGTCCTCCTTTTCATTGACAAACGTCGGTCACCTTATTTTTATATATATTAATAGATTCAAATATTTAAAAATTATTACTACATAAATATTGAAGAACAATTTTCAGAACTAAATTTACAAATATAATATTAATATATTATATTATATATATATATATATATATATATATATATATATATATATATATATATATATATATATATATATATATATATATATATATTTGCTTAAATTTTGTCTCATTGAATATGTTATTTTGTTTGCCATTGTTATAAATTTTTAACTTTAAACAATATACGTAACACTTAATACAGCGAAATCTTGTGCGCTTACATTTATGGTACTTTTGCAAGTGTTTAATGTAAATGCAACGGCGATATAAATAATTATACAGGACCATTAAAACGAAAAGATAGACAAAGTTTTGTGTGAGAGGAGTTTTTAAGCGCTTTATTCGACTCCGAAAGCGGCGCATATAATTGCTAGATTAGCAAATAATCCACAATTGAAACGTGATTTAATACAGTTACGGCCGTTAAGAGGTTATATAATTATATAAACGTAACATATTTAAATTATTGTTATAATTTACGACGACAAATATATATATATATATATATATATATATATATATATATATATATATATATATATATATATATATATATTTCTTCTGCCGCAATGACCAAAATTTATATAATAAAATATTTTATTATATTATATTAATTTAAAATATTATTAGTAAGAATAATTTAATTGCTAAAATTATGAAACTACAACAATAAGAATAAAATAAGAAAATAAATCATAATGATTATAAGACATACATTCAGAATTATTCACTATTTAAAATAAATTAATACAATAACTTTTATGAAAAAAAAAATAAATATATATATATTTCTTGAGTCTAAAATAAATTGCGTTATTACTGTTTTAAATATATATTATAAATAATCCTTTTGGATCTTTTTTATATTTTTTACTTATTTATCAATTTTTGAAAATTCATATATGGTTACTGTTTTATATTTTTTTTAATTAACCATATATAATCTTATTAGAATTCTTAATTTAATTGTTTTTAAAATAAAATTGTCATTAAATTTTTTAAATCTATATAATATATTGATATATTCTATATAATATTTCATTCAATGGATTCAATTAGTTCGTCATCTATTTTATATGATCTCAGATTTTTTTCAGTTAAAATTTTCTCGAAAGCTTTATTATTTTTGATATAAAATATTACATTCCCTGCGTTATAATTAAGAAATGAATTTTTCTTAACTGATCCAATATTATCCGACTCTATCTTTTTTAAGCTAAATTGACTGTTTTCTCCGTCTATCCTGTGCAAGTCTCGGTCTATCTTATGGTTTTTATCCTTTTCGTCCTTCTCCTTGCTCCGTCACCAGTCTGAAAACTAATTAAAATTGTGACCGGGATCGAATTAAACCGGGATTTTACGGGGCCCCCAAGAAAACTTCTCGAATTTCACTTTGGCTATACCGGAGCCAAAGGGGGGAAGAGGGGGTGGAGGGGCACAACTTTTAAACGTTTCAAAGTTCAGGGCCGCAATAAAATAACGCGATTATCTCGGCAAGTCTTCGATTCGTTGTTTTTTTTATTATTATTTTAATGGCGAACGCGCAAAAAAGACCAGCGACTGAGGAGAAAAAAAAAAACGGAACACGCCGTATATATTATAAAAAGTGAGGCGAAGAAAGACCCCGTAATTCATGGCGGAAACTTTTGCATGTTTATCCTTGTAAAATGAAATATGCTACAGAGATACGATCGTGTTGAATTTTAATTTCGTTATTATTATTTAAAGCATCCGATTTCAGCCGAAAGAAAAATCGGATCTGAAAGAACTCTTACGTGTCGGCAATTTCAGTGATTATAATACATATTTTTTTTTCATTAGAAAAGTCTTACGAACTTTGTTTTAATTTTTTTCTACACAAAAAAAATAATAATTTGGTATCATTAAAATTATACAATAAAATCAAGACAATTAAATATTTATGAAATTAATTAATTACATATGATTAATGAATAAATATTCATTAATCATATGTAAGCTCCCATTTTTTTTCAAATTTTATATGAATTTCACATATATTATATATTAATTATTTTTATACATTTTCTTTTAAAAAAATATATATAAATTAATACAATTTACAAATGTGTCTCTTTCAAATTCATCATTTTATTTATCTACTTTATCAACAAAAAAATGTATTAAAAAAAAAAAAATATATATATATATATATATATATATATATATATATATATATATATAATAGCGAAATGAATATATTTAATGGTAAATTTAAATTCAAAAAACCTATATATTAAAATCAAAATTATAAAAAATATATAATAGTAAAAACAATTATTTATAATACAGATAAAACAACTTTATTCCGAATTCTACAAAACAAATATCCCACTTCATTCTGTCCTTCTATTCAGTCAATGTCCACTAGAGTTTTGACCAACATTAACATATTACACACCCACACACACACACATATATATATATATATATATATATATATATATATATATATATATATATATATAATAACGGAAATAATAATATATGCTCACGTATCAACCGGGAAAGTGGATAAAGTTCATTCGGCAAGGCATCGACAAATATTTCTCATCATCAACAGTGGTGACCAACATTTGGTACGTATTCCGTTCACACAAGTTGCACCGAACGACCGCAATTTCAACGGCATTCGAAATTCCATAGAGAGTTTCGGCTGCGAAATCGGCAACCTAATTAAAGTCAACCCCTACTATGTGTGTATGTGTGTGTGTGTGTGTGTGTTAACACCTTGACATCAACTGTTACTAACTTTGAAACAAGTACGTATTGCATTATGTGTTAATTTATAATATGCTATATGTGTTGCATTATATGAAGGTTAATATATAAAATTTGCTAATATTTTTACTTATCATAAAATAGGTCCTTCAACCTTTTTTTATTTTTTTTTTAATTTTTATTTTCATCATAATTTAAAATATGAATTTTGATATAAACGAATATATTTCACTTGAAATTTTAAATATTGCTTAATTATTCGTTCTGGACTCTGTAAATGAATATGAAAAAAAAATGAAAACATTAGCCCATCCAGGAAGAGAAACGCGAAACCTCTTTGAAGCGAATAATATTTCTGAGAATAAAAATTTAACTGAAAAATATAACCGGAAAAAAAGCTCGTAAATATTTCAGCATAATTATATGCCATGTTGATATGATCATTTTAATATATATTTTTTTTCTGAAATTCAATACGCTTAAGAGCTATATATAAATATATTTCTGGTAAATTTATATAAAATTATATGTTTATTTTTATTTTTTTTTTGTGAATAAACTACAATATTTCATGACGTCATCATAATAAGGTTCTGAAACCGAGGTTTCATAACACGCCCAAGCTGAATAAAATAAAACAAAAGCCTACCCCTCTGAAACAATGGGGAACTCGGCGAACAATTAAAATAACTATAATGCAAACATGGTGACTTGAATCAAGTTTGCGCGCTTATATATAAATAAATACAGTCGCACCCCGCTTATGACACGACGAAAATAAAAAAAAAATATAATATCTACAACCGATTAATTATGTTAAAAATTCTGTATATATTATAAAAGTAAGTAAAGTGAATTTGTTTATAAAATGTAAATTCTGTATTAATTCTTCCAAATTAATTTTATCCCCTTCAAAGTAATCCCTGTTCGATAAAATACACTTTTATCAATGCTTTTTCCAGTCCTCGAAACAGTCGAAATAGTCTTTTTCCGGTATAGTCTTCAAGACCTTCTTCGATTCGGTTTTTATCTTCTCAATCGTGTCAAAACTGCGTCCCCGCATTGGCCTTTTGAGTTCGCTAAATAGCCAAAAGTCGCGCGGAGTCAAATCAGGCGAATACGGTGGTTGCGGAACGATATGAGTTTTTGGCAAAAAAAAAATCGCGAAGAACCAATGCAGTATGACATGATTCATTATCGTGATAATAAAAGTCGGAGATAATTAAACCTTTTGACAAACAAACGCTTGGCAAATGTTATAGTCAGTCTTACCAATTTAGGAAAAAGATAAAGAGATTCCTAATACCCGGTAGTTTGAAATAACAATTTCACCTTACTTTTTGATTACAATAGTATATATATATATATATATATATATATATATATATATATATATATATATATATATATATATATATATATATATATATATATATATAGACCAATACCAACTTTGCATACCGAAAGTACATAAAACGAGTTCGAAGACATTTCGTAGGTTTCGACCGCGACGTTTCCCATTCCCGATTCTTCCTATCTCGGATGCCCCACATCCCCAAGTTTAAGTTTAATTCTCCATGTATTTTGACCTTAAATCTAATTTACGAGCTCAAAACGGCACCGAGCCTTATCTGAGAGCGTCGACAAAGCGCGAAATTTATCGCCACATTCTTATTTCGCTCAGAAGGGTAACCCCTAGTGCGGCCTATGAATGGACTCGATTACACAGGTCTATTCGAATATACTTGGCCGCTGCGAAATTCTAATATTTACTTCAGCAATAATCCATAATAATTTTCCTGAAAAAAAAAATTGATGTTTTTTTATACATTTTTTTATAATACTTCAACTGTTTGTCTGTTTCTCTGGTACAAATCTTGTAATCCATTTTTCGGCTAGATTCCAATATTCAATGTAGCTCAAATTTTATATACTTACTCATTTTCAATGACAATATATAAATTAATTAACATTTTTATCAAATAATTGATCAATTATTAGAAACAATTTAGCTGAATGTTTGCTGAACAGGAAAACTGCTTTTCTTTTCAAATAAATAATTAAGAATTTTCAAAGAAATGAATAATCCATCTATTCTATCAATAAATAGAAATCCAAATATTCACTTTAACAATACCCTAAAATATGTGAAACATTGTAATAAGAGTAAATATGAACATTTGCCGCAATATAAAGAATTAAATTCCGGTTACGAAATCGTATAAATTTCTACTATATAGCAACTATGCGCACGTATATTAATTAATAACGATCGTGTTAATTATTCTAAGAGCGGAGGTTCGTGTCAGAATCGTGTTGTGAAACAATGAAATGATTTATAACCAAGTAAAAAGGGTGAACAGGCCGCATGGAATACGAAGAAAAGATACGGGAAAGGTGTATTTGAAAATGAGCAAATTTTGAAAATTAAATCGCACTTTCGTACGGGCGCTGTATAATGGGGGACGGAGGGGGAGGAGGGGGAGAGAAAGAGTCGGATTTATGGGTTCGGTCCGACGGTGCACTCGAAATGGCGTTGTGTGGTTAACTAGCTATTCTATTCAGTGGCGTAATTGAAAACCAGTCTAAAAGGTCGCAATCAATTTACAATAAATAGTATTGAAATTGGATTACCAAATTATATCTTCTCCACACACGTCTGTGTGTGTGTGTTATATATGATGTGTACATAAGTAAATACAAATACAATCAACCTAATGTGTTTGTTCTAGATTAATGATTAATTTGTGTATACTATCTATTAATTATGATAGTAATGTTATCTTATAAAAAATATAGATTTGAATCTATTATCAATAGAGGATCGGATTGATGTGGTGTTATATTCGGCGAATACGGAGGATGGTAATCAATGTTTTAATGACAATCAAAAGAAATGTAGTTGTACATTTTGACTGAATAAATTTTTACATATCGTTCGCTAATTACAATGAAAAAAAAAATGATCGCAATAAGTACGAGAATAATATCCGTGTAATGGTTCGCGCTTAATGCCAACGCAGAACGGTGGGAATAGTGAATATTTTTCAACTGAGTAATTGGCGAATTATATACTTTCTAAGGAAGCGTTTAAGCAAAATTATATTACATTCTTGAGCAAATAATAATCGTTTGAACGGAACGGAATTCGCATTCAATTCCACTCTGCGCAATCCTTTTTCCACTCATTTTGGTGCAATTTCATTCGCATTTCACGGAGACAAAGAGAAACAGGGAGACGTAGCAGCCTTCTGCTTCGACTCGGCTAATTTAATTACGGACCAAAAATCTTTTCCACGATTCCCATTTCAGACAATTTACAACACACATAACGTACATATATATATATATATATATATATATATATATATATATATATATATATATATATATATATATATATATATATATACATATTCGCTGCGATGGTTCAAAAAATTCCCGGAATCACCGACGACATTTCGAATTGTATTATTGTTGTTGTTTTTTTATCTGAAAATCGATTAAGACACGTCAAATTTTCAATTTATTATATTTTATATAAAATTAATATCTACATTCATCTTAGAGACGATGTTTTAATTAACGATTATATTTTCAATTCTATATCCAACCGGAAACTTTAGAAACATTGGACATTTTATTTGAAATATAATGAGATATTATATCATAAATACTCTGCTCTTGACACCGGTTCATATATTTAACCTTTATTATTTCATATTAAATATTTTGTAATTTTTAATAAATTACAAAAATATTTAGAAGTAATTGAAGAAAGCAATGTTCTGATTGACAAATATTAGGAACTGAACCACAATAAAATATATAAAAAAGTTATTTAAGATAGCTCGAAAAAAAATTAAAGAAATCTGGTACAATATTTTAATTGCAATCAATAATTATATTTAATCAATCATATAACTATTCAAACATTTACAACTAATAAGTAGACTTAATCATAAAATTACAATATTTTTCATATTATATATAAATATTAATATTTATAAAACATTTTACAATATGACTGAAATATATATGTATATTATTAATTTATTTTGTAGCGATAGTTCAATTAACTCTGGAAATATATTTCAAAATCAAATGAGCACAAGTTT
This sequence comes from Leptonema lineaticorne, assembly GCA_024500535.1. Classification (NCBI taxonomy): domain Eukaryota; kingdom Metazoa; phylum Arthropoda; class Insecta; order Trichoptera; family Hydropsychidae; genus Leptonema; species Leptonema lineaticorne. The sequence continues at coordinate 5,666,185 of JANIJI010000003.1, read as the reverse complement.
GAGAAACGTTATTATATGCATTAAAACCAACAACAAGTAATTCTATCTTCAATAATCCGACTTCTCAGTTAATCTGATTATGTCGCAGCTACCACTAATAGCTTATTAATAGGATCATTAATGACCTCTTCATATATTTGAAAAAAGGTTTTCTTTTTTTTTATACATATTGTTTTTAAGGCTAAATATGTTATTATTTCACATTATTTATTATAGACTACAAATTTATCGATATTTACTTCTACTCGTAATAAAAACGAAAGAAATCGTAGATCCATGAACATCATACGAAAGCGCAGACGATAATAGATCTTTTTATTTGGGAAAAATGCAGTTCGACACGTTGAATAATGCGGCCGATTCGTAATAAAAAAAAAAAATCCGGTAACTTTTTGAATAAACGCTTTCGTTCGCAACACAGTTGCGGTATAAACGTACACCTCGACAAAAAGATAGTTCATTCGGAACAAATTATCAACGACGCGACAAAGAAGCGATTATAGCTTTCTTCTCAGACTTTTGTGTGTACGTGTATGGGTTCTTTTGTGAAAATTTTTCCGCTCATTTAACGGTCGCTCTTGCGCGAAAGTCCTGATTTATCATTTTCCCGGAGCGCGGAAAATTGGAAAATTTACGGGAAATCGCGCGGCGAATCGCTTTTGAAAACTGAACGCTCTTCGGTGGCCAATTTCAAAACGAACGCTGGATCGCATAAGGAAAGCGACTGGATACCTTATGTCCTTTTTTTTTCTTCACCTTATTCTTTGTCTACCTTTCATTCTGTCAAAATCGGTTCAAACTTTATACAGAACAATTGTTCTCAAACTTTTTCATCTTAAAAAAACTTTCAATTTTAACATAAAAAAAATACGCAGTATCTAATTATTCGTAAAATTATTGATAATATTACAAGAAAAAAATAATAATCAGAATTTAAAGTATTCTAATGATTATATTTTGAGAATCTGAGATTTTTTTGCTATATATCGAACATGTTATATGAACGAATCAGTACCAAATCGAGCTCAAGATTGAATATAAACTTTTATGGTCGTAAACTCCACGTGTGTAAAACAAATGACGTGTAACGTTATAGCAATTGAGTCATGGAAAAATATTTGAACTCTTACGAAAATATATCTTGATCTAAAAATGCAGTAAAATATGCAGTAAAGTACACTTCGTAAATTCATAAACGTATCGATTCTGCAAGGCTGCATACGAAATACATATTTTATTCGTGAAAATATAACGCTGAATAAATTGACTATATTTTCACAATGAATAATTTATATTATTTTTTATACATTATATAAAAAAAAAACGTACAGCATATGAAGAAGACCATTTTTAGAATATTAGATCCGATTTTTCCGATTCATTCATGTGAAGGTCGAATAAAATCCGGATTTTGAGATGACGTTTTAGATTTTACGAGATTGCCACTGTGACGTGACTCCATCAAAATTAGATATACCCTCATATATACACACACATATATATGTTAACATTTTAATCTATTCGTGTATAATATATGTATGTGTGTGTGGATAGTTCTAGAATAACATATCACTTTCTCAAACTACGATTTTCGACAAACTACATATGCAATATTATTCAGTCTTAGCACAACATATTCTATGTGTATAGTGAATATGGTCAAAGTAAATTAAAACGACGCTCCGCCACTTTAAATATAAGGATTTGTAGTCCTTTATAATTAATTCACTGCTGAATAAATTATCGTGAATTATTTTATTTATTGCATATATAAATTATTCTGACGTGAGCGTTATAATGTTCGTATTATATATTTTCTAGTAATTAATTTGAAAAATTTTGTAATTATTATATAAGAATGATAAACAACATTATATATCATTGATAATAATTTAATTTACATTAGATTAAAATAAATTCAACGAAATCTAAATTTACTAGATTATAATGATGGTGATTTTTTTTATATTTAGAATTTTGACTACACTTAATGTTAAAAAAAATATTCACATACAAATAATCTACGGAGACCGTGAATATTTAAGCTTACTATATAATTTAAAAAGCATTTTTTAATTTATTGTCGCTAAATTGTTAATTAATTTTAAATCTGTTAATTGTTTCATATATTGTCATTAGTAATGAATAAATGTACTAAATTTTTTTGAAGTACTTGAAAAACAATTATAAGATTTGTATCAGAAAAACAAATATATATGTATATTATTAATTTAATATTCGATCGTGTGAATAATTTATCAATAGTAAAAATTTTACCGAATATTATATTTATTACGAATTTCGTTTCAAAATATGTTAAAAAATAATTTTATAACAAATAGTGAAATTTTATTTATTGTAATAAAATTTAAATCGTCATATAAAATATATACATACACACGACATTATGTTACAATATCGTCATATATCCGGAAAAGTGAGTGAGTCGAAGCGTAAACCGGACCCAAACGAAAATCATTTCATGTCGTATTGAGCATTCCTTTGTGATGCCGAAAGTCGGATGAGGCTTATCTCGTTCGCAGGGACCTACATATTCAGCTTTCAGGATTTTGATCCATTTCTTATTAATAAATATCGGATCGTACCCATACCAGTTGCCTATACTAAGGGCTTTCCAGTTACACGTTTCGAATGTGTGAGTATGCGAAAATATAACGTGTGTATATATATGTTTGCAAATGATGCGATTTTCCTTCGGCAAAATTTCCACGTTTCCCGAAAGGGCTTTCTCGCGAATTATTTGTACTGCGAATATGTCACATATGTTACTGTGAAAATATTACACAGCCTCCGACATGAGATTTCGCCCAGGCAACGACTAAAACGCTACGTATGAAATACGGTCGTTTTTCGAATCAAAGGATTCGCCTTCGAAGGATTTGTGATATATTAATATATAATATATGTACATATATATATATATATATATATATAATATATATTGTGAATTTATATTAAATACATATATATTTTGTAATCGGTTACGACATATTTAAAAAAATTTTCTTCAAACACAATTCGTCCGTCATAGAATTTTTTTTTTCAAATTAATATATAATTTCTAAAATATAAATATATATATATATATATAATTAAAATATCAATTTTTTGCACGTTTTATTATAATTAATTAAAACGTTAAATTTTATATTAAATTAAACGTGCCTATTTTATTCCCTTCACTACTTAACCTGCTCGTTTTAAATTATATTTTTTTTAGTCAATATAACTACTCCCTTGTGTGTCTTAAAATATAAACTACACATTTTTAATTTTAAAATTTTCATTACTTTCATTATTTATATTTATTAAAAAAAATCTTTATTATTATTATATATCTCTTGATATTTTTCATAATAGAATTAAATTATTTAATATCACTATATATGAATTTTTGAATATTGCGCAATTAATTTTAATTATACTTATTATTTCTAATAATTTCATCACTATATATATATATATATACATTTTGATTATTATTTATAAATGAATATATTATACTTTATATGAAAATAATTTTAAAAAATATAAAATTTTAACACTCAATCGATAAATTTGTACTGCAGTATATTATTATTGATTGCCCACTTCGAATAGGACACCAAAAAAAAAATAGAAAAAAAATAGTTTTAATATCGAAATCTGTATATTACCACTATATTGTCTATGGTGTGCGAAGTAAACAAAACAAGGTTCGAAACCCTCCCTTTATTGGCTTCTTTCCTCGAGCGGAATAATATTTGGATTGAGCACGGAATAATGTTTACGCAGCCGCGCTATTTTTCCACTATTTTACTTTTTTTTTTTCTATTTTTTTTTATTCTTTATTCTTGTTGTCACCGGACAAGAGAAACGAAAGTTTTTTTTTTTATTTATATATATTTTTTTTTACAAGTGGAACCCGTGTGCGAATCCGTTCGCGGGTCCAACTTGCGTATTACATACAACATTAAAAGTGTACACATTTTATCGAAATAAATATAAAATTAAAAACGTATAAAAAATTACTTCAAAATAAAACAAATATAAAATAGTAAATCCTAATTAATTTAAATCATGATTATAGAAGAAAATATTAATATTTAAAATTGTGTATATATATATATATATATATATATATATATATATATATATATATATATATATATATATATATATATATATATATTATGCTGATAAAACGTATGTAATATTTCGTTTTTAGTCGTAGCTATCAAAATCGAAACAAAATTGCATCATAAATGCTGAAATTCACATGAAATCATATAGTAATAAATTTAACTTCGTCATGGCAAGGATCTATATTTTAAATTGTGAAAATCATTTAAGTTTAAATTATGAAAATAAAGTATGATTTGATGAAAAAAAAATGCTACACTACCACAAACCTTGCACCGGCACTAGAATTTTATATATATATTTGACTTTTGCCTCCAAATTTTGGAATGACGAAAAAAGCGAAACGCGCATCCGTAAAACGCGTCGCAACGCCGAAACGTCGTATGTTTTTAATTAAATAATAAATTCGCGCTGTAATTATCGAAATCGATATAGGAATATCGGAATTCGCGAGCCCGTATTTCAAGGAATCCGTTTTATTAAGCGAACAATCGATGGAAATAATTGAAAAGCTGATTGAACGTTGCCGATTCGACGATATTCATAAGCCAAAATATAACGTGTACATAAACCATTACATAATTCCATTGTGCACCAACATTTATATATATATATATATATATATATATATATATATATACATATGTATAAGTATATGCGTGTGTATATACATATATGTGTGTGCGCGAATTGAAAATCCACTATGTTAGCAAAATTCGATTTGAGAACATATTTCCAATTATATATACGATATATTACATGAGTGTGTGTATGTTCATATATGGATAACTACATTTAATATTTTAATCCAATATATACTAATATGTAATTTATAATATGTTCAATACGAGTAAATTCAGTATGAAATATTATGATTCATGAATGTTCAGTTAGGAATTCTATTCCATTTTTTACTCATTTATATTATATTATAATTTTTAATTATTAGCAAAATAGAATTTTGAAAAAAAATATTTTTTCTTTAAGTAATGACGAATGGTGATATTTTTACATATATATATATATATATATATATATATATATATATATATATATATATATATATATATATATATATTGGAAAAAAATTGTTAAAGGTATGCCAATGTGAATTGGTATACAAAATCGAGTCGCTAGCTTTATAAGCAAAATTTTCAAATATTCATCTACATTGATAGATAAGACAGAAATTATTACTGTAATTTAAAACCTACCTTTCACAAATCGATAATTTAATTTGCTAATGTCGTGAATCAATCTATGTATTAAATAATATACAGCTATACTCAAACTTTTCTATTCGCAAACCGCGTACCATATATTAAAAAATATTATGTAAATTATATCTATATACAATATTCAATTTTTATCATGATATTTTTTATCAAATATTCAATATGTATTGAGTGCTGAAAACATTCATAAATTCTTCATACTCTGATAATATTATTGATTAATATTTATAATAGAAAAAAAAAAACTTTTATGGCATTAACTGTCGGTAATTTTATTATAGAGCAGCTGAAAAAAAAAATGTGAATTCTTACCACGGACAAGTTATAAACCACAATATCGCGGGAAGAGTTTTAATAGAATTTTTTCACGTGGCGAAAACGACCATTATATGACAAGGGGTTCCTCGTTATTTGGCAATATATATATATATATATATATATATATATATATATATATATATATATATATATATATATATCGAACAGTGGACACGAGTCACCGCCGAGCGCCAGAAAAGGGATGGGCTCCTGACTCCGCACATTAGCGGTCGAACCGAAACCAATAATGCGAAAATATTGGCACTTTTACGGGGGACGAACCGTAACTATACAGCCTTAACGTGATACTAGTATAACCATTAAACTCACGGTCGAATTATAGTGAAAAACGTTTTAAATTCCCAAAATTACCCGCCGTTGTTGTTGTTGTTGTTATACGTAACTGGATACCCTTTCGCGGTTTAAAGGAAACCGCGGTTAAATTGAAAAACGTAATTTACCCCTTTTTTTTCTACAACCGCTATTATACCCATCCCTTCTGCTAGATTTTTTTTTTGTTTGTTTGTTTTTATTTAATAGTAAAAGTCGATAGCGATTTTATAACGATGCCGATGAAAATGGAAAATTGAACGTCGCATTCAAGAAGCCATTACCGAGAGCGGCTAATATAGAACGGCGAATATTTTCAATTAACTCAAGTTTTCCCCAGTGGCATTATTTAATGACAAACCCTGGCTATGGGGTCTTGCGGTAAATATATAGAACTACCGCAATTTCGCAACATATATTTTTGTTGTCTAATTTTCATTATTAAACTTAGTTATATTAAACGCTCGAGCAAAAGTTTGAATATCGCTCACAAAATGGACGAAAGTGGTATATATATATATATATATATACATAAAATATAGGCGAAACATATCGAAATAGTGCTCCGTTATTATATTTTTTAAACCGAAACATTCTAATATAATATAACCAGTGGCGTACGGAAACCATTTTATTAAAAAAAAATATGTTATAAATATAATATAAAAATCTTATTTATTCAATCAAAAAATATATATATATATATTTATATGAAATACGCATTTTTTTTAATTCTTAAAAATTTGTCATTGTTCATCAATAATCTCTTGACGAATTTTATTTTATTACAATATTCGATGATAACGAGCAAAAATTATTTTATTTATGAGTTGTTTTGGAAATTTTAAAATTAAATTTAACCGGTCAAAGTTTGACTTCAATAAAAATTTTTAAAATTTTATTAATGATTTTAAAAATATTTTTTATATAAAAATTATTCAGCAATATTAATATTTTTTTATTTGAAATATATTACGATAATTTTAGATTAAACACATACTCAATTAAAAGCGATATTGAAAATATTAAATTAATATTCAAATTTAATATTAAAATTATGAAATCTGAATCAAATTTTAAAAATTATAATCAACGAAGCCATATTTTAATATTTTTTTTATATTTAGCAAAAATTATAATAATTACTATATAAGTAAAATCGACAATGTATTAAATTATTAATAAAAAAATTCAACATACGTTTTACTATTTATAATATTGTGTTTTCATAAAAAAATATATATGCATGAAGATTATGTTTTTCATGAATAAATTTATAAAATTACAATAATCTCATAATAAAATAAAAATACTATTTTTTTACGATTATATATAAAATAATATTGGAAATATATAATATATTACATATCTGAAACTCATTGGATTCGCTACAGATTAGAACTCAAAATATGTAAGAAATTCAAAAAAATATATATAAAAATAAATATTCATATATAAAAATACATTTCCATTTTTTTTTTCAGATATTTAACATGAAATATTTATATATTATATTTTTGAAATGTCTATTTGTAATTCAACAATGTCAATCCGTTTGCAAAAATCCATCGGCTATGAACGATTTCGATGCCGCTAAAGTACTTGAAAATTTATTTTAAACATATTTTATAATAAACAATAATATATATTTATAGTTTTCTAGCAATGAATGGTATATTATCGCCAACAATTACTACTCTATGTATCCTTATTTATCTACAGCATGTCAAAAGTATAATTTCATTGACAATTCGAACGCGAATCCGGCTTCGTTGAAATTCATCTTCACATCAATGTGTTTTGTTTTCGTTCTATAAATTCAATTAAAATTATATATATATATATATATTTATATTGAATCGAATTAAATATGTACGATTTTCAGTTATGATACAACAATTACTAATGTTAAAAATGGTATTTGGAAATTCACTGGAGCCACCACATCCGGTACTTTCTCCGAAGAAATTCCCATTGGAACAACTATAGGACCCATAAAAATTGTATACACCGATTATTCAACATATGCCATTGTTCATCGTTGTAATACAGGTGGAACAGACGGAACAGGTAGAAAATATTAATTATTTATATGCATATATATATATCGTTTTTAAATTTATATTTTAAAATAGATATATTGGAGATTTTTTCTACGGCTCCTGCAGGATACACTGATACAATGTCGGCCGCTTATCCTAAACTTCAATCCACATCGCTTGACGTTATAACTTTAAAGCGACGCGATAATAATTGTACTTACGGAATTAACTTTAAAATGAATAAAATTGGAGCTAAAGCGATGGCACAATTGGATTATTTTGACTATTAAATGATGATATGATATTTTGTTAAAATATTAGTGGTGATTTATGGATTATTATTTATATAAATATATAAATCTAATATGAAACAATGTTTCTATATATGTTGTAACTATTGAATAAAATCAGAATTCGATGCAAATTCTATATATATATATATATCCTTATAAAATAATTCAAAATCCAAAAAATTGATCCGATGGCCGGATAACGAAACAAAACGGTACAACTTCATATTATTTAGCGTGCATTACGTTTTTGTATTGGTCCAAACAACGTTTATCTGTAACATTGTGAGATTTATAGTTTGACATTAGCTTCAATAACGTGTTCTATCCCTGTTCGTCTATGTGTACTAAATAGGATCGATTCCCAGGTTTAATTATTGGTTCGAAGGGTGACTTTTTGCTCGGTTTTACGATACGCCTCTTCCAGATACATGGCGTGGGTTTAAAACATTTTAATGAAAACGATAAATCTCTTGGAGACCCAAGAAGAGATGCACATCCCAAGGAAAGAACGATACGAAATATGTATAATATACGATATATATATATATATATATATATATATATATATATATATATACAAAGCATCTTTGCGTCAACTTTTAATATAATTTCATTTTTAATATACAAATTTTATGTAAGATAAATCACATTTTTAATTTGATTTTAATATTTGAGAGATTCCCAACCGATAGACATTTTCAAAACTGGGAAACTTTTTTTTACAATTTAAAAATTTGTTCAAACGTGTCATCCTGTTCAACAAACGATTCTACACCGTGTCTTTATTTTTATATCACCATTTTTTTTTTTTTAATTGGTTTAGTGATTTTAATTTAAACAATAAAATCGATTAATTTTAATCGGTTCAACGTGTCCATTTTATTGTATAAAATTTGATCACATTACATTATTAATCATCATCATTCTTTAATTAGTTTAGCGGTTTTTTTTTTATCATTTGTTGCTAAAGGACACTGACCCGACCCAAATGGACCGCGGTCGCTTTTACAGGACGACGAAGATTACGTCGGTTTATCACTGCTGAATTAGACATCAAACCCCGGACGCGATTTCAGTTATGCTCAGAGGTAACAAAATTGCACACACAAGTATCCGCTAGCGTGTAACACTGACAGGGTTTTCCCGGGTTGAAAAGGTTACCCATCCCTAGAACGTTCTTCTTTTTTACGGTGGGGTTATATCCTCTTTTCCTTTTCACTTTTTTTTTTTTTACACGTTCGTTTCGTCCTCTTTCGATTTCGTATTCTGCGGGTGAATGGCTCGTGACGAGATATGAAGATCGGTGTTTATTCGACGATGGGATTGTACATGGAGACGCGGCTTTAGGTTTTTTTTTTTTTTTTTTTTTTTTTTGAGTAAAGGGTGAATGTTTGTGCGCCAGCTCGTCGAAAAACAAATCATCCCTTTTTGACGTGTTTGTCCGCACGGTGCCGATAAACGGAACCGGAACCCCATTTTCAATACCATTTCAGAACAATGTGCGTTGGGTTTGTGTGTATGTAACGCGAAAATATATATGTATATGTTTTATATACGTTTCTCGTTTTACGATTTTGGCCTTTAACGACTTCTGAATTCGTGCCGTTTCCAATTTCGTCTGTTGAGTGCAAAACTGTCAACTCATGACGCGTCTTTTCACAAATTCACGAATATACATTTTATGTATGAGAAAATATACGTTTATAATATGCGCTTGAATATTCTACGTTTCTGCTCATTTAACATTTTTTTTTTTTATATGGCGTCGAACCGTTATTTTTTTTTTCGTTCCGGTCGGTCCGATTTCGAAGCGAAATGTGTATTTCATTTCGGCTACATTTTTTTTCTTTTACACGTCAATTTTCCAAATTATTTTATAAACAATATGTGTTGAGTAAAATAAAATAAATCAATAATGAAGAAATCCATCTGAACTCGGATCTATTTTTACCAAGTTTGAGGTAAAAATAGGTCCATTAATAATAGATAGTTAAAAAAATAGATACATTAAATAAATAAAACAGCAATACTCTTTTATGAATAATATAAAAAAAAATCAATTTTCTTATTTGACGTAATTGCATTCAATAAATAAAAGTGCATGCAATTCCGTTGACGAAACGTTCGTTTTACATAAAAATGTAACAAAACCGATTTTTTTTTTGCACGCGGTTCGGTTCGCCTTCAAAACGACGTTGCGACAAAACCGAAATCGGAACGATAAAACAAAAAAAAAAAAAAACCGGTATCACGAAACCGAAACTCGGACAAACACAAAAGAGTGACAAATAAAATAATCAGTTAACCGTTTCCTGTAAAATATCGCGCGATTATGCAAAATTTTCACGGCCGAACGATCAGCAGACGGTTGAGAAATATTAGACCTGAAACTTGCGAAAATTCGATCGGCGACGCTGATCAAAGGTTGGCAAATAAATAAGGTTTCCAAGGTTCGATTCCAATGTAAATACGACGTTCGCCGTTTGAAATTACACCATTAATAATAATAATAATATATACTACAATATCAGAAATCCTAGTTTTATATCAATCTCATATGACGAAGTTGTATATAAATATATTATCATTTAATATAATAGATATAAATTGACCATAATCATCATTCACATATATAAGATATAATAAACAATTATTGCGAAATATATAAATGATTTTATTAAATTATAGTGAAATAAAATCTATTCGATCATAGCAAAATTGTAAAAATGTTATATAGATGTAGAAAAAAAAACAATTATTATACTGTTAACATCTAATAAAAATAATTAGATATTTCTAAATGGAGAATTTAAATATATATCATGCAAAAAAAACAATTAATTTCCTTTAATAAAACTGTCAGATAAAAATAAAAAACATATCTAAAAGAAAAGAAAATCAAATTAAATACTTCTACAAAAAAAATGTAAATATAAAACATATAGCATCTACGAAATTACAAATATTCATACTTTGGATAAAAAAATAACAATCAGTTGCCTCTACATAGCTATTTCATATGTTTAAAAGGTAATCTAGTTAAAAATATAAAATATTAATAAAAATACAGCTTAAAAGATGTATGAATTATTAATTTGATTTAATATATTTCCATTTATTTTTCAAATATAAAATTTGAATAAAAATAATATAAATTAATTACATAAAAAAAATTAAAATCTAATTAGAAAAAACGCTTAATGTAACGTTATTTTAACATCTTTTGCTATGGTGATTGTTTATTTTTAGATGTCTACTTAAAAGTCGGTCTAAAAGGAAGTCGTTTAAACGTACATCATTTGCAAGTTATTCCGTTGGTAACAAAAGTTACAAGAAAAAAAAAAGAATAGAGTTCCAATGTTCTTCCTGTTTAGTGAGAGAAGTTCTTTAGAGTTTTCAACTTTTCCACTGAATTATTAATCTAGCACAACACGTCGTGCAATTATTTAAATTAGTGTATCCCGGAGCAACTTTCGTTTTAAAACTTTCAAACATTTTGATTTATACATTTACTAGTCGACTGAAACTTAAATGTAGAAAACAAGATAAAGAAAAAACATTACATATATTACCTTCCAATAAATATATATATATATATATATATATATATATATATATATATATATATATATATATATATATATATATATATATTGTATATACTTCACAATTCAAATTTATAAAAAATAAAACGACAAACATCGTGAAGAGTAATATTTATTGTTTGTAAAGCATGGAAAAAAGCTAAAATTAGACAAGTTATACTGTTAGACAAGTAATCAATATAAAAAAATACAAGATATATAAACAATTAAAACTGTATTAAAACAATTTTATGAGAAAATATCAAATCGCTAATTTAAACAAGTAGAAAAATCTCACAGCAGTCTTTAAGGTCATATCTGTATTTGCAACGATTTGTCTTTTTAATGTGATCTATAAAAAATACTTGGTTAATATTACATGCATTTCCATACAAACAGTACTAAAAACATAAAATAAACGAAACAAATAATAGTTTCGGTACTAAAAGATATTAGTCAATGCAAATATATATATATATATATATATATATATATATATATATATATATATATATTTACATAAAAATAAGTCGAACTTTAAAAATTAATTTCTATTACTCTCCACTTGACATCCCATTTTTCTTTTTTTTTTTACTAAGATCTGTTAATATTCCCTCCCCACTGTCAAATGCTTTCTCAAAAACTTCTCGTTCTATAGATCTGAACAATAATGAACAAACGTTTAAACAATTAGTTTTTGATAGGCACTGATAGTTTATTTTAACTCAATATAATTTGTTCCATGAAACAGTAAGCAATCTGTTTCATATGTAATACTGTTAAATTTTGAACTCTAGTACCGAACAAATGTTTTTTGGATTACTTTTTAAGCATGACACTCCTGTAAGTTATATTTTTCAAAAATTCATAAGATATCTCAATTACATTTGAAAATTTATCGTGCCAGCAACGCAATTTGATTGACCGTTCGCATTACGCAAACAAAACGTTTTTTGGGGCTTCTATAAGCGCTTAAAATCAGATGTACAAAGTAGTAAAATATACATCTTTAAGACGTTAAGCGCTTGATGGTAAAAAAACTCTAAGGTTTTACAAGCCCATTTTCTCAACCTTAGAACTTTTCAAATTGGATCTCATTTTCCTAGTATCACAGCTCGCACTTAAATACAATTTGTACTTATAGGAGCAATGATGTTTGGTGATACCAAATTTTCGAAAACAATGTAAAATAAAAAAAGAATAATTACACAAAGAAAACTAATATTTTATCAATAGATGGAAGATATTTAAGGGTGAAAAAAAGAAAGGTTCTTCATTTTTTTTTCTAAATAACGATTTTAACAATCAATTATCTATATAATAGGAAAAATATAGTTTTTCTCATTAAGAACTTTGTTGCCCAGAGCATTTTTCTATTAATTGCAGTCACATTAAAATATATCACGTTTGATACAAAACAATATCAATATATATATATATATATATATATATATATATATATATATATATATATATATATATATATATATATATATATATATATATAAATATATATATATATATACAGTGATTTATCGACATTTTAAATATTGTGAAAAATAACTGATTTCTTTTCAGATCACAAATAAATTCAAATACTTATACCACAATTACAATCTCACTCGGCATCTTTTTTTGTAATTCAATTTTCTATGTATCCTAAGTTTAAATGAAAACGCGAGAATTGAATTTTACTTTCTAAATTAATTACTAAGTAAAGCAGGAAAAGAAAGAATACAATCAAATCAAAATACTGAGGGAGATCCAATATTTGATGTAAAAATTGCCTCAGAACTTTAATTTAATTTACAAAGGAAATATTAAAGTAAATTAAAAAAACGTAAAATTCAATTCTTACACGTAATCCAATTACTGTTTATTATAAAAATAAATTTGTAAATCTAAACAGCCATCCACACAGTGAAGAAAACTATTGACCTGAATTTTCAATTGGGGTATACCACAGTTCAGAAAAATGAAACTATAAATTCAAGTCCTTAAATTCTACAAAAAAAAAATGGAATACTCCAAAACTTTTTGGGTGTTTCATTTTCTTCACATATAAATGAACGCATTTATATCACCAACGTATAAGTGATATGCTTGCAGTAGTCCAATTCTTAATTATATATTTACAAAGAGGAAAAATCCCTCAAAATTATGCAATTTTTAACAATGACTTTTTGTTCCGCAATAATTTAGTTCATCCACTGAAACACAATAACCACCCAAATAACACTTTAATGCAATGATTTAACTTATTTTTTTCTTTCTACACTATATATACAGATGATGACAAAGTTATGAATACACATGAAAATGTTGCGATTACTTGCTGACGTTGCTGTCTTCAAGAGATTGTTCATCAGAATGAGCAACATATAAAGCGGGATCGATATTTTTAGGAATTGGTTTAATTTCAGTCCCCAATTCTTGCTCAATACGATGAAGATTAAGACGATCTTCATAAGTGATTAAGTTGATAGCAATACCTAGAATAATAATTAAATTTATGCGATTACACAATTACAAACTATTCGAAAGTCTTTAAATATCTTTTAATAATAATATAGAATAAGATATATAATACATAAACACAATAAATAAAAATATAATAAAAAGAATTTTATTCACCTAAATGTCCAAAACGTCCAGATCTACCAATCCTATGCAAATATGTTTCTGCATTTTTCGGAAAATCGAAGTTAATAACAACGTTTACTGCTTGCACATCGATACCTCTTGTAAAAAGATCTGAACATACTAAATTACGACATAATCCAGAACGGAAATCATGGAACACTCTGTTACGGTGCGCTTGTGCCATACGCGCATGTATATAATAACAGCAGTATCCCAACTCCGTAATCTTCTTTGCTAACAACTCTACGCGTTGAGTTGAATTACAAAATATAATGGATTGATTTATTTGCAACTAAAACGAAAGTAAAAATATTATAAATAAATTAATATATATATATTAATGTTGATTAATATATATTCAAATTTTATTTTTCTTATAAATTTGTTTACATTTCAACAAAAAATAATTTGTAACGAACAATTTTACCTTAGAGAACAATGTATTCAAACAATGGACCTTTTGTCGCTCTTGTACAAAGGCATAGTACTGCGTTACACCTTTAAGTGTCAATTCTTCCATAAGATTAATTTCATATGGATCTTTTAAATGTTTTTCCATAAATTGTTTCACACTCAATGGGAATGTGGCTGAAAATAGCAAAATTTGTCTTTCCCGTGGTAGCCTGAAACAAATCCAAATTGATTACAAAAATTATTTGCTAATAATTTCAGATATTTAAAAATAAGTTGAAAAATTGAATCATAAAAAAATCATGTTTCTTCGAATTTACCTTGATATAATCAGTGAAAGCATTCCTTTAAAATCCTGTGATAACAATTTATCTGCTTCATCTAATACCAACATCCGGCATTGGTCAGTTTTTGCAACTTGTTTATCCATTAAATCTAAAATTCTTCCTGGAGTAGCAATTATCACCTGAACTGTAAAAATTAATAATTGTTATTAGATAAACAAAATATTTAAACTATTGAAAATTTTTAATAAAATAAAAAAAATAATTACAATTTTCATTTTTATAATACATTTTGTAAAAAATCTTACTTTTTAAGGGTTAAATAACAATATATTGTATTAAAATACATTAAAAATAAATAAATAAATGTAATGAACTCCAAATTACTACCAATTTTATAACTACCAGTAAAAAATAAAAAAATCTTAATCTAAATTTAATAAAAAATAATAAAACGATGCAAAAAGAAACAAAAAATACATTTATCAATTACTTTGTACAATATAGATAAAGCTTATTTTTAATAAAAATTATCAAAACCTATTGAAAAAATTATCAACAAAAAATATATTGAATTTACTACATTGAAATGTAAACAAGATACAAGATGATTGATACACTCTTAGTTATCAATGTATTAAAAATACAGCGCAATACATAGAAGCTTCAATTATCAATACAAATATGTAACTGAAAAATATACTAAGTTAATAATGTAAAAATTAAAATAAAACCTTTAATAAATAGATTTATAACGTATATTCTCATTAGCTAACAAACAATACAACAACATATATATAATTTTCTATCGAATGAACATACCTTTTAAATAAATGCGCATAATATCGTCTTTCAGATCTGTACCACCCGTCGTAACCATAACACGAATATCAGTATGTTTTGCAAGTTCTATGCAAATCTGCGAAGTTTGTAATGCCAACTCCCTTGTAGGAACTATCACCAAAGCCTGAATGCAATCCTTTTTTGGATCAACCTGTTCCAAAACTGGAATGCAATATGCACCAGTTTTTCCTGTTCCATTTTTAGCCCTCGCCAAAATATCTTTACCACTTAAAGCTATTGGTATTGAAGCCTCTTGTATAGGCGATGGTTTTTCCCAGCCTTTTTCAAATATTCCCATTAAAAGTTCCCGCTTTAAACAAAATTCTTCAAATTCATTCCCTCTCGTATCCGTAACATCCTAACAAAAATAAAATAATTAGAGACAAAAATACACATTTACAAGAAAAATCAACAACATAAAGACATTAAATATTCTAGCAAAAACGGATATCTATCGTATGATTTGAAAATCGAATCATAATACATACTCATTCTAATTTACGAACAGATAAAATAGTCTATGATAACACTTATATCCAGCCATGTAGGATAAAATGGATAGTAAACTATAAATTATTAATCTTCATGTTTATATAGTAGATAACATGAAACAAAAAAGGGGGGTTATATCGGACCCATAGATATATATTATTTATTAACTTTCATAAACAAAATAATAAAAAGAAATAATTCAAGACGAATAAATTTGTCAAACTACTTAAAAAAATCCTAATAAAATATAGAAACAGCAATGTGTATCATATCGAATATATTAGAATCTTAGTATTAATTAATAAATTCTATATTTTCAATCCTTTTCTAATACTAATATATACGTGTGTGCGTGTGTGTGTGTGTGTGTGTAAGTGTATATATATTTTTAGGCACATATGTATATAATAGTTGAATAAATTTAATTTGAATATATTTTTTCATGTGCAAAATTGTAACAATAAACGAGTAGGTCAGACATTAAAATTGACAATAAAATAATCGCGCGCGCATATATAAATAATATATAGTAAAACAAAACGAGAACTTACTGTCGTTTTAACCCTATTATCTTTAGGCGGTATTTTCAACTTCGCTTTCCATCCTATATCCTCGACTTTATCTGACTCTCTGAAAGAACAACGACAACGTTAAAAACGCATTCGCAAATTTATACAACGCGATCGCATATTTAAATTTCTACTCACCCTTTACCCTGACTATTAACGTTATTCATTACGTGATTATTAGACGCTAACCTATTTTCCATCATCATTTTTGCAGTCTTTTTTTTAACACTTACACAAAGAGATCAGTGTTCACTTCACTTTTATTTAATAATATATAACAGAATATAATCAATTAAAAATAGTTTATTTTTTGGTCATTAATGTCACTAAAGAAATTTCACTTCACAAATCACAAACTCGAAGCAAAGTGCTAGACGTTCAGTCCGTGTAAGCGCGTACGTTGACTAATCTGCAACACGAAATAATTACTATAATACGCCGACGTACGAATAATTCTTAAACGTAAAATCGGAAAAAACGTAAATATTGATCGTAAAATAATAAAACGCTTCAGAGTTCAAAATTCATATGTCAATTTTCGAAACCGATTCTGAGGGATATATAAATTTAATAGAAAAAATTTAACGAATAACCGTTCGGAAGTTTCGGTCGCCTTAAATTTTGCACAAAATCGTACATGCCAAAAAATAACCGGAATCAGAGATTACCATAAGAGAAAGTTGCGTACGAATCTTTGACGAAGTGCGACGTCATATATTATATTAAAGAATAAGTACGCGCGGAATACTTATTGTTTAATATATACTACTCCCGAAGAACGCGCGTGACGAAGGTTAAAGCGATCGAAAGGATACATATAACGGGAACGGATGCGGTAAGGACGACACGGTTCAGAATTGCGGTTCGGAAGCGCAGAATACGGTAAGACGACACGTCAACGTTCGCCTACACGTAAACAATTCCGGCGATAACTCCTTCCTTTTGTTCGAGCATCGATACAATACATATAACGCATACGATACGAAATCGAACCGACCGCTTTTACTTATTTACATATCGCACGGCGCCGGGCGCTCGGGTCTCGCGAAGTGGGGGAGGAAAACGGAAAGGGCGCAGCCTCACCGATCGGCGCTCAATCGTCGCACGAAACCCGGCAACGATACGCACGTCTGCGCAGCGACAAACATTCGCAAAGAGTGAGACGGATTCAAATAAACGCTCGACGCCGACGACGGGCGCGGGGTGCGGAGCGCGGGGGACGCCAGTAAAGCTCCGCGCAAATCTGGGGGCGTAGCGCCCGTACGCGGAGCCTCCGTCCCGATGCGAATCGATTCGCGAAAGCGTCAGATCGCTTATCAAATATGGCCGCCGGTCGACTCGGCAGCGGACGCGACCAAAA
Source organism: Leptonema lineaticorne (assembly GCA_024500535.1). NCBI lineage: Eukaryota > Metazoa > Arthropoda > Insecta > Trichoptera > Hydropsychidae > Leptonema > Leptonema lineaticorne. Next base: position 5,647,638 of record JANIJI010000003.1, on the reverse strand, counting down.
TCTCACGGACGCGACGGATCTCCGACGGAGAACCTTCGCGACCTTCGAACGGGGGACGCTCCGGGCGACGAATACGGAACCTCGCAAAGGGCACCGCGCCCCTTAGAAAGCGCGCGACTCACCTCGAAGACGACGCAGTCAACGCGCACCGCTACCGTTGTCGCACCTGACGCTCGCCAAACGGTCGTTTGGTCTTAACTATGCGACCATGACGTTGACGGCTCTCGTAGAAAGCTACCACCGTTCAGAACGTTGACGTTCGCTAACGAATACAACAATAAAATATTGCGATTTAGAAAAAAAAAGTTAAAAAAATACGAAAACTTCAATGTCGTCGATTTTCCATTTTACTCTTATTTTTTATTTTTGAATACTCAATTTCTCTTTATCTTATTGTTTTGATTTTTCTTTTTTTTAATATCTTTATATATTATTTTCTTATATAATGGAATACATTTTTGGCCAAAATTATTTTTTAAATATTATATTTATATTTGTAATTTACTATGAAGGAGTTTGTATCTGTATCCAATTTTTTTTATCAATATTTTTGTATTAATATAAAAAATATTAGTTTTATAATTTCAAAAATGAATCTCATTAATGAGAAACGATTTTTCTTTTAATTTTTATATTTAATAAAAAAACATTTTCACAAATATACAATTATATTTTTTATTCAATTTATATATAAAATTAACACATTGAAAATACAATGAAACGTAAATATACGTACAAAAATAATTGTAAAGTAATTTCGCCGTTATAAATATATAGATAAGTATTTTACAATATAATACATGTTATAAAATTTAAATCCTACCTTACGATTGTATACATTTTTTTCTAAATACACTTCTCATTTATAATTTCGTTTATTAATTAATAATGCGATAAAATTTCTTCGTATACGAATCGGTTATTTATTTTTCGTTGTGATATATTTTTATGTAACAATTTTTCCGGTAACTCTTTTCGTTTTCCATATTAGCAATATCATTTTCGCCGCAACAGCACTATTAAATATTTTTTAATTCTATCTGAAAATTCTTCTTCTAATCTAAATCGGAGTGCTAAAAAGGCCATTATTCTATGTAATACGGTGAATAGAAATAAACCGAAAGTCTCGTAATAATAAGAAGAATCTCCCATCCCCAAATCTCTTAGAAGAATTCTGGTATCGCTATAATGACAATATGTTTTACCGATGCAGTCCATCGGTGGCCTCTCTTTATAAAGAGCAATACACATTCCCGTTAAACCGTAGCGAAGATATGAAGTTCTCATCACGACGTGCATCACGGTTTCAATATATGGTCCAAAACCCAAACCGTAAACACAAAGGCAAAGAAGTGGTGAAATTGCAGCCGGACCAATTATGGCACCATTCTTTAAAAAAAATAATGTAAAATTTATAATTATAAAATTAAAATTTATTTTAATTATATATATTTTCAAACTAGGTAATTCATTTTAGCAGTAAACTTAAAGAATATGAAAAAAAACGAATTTTATATCCTTCACATTTAAATTCAATATGAAATTAGAAAATTTTGAAAATTACTCCAACAATTTACTTAAACAAAAAAAAAATACTTTTTACCCGAACTGTGAATGTTGATCCAATCGCTAATCCGAATCCTTCAGAACATAGTCCAATTAACAGACTTACAATTGAAAATAATACAAATCGTTTAAACTCTAAAATTTGACCGGACATGAGGTAGGTCATTATTAAAAATTCTAATCCAAAAATAACCTTTAATATATTAGAAAACATTATTTATATACTATATATAAAATATTTTTTTACATTATAAATTAAAAACTTACTATCACAGGAAAAGTTGTTAATGTCATTGCTATAAAATATGCTGGTAATCCATACCATTTATTGAAATGTTCTCGTTTTAATATATTGAATTCTAATGGAACTATAATGAATAGTAATTATTTAATAACATATACATTTTTTTTACTGTTTGTACTTTTTAAAAACTTACATAATAAAACTGGTGTCATTACATATGTATACATAAAAAATACCATAACACTTAAACAAAACTTAAAATTTGTAATTGGATTTGATCCATCATTTCCTACATTATAAAAAATTGTACCAACTAATAAACCAGATAATATATGATGAACTATTTGCACCCACAGAAAACCCTAAAATGATATTATATTTGAAATGAAGTTGATTAATATTATTTAAAAAATACTATTTCTTTACTTACTAAATTTCTTTTCTTTTGCAAAATCATCCTTTTACAAAGAACGATTAATTGAGTGAAAAAATTGGTAGATAATCCTGCTGTCCAATCTATGGGTAAAACATCTTCTATTTTTATCTCTGATAATTTCCCATGTCTTTTATTCTTAAGCACTTTAATTTCTTCAAGACATTCAAACATAACTCCATTTTTTATTGCTCCAGAAAATATTTTAACGTTATCATTACTAGTTTGCAAGATTTCAAGTATAAAATCTGCAGGATTATACGTCAGTGGACAGTGGAAATTTAATTTTTCCATAAAAGGCACTAATAACCTTGGATTTCCCTGATAAACGCATTTTCCTCTAGCCAGAAAATAAACGCTATCGAACAGATAAAATATTGATGCTGATGGCTGGTGAATTGTACATATAATTGTTCTTCCATTATTAGCTAATTGTTTTAAAAGACTGATCATCTGTTTTGTAGAACAAACATCCAATCCTCTACAACAAAAAAAACTTTTTAATTTAATTCTAGATAGATTAATATGATTTTCAGAATACAATTTATGTAATTTTTAATTGACTTTTCATAATAAAATATGAAATAGGAACAATATTTATTGAATAAGATCCATCAGTCATATTTTTATGTGAATCAACTAAATCTATAATTTTGAATATTACTTACGAAGTAGGTTCATCTAAAAATATTATAGGTGGATTATTGACTAATTCTAATGCAACAGAAAGACGTTTACGTTGACCTCCAGATAATTTTTCTGCTCTAGTGTTTTTACATTTTGCTAATCCTAGTGTATTTAGCACTTCATCTATCTTTTCATTAGAAACAATTAGTACCTTACGATTTAGAGAATCAATATTTCTACTAATATTTGCTTACCACTAAAACTTTGTCGTTGCGATTCAACTCTGAACCCAGTTTTAAATTAGCTGCTATATTCATTGATTCCATAACGGTGAGACCATATTGAACTAGATCATCTTGCATTATATAACTGGATAATTTATGATAAATATGTTTATTTCGAGGTCTTCCATTGATATCAATACTACCAGTAACGCCTGCAGAGCTGAAGAATTAACTCTTTATGAATAAAATTTATTAAAAATGTTTAATATAAAGTAAACTTTCATTCATTAATCAAAATAATAAAAAATAACCTTTAAAAAATGATTGAAAACGCTATTTTTGCTACATATTTATGTATTAACTATATTGTAACATAGTTCATGGAATACTGAAGGTTTTTGAAAACATAAACAGTAAAACAACGCACACTGGTTTTAATGTATGTAATTTCATAATAACTGCTCATTTAGAACTTCCAAAAGAATTTATTTTAATTCATAAAAGAGTAAACATTCAATACAGCATGTTTAAAAAAGTTTTCCATATAATACATTAAAATATTTTTTATCATAGAAATAAAATAAATCCTCAATGTTAAAAGTCTCCTTATTCAAAATCAAAACATTTTGGAAAGTATTGTAATTTATATAAAAAGTTTCGTTTCCTGAACTAATTTTAAATGATGAAACGTGCTTTTTAAATAATTTATTTAGTAATATAGTTATGCAAAACTACCTATAATCTGCTAATATATTCATTAAAGATGATTTTCCTGCACCAGATGGTCCCAAAATTCCTGAAAGTTCGCCTGTTTGAAATGAACCGGAAATTCCATCTAGTACATGTTTTTTATCTGAAAAAAAGAAACAATATGATTTTTGAAATTAAATATTTTATATCATATTGAAAAGCTATATATAATTAAAAAATATTTAAGAAGGTTATTTTTCTGCATCTGATGGTAATCGTAAAATAATTGCATAATCGTTATACGACTTTGATTTTTAGGTTAACGATTGATAAAATCTAAAACCAGTAGAGAATGCAAAGGTAATTCGTGAATTAAACTTAAATTTTCTAGCCCTACGTTGTTTAGATTCAAGGAAAACTTGTTTCCTAACGTTACATTTTATAAAATGATAAATTGAAAGAGTTCAATTAAAAAATCACATAATATATTGCAATATAGAATATTTTCACATGCTTTATATTTTATTTAATTATTTTTTAATTGTTTATTATTTTAAGTTTTTGGGTAATTTTGATACTATTTATATCAGTCAACTAATTCTTTGATTAACGTAAGTCAAACAATGTTGTATAAAATCATAATTTATGTCAATATTTCCCACAGGTAAAATATCAATATAAAAAAAATATATTAAAATACTTAAATATATAATTTTCTTTTTGAAATAGATGCTCCAGTCAAATCATATCTCTTTGAAAATACAGATAATTATTTCCAATTCATCAATAACTATCATATATAATTTTTCAAAAAGACTTTATTATTATATAGAAAATATAATAATGAAGTTTTAATGTTTTCAAAAGCACAATATTCATAATTTTGTCTTCACAGAATATGAAAAATATTACCAATTTGTTTATCAGTTACAAATACCTTTCTTCGTCTATGATCATACAACTTCATAAATATGAAAATACACCAACCTTGCATAAAATATACATTATTTTGTTATGAATTATGAAATAATTTCAATGATTTTAACATAATTACATTTTATAACACGTGCACAATGTGCATCGTTTCTAAGTTAGCAATAAGAGTAATAGGAACACGAAAAGAAGGTCACGGAAAACTTGGATCAAAGAATGTCTTGGATTTTATATAATTAACATATCGAAAAGACGCACTAATAAAGTAGACAACAGAAACAGACTTCTCGATAATACATTAATCTAATATATTAGAAAAAAAATGATGAAAGTTAATATAATATTAGAAAAACCTTCGAATGTCGTTTTTAACAGAGAAATACATAATTAATATTTATGTCGTCAAATAATATATTCATAGTAAATTGTCCTTTCATATTATTCTGTCCTAGTTAAATAAGACTGTATACTTAATTGCTGATATACAAAATCATTATGCATATATATATATATATATATATATATATATATATATATATATATATATATATATATATATATAAATATATATATATATATATATATATATATATATATATATACATCAGTTTTAATATATTTTAAATATATTGATTTTTCTAGTATTATAATGGATAAATTAATTTGAATGTAAAAAAAAACATTAAAGTGCAATTTAAAATAAACAATAAATATCAAAATTAATCAAATATGTAATATTTTGGTTCTTAAAATATCATTAAAAATATCTATCGTTGATTATAGTTTAGTAATGATTATTAATTTTTCAACAAAATATCACGTTTTAAATTATACAATTAAGAACATTTTACATATTTAAAAATAATAAATTTGTATTCACTCAGAATATACTCTAGTATTTTTAAGAATAATTTTTATAATAACTTTCACAATGCAACTTTCACCTTAATCCATCTAAGTCATTCATGATTAATATCCATACATGTAAACAAGTTTGTTTATTTGTCATTATCTTAACACGTAATCTATGTTAAATTATGTTGATTACAGTTTCATTAAAAATGACATATTTTTAAAAACTTTTTTTTGTTTCCATGTTTTCAAAAATAGTTTAGCTATATTTATAGTTTACATGTAAACTGATTTAGTTTTGCGACAGAATTACAAAAAATCTAAATTTAATAAAATAATTAAATTTTATTAAATTATCATAACATTTTAAATATTATTATTATTATTATTCATAGATGAATTTTGCCATAAAATTCGTACAAGTATTTTATAAGTAATAAATTACATCATAGAAAAGGTCATTCCTCTTTCGTCATATAAAATATCGAGGACGATAACATTCTTTTTTATGTGTAAATTAAATAATAGTAGGATATATGATAATCAAGGACAAGAAATAAAATTTTCAGTCGGAAATCGAAAATCAGTAAATCGTGTTTTTTTTCATCGATTACTTCATCCTAGAAACTGGAATTTTATATAATTAATGCCTTATGACAACAAATACTTGCAAATCGGTTTTAGAATAAAAAGAAAGATATTTTACATGTACACATATATACATATGAATTAACACACACACACACACACACATCATTATTAATATTTATATGCTATAGAAAAATATGAATAAATAATTAAATCGAAAAAATCTTGAATTGTATAACAAAATCTATTAAAATTAATATGGTTTTTATATTAATTCAATACAACGACATATATTTAAAATGACACTTGTTATTTGTATACTGGAAAAATTAAATAGAAAGTCTTCCGGTTATTTAATTTTTAACATTTTGGATGTTGAAATTTCTTCATCCAAAGCATTAAGAAATACTAAATCATATTGCAATTAAAATAAAAATAAATGAAATCGCCTTGAATACATATAAATGCAGCCAATTACACTTATTTAACATGTCATATGATTGATTTAATTTTTTTTTTACATGACAAGCATTAAATTACATATATTTAAATAACGAAAGTAATCTATTTTCTTGAATAAATCGTTCTGATTTAAATATTCAAACAATACGTGATAAACAATAAAGAGGTCTAAGTTCAGTTGAAATGGTTATATGCATTAATAGTTAACTATAAAATTTACATCTAAATGTTTCGCTTTATTTGAATTGAAATCTATAATTAAAGAAAATCTAATGTCGTCGAAATGTTTAATATTTTTAAATAATCATCCTTATTTTACTTTAAAATTATTTAATTTTGAGTATGCCACTGTAATAAACAAGGATAAAAAAATATAATATTCTAATAAACTATACAGAATAAAGATTTTATTGGAAGTGATAATTATTTTCGATTGACTTTTATATCATATTAATTCAAAAAATTTTCCTGTTTCTTATGTCGGCTTTAATTTTTCACCAAAAATTATACACAATATAAATATTATAGGAAAATAAAACAAATAATAGAAATCTGTAAGCATATATCAATCAAAAATAATATAAAAATATAATTGAAAAATTAATTAAAAATTTTTGTTCTATATTATTATTAAATTTTTACTATTGTTTTAATTCTATATATAATTTACATCATTTTTTTTGCAATGATTACTAAATTTAATATAATAAATTAACTAAAAAATATATTAAAACATCATTTACTTTTCCTTGAAATATTTAACACATTTTTAAAAAGACCTTTTACAGAAAGTTTTCATTATCAAAAAAAAAACATAAACATCGTAGTTTAAATACAATATTTACAAAGTTAAAATAACGTTATCAAATTTAAGCTAAAGAATATATTTGTAAATCGTGATAAATGGTTATATAAATAAATAAATAATATTCTATTCGTAAAATTTTAGCAACTTTTTTAACAGAAAAAAAACCTGTTAATTAATTGTATCCTTCGATATGCAAAAGAATTTTTTCATTATTGTTAAATCAAACGAAGCTAAAAGAATTGCCTATATTTTTTCTAAAAGTAAACAATAAAACATATTTATTTTTAATTCATTTTGAGAATTGATATAAATAAATTAATATATTTATATACAGTTTTAAATTGTTTAAATAAATCAATAATCTAGCTTATTAAAAAAAAACTATATATATATATATATATATATATATATATATATATATATATATATATATATATATATATATATATGAAAATTTTCAAAAAATTCATATATAATATAATATGAAAAAATAACTCACTGTTTAAACTAATACCACTTGTTACAGTATAAGTCAAATTTCTGAATTCAATGTTGATTTCAGGCCTTTTAGCCATGTTGGTGAGAACTTTCAGCGACGGTGCATCATTTTCATGAAAACTAATCCTATCCGAATTTTCCAAGAGAGCCGTTTTTGTATCATTTTTACTAATAGTCTCCATTTTATATATGTAAAAACAAACAATAAATATCACAGTGTGTGATAACTTTTTAATGTTATGTTAACGTGTTTCCTATGGATCATTGCATGTCTATCGTCTCTAACGGTAGCCTGATCACAACTGAATTCTATGTGCCACGGATCCATGAGGATTACGCGGTCGAAGGTCAGCGACAAAACAGTTAATTAACTCAAAATACTAGTTTTTCCCATTTTCATCGTGTTTGCGAGAGAAAACTATTTTCATTTCATTTGTTACATTTAACTAAATCGTAATCGTAAGATGAATAATCGGACGTAATTTTGTCAAAATATTTACATTTTGATTTAATTCTTTCAATTTCAATTGTGGTAAATGATAATATATTCTTTTTCAATTAAACATTTATAATTTATTTTTGAACTATATTTGAGTGTGATAATAGTAAAATTTCACATTTAAGTACTAGAATATCACATTTATGATATTCATTGAAGAAAAATACAAAAATTACTACACATTAAATAAAGTTAACGATATAAAACGTGACAGAGTAGTCTAGATTCATATAAACTGTCACTGATTTATTTCATAAATGACAAATAAATTACATAGCAAAATATAATCAAAGTTTAATATTTATAACGATGTAAACCATAAAAATAAATAAGCAACCTTGTAATGAATGATATTTAAAATTATATCATCACACGCACGAGCAACATCCATTTCTAAATTTTGGATATTATGTCAGAAGTATGAACTAAAAAAAAATAATATTAATAACAGAAAAGGGCCTAGTTACTTATATAACTAGTACTTGTATTGCCTTGAAGCAATATATAATATTACTTCATATCAATTAAAGCATACATACAAACATTCATATATATATATATATTTATTCATTTACATCATAAAGAAAATATCTTGAGGTATTATTTAGATTGTTTTTTTTAACATTAAACATTAATATCATTGCTGAAAAAAAACAATAGTATTAAATTATTATCCTTACTGTTGTAAAATATATAGACATATAAAAGAATAAAATTTATTTGTTGTGATGTTATTATATTTACTATGCAATATTGTAGAAAGTCATTATGAATTGAAATCGTCCATTAAAACATAAACGTTTAATTACCAGTAATCTTTGGGAAAATTGTAAATCATTATTAATTTTATTATCTGTTTCCACTCATTAAAATACTATTATACTAGATTTTCAAGAAATATTCAAACATTTTTTTAAATAAATATTCAAGTTGTTCAATCAATTATATATAATATTTTGTTTTACATATGTATTAATTATATAAACTTATATACAATAAATATTTTCTAATATAAGGTATATGTAATAGTAAAAGAAAACTATTTTATATCTTCAAAAAATTATCATTAAAATGCCTTCCTTTTACCATCTAATTTAATATGCGTAAAATTAGTGTCATTATATGATTTGAAATGTTGAAACGCGGCAACTCGTTAAATATTCAACTTACTTTAATAATATATTCTTATACAAAAATTCGTTATTTCACACAAAAATGTTAATCGTTTAACTCGAATGCTGAATTTGCAGTCGTTTTTTTTTTTAATCATTAAAACTCCGCAATAAACTCGTTTCTGTTCATTCCTCATTCTGATTTGTTTCAAATATTTTCCTCAAATTGGTAATATTCGCGTTAAATATACGGTTATTTTATATATACAGTTTAATAATATCTTTACCTTCATATGTCAATCAAACATTATTGTCACTCATGTAATGAAACATTTGTAATATATCATTATCAATATCATCCTATTGTTAACGTCGCATGTTAGTCGAATATGATTACTTATTCATTTCAGATGAGCTTCATTCATCGCACAAGTAAAAAATATGAATGTAATTACTCTGCTTCTTATATTAATTACGTATTAAATCTAGTGATCTAATAACTGAATAATAAATAATTTAAAATTATATTATTTTATACAATATATAAAAACATTTTATAAATAAATATTTTAAACGATATAGTGTTTCATTGTTGTCATAGTATCTAAAGGGTTAAATGATTATTATGTTAATGTTCACAGTAGTAAACACGTAAAATTGTAACAACTATAAATATTTAGAATTTATTTACGCAAAAAAATACATTACGTAATTATTTGACGTTATAACTTTAATCTAAAGACAAAAAAAAATGTAATATAATATATATTAACATATATAATAATACTGCAAAATACTTCAATTATCATTCCTAAGTTTTTAATCAGTAACTTATAAAATATATAATAATGATGGAGCGTTAATATAATTGTAATAAAGATATAAATATTTATCAGTTCTATAGAAAAATAATACATAATATTTAACACTTTTTCCTATTGTTTTTGTATATGCAAATGAAATTTTCAATAAAAAAAAACATGAAAGTATTGGGAAATTACTTTAATTGAACATAAAATTTTATAATAAATAATAATTTTATCATTATATAGATCAAAAAATTAACAAATATTCCAAAAATGAGATATTTTGTCTTCAGGTATGTCGCTAATTGACTTTGGTTGTTTCGTCGTTAAAAATACTTGTTTGTATTTTTTCTTAAACTCCGTTTCAATCAACTGCAATTGACGACAAATCGTGAAACATATGAAACATTAATAAATATTAAATAACTAACAACTCAAAATTTTACTGTATCTGTAGTATCATCCAAGAAATCGGATAGTGGTTTTTCTAATTTATTTTTCTGTATTGTTAGAGCGTAAGATGCAGCACTAGCAACAGATGGATGAATATGTTGCTTCAAATCGAAAACTTCCCAAAGACTTGACGAAAGTGCTCCACTTTGACTAGGATCTGGTTCGTTAATATTATAAGGATCTTCTGACACTATGGAAATAAATGAAAGAAAAAATATTATAATAAATATGCACGATCAATAGTGAGTAAATAAAGATGTAATATTACTTGGTGTTTGAGACGAATCTCCACAATCCAACAGCTTTTTTAAACCAGGATGTCTAATAACTAAATTAGAAATCATATGAAGAAGAACTATGGCATCTGCTGGGGGAGCGATGAGAGCCAGCCTTGAAAACTTTTTCAAAAATCCACCAACTAATGCTTCTGGTAAATGTCTAAAATGACACATATTGTTATAAATGAGTAAAAAAAAAACACGCAAACTTATATATTAAAAAAAAATCACTTACGTTGAACTCAAAAATATATCAGTCAAATAAAATAATCTTGATTTATGAGGTGTTAAAAGCATATCAGGTACAAACATTGTATAAAGCTTATTATATACCAAAGGATATTCTAAATTGTGTTTTTGCATCAAAATAAATACTCCTTGTAATGCTAAAACACTGATTGCACCACCTGTAAAGTAAATTTGTCGTTAGATGTTAAAAAATATAAATCATTGTGTATTTAATAATAATAATGAAGTACCGACCTTCATCCATAGAATTCATGAGAAAATCGGTAAGTAGTATGGGACGTGACAAATTTGAAAGCAAATTATCGTGTAAAACAAGTAATGCCTTCTGAAGTAAATTGCCTTGCAAATTTTGATCAGAAACGAAGTTCCAGCATTCTTCCATCCATTGACGAACACGATTTATATCAAAACGAAATCTTTTACATTCTAGAAAAAAATGTTGTATGTGATATTTTTTTTTTATTCAAAATATGTGTACATTTAATATTCATTGAATAAAAATAAAAGTATCAGTAATAAATTAATAAATATGAAGCTAAAATTCTAAAGAAAAATATATAATACTGATCTTTTTTTTGTGAAAGTCTCATAAAGTAAAATAAATTTTCTATTTCTTATCTATTTCTATCTAACTTTCATTGTAAACAAATACATTCGTAATATTTTTATGACTCACCAATATTTTACTGATTTTAAAGGGAACACTATTTATGAATCATACAAGTCAAACATAACAAAAGTTCTAAACTTTCTCCACTTTATGAACTTAATTACTTTAATATTGTAAATATATTTATGAAATATTATACAAAAACATACCTTTAACTTCGCATAATATTTTTGGTTTATCATCATCGTTTTCCTTCTGTTTCTGATTATTCTTTTTTGGATCTTTTTTTAGTGGCAATGCATTCATTAAATCAAGATAATTATTTAAATATATGTCATTAGGATTATCGTTCTTGATTGTTGGTAATATTTTCCAACAATAAAATAACACATCATTATATAAAGCATATTTTTTGAATTGTTCTATTAGTAAACTATTATCTAACTTATTACTAGCGAGTTGCAAAAGTATTATCTGTGAAATAATAATAATAATAATAATAAATTATACGTTAAACTAACAACAAATTTAGTAAATATTGTGAAAAAAATCTACCTGTAACATATGTTCTGGAAAATAGAATTTATCAAATTTCTTAGTTGATAGTAAATCTGCTTGAATTTTTAATAAATTGCAAGCTGAATTTAGTGCTTGCATTCGACTATCTGTTCCACCACGAGCGATACTACCAGCAATAACTTGCCAAGACATTTTAAAAGCTAATAATTGCATATTATCCTCGTCGCTTCTCGATCTGCATTCTATAAATGTCAAAGAAATGCATTAAAAATCCTTATCGCTGAATATTATAATTTCATATGAAAATATTACATACCACTTTCTTCACTTGGATCTTCTAAAATATAGACCTGCTTTTCAATATTTGCTTGAGATCTGGCAAACTTCTTAAAAAATTTCTCCACCATAATAATCTCTGATTTATAACTATTTTTTTCCTCCTATGAATAAAAATATAAATTAATATAATATAATAAAAATACAAATAAAATCAATTATAATAGCATATGGCTTGATTTATTTCCAATAAATGATTGATTAAATAAATTATGGTCGAACAAATTAACATCTAATTAAGATTAAATTGATTTTCTATTGTATTTTTATTTCTAAATGAAAAATATTAACCTCCATTTTACTACGAGATAAGAAATATTGCTTAATTTTCTTACGTGAAAGTTCAACGTAATAATAATAATAATAATAATTTAAAAATGAAAACAGCATTATTATTTAACAATTAAATAAAAGTAATTATGAAAGTATGGAACAGTCATACAAGATTCCTTAGAAAAATAAGAATTTCTCTTTTTTGAAAAATACGAAATAAAGAATAAAAAATATATTCTTTAAATATTATAACGATAATAATAATAATAATATATTGATTTTTTTGTTAACATGCTGTGAAAACATGTTATTAATAAACTTAATTTTAATTGGTAAAACGACACAGTTACAGTGTATCTTTTTAATTAACAATGTAAATATATGTTTTATTGAAAAAAAAAAGATTCAATATTTCATATTCTAAATAATATTTGTGAAAAAATTAGTACACAAAGAAAATTATAGAAAAAAAATGTATAATATAGCAAACATTAACTAATATATAGTATATTATAATCGCCTATTCAATAAAATATTGTAAAACTCACTAATACTAAACATTAATAGGTTAAGTAGTAAATAAAATATTATAACGCGGTATATACACAAACAAATATAAGAAATATTAATAAAATATTACAATAAATGTAAAAAAAAGAACATACCAAAAAAGCGTCCAAAATATCCATTATATCCTGAACCGTCATACCAAGAGAAGGACGCTCAACAAACTGTCACAAACACGTGCAACAACAGAACTACTGACGCTTATATGTTGCCATATGCAAAAATAAAAACACTACTAGAAAATTTCCTTTTCGCCACCACACACATGTTTCGAAAATAAGACAAAGAATTTTACTCAAAAAATCTAAATAAATATAAACAGCTTAATATATCAATATTTAGCTTTTATTATTTAATATATATATATATATATATATATATATATATATATATATATATAAATAAAATTTTATTTTATTTTTAATATACATTTATTTAAAAAAATTTTTTTATAATATTCCTTTAAAAAACATTTACATATCAAATAAACTAATTAATTAAATATTAAGCAAAAATTATTAGAATAAAGTAGTAGCCGATAATGATTTGAAAGAAATCGAAACGTAAACATATAAATACTATCAAACTCGCTTTTGCTTAGTTGAATAAACTAAAAATTAAATTACGTGTGATGTTTTAGCATGTATGAGCGCATGACTTATGAAATTCTTTATAATAATTATTCTCTTGTTTTTAATTATAAATATTTTTTTATTAAGTATTTGAATAATAATTATTCGATAGTGTTGAGTTTTTTTATTAAATATAATTTTTTTCCAATATAAAAAATAAGAATGCTATTAATTGGATTTTTTAATGTTTTTTCTTGAAATAAAAAAACTTTATTAGATATAATTGTTTATTAATTCTTTAAAATCAAAAAGTTTTTGCTAAAAATATAATTGAAATACATAATATTTATGTTATATAACTCGTAATTCAAAATGAATAAGTATTGGTTTTCAATATATTGGTAAAAAAAATAACTTTGAACTGATTTAATAAAAGCTTGTTTATTAAAAAAATATACATATAAATTTGTGCAAAAAAATGAAAAAGGTGTAATGCTTGCTTATTAATTACTTTTTCGAAATTAAGAAATCCTTAAAATTATAGATTTTTATAATTTTAATATTGCTTTCCTTTTTCAAATAATAAAAGAAAACTTTCTTTTTTTGAATTCATTCTACGAATAATACTTTAAAATTGAACAATTTTTAAACTTATTAAATTTATATATTTATTTATGTATAACACATAAAGATAAAAGTTTTCATATAAAATTTTATGATATATAAAAAATAACAAATATAATGTAATAAAATTTCTCTTAAATATATTATATATCTATCAGTCAGTGCAATTCTACAAAATAATACAATATATTTCAATCAAAATTTGTACGTAATACAATTTAAACTTAAAAATTAACCGCAAATATCTAGCATTTTTTTGATGTCAGATATTTTCTCTCTTGGTTTTCCATATTTTTTCCCTTCTTCAATTTCATACTGGTCAATCTTTTCCCATCCATCCCAATTAACAACTTGTATATTTCTTTTTTCTAAAATTCTGTTAATTGTTTCAAATCCACCTTTTTTTACCTCTGATTTTAAGAAATTTCTTTGATCACTAAAATCTTTACAAATAATTTTGCCAACTTCAAAAGCATTATTCATCGTAGTTAAAATAACACCTGTAGGTCCTGTTCCTAACCAACCACTGGCATATAATCCTGGTTCAAAAATTTTATTATCAATTTCAATTCCAATACCATCCTTTGATAAAATTCTACCATTCTCATTATTAACACAGCCTTTCGAAAAATTGAAATTGATATCAGGATCAGCTTGAATACTTTTGTAACCAATACTTCTTAATGCCATATCGCAATTTAATATTTCCTTTTGGTCTGTTGGAATGCAAGTTTGAGTTAAAATATCATCACCAACTAAATTATTTAATCCAAGTTCAACTCCTACTAATGTACCCCAATCAGAAGCTAAAAATCTGATTGGACTTCTACAAAATATCGGTAAAAATCTTTTAATATTTGATGTAGATTGATTCATTTCAGAAAGACTTTTTAACATCAATTCAGTTATTCTTTTTCTAGGTCTTGGTAAGGAATCCAATTTATCTCGTAATCCAATAAAATCGCTCTCTCTCCAAACAGTTTTACACGATTCTAATTTAATTAGTTCTCTTAATTCCTTAATTGTAAATGCAGCTTGAAGTGGTCCCCTTCTACCAATAATATGAACATTTTTAATTTTTGAATCAGATAAAATAGCCAAAGCGCTTCGAGATATATCTGTTTTTTTCAAAATATCAACAGGTGTAAGCAAAATCCTAGCAACATCTAAGGCAACATTTCCTTGTCCAAGTATTGCAGCTGAAGAACCTGATAAATCAACCTTAAAAATTCATGAAAAAATAATAATTATAATTATTACGTTATTTTGTTTATTGTTATAATTATAAAAAAAATACTTCTAAGTTTTGATCTGATGGAACTCCGTTATACCATCCAACGAAATTTCGTGCAGATAAAACATTAGAAAATTTTTCATTTGGAATATTTAGCAGTCTATCTTGTTCTGCTCCATAAGCCTAAAATACACATATATAAAATAAAATTTTTCTAAAAATACTAAATATATAACTAAATCAAATAATATTTTTCACCAAAAGAACAGCGTGATAATTGTCTTTCAACTGGGTCAAAGATATGTCTTTGCCTAAAGTAATATTGCCATAAAAATTAACATTTTTTGACTGAGCAACCTTCGTAAAAGTATTTATTACATTTTTTACTTCCGGATGATCTGGTGCTACTCCAAATCTGAGAATGAAAAACAAAACATTTTTGTGATTTGAAAATTAAATGTATCGTTAGAGTTCACAAATTTAAAATTAAAATATATAGATATAAGAAACATTTTTTTCACAGAATAAAAAAACTCATAAATATGAATAAAGCATATAATAAATTATTTATCGTTCGAAACAATACATAAATGCATAATTTCAATTTTATCACAGCCATATAAACATATACAAACTTTTTACTGTGATAAATATCGTTGATCGAATTTTATAATATAAAATTATATTATAACAAAAATGGTTTAATATACAATATATTTCCATATAAAATATCAATATGCAATAAATATATTATTATTATTAAAAATAAATTAATGTAGTAATAGCCTTTTTTACAATCAATACATCTTTTCGATGTTCAATCCATTTTTATAGAGTTGAATTATCAGATCTAACCGTGATCACAATATTTTTTTCTGATTCTAATATTTAATTAATTTGAAATAATGAGATCAAAATTCGAGTAAAAAATGAATTTAACAACTCAACAATTCTAGCGTTGTAAACAGCTTGTGAATGCATTATCAACAATTCCGCATATATAAAACGAACATTATATGAAATCGTGGCTATTCAGCATATATGAATAAATAAAAAACGATAAAATAAATAAATTAATAATTTCAATAACATTGAAAAAATGTTGAATTATTTTTTTTAAGTAAGATTTTTAATATTATTTCGATATCAAATAATTGATTATTAATTATTCATATTATATATGAGAAATCTAAAATGCAAACATATATATATATATATATATATATATATATATATATATAATTACATTCAAAATAGTTATACGTGTTAGAATAATTTGGTATATTATATATTCAACGATAAAAGTACAAACCTAACCAAACCAAAAGGGACCGGTAATTTTTCAATAATATCAACGGTGACCGATTGTAAATGTTTAGCAATGTGTTGGGCCGCATAAAAACCTCCAGGGCCCGCACCTACCACGCAAACTCTTAACATACTAGCACCAGCCATCGCGAACTCCACATAACTGTCACATAAATGTCAACGACTACACCGGTTTATAATGTATTTCGTAGACCATTAACGTCTTACTATGTTAAAAATATAATATTTAAATTTATTTTATTAATTCGATAATTCGAAATTAATTAAAATATACTATAATGTATTTTTATTTACAATATTTATATGTTTCTTTAAAAAAGATATTATTGTTATAGATTTTCATTTATAATATGAATATATAGTCAACTATTGACTTATGATGGAGTGAAAAATAAATAAAATAATATAATAGACATATATATTATATATAAGCATTTTTATTTTACATTAAAAACTGTTTTTTCTTTATTAAAAAATAACATTTATGTTATATCACTGGTGCTTTAAATAACCATTATAGATTTGTCTGTAACTTTATGGGTTTGCTTGATGATTGATTCTTTTGAAGTCTCTTTGCGATTTTAAGAGAATATTAAAAATTTAATATATATATATATATATATATATATATATATATATATATATATATATATAATTATTACAAAATATTCTAAATTTTATTTATTTATATTTGAATAACAATTTAATTTAAATTAATTAAAAATTGATTTATGAAGAAAAAATCAATATCATTTATATTTATATTATAATTATTGAATTTTATAAAGTGATAAATAATAATTATTATGAAAATGAAAAAAAAATGTAAATGATATTTAATTTTAGTATATGGCTGGATGTTAAGAAAAATTATAACCTATAGTTGACAGTTGAGTCGCAGATTGAACGGGTGTCGGTATTAATATTATCAGGATGGCTCTTCGTGCGCGACTCGCGTCAATGGGGCGCATTTTTAGGGAAAATCGCAGGTATTATAAGTTTTCATAACATTTTTAGCGATAATCGCATTGAATCCGATAACTTCGATGTTTAGGTTATCTGCACGATTTGCATTAACCTCGATACGATCGCCATTATCTTTACTTAAAAATTTCACCGTTGTAAATTTACGTTTGACCTTCGAATGCTTTATTCGCGTATATATATATATATATATATATATATATATATATATATATATATATATATATATATATATATATATATATATATATATATATAATTCAATTTAAAGTATTATTTAACAATTTTTGTTTGTATGAATTAATAATATATAAAAAAAGATTAATTTTCAGTAGTAAACTTCCATCCATCAATTAATGAACGTTGATATTTGAAATTATTTTATGCTGCTCTTTTTTCCTTTTATATCTGTAAAAAATATTTCATCATCTTTTATAATTGATGACTGTATAATTAAATGTATGATTATATTGATATTAAAATAAATAAGTTCATTATTTGATATATTCTCCTTTTTTTTTTTTAGTAAAATCATATGTAAATCTATTTTGTCACACTAATATATTATATTTATTTATATAATAATCGCCTTATTTATGGTTCGTTTTTTAACGTATATTTTATATAATGTGTAAACGAATAAAGTACATATTTATTTTATATTAATAACATGTTCAATTCGTTTATATTTTAAAGATCCTACGAAAATATATTATAGTTAAAATGAAATTTTGGATTATATTTCAGTTTAACTGATAATTTACCTAAAAGACAATTCAGCAAAGCTTCAGACAAATCTACCGTCAATATACCGTCAACTGAAATAGTTACACCATTACCACCTCTAACGGAACCTATGCCCGGCATACCAATTCCAATATATGCAACATCTAAATTTGAGGATAATTTGACACAAGTCACAACTCTTAGTAATGGTTTAAAAGTTGCATCCGAAAAGAGATTTGGTCAATTTTGCACAGTAGGAGGTAAAATTAATTATAAATTTTCTTATCAGTATAAAATATACATAATTTTATATATTATTTTTTTATTTCAAGTTGTTGTTGATTCTGGATCCAGATATGAAGTTAATTATCCAAGTGGAATTTCACATTTTCTAGAAAAATTAGCTTTTGGTGTAAGTTTTTTTCCTTTTTTTAAAAAAATAATTGTAAACATTTGATAATTTTCCGTTTTTACAAATTTATTCAGAAAACGCAAAAGTATAAAGATAAAATTATGTTGTTATCTGCTTTGGAGAAACATGGTGGTATCTGTGATTGTCAGTCATCTCGAGATGCTCTTATGTATGCTACCAGTGCTGATTCTCGTGGTTTATCTACAATTACTGAGGTAATATATACAAATTAATATTTTTTATTGTCGCATATAGTGTTAATATTACCATTCATTATTTTATGAAGGTTTTAGCCGAAGTTGTTCTACGTCCACAATTAACTGAAGAGGAATTTCAAATGGCCCAACAGTCTGTAGCATTTGATTTGGAAACATTGTATATGCGACCAGAACAAGAAACAATTTTAATCGATTTGATACATGCAGTTATTATTTTTTATTTAATTTTATTTTTATTTCATAATTTTTGTATATATTTAAGTATTTGCTTTTTTGCAGGCGGCGTTTAATAAAAATACTTTAGGAATACCAAAAATATGTCCTAGTTCCAATTTAGAAATAATCAGCAGAAATGTTTTGTTACAATACATGAATAATTATTTCATTCCAGAACGAATGGTTGTAGCCGGTGTTGGCGTAAGCATTCGACTGATTAATTACAGTGTTTATATAATATTTATAGAATAAAAGATCTGTAAATTGAATTTTTAGGTTGAACACGATGCTTTAGTAGAATATGTACAAAAGTATTTTATTGACAACCCTTCTATTTGGACGAATGCTGAACCAAAATCCATTTTATCTCCAGATACATCAGTAGCTCAGTATACTGGTGGAATGATTAGTGTTAGTAATTTATATATTATTCTAATAATAAACTAATTATTTTACTAATTAAATCTTTATCTAAAATATACATTATTATAAAATCAAATTGTATAAATATATTTTAGGAAGATTGTGAAATCCCACAATATCCGGGCTCTGATTTACCAGAACTTTCTCACATTGTTATTGGTTTTGAAGGTAACTAAAATATTTAATATTTATTTTTTATTATGTTCAAATTGTAAATTATACTTTAAAAATATTGTTTAGGTTGCTCTCATCAAGATGACGATTTTATTGCTATATGTGTCCTTAATATGATGATGGGTGGAGGGGGCTCCTTCTCTGCAGGTGGTCCTGGTAAAGGAATGTATACTAGACTATATACAAATGTTTTAAATAGGTAAAAAAATGTAAATAGGTAGACTATATACAAATGTTTTAAATAAATAAACGTTTATGTAAAAAGAAATTTGTATATATATATTGTTTCGAATTTATTAGGTATCATTGGATGTACAATGCCACAGCTTATAATCATGCTTATGCGGATTCAGGATTATTCTGCATTCATGCTTCATCACCCCCACCTCAAATTGGAAGTACAGTTGATATAATTTGTAAGGAATTATCAACAATGGCTGGTGAATGTCCTGAAAGTGAATTGAGGGTAAATAAATACATAGATTCTTTTTAAAATTGTTTATAATATTTACAAATATATTGTGTTTTTTTTAGAGGGCTAAGACTCAATTACAATCAATGTTACTAATGAATTTAGAATCTAGACCTGTTGTTTTTGAAGATATTGCACGTCAAGTGCTTGCTACAGGAATACGACGTAGTCCGAAACATTTTATTAATGCAATTGGTAGTTTATATTTTTTCTATATATATTTTTAATTAGTATTTAGATCGCATTAATAATTATATTTACTTATATAGAAATGATTGGTGTTGATGACATAAAGAGGGTTGCGCAAAGAATATTAGCTACAAATCCTTCAGTAGCTGCTCGTGGTCGTCTTGATAAATTACGTTCTTTTAAACAGGTTTATACTTTTTTTTAAACATATGAGAATAAATAAATCAAATATAATTTATAATCAAAATATTATTTCAGATTCAAAACAGTATACAGAATCCACCTTCAGGAATAGGAAGGCTATCTCTCTTTAGATAAATATTTGAAATCGTGCATTAAAACCTTCTCTCATTAGTCGACTTTTTTAAGTCTCATTAATATTTATTGTTATAATTGTTAAATAATGAGTATTTAACAGAAAAAAAAATGTATTTTTTTCTATAAAGTATGTAAGTGATAAATATTTTCGAATTTTATTATCATATAAATAACTATTTTTACAGTTAATTTTATGACATAAAAAATGGTAACTGTTGAATTTAAATTTGGGAGAAGCAAATGTGCTTTAAAAAAACAATATTATATTGCATAATTAGTTCCTTAAAAAAAAACTTAATATTCATTCTGATTAAAAAGCAGTCATTTTAGTTCATAGCGTTCAAATGTTAGTTTATCATGTAGTTATAATAATCAAGATGCATTTTTTTCTACGTGTCATATACCCTTGTCACAAACGTTTAATACTGCTTGAGAATCACATCTATATATATAAATCTTAAAAATGTAATCATGTTGCCGTTTGATAAAGTATAAATACCACTGTTTAGTGTAAATTGTATATAGTTTCTATTTTATGTTATAGTAGAAAATAACAAATTTATTCTATATGTGATGTTTTTTTTAATTATTTTTCATTAAATAATATTTTCATTAACAATAAAACAGATATATTTCGTAATTACACATTTAATTACATTACAGAATTATTCAAATTGATCAAGTAGTGCAAAATGGTTGAATAGAAATTTAATAACTACCAATAATAGTTCATATTATTTATATTATACTTTCAAAAATGAAGATTGAATACACATTTTAATTTATTATAAGGAAGTAAAACGAATATTTTATTTCAGTAATACTACTTTTTTGCAAGTGATTAGGAAATATAAGTACTTTTACAACGTATTGTACTTTAACACTATTTTTTTCAAATTTTTTACTCATGTTTTTAAGTATTTCACAAATATAATTAATATCTAAAAAATTCTTTAAATTTTCAATTCAAATATTCTTTTGATTTAATTATCTAATAAAAATATCTACAAACTAGTTAATTTATCAACTAACTTTTATTTGTATTTAAATGAAAAAAATAAGTTATTTTTGGCTGTTATCATTTATGGTATATATAATCGATTTTAATATAAATAAAAATTCCAATAGAAAGTTCAACTGCACTATGTTACAAAAAAACATGTATAAAACTGGTTTAATATAAAAATGCATGAAAGTATTATAAAAACTACATAGAAGGCCACAAGATTTTTGTTCTACTTCCTCCAGTTGATGTTGTATTTTATAAGTCTCGTTTATTTAAAAATATAAAACAAATTGATTAAAGACTACTTGTATCACACTACAATCTGTATTATAGTTAAATAAAATTGAAAACACTGATATATATTACAATTTTCCAAACCACAATAAAAAAAAAAATGGGATACGTGTACAAAAATAGTCTATATAAAATACTGTTTAATTAACATGGATTGTTTTGAGTCTATTATCTATTCTGGAATATATCTACATAAAACTGCAATGACACATAATGGAAGACATATTTTATATTAAAAATATATCAAATACTTTGCGTTTATCTAATTCAAAATTTCATAACACCGTATTATGAGGCTTATATAAGAAAAAAAATATTTACAAAATTCGAATTCATATTTTAAAAAAATAATAAAAAAACATTTAATCAAGTAAAACAAAAATCAAAAAGTTTGTCAACATTATATATAAATTATTTGCACTTTAGAACTTTTCTTTTGATTTAAGACAACAGACAATTAAATGCACTATTTGGACTAAATATTTAAGTATTGAAAAACCTCTGTATAAAATATATGCATATCAAAAAAAAAATAATAAAAATAAAATATTGATATTAAAATTAATTGGCTGGGACGGCAAGAGCTGCTGCTTTATCGAGATCACCGGCTTCTTTTATTGGTAAATTAGATTCCTTCAATAGTTTTCTTGCTTCTTGTACATTTGTACCTTCCAGTCTTACAATAAGTGGTACTCCTAATTCCATACTGCGACATGCACCAATTATTCCTCTAGCTATTATAGCACAGTTAACAATTCCTGAAAAAAAAAATATAATTAGATTAAAAAATAATATAATTTGATTTTAGCTGTCTTTATTTCAATGAATTAGAAATGAAAATTAACGATGCATATATTCTATATAGCAATAATTACCTCCAAAAACATTAACGAGGATTGATTTAACGTTAGAATCTGCTGCAAGAAGTTTAAAAGCTGCTTTGACTTGTTCTTCCGCAACAGAACCGCCAACATCTAAGAAGTTTGCTGGTTTTCCTCCATTTAACGAAATTATATCCATAGTTGCCATTGCGAGTCCTGCTCCATTCACCAAGCAACCCACATTTCCTTCCATTCCAATATAATTCAAGTTATGTTTAGCTGCCTCTACCTGCATGTATAAAAATTTAATAAATAAAATTCACTATAATGATATGCTAAAAAAAAAATACAATTACCTCTCTTGGATCACTTTCGCTAGTGTCATCCATTGCAAAAACTTCTTTTTGTCTAAACTTTGCATTATCATCAAAATTTATCTTTGCATCTACGGAAATTACTTGTTTATCATCGGTTTCTACTAACGGATTTATTTCTACTTGTACAGCGTCCACCTATCACAGAAATAAATCTATATAAATGCAGTCTTAATAATATTATAAATAGTATTACGAAAGCGTTTATCACCTGCAAAAATAATTTCCACAGTTTAATAATCTCATCGGCACACTTACTTTTCAATTCACCATCAAATTTAAGGAATGTTGCCACATCTTCGGCGATCTCTTTGGTTATTCCGTCAAAAATATCAATCGGTACAGTTTTAATTAAATGCGGTGTTTCTTCGGCTACCTTTTCGATATCCATACCACCGGCCGGAGAAGCCACGAGTACGGGTCCGTTATGTTGTCGGTCCAACAGAATGCATAAGTATGTTTCTCTGACAATATTTACGCTCTCGGCTACCATGACTTTCTTGACTAATATGCCTTCTTTGGGAGTTTGTTGCGTAATGAGTCTGTTGCCTACCATTTTGCTAGCCAATGAGAACACTTCGTCGAAATTTTTAGTCAAATGAACGCCACCTTTGAAGCCATTATCAAAATGTCCTTTACCACGACCTCCGGCTAAAACTTGAGCTTTGATTACATACTCTTTAGCACGGAAGTTATCCAGTGACGTTTGGGCAGAATTAGCTTCCAAAACGCGGAATTTTTGAATATTAACATCAAATTGTTGAAGGAGACTCTTACTTTGGTATTCTTGAAGGCTCAAATTTCTAACCTGGGTTGATAATAAGTATTTATTGCGAATATTGATAATTTTTTGTAGCAAACATCTGGATAATGGAGCCATATTGTAGTAGTTGATTTTTATTGATTAATATTAATTAGCCGTGTATTGAAGTTGAAATATATGCGAACTAATTGATATTTATATTACTTTATCAGATAACACAAGTTGGAATAAAATTTAACCTCTAATATCAACAGAGAACTTTGTACTGCGTAGCACCTTTCAACGCGGCCCGTTCACCGCAGAATTTGAGTTATATAATATTTTTTTAATTATTTCGTTTAGGCCACAAAAATACAAATAACGTTCAGATAAATGTGTTACCTAGTTTTGACAAATTATTTTTACTGTTAAAAATTAGTAACTAGACATATAATTAAAATAAATAAATAGTTTTAATTACCATAAATAAAAATTAAAATAAATAACAAAAATTTAAATAAATAAAATATTAAATATTTAAATAATAAAATATTAAAAAAAATATTTAAGTAATAAAATTTCAATAACTATTTTTTATCAATTGTATTTCCAAATAAAACCTAATCCGGATTAATTATTTGATATTTTCAAAGTAAATTGTAATAAAATAAAATAATATAAATTTATAATAAGAAAAAATATTTCATTTATTATTATCAATTTATTTGTTTTTATTATATATAGGTATATAATTATTTGATAACCTTTTTATTTTATATGAATATGGGAGATAAGGCTGTTATTCCATTATTTTTTAATTTATTAAAAAACCAAGTTACATAAATTCAAAAGCTAAAAATATTATATGACTATTAGATAATTATAATGAGATTAAAATAAAACATAAAGATAAATTTCAATTAGTATTTATTTTTTTATTTTTAATAATTTATATTTTAATATTAAATTTTACTTTAACATCCACATTATACTTATAATCAAAATAAATCTAAATATTAATATTTAGTTCTTATTATTGTCGTCATTCTATCGTGGTTCAAATTATACAAAATATATTTAGTTATTCAAATATCTGCAAATACATTAAATGATTTAATTTAAATTTCTTTTAATTTTTCTAAAATGTCTCAAGAAAATGATCCGAATGCATCAAAAGACTCTTATTTACTATTTCCTTTTAATAAAAATCTGTGCAGATTTTGTCTTAAATCAGATGAAACATTGAGCGAAATATTTGATGATTCAAATCCATTACTGATAAATCATATCAAAATAGCCACTGGTATTATTGTAAGTTCAAACTATATAACTGAAAGGAATTGTTATAAGTCTTTATATATGTAATGTTGTATTATTTAGAAAAAGATAAAATAAATTATAATTATATTTATAGAAAACAAATCAACTCAATTGTATAATATAAATTCGTCTTTTATTATTTCAGATATCATCTGGAGAAAATTATCCAACAAAAATTTGTCGAAATTGCGAATACATGATAGAACTTTTTTCTAAATATAAGAATATGATTCTTAGAAATCATGAAAACATGGACTTCCTTTTATCAGCATATCAAAATAGATTTCCAGAAAGTTTCAACGATTTAAATATGTCCGATATGATTGATCAATTTGAACATGTAGATTTGACATTTAATAACATCGAAGAAGATATCAATTCAAACTCAAATATTTCGAGTAGTGAAAGAACAATTTCTTTAGACAAAAATGACTACTCTGAGGACGTTTCCCAAATTGATCCCTGTGTTGAAAATTATTCAAAATCTGATGACATAGATATCTCACAAAATGATTCTCTATTAAATAGTGAAGAAACATTATCATCAGACAACATTGATTTATGTACTAATATGTTTACAAATAAGCTATCTATAAGTACTCTTTCCAATAATGAAAATATTGATGAAAAAAATTCTTCTCTACTAAGTGAAAAAGACACATTTTCGCCAATGTCTATTAGTTTTGAAGATTTTAAGTCAAACGACAAAAGTTTTATGGAAGAAGAGTCTGAAATAATTCAAAAAATTCCTTCTATATCAAATGAAATAAATACAACTTTACCAACTCGTATTAGTAATGAAGATATTTCAGATTCAAATGATAAAAAACAAAACATTTGTTTGTTATGTTTAGAAAATCTCAAAAATGAAAATAAACTCTATAAACATCTAAATAATCATTTTAAGGGCTTCGATTTAGAACCTTATTACAAATTTACAGATAACTTTTATTGCAAGCCATGTGGAAAATCTTTCAAAACATTTAACTATTTTCTAAATCATCAAAGAGCACATTTAAAAATAAAACCTTTCAAATGTATATATAGAGGATGCAAATTCATGTTTTCATCAAAATATTCTAGATACATACATCATACACAACATATAGGCTTCTTATGTAGATTTTGTTGTAAAGGTTTTATGAGTAGAAAGGATGTATTGAGACATGAAATTGGACATAAAAACGTAGGAAAAAATTTCGAATGTCCTATTTGCAACATATCATTTTCTACCAAAGCTCAAAGGGCAGCTCATTTGGAAAAAAATCACAAATTATTGCTGTTAGTATTTTAATATCAATCCATATTGGATTTATATGCTTGGATTTTTTCTCTAATGCTTCCCTATTACTAATAATTTAGCATCAATTAGTCTTAATAAACTTTTATATTAAACTTTTACATTATTAGTATTATTAACACTTCTATTTTAATATATTTTTTTTTGTTTTTGAAATAGTATATTTCCCGGTAAAAGTATACAAATGTATGATGAAGAAACTGCTTGCCATTTCGAGGAAGAGATGAAAAATAAAAATCGTTGTCAATTGTGTTTTAAAATTCATAAACGAATTAAACTAAAAAAAACCGTCGAATGATTCGATTGACGATGAACCTATTTCGAGGTATATTATAAACTTATTAAATATGTATATATTTGTTAATATAATTTATTAATCATAGGATTATCTATTTTTTTTTTATTACAATAGATGTATTAACTGCTATGAGTTATTTCAGCACGAAGTGTGTTATAAAATTCATATAGACAAATGTTTAACTCCATTAGATCCTGAAGTTCTTAATGAATATATTGAAAATTTGGACGATTATGGAAATTCTTTTACTTAAAATTTTATTTTAAGGCATTTATATTAATTTAATTTATTATTAATCTTTAGTTAATATTATATTAGATTTTTTTCTATATTTAGTTAGAATTTATACATATTTATAGATATGTATATTTTACACAATATCTATAATTTTCTATATTAAATTATATTCTTGTAAAATATTTTTTAATAATTCTATATATTATATCGTCCAATAAAATTTTTCTTTTAAATAATTATAAAAATAATTAATAATATTTTTTAATAATATATAATATTCTATATATGATAAATTGATATTTTATAATTTTTGACTTAAAATATGGACTAAAAACTATTAAAATAATCGAATGTCATTATAGTAAAAAATATTGATAAATTAAAAAAAAATGTACATTTTAAAATTCTATATATTAATTAATTTTATAATGAATATAATAGATTTAATATGATTAAATAAATTGTTATAATAGATTTTAAATAATTATGCGAACAACAAAAATAAGTTTTTAATATATTCAAATCTAATTTATTTATATATAAAAAAATATTCATTGTTATAAAAGTAATATTTTATAAATTTTAAATAAAAATATTGTTACGCATATTTAACGTCTTTCATTCTTCTTCATATATTCTATGAATTAATAATATATTTAAATAAAAATTAATAATATGTTATTTTAAATTCAATATCAAATAATTTATCGTGTAATAATTAATTTTTATTGTATATAATAAATAATTTTGATTTTATTACAATCATATCTACATTTAAATATGACAATAATTCGTATTTTATTGATTTATAAGAATGATTTCTATAATTTATATATATATTATATGTGTGATATTTTTATATATGAATTTTCTATCAACCCCATCCCCTAAAATTGGGTGGTAACATCATAAAATCACGCTTGAATAAGCTAATATCTAGTTGTAAAGAATAAGAGGAGTAATGAAACGTCATAATTCGCATATATTCGACATTCGTCTATTTAAATGAAAGCGCTTAGAAATCTATATATATAATATATATATATATACAGTACTAAATTAATTATTTTAAATTATATATCTATGTTAAATAATATTATATATTCTTTTTAAATTGAAACAAACACTCTATATGTTTTTTTTAATATTATTGTATTAAAACTTTAGCAATTTATATAGAAAAATTACGATATAATAATACTAGATTTATAACGAAATAAAAAAAATAGATTTTAAATATAAACATTGATTTGTAAATTTATATAAAATGAAGAGCATATTATATTGCAGATTTATTGTAGTAAAAGTAGAAATATTTAAGTTGTAGGTAGATTAAATTAAATATTAATAAGGAAGTTTTTTTAAGATTGTGTGCTTCTTAAAAAACATAAAAAATATATTTATGTATAGTAAAATGAATAGAAAAACCCTATTTTATTTGTTGATAGTTTTGATATTATTAATTATATATTTTTATTTTATAATGTCATGTTGAAGTCGACCGATTAATCGAGTATCTGATGTATATATATATATATATATATATATATATATATATATATATATATATATATATATATATCTGATGTATATATATATATATATATATATATATATATATATATATATATTTACGATCGAAAATGTGAAAATACAATTATGTTCGAAAATGTGTGAGAGAAGGGCAAAACGCGCATACACATCTATAAATTTATATAATATCATCGTAGTAGAGTAAAAATAAAATAAAAAATAGCGGACAAATAAAAAGGAAAAATGTAAAAATATATGGGAATTGTAACGCTTGAACTGATTTTCGTTGGCGATTCAGACGAGATATACATTGCGAAAGAGACGTTTTTTCCTACAAATTGGCCGCTAATAGCGGCATGAAACTTTTATATAAGCTTTCATTCTAAGCGGACCGCCGTTACAAATTCGTCGACTATCGTCGATTAGAATGTGACGTGGAACGCTCAACGCCGGAAATAGTGTAAAATTCGAAGCTTTGTCGATCGTTTCAGCGCTATTCAACATTTTACGACGAGTATATATATTTTTTTATTATTTTTTTATTGTTATCGGTTTCGTTGTCGTTGTTTTTTAACCATCATCATCCAGGCGTTTATTGTATTATTATCGTATTTTTTATATTATATATATATATATATATATATATATATATATATATATATATATATATAATAAAATTGCACATTTTTTTATTACTTGAATGTAAATAATGAAAATTAATTTATATATATATATATATATATATATATATATATATATATATATATATATATATATATAATATAATAAAATATGTGATAAAATATTTTTTTAATTAAAAAAGTATTTTATATAAATTTATTTATTTTTTAAATAATAAATTGATTAATATGCGTTGATGTATGTTAATAATAGATGGCACTACAGTGCTGCTGTCGACATTATTAGAATTAATTATATATAATGACGTTTTTAATCTTGATAAATAATCAATGTCATCTAAGAAAATATGTTTATTTTTAATGGATAAAAATAACTTTAAATACTTTACAAAGAAATCATTTAAAATTTACAATTATCGCTTATCTAAATGTAATTTATATAATACATTAATAATTATTGTATATATGATGATTATTTAATAATATTATTATTGTAAAATTCTTTGATATTGTATATTTTTATA
This sequence comes from Leptonema lineaticorne, assembly GCA_024500535.1. Lineage (NCBI taxonomy): Eukaryota > Metazoa > Arthropoda > Insecta > Trichoptera > Hydropsychidae > Leptonema > Leptonema lineaticorne. The sequence goes on along the minus strand of JANIJI010000003.1, from coordinate 5,617,030 downwards.
ATAAAAATATACAATATATCACATTTGACGTGTTTAAAATGTATTTTTGTTTTTTATTTTGATTTTAAATATTATGTTATATATTATATATATCATATATAGGGATGGAAGGAGAAAACGCGACCCCCAGTTTGAGGGTGGCCGTCGGTAGAGATCTGGCAACCCCAGAGGCTACTGAGCTTCATGTTTTATTCATTAATTTATTTAGGAAATGGCTGCGACAAAATAGAGATTTTATTGGCTATACGGCGGGAGAATGGTTTTTATCGCTACGCCATTGTGCTTCTGTTGTATTGTGGATAGATGCCGGTAATAGAACGCCATTTTACACAATTTCACGACAAAATATTATATATATATATATATATATATATATATATATATATATATATATATATATATATATGTATATATATATATATATATATATATGTATATATATATATATATATATATATATATATGTATATATGTATATATATATATATATATATATATATATATATATATTATTTAATCGTAAAAATAATATAAATTTAATTTAGTTATAATTGTTAATGATTTATGTTTATCAGAAAAAAAAATGTCCATACAATCGGTGATTCAATATTGTAGAAACTAAATTAAATCAAAATAAATATGTATATAAATGTTTTCAAAAATTTTTTTTTAGATATTATATTTTAATTTACCAATAATTGATTAATTAAGTGATAAATTTGTGTATTTTCATCGATAATGAGCAAGCATACAAAATTTCACAACACAATTATATATTTTTAAAAATGTTTGAAAAATTGATTACAAAATTTCACACCGACAAACCAATAAACAAACAGTGTAAAATTAATAAAAATCGATACACGCACATATTTATAAAAGTAATATGTTTATATGTGTGAGAAATTGAAATTTTGTGAGTGTGCACATTTGATCATTACTCTAAGGGTGAATTTTTTTTTTACAAATTCCATAATATTTTAGAGTCGGAAAAACACCGTATCGCAGTTTCTCAATGTGATTTATGTAATGTTAAAATGTATTTTTTTTTCATCGTATAAATATTAAAAAGGAACATTTCGAACATTAATAAATCGATTAATATAATTACAATAAATGTTCCAAATCATTGTCTATTATGATAATAATATTTATTTTAACAAAGCGATGTTTTTTTTTTGAATAGAAAATATTTTTTTTTAAATAATCAAATTACAATGTTTTTCGTGTGATTTCATTCGATAAAGTTTATATATATATATATATATATATATATATATATATATATATATATATATATATATATATATATATATATATATATATATATATATATATATATATATATATGATAGGAAAAATTGGTGATAAAAAGCATTAGAGACTCTGAAGGGAGAAATAAGAGCATTCAAAAAACTGATCCATTCCAAAACGTTAAAACCCATCATGCGAAAACTTTGAAAATGTGCGATTGTCACTAAGTGTGTGTGTGTGTGTTTACATATAAATATAAGTATATTTACAAATGTCTATTGAGTTTTATGTGTTTGTGAGTGTATTTTCAAGATCGTGTTTCTCAAATAGGGGTGCTTTTCATTTTATATTATATATGTATTACAATTAACAATAATCATAATATTATATTATTTTTAGTAAAATGTTAGTTTATTTAATACAAAAAAGTGATTGTTGGAAATATTTTGAAACTAATAATTTAATAATATTTTGAAAAGAAAAATTTAGATTATATTAGTTTTGAATGCGAAGTCTCTAATTCTTATATATATATATATATATATATATATATATATATATATATATATATATGTATATATATATATATATATATGTATATATATATATATATATATATATACATATATATACATATATATATATATATATATATAATCTTATAAAAGATTAAGAATCGCCGATTCTTAGGTGAGGGGGGGGGTGTTTTTCCAACGGAAATGGCGAATCATCCCCGCGACCTCCGCCCATAAAGGAAATCAAAATGCCGGCGTAGACGTCCGAATCGAATTTATGCGGGGCCAGCCTCGCTTCATTAAGTCGCAGTTGGCTCGGCTGCTGGGATTCGAACCCGATAACGACGAATTATGCTTAATGTTTCTCGAAAAACTAACCCCCCCCCTCCCTTCCAAATACGTTCTATATAACACGAACTTTTGTTGCGATAAAAATCCTTTTGTTTTCCACGTATCTAAAATAAAAATGCTTAAATATTATAATTAACATATTTTCAGAATTTAACCTTTAATGTTTATTTTATTTAATCGTTCAAATTATAATACTATATAATAAATTAATATTGAATATATAAAAAATAGTCATATTAAAAAATCAAGAAAAAAAAGAGTAATTTGTGAACAATTTGTTCACGATATTAGCGGAAAAGAAATATTAGTAGTAAATGAATAAAAATTACACAACAAATCGAATTAGCAACGTTCTGATAAATCGTCAGATAATAATTACGAACGTTCAAAATTGTTCAAATGCCTATTGTTGATCACTATTATTACTATCATTATCATCATCATTATCATTACTATTGTTACGCAAAAATTTCAGTTTTCGGTTAGCGCTCTAGTGATCAATTTAACTAACTAGAAGACTGATATTTCGTATGAATTTATAGAAATCGCTCATACGTATAGATATTTTTGTGAAAATGCGCTATAATTCGATTTCAACTTTTGAAATTGTCTATTTTTTATTATTAAATAAATATAGATATTTTCAGTATAAAAATATTAAGTTTTTTTTTTCGTTTCAAACTAGATTTAAAGACTAAATTTATGTTCAAATTTAAAATATAAAAAATTTACCATTTTCTTCACTTCAAATTAAAAATTTTATTTTCTATAAAATATAAAAAAAAAATATTTAATTAATGAAAACTAAATTTAAATTCTAGTAAAGTTTTTATAAATTCGTTTAAAATATTATTGTGAATTGATAATAAAAATCGTTCAAATATTAAAATTATTTAAATATTTAATTTTGATAATTTGTTAAGGATTGTATTAATATATTTATATTTTAATAATTGTTTAAAATTGCAATGAAAAATTAAAGAAAAATTGTGCATGATAACACACGTTAATTTTATATAGTAGGCATATAGAGAGCACATATTAAAACGCGTAATAAATGATAATAGGTTTTTCTTACGACTTTTCAAAATATTATTATAAAAAATATATACAATTGATACAGAAACAATTATATCGCGCTTTAGCGAGTACACAGTATATATATATATATATATATATATATATATATATATATATATATATATATATATAAATCAAGATTCGAACGGCTCTCAACACAACAATAACGGCAATAATGAGCACATATATATTTGCCGATAGCGTAACAGATTCACAATAGCGGCAAAAGGTATTACAAGTCATTAAATATATATTAGAAAAAGGGGGCCAATTTTGTAGCTGTCATCGGGGCGCGCGAGCAATCGGCCAACTCAATTAGCTTGTCTGAACGGAAAAACAAAAATGGCCGCCGAAAATGCCACAAGTAAATTGTAACGCAATCTAAACTAATGTAATATAATACGCCATTGTGAAAAATATCATATAATTTTTTTAATATATATATATATATATATATATATATATATATATATATAATACGTGTGTGTGTGTGTGCGTATAAATGGATGTGCGGTCAAAAATGGTCGAATTAAAAACTATTTGATCATTCGTTAACGTTAACGATCGTCTGGTACTGTAAAAATGTACGTTGTTTTGTATCATGTATGAAAAAAAAATCTGATATATATATATATATATGTGTGTGTGTGTGTGTGATGGTAATAAATGCTACAAAACAGGAAATATCCCATTCTTTTGACATAATTTGTCAGTTTCGGCAATCATGGCCGCTTCGCCATTCACAAAACGAGCATTCGATACTATGAGGGATATTCTAACAGTGCGTTTTCTAATAATAAAAATTGAACAATATAGTATGTATAATAAAAAAAAAATCTTTCAAATTGTTTCATATAGATTACTTTTTTATAGTGTCCAATTATCATTCCTAATCTTCAAATATATTATGATTTTCGATAAATATATTTTATTTGATTTACTATGATTATAATAAATTTAATATTTTAGGACATTTTAGAATAATAGGTTAACATACTAATTACACAGGTATTATATTATTGATTATGGAAACCTTTAGGCTGATCCGATAGATGCCCTCAACTATCCCTATCCATAAATCTTACTACTCCAATTACATAATAGTTGTTAACGTCTATATTATGATGCTTTATTCAAATGATTAGATGATTGGTCTCTTGTATTCTAGTTCTCTAGATTTGAGTACTTGTTATTTCAAATATAAATAAATTTTCAAGGCATCCACTATGAAAAAAAAACAATATTTATTTAATAAAGTAAATATAATATATAATTTTAAATTAAATTTGTTACAATTTAAATTAATAAACTTTAACAAATTCACTATATAGAACCCATTATATTCCAATCAAATTTAATACGTAGCACAGATATAAGATGCATTATCTTATTTTATCGTGGAATTCAATTGTGGTCGTCGGGGATTTTACCCCCTGTTCTATTTTACATATTAAGTTTTCCCTATATCTTTGCAAAATCGACGACGATATCCGGACCAAAGAACATTATGCATCCACCAACCCCCTATAATTCGACATATAATATCCACCCTATAACTTTACAAACTGGCCAAGCTTAATCGTATTATATAAATACGCATATATATATATATATATATATATATATATATATATATATATATATATATATATATATATATATATATATATATATATATATATATATATATATATATATGATACATACACACGTGTGTGAGCATAACTTCTAAGACACCCCCTATCTGTTGAAATTATTATAATAATAATAATGAACGAATGGCAAGCAACTTTTTAGTCACGCTTTGTTAATCGCAAAATTGCGGCATTTGATGTTTTTGCTTCCGTTCCCTTTGTGTTCGTCATAATGATAAATAAAAAGTATGTTTTCACATGAAAATGCACGCTTTAGCCAAAATTGATCGGTCGTTATCGGAGTTGATGATTCTGACAAAATTCGTTGCCATTGGAGCTGATTAAAAATATATCGACTCCAATTTTGATTTTTTTTTTCCTCTGAAAATGATATTTTATATTTCATACAATTATATGATATATAGTAATTTGACTATTTAAAAAGCTATTAGAATATAATAATTTCAATTACTCGTTGAAAATTACATAAAGGCATTTAAATTGTAAAAGAATGTTGCGCCATTGATTCGATTATTTTTATTGACTTTTTAATTAATATAATTAAATAGGAATGTGTGTTCAATATATTGGTTGTATAATATAGATATATGTTTTTAATTACTATATCATAATTATATAAATATATTTCGATATAATAAAATGTGATTTTTTTTAAATTACATTAGTTATAATTTTTCTAAATATTAAATGAAATTAGAAAATTATATAAAATTACGTATGATAAAAAATGCTATTTAAAATTCAATATATCTTGTCAATCTGATAATATGAAAGCAAATATAAAAATATTAAATGTTACATATTAATGAACAATATGAAAACATTTTACGTGTTGAATAAAAAAAAATAGATAGATAGTACAATTTTCATGTGCGATTAATTATCGAACAACCCTCGCGATAATCCGACGTCGCTAAGAAAGACAAACGGACATTTGACATGGAGAATTCCGAGATTATATTCCCTCTTTTAGCCTCTTTTCGCGGAAAAGATATTATTGCCGCCGCCAAACTCATCCCATTTCGTATTACTTTTTTTTTTCCTTTGCCCATTTCGGCCCTGCCACCCCTTTGAACGTCTTGCTTATCCCCACCACTTGTTAATGGACACGAAAAGCCGGATCGGGGGTGGGTTTTTTCCAGTGGGCGGCGGGCGAATGGGAAAAAGGACACAGACGGGATAATAAATGATTTTAAGCTCCGCTCGGGAAATTTATATTTTTTTGGCCACTCTCAAGAAAAGCAGAGTGTTCGTAAACTATTACATATTATGTTTTTTTTAAAAATTAAATATTATAAATATGTTTAATTTTCATATTTCCATAATTGTATAAAAAAATTCAAATAATAAAATTTATAATCTATACAATTAAATACAAAGTAAATTATACTAAGTGTTAATATTCTTAGTTAAGTTTGAACCAAAAAAACTTTCAAAGTTTCAATGACGAAAATGTATTTCAGTTCATAGTTACTTTGTTGCGGATTAATTAAAAATAAGAAAATCTTCTCTTTATTTAAAAGAGTATCATTTTACACTTCGTAATATTATATAGAAAGAATATGGAAGTTTGTTACAAAAAAATTAACATAAATAGTTATTGCCGCATATCAAGTTTTTACATTAATCCGAGTGGTGACCAAATAGCACTTCTAGAGTTCTAGGGTTAAATTTCATTTACATGAATTATATTCTGAAAAATTGATTTTTTTTAATATGAATTTTATACGTATAAATATTAATATTGTTGAAAATGAACGAAAAGCATAATTTTCTTTCTAAACATGGTATAAATTTGACGTGAAGAGCGAGAGAGGCCGATTCGGTAACCCTCTCTCGTGAAACATATTTAAAAGTCGAAAAAGGTTTTTAACTGAGTTTTAAGGAGAAGTTTTTACAAAAGGGAAAAAGAAATGGAATGGCAGAAAAAAGGGAATTTAATAGAAACGTAGGGACTTTTCTGGGGCGGCGCCATATTTAACCGTAGCTAATGCACAAAACACACACCCCATCCCTTAAAGCTCGAAGCGGACGCAACTTTCTTCTATTTCCAATCATTTGAATACGAGACTTCGAATCTTTAGTAGAAAACTTTCTATTTTTTATTCGAGCTTTATATATATATATATATATTTTTTTTTTCAAAATCCCTCACTCGAACGTCGATCGTCATCATCGTGAAAGTATTAGTGCAGATTTCAGGTTTTTCTTTAATACATATATATATATATTTATATATTCTCATTTCATGAATACATATATTTTTCTTAATATATGTATAATAATAATAATAATAATATAATATCGTTTCGCTTTTACGTTTTTTTGTCCGATAAGAAGAGCGTTTCGAAAAACGACATATTTGCGTATCGGCGGTCGTAAAACGCGACGATTCGACATATATACGTACGATAAATTGAAAAGTTTTACACAAATTACCTACGTAGGCAATATATATATATATATATATATATATATATATATATATATATATAATAATAATAATAAAACGTACGAATCGAAACGTTCTGAGATACATTTTTTGTCGTCATAATATTGTTTTTAAATTTTGCCGTTTAAACTTCGACTTCGAGACGTCTTTAGATATTATTGAAAATGCGGAGAACGTATTTATTTATGTATAAAATTATTGTCTGGTTAACCTTGCTATGTTTCGAATTATTATTAAATTTATGTTATTCGAATATTTTTTTTCTTTTATATTATATTCATTTCTTATTCATATTATATATTGCGTATTTTCAATTGATTCTATACTTTCAGTATACAACAAATTATAAAATATCTGATTTCTAAATTTACAAAAAATTAAATTAGAGAAAGTTTTTTTTATTTATATTTTTAGTTCTCATAAATAAACTACATACACTATTTTTTTTATGATGAATTGGATATTTTATATAAAATTTGTTGTATATTTTACTTCTGCTCTTTAAATATTTAATTTCCTTTTTAAATAAATTTTATAAACAATAATATTTTATAATTTTTTTTATTAAAATCAACATTTAAAATTTATTATTTTTAATGAATTACTGCCATCTAATTATTAAAAAAAAGCATAAAGAAGTGGTAATATTTGTTATTTATTAAGTGCAATAGTTTTGAAATTCATAAAGGATGCTAAAATTATTTTAATGGCTCTATTTTCCATATAGAAAATTTTAAAGTACTAAATAAAATAATATAATGAAATATTCAACGTTTTGATTTTCACAAAACACATAAAAATACGTCTAACGATGCACATAATGATTGAATTTGACGTACAAAATGAACATTTTCCGATAGATACATACATACGTGAAAACCGTCATTTTTCCTAATCGTCAACGAATGAATAGAATCAAATATAAAAGTGCCATAAAAGTCATAAAAAAAATAATAAAATAGGTACGATAACAAAAAAAAAAAGAAAAAAAAACAATAAAATAAAATAAAATAGAAGACAAAAGTACAAAGTGGTGTCCGGTCACAGTGAATGAGCCCGAGTCGCGAATAGAGCAATTGTCGTTTCATATCGCGAGTTAGCTTTTGACTTTACAATCATATTCATTACAAATTACGAACGATTGTGAGACATGACATGACAAATTGCAACTGTGACAAACACGAATGTCATTTATATATATGTGGTAAAGTGCATATACACGTGTGAACTATGAATACCGTAATACGATGCTTCTCAAAGTGCGGTGCGCAATATGTATGAATGAACATATATGTATTATAAACCGCTATAATGTGTTCGTGTCAGATTATATGAAAATTTATATAATTTGTATGAGATTACTACTGCTTCCATATTATTTTAATAAGAAATATATCAATTTACTATTCAGTCGTTATAGTGTTTTAATTATATAAATATTTTATAATATATGTATAGTAGAAAAATATTATGTGTGATAGCATATTTAGGATCAATGCGTTTCTTTTAAAATTTATTAATTTATTTCATCCAAAATCAAATCATCAAAGATGTATGTCGTAAAAATAAATAATCTGAGATAATTTATTTTTAATATGATCAAATTATAAATTACACTATTATTATATTACTGAATTTATACAAATATTATATATAAAAATAAATTACGACGCGAAAATATTATACTTTAATGTGTAAATATTGCATAAGCGCGTTCGTCGAGACCATTTTAAAAGTTGTAAGCATTCATAACGACCCAATAAATTCGGCACGGTACCAAAAAAATCAGCAGTGAACCTACCCCAAAAAATGTTAATGGTTTTCTAATGAACCCCTTTCGCTACGAAAATTGTTTTCATTCTTATTTATTTGCGGTTTAATGTACTTTGTTGATTTTTTTTTCTCTTACTAGCGTTTCGCATTTCTTTTTGTTTAGCTTCGATTCCTGTTCGCATTTTGACCCGGATCGCCGTTGAAAAGCTGAAACGTTTCATCAAAAATGAAATATTTTTCGAGAGTGTGAGTCTTTTTTTTTTATTTAAAAAAAAATATTAAAAAAAATCGCCGACCTTAATATATATATATGAAAAAAAAGATCGTTAGTGACTATTATTTTTGTTTGGATTTCGTGCTTTAAAAGAAAATTGGAAATGCGAAAAGCCACTCTAGCCCGCCGATAGAAAACGATTTTCTTTTACTGAGTGTGAGAGGAAGAAATTAGGCTTTGCGTTGTTTTCCCGGAAAGAATTACGATTCGTTACGTTTGTTACGAAATTAATTTAATACTAAATATAACATATATATATATATATATATATATATATATATATATATATATATATATATATATATATATATATATATACTTAAATGAATTTAATATATGTATATAATTCATTGATTTAGATATTTTTACAATATCATTATTGTAAACGTTTCGAACGTCACTTATCTCTAACAGCTTTTAACGTCGTATTTATTGTGAAAAAAAAAAGCGGAGAAATGATGGGGTATATTTTACCCTCCCGTTTGCCAAAGCCATTATGCACGAAACTACTGCACAATAATAATTTTATTGAATGAATTAACGTACAATATCATCCACAATGCACAACGTTAGTCTTACCCTTATTGTATACTTTTCTCTCACTCACACTCTCTCTCTCTCTCTCATTTTTCTCTCTTGTTCAGTCTAGTGATGTATAATTTACTTAAGTACCTACTAAGTGTATTTATAAACCACAATACAGCGTGTCCTATTAAATATCTCTCGTATAGTTAAACTAAATGAATCCTTTTATAATTCGATTTCGTGTTATATCCATTGTATATTTTAAATAATAATATATCTATTAAATTTTATTCAATTATATAATTTTTATATTGATTAAAAATATATGATCTCGACTTACGACGAAAAAGAGTTATATATATATATATATATATATATATATATATATATATTGTTTTAATAATAATAAATATTTTTTTATTTAAAAAAAAATATTAATAATATAAAAGTTTTCTTATAAAATTATTTTTTTTTATTGCTGTTATATATTAAAATATTTTAATGTTCTATGTCATTATAATAAACAACGTATATTTAATAAAAATATTATAAATTTAAACGTGTGTTAAATTTTAATGAAATATTCGTTAAAATGTAATTATGTACAGTAATTTATTATGTGTAAGTGTTTTTATGCAGCGTTTACTTAATTAAAAACAAAAATGGAATGTTGATAATGCAATTAGAGACAGAGAAAAATATTCGTATATTATTATTTTATATATGTATATGTATATATATATATATATATATATATATATATATATATATATATATATATATATTCTAGTTTTTATTTATTATTTCGATAATTTTCATCGCTAACATAATTTAAGAATTTTAAAGTTATTACAAATATTTTTATTGGTTAAATAAAAAAAATAAACTGCATTTATATAATAAATATGTATAGAAGTGAGATTGTTTGGTTTGAATTTATATACAATTTAACTAGTACAAGTGCATGCATTTGGTCTTAATTATTAAGGATTGTGGGAAACGTGGTAACCCCATTTTCAACCGCTAGATCTAGACAGGCACTTGACTTCATAAGGGGGTGGAAAAGTCACCCTAATACCACTTAAGGACAATGCGACTTATTGATGCCTATTAATAATAGTCAGACGTTCTCCTAACTGCCATATGATTCTTTTCGCTTCTAGTTATTATTATTTTATTTTTTTTAGATAATGATATCGAATTAAAATGATTAAAAATCTAAATTTTATAAATTTAAATTTAATGGCATTTTTTGAAATAGAAATAAGATTTTCTTAACTTAAATTAGTCTGAAATTACATAACTACAAACCGAACAGCATTTTTCAACATTTAAACTTAACAATCTTGCCAGAAGAATTACTAAAGTTATTTTTTTTAATCCTTATAAACACAGATTGATAGATGATTATGTAAATCAGTATATTTATACTCTCTGCAAAACTACAATTATATTGATGAATATAATTAATTTCATATTTATAATCTCTAAATTTATATTTTAATTTTGATTTTTTAGGATTAAATTAATCATTTTACATTTATCAAATTCCATTGAAATATTATAACATATTTTTGATTAAAATCAAAATAAAATATTATTATATTATTAGGCTATTAATAATTTAACTAATATGATTGTTATAATGAATAATACTTTATAATCAATATTCATAATCAATTACATAAAATTATTTAAAAAAAATGTAATTATTTTATATAATTCACTATAACGATACAATTCATCAATTAGAAGCAATTATATATAAAAATCATCACAATATAACCGAAACGAATTACATTAGATTTTTTTCTTTTTAATATTTCACGTAAATAAAACGCGTCTGAAATATTATTTTAACTTTCAGCATTTGTACATTGTGTCGAGTTTGTTGGCTTTGATCAAATAAATTAGTGAGTAAAGCGTATGAAAATAATAGCGAAACACAGTTCGTGACTCGCGTGTCAATGGTGGTGAACAACTTTTGTTCCCCTGTAAGTAATTTGTTCCACCCTCACGCGAATTTACTCATTTTGAAACATAATGGGCTGATAGTTAACTGCGTACCACAGTCAGCCACTTCACAAAATGCGTACACTTCGCTCGATTATAACCGAGACAATTTTTTTTTATTATATTAATATATTATATATATATATATATATATATATATATATATATATATAAATAATTAATTATATATATATTAAAAAATAATTGTAAAAAAATCTATAAGACAAATTTGAATCTTTGAACACAAAAAAAAAATATTATTGAAATATACTTAATAAGATTGTAAAATTCGTTCTCATAAATTTTTTATTAACTTAATAAAAAAAAATTAATTGTTTTTAGAATAAAATCATAAAAAAAATATCATCGATTAAATTGTATAGGATTTGTTTAACTTTTTTTTATTATCAATATTTAAAATGTGTTGAAATATTTTTTTACACGCTTTTATTTAACTTACACTATTTTTAATCTATTTTTTTTTTTTGACTATTTTTCAATATACATTCGAGTTGAAATTTTGTATACTTTATCGATGACAATATACGAATCAATTGGTGAAAATTATTGATAATAAAAATAAATATCTATATATTGAAAATTTAAATTATTTACAAAACATTTTTATATATTTATTTTGATATAATTTAATTTCTACGACATACAAAAATGTTCAATCTAAATTTTAATCAATTTTTTAATTATTGCACTAAAATCTTAGATACAAAGTTAAATTTCATATATATATATATATATAATTATTTTTTTATTATTATTTATTTTAAAAATGAAATAATACAATAATTAATTTCAAATTAAATAATAAAACGAAATTCTCTCAGTTACGACGTAGCGAAGTATACTCCATAGTAGCGAACACTAAAGAATCATTGTTATTATTTTTCAATGGCAGAGGCTTAGAGTGAGGGGGTTCCGGCCTAAATTGTTACAATGAATTAAGTGCCCCCACAAACAATAACCCTCATGGGCTACGTAGGGCAATCAATAAAATTCGCAATTCTAATATTCTCGGTCTGAATTCGACGCATTTAGAAAAAAAAAATCTTATGCTTATTCAAACAAATCGATAACAATTAAAATATTTAAATATATATTAAATATTTATTATTTAATAAAATTATTATATAAAAATATTTATTAATATTGTAAAATAATATAATAAAAAATATAAATTGAATTTTATATATTTAATATAAATTTAATATATTTGATTACAAATGGAGTAAAGACTCACTACAAAGTGATTTCCTTCCATTAGTCTATTATAAAGGGTAGCTTTTACCCCAATATGAACATTGTTTAAGGTATGCGAACATTTGTGAATACCACAAAACGACTTTTAGTATATAGAATAATTCATTGTTCATATTACAACAATCCAAAATATCATTCGATTCATTAACACAAATTATAATGAATATATTACATATTATAATTTATAATAATTATAAAAATTTCCACCCTTAAAATATCGTTTTTTTTCTTCTTTTTATTGCTTGTTAATTGAGTATGGCACGCGTTCGTTGAAATACTCATTTAAACGTCGTTCAGAAAACCGAGAGTCAAGCACCTACTCGATTTGAGGGTTTGTGAAAAAAAAAGGCAACTGTAGCCCTTATAAGGGTTGTACTATGACTTTTCGAGTGGGAAAACTGCAGTTGAATCGAGTACTTCACCCTTAAAAAGCACCTGGACTGTGAAATTTCACTGAGCACGATGACTGTTCCAATTATTATTAATAATAAATTTATTTCAATAACGAAAAGTGTTTAATGACGTTCGAATTATTACACGTTTATAAATAAATATAATTTAATATTCGTGTTTTTTTTTCGAAATTAATCAAATTACATCAATATATATATATATATATATATATATATATATATATATATATATATATATATATATATATATATATATATATACATATTTTCAATATTATATATTTCTTATTTTTTTATATTTAGATATATTTTAAATACATTTAACGATATATAAATATTACCCTTAATTTATTTTATCCTTAATTAAAAGATTTTATATGAATTAAATTTATTATAAAATATTTAAAATTTATATTACATAGTTAAATGAAAATTTTTTAAATCAAATTGTCAAAGTATCTGACAAATTATATTTCACTCTTTTTTTTACTATAAAGTTTATATATTAATAGTCTTAGTTATCAGTTTAATCTCGATAATACAATTTTGCTCATATATGTCTCGTGATATCACGTAAATTTCCTTTGTATACATATAATAACATGTTATAAAATATAGTACATTATTTCATTCGAAATGATAAAAACAAAAATGGTCAATACATGTTTCAAAATAAAATTTAATAATATTCGATAATATAATAAAAACGATAAAATTATTTATAAATAATTTCTATTATAAAATTATACTTTTTTACGATTGCACTTACAATTTTTTTTTTAATTCGTTCGTAAATATATAAACGCATAATTTCAGTGAAAATGACATTATTGGCAGCGTAATTAACTAATTTCCCATTACAAAAGCAATTCTCTTCGGAAAATTTGTATGATTAAAGAGAGAAAAAACAAAAACGGAGGCAAAAAAAAAAATACGACTTCAAAGTATGAAATAATGGCAATTACGAATCATTATAATAATTACGATAGAAATTTATTGCTTTTAATCTGAATCAGATTTTCGTTTAAGTACACGTCGATTTTCACGCGATTCAATTTGACGACTTAATTCGTTCGACACGTAAACAGAAACGCGAAGTGCTTAGAAAACGTGTTTAATTTACTGGATTTACGACTAATATTTTATGCTAAATGTTTATAACGAAAATATATGAGTCGGCGATCGTCAACATTTTTATATAAACAGTATTAATATATAATATTTAAAAAATAAATAAATATCCTTACAATTAAATAGAAAAATTGTCGCTTTAAGGAATCATAAAAATATTATGATAAAAAAATAATGAGAAAAACAATATATAATCGACGTAAGAATTACACTTTATATTGAAAGATAACATGTATGTATATTGGTTTTAAATAATTGTACTTTTTATTATGAAATTTATAAAAAATAGTATCATGGTAAATATTTAATATAAAAAATATAGAGCTCATGTGATCATAATAATTATAGAAAAATATAATTTGTTTTAGTCTGTAAATAATTATTTATATTAAATATGGAAAGAGTCTTAATATTATTCAAGAAAATATAAATTTTGTAACTAAACAATTTCATGACAAATAAATATAATAAAATATAGTAATTTATAAATTAAAATTAAAGGAAAAACAATATAATATATTATAAAAAATTGCATCACGAAAGAATTACTGAGAATTTTGTACTTTTAACTTTAACAATAACATTTCATTTACACTTTCGTGTAAATCGCCACTTTATTTTATTACATATAAATATGTTTTTCTTTATATATTACAAATAATCACCTTTGATTGCGTGAAAAAAGGCTATATATACGCTCTCATTTATATATATATATATATATATATATATATATATATATATATATATATATATATATATATATATATATATATATATATATATATGTTTATTAATAATACGCATATATGTATTT
This sequence comes from Leptonema lineaticorne, assembly GCA_024500535.1. Lineage (NCBI taxonomy): Eukaryota > Metazoa > Arthropoda > Insecta > Trichoptera > Hydropsychidae > Leptonema > Leptonema lineaticorne. The sequence goes on along the minus strand of JANIJI010000003.1, from coordinate 5,601,502 downwards.
TACGCAGAAAATGAGGGGGGTTTTAGGGGGGGAGGAGGTTGTATGTATGGGGAAAAGGGTGTCGTTTATGGCAAGGGCCAAAATATGCAAATATTCGTAGGTGTAAACTGGCGCATTAACATATAAACATTTTCGGCGTTTCCGTGTTAACGAATTTTCCACGTGTTAAATTCGACGCCGAGCATTATGGAAATATGCAAAAGTTGCTTTTCACATATAAATTTTCCCGCGTGAAAATTTTCCGATTAACCGGAGCCGCTGACGCGTTCGTATTGCCGTTTAACTACAATTCCACATTCAATTATTCCCGTGTGTCACTATATATAATTTTCCATTATATATATATATATATATATGTGTGTGTGCGTATGTATGTGTGAATATGTGTGTATATTCATTCAAAATTTATCTGTGATTCAGTTAATTCTGTTAAAAATAAATTGAATAAAACGATAGTTGAGTCGTCAGCTCTACGATGAACCTTTAACTGATTATTGCTTTTAAAATATTTCATACATTTACGTATTTTTGATATATTTCAAATCGTAACATGTATACTTTGCGTCAATTGATAATTATAATAATTGCAACAGATCAATACAAATAATGAATTTATTTTAAAAATAATATTGTAAAAAATAAATAAATACGAAAAAATATTTGAAACTAATTGAAAAAAAAAATCTAAAATATTTTATATATGAATTGTCATAATAAATAAATTTTATAAATCCCATTTGTTTGCGTTTCAGTTAATTCCGTTATTTCATACGAAATTATTTTGATATTTTTATTTTTTAGAAAACGACTCATATATGTTATATAATATTATATTATAATAGAATCAAAATAAAATATTTAAATAACAAACAACATATTTTCATCATAAAGAAAAATTCATATTTTTTCCGACTTTTCCCGTCGGTCGCCAAATGCATTAATTTCCATTCATCCATACTTACTATACATTTATATATATATATATATATATATATATATATATATATATATATATATATATATATATATATATTAACACTGTCATTTTCATAAGGGTGCGAGATTTCGACGCTCGACTCAAATCTCGTTTATTATACAAATTCGTCGTAATGCGAATCCACTTTGTTACCGAGACGACATAAGGGTGAGTCGTATCGTGGGGTTGTCGAAGCCCGTTTTATATACTTAACACTTTTGCGTCGTAACTTAATAGCGTTTATCGCTAGTTCGGATTCGTATCGTACCGCACACCGGTTACCCGATATAAAACCCAGATAGTCACTGTATAACGACGGCCGCCATTATTATTATCGGCCGCCATCTCTATAGATATTTCTATCATTCGCTATATCAACCCTTGAAAATTGCTTACGAATCGGATAACCCTTTTATGACCGTCGATTGCCGAATTCTAATTTCGTCGGTGTTGTAATTCGATCGAATGTAATGCTTATATGTATTTAAATATGCGTGATATCGCTAAAAAGTATATTTTTATTTGAATATGAAAGTAGTTTAATATACTATTTTGTTATATTTATGTATGGATATTAAAAGCTCTCACTTTATTTGAATATAAATAATTAAATTAAGGTTTTCGATTAGAAATAAAATTTGAAAATTAAAAGTATATTAAATATTTATTATACTCTTATTCTTTGTTAATTTATTTAACTTGCAATGTTTGTTGGTTTATCGAAATGAAATCTTAAAATTAATTTTTCAATCACTGTTATAATACTTGTTCATTCTTAATGATAATAGACAAATTAATAAATTGATAAATTAATGGCAAATAATTAATTATCGATTAGGTTATATGGTATAATGAGAATAAATAATTGTAGTGTCACTAGAAGTGAACATAATTTTATATAATAATTATGTATTAAAATATATTTTTTATTCAACACTTTTATTTAACTTGCACTGTCTGTTAGCTTTTTTGTTTGTCCGAGTGGATTTTTGTAATCGATTTTTAGACCATTTCCAAATATCTAATTGAGTTGAAATTTTTTACATTAACTCATTATCGATGACAATACACGAATCAATTGACAGATTTATTTAAATTAATTAATTTAAATTTTATTTATTACCAATAATAATAATAATAAATATAATACAGAGGTGTCAAATTATCAAATCCTTATTCATATATATGTTATATAAAATCAACACTACCGATAATGTACTCGTTTTGAAATTGAACAGGGGACACTGTATAGAGGGTGGTTTCGGTCTGATGTATACGCAACCCCCGTCGTTCCTTTAGGGCGGCGGTAGCCCGCAACGTCTGATTTCGGGGGTGTGTCTGACGAAACGATATAACAAGCGATATTAGTATTCATAATGTGTATTTTATGCTGTAAAAATAGCGCTAATTCACCCCTAGATCGAAATCGCGAGTGAGGATTAACTCTAATGCGTGTTTGATATCTCTTTACGGATAACGTTGTTTGCGCACAAAAACGACAGGGGGGTGCGAAAAAAAACACTCGCATATAAATCGATTTATATCTATTTCGGTGTTATGTTATCTTATTCAATTCTATATATATATTTATATGTGAATGTATATAATTTTTTTTGCTTATTATTTTTTTCCCATTGAGTTATTTCACATGGGACTATATATGCTACTATCTTTGCATAGAAATTTAGAAAAAGTGTTGAATAATTTTTATTTATATATAAGAACAATTTTTTGATATCAAATTATATTTATATTGCAAATAATTAATTTACATATAAATTAAATTAAATATAAAATATTTTACTCATATATATATATATATATATATATATATATATATATATATATATATATATATTATGAATATGAATAGTAATTAAAAAAATAATGTAGAAATTATTTTGAAAATCGTATTTATAATATACTTGTTAGTAAGTTATTTATTTATTACTGTTGATATGTTTCGAATTAAATTTTCAATTGATTTATGAATATTATCGATTCGATCTGCAGCAGTTTAAATGTAATTGAAATAATTCAAATGACAAATCGACAAATAGACAAGCAACTGTTAAGTTGATCGACATTAAAGTAACTTGTTCAAATTTTATCAACAAGTCATGAATATCGTATTGAATAATATAATATTCCATAGATAAATAACAGTAAAACATAAAATAAATATCAAATATAAATTTAAATGAATTTTCAATTATTATTATATTTAACAAAATTAAAAATTTAAATTTATTTTTTCCGTTTTTTTTTAAATTAAAATTGATGATCAATATTTTAATTTTAAATTCTTAATGTTAGTTATATTAAAAATATATATATACATATATATATGTATATATATATATATATATATATATATATATATATATATATATATATATATATACTATATATGTTTAAAATGTTATATAATATAAATTTTAACAATTTCAAAATATCGAAAGTGTTTTCTATTCAATCGATATTAATATTTGTCAAACGAACAACGAATTAAAATTTTTAACTGTCGTTTAAAATAAAATAAAAAAAAATAAACCGTCGAACGTTACAAATGCATTCGATTGTCATATAAATTATATCAAAAATGGTAAAAACCAGAAATAAAATAAATAAATATATATATATATATATATATATATATATATATATATATATATATATATAGTATATACAAATACAAATTAGTAAAACGACAAACTAAAAGCGAGCAAATGTGTGACTAGAATGTATTGCATCGACATTTTATTGACCACGTGCGACTATCAATCAACGTATCAAAGAATTCACAAATAGAAATAAACGAGTACACGTGTAATAAATTATTATTATGCAATCGATATGTACATATAAAATCGTACGCGATGTGTACAATGTAAATAAGTACAAATGTCGCACGTTTAATTGTTTTGTTAAAGGGTAAAAACTTTGAACAATTCTATATATTTCATATTATATAGTGAATATATTATTATAAAAATTGATAGTAAAATATTTATATATAATAATTAATTGTTGTTTAAAGTGTTAACAACTAGTACAAGGTGGTGTAAAGATATTGAATATTGTATTTATATGATGGGGTTTTGTCGGTGTCTATTGTGGGGTATTTGTCGACGAATTACGGTAGGGCGGGAACCCTCTATTCTAGCGAGTCAGGGGTAGCAAAGGGTGGGTCGCGGCCCGTTGGGACTCCCAGGCCATGAATATAAAATGACACAACGTCAACGGGGACGTATAGTAAAATGGCTGAACATCCTCGAGCCAACGTTGGACACTTTTTGCAAATCAAAGAGGATGCGAAATATTCTCATGCGCGATATGTATATTGTGTTTGGTTGATAAAAAAAAAATAACCACCCTCTATAGTATCGTAATATGTTTTGTATATCGTATTATGATGTAAATATGTAAAGCGAAAACGTGTTTTATAATAAATAATATTACGGTTAAATTTTGTAAAATATATATTTCGGTTAAAGAAATATGTATACAAATTTAATTGTATATTGTAATAAGTTATTATAAAAACTGGATAACTAAAAAATATTATATAAAAAAAATTGAAATGTAATGTAAGAAATTCCGGCAATATAATTGAAATGAATTTTGTAATTTAAAATATAAAGTTTTTAGTATTATTGATTTTTATTAGATTTTTTTTAATTAAAAAAAAATCATATATCTTTTAATTCTCTTCATTTATATACTATTTGTATTTTAACTGGTTGTTGATTTTTTTTTCAATTTAATCAAATTCATAAAAAGCACATTAAAAATGTTCACAATTTTAAGAGATATTATATTATTTAAAAAATATATAAAAAAATGATTAGCATACTTTTTATTTGACAGAAATTCAAAAATTTAGATAAGAATTACGAAATATTTTATTTTAAATTTTATATATATTTTTTAACATAAACTTAGTTTTTTAAAAAAAAACTAAATATACTTAAATTAATCAATAAAATATACTATATAGTAATATATAAAGAAACATCAAACTATTATAATAAATCACAACGAATTCAAAAATGACTTATAAACACAAAAACATCATTTGTAATCGTTGCTTAACTTTTCGCAATTTTCTTCGCGCGCTCTTTCTATAAAATACAAATACAACACCTTATATATATATATATATATATATATATATATATATATATATATATAACAATAATAATATTTATCATTATACGACAGTGGTCATTCGAAACGATTGCCACGTGTCGAAACGTTATATTATTATTACACGTTTCGATTGAGTTTCCGTGCAAATTACAAGTGCCATCGTTGCAATTCCCGTTTGGGGACACCGAATACCGTCTACCGAATATCGAATTAGTTTATACGTGGTAGTAGACATTGTACAAATTTTACTATGCACGCCCGAAAGAATACGTGTATTATTCGAAACGATGTCTTTTCTAAGAAATGATATTTAAAATAATTTAATATTCGGTCGAATTTGCCGAAAATTAATATAATACTTTTCCAAAATAAAACTTAATAATACTGTGATTATTACAATTCTACGTTTAATACTTTGAAATTATTTCAATATTAATTTAATTCAGAAATGATATTATTATTTCGACAACATTTCAAGAGATTAATTTTTATATATCCATTAATTTTTAATATAACTAAAATCATTTTCAAGTTAAGAAATCCGTAAATTTTGGAATAATACAATGTTTTTTTTTCATCATTTAATTGCCGTTGTAAATAAAATATTAATAATATAAAATTATTAATATTAAAATGTATGAATACGACTAAATATTTTTTCGAAAAACAATTTTCAATAGTTAAAAGTAGAACTTATGACTCGATTTCAATAAAATTATTTTATTATATATATTGTTTTGTTTTTTTTTTTTCATTTTAAAGTATATTTTTTATAGAATATAATTTAATTTTCAATTTATAATGCTTTTTCTAACTAAATAGTAAAATAATATATTTCATAGTATTATCTGTTTTGATCATAGAATGGTGCAATATATTATATATATTTAAATGATTTATTTTAAGAATTATTTCAAAATTTTTTTAGTAAATATATATGTTGTTTTAATATTTAAAATTAATATTTTAATCATAAAATAAATTTTAATCTGATTTTTTTTATATTAAATATAATGAACACAATATTTATACGATATTTTTTTCTATAAATATTATATTATAAAAATTGTAGATATCATACTAAAAATTTCAAAATCAAACACATGTTCGTAAAAATAATAATAATAAATAATTTTATATTTAGGATGAAATTGCGTGAGAAAATATTCAAGTAAAATTCGAACATCGCTGAATCGATTTCGTACGCGACCGATCCGTTAGAGACGGTTCGTCGACGTCGTTAAACGCGTCGTAAATTCGACCGATAGATACCGAAATGTCAAATATGTCCCCCCCTAGAAAAAAAAACATTTAATCCCACAATATTGTTCAGAATATTGTATATAAAACGACAATAAAAAAAAACAAGACAAGATACGAGACGAATCCGCGAAATTCTTCGTTAGATACCGACTAAATTAATATATAATAATAATATATAGAAAAAAAATATTCGGTGTATTATTGTTGAAATATCGAGAAGGTATAGTAGACATTTTCACTAGGATAATCACTCAATAAATATGCATTTGTATCAAAGAATCTAATACGAAAAATAAAAAAAAAAGGTTGGAATCGAATCAAAAACGTGAACGTGAATCGTAACGATTACAAAGCGTCGAAAAGTAATAATAATAATAATATATATATATATAAAAAGAGTGAAAATGCGAAATTCTCTATATATACCCTATGAGCATTTTGCTCATCGAAGCGATATACGTTCGAATATAATACGTAAGGAGTAAATTTCGACGTGTTCGGGACTTCGACTGGAAGCTTTAAGAGTGTGAGGCGATCGCAAAAAGGGGCACCCAGGGGCGTTCTAGGCGGAGTCTTCGCGACGACATGGGTGAGGAGTCAAAGGTGGCTGCGACACTTCAGCTCATTCTGATGGGGACACTAGAATGACGCGACACCATAGGAAAATGCCTTCGGAAAAATATAATATACATGCAAATAAGGACATCCCTCCCCCCCCTCTCTCTTCAATGGAAAAATTCAGTGACGTCGTTTGGAACCATTTTTTTAATATATATATATATATATATATATATATATATATATATATATATATATATATATATATATATATATTAAAAAAATACCTTATATCAGAATAATATTTTTTTTAATATTAATTGATATTTTATATTCAAATATAATAAAAATATATGAAATTTTAATTACTATTTAAACTTATTTGTTTTCAATTTAAATTCATTCCATACGGGAAAAATAGTTTTATGTACTATGTTTTATTATAAATTCAATTTGCATAATTCAAATATGTATTAATATATATATATATATGGTATGGAATATTTGTCTTTCTTTTAAATATAAAAATAATATGTATTTATATGGACACTAATAAATTCAATAAAATTGTCATTTTTTTAAGAATAAAAAATGTTTTAAATTTAATCAATAATTGATATTGGTAAAAAAAAAATACTGATGTTGACGCAATAAAAAAACAACATTCAGCGAAAGTGTATTTTTTTTATAAATATACACACATACACACAAAATAATAATAATAATAATAATAATAAAAGATTCGGATACCTTTGACTTAAACGGTCGTAAATTGTACGATTGCGACATATTCAATTTACGACTACAACGTTTCGGATAAACATTCGCGGAAACAAACGAATGTATAAAACGAATCAACGATAAATAAATATATAAATAAATAAATAAATAATAATAATAATAAAAATACAATCGTTTAAATAATGTTGCGGTAATGCGTCAAAGCGATAAGACGTGTTTATATTATTATTTTATTTTTTTTTCGTCATTCTTATATTTTTTCGTCTAATAAAAATGCATCTTATCGACAGTTAATTGCATTGTTTAAACGCGGACATCGTAAACGTGTTAATATTTTAATATATTGCCGCACTATATTTTATTGCTTAAAATTTCGTTTAAATGTTAGCAACGTTCGATTTATTAACCCGTAGTTTTAAATTAACTAAAAAAATAATAATAATAAGTGTCGAATCGTAAATGTGTACAAATTTTTATATTTTCATATTACATATATATATTTAAAAATAAATATATGTATAAAAAAATATTCGATTAAAAAATAATTATATTTGTAACGAACCGCCACTGATTCAATTTTCTCATTTGCCAAGTTAATAGCGTGGAGCTTCTTCGCAGAACGGCGTCGAAGATGCGCCCCCTTCCCCCCCCGAGATGGGGAAAAAAAGAAAAAGCACGAGAAAATGAATGAAAAACACTCGACTAGAAAAAAAAAAAATATATATATACGAACGAATATAAAATGGGAGGGGGGCGCGGAAAATATACAGGGAGGAGGGGTTGTTGAGGGTGAAAACTGACTAAATAAAAATAAGAAATGATCAAATTTGCGGTCGCTAAATCACACTTTAAAAAATAAACAAAATATCAAAGGAGGGTAATTTTCTTGTCAGACGGCGAAAGAGTGGATTATGCGAAAGCTCATCGCCTACATAGTATATTAAAATAAAATAAAAAAAAAGTGAGGGGAAATGTAATTTAAATACGATTCGATGGTGAACAAAAAAAAATATGGAAGTATAAATATGAAAATCAAAGGATAAAATATTTCTTATTTATCTCTTTTATATTTTACAATATATTTTATAACATTAACTGAAAAGTGATATATAATAATATAATATTTTTAAGAGTGATATATATTTTTTACAATTAATATATATATATATATATATATATATATATATATATATATATATATATATATATAGTTTTTTTGCTTATAATTTTTGATAATATATCTTATATCTATGTACTCGAAATTTTGATTGTTATAGTTTAGTATATACCATATATTAAACTTTCTAACTCTCTAATACATTTGTCTCTTGTTATTTTTATTACTTTTGCACTAATTGAGTCATTAGAATATCATTTTTACACACTTTCATTGTTTTTAGTATTGTTATCATGATACTTTTATGATGTTTCATATAATTTTATTTTTAATAAATTAAATATATATAAAAAACGTTTGTAATTCTAATTATGTAATGCACACGGTGTAATCTGCACAAGGGTCCACGTGTATGTTATTATAAAATAAAAATTAAATATGCAAAGAATATTTAAACTCAATACTAAAACCTGTTGCATATCGAATTAATTTAAGAAAAATGAAAATATTTAAAAATAATATTTTTTTCACAAAAATTTCAAACATTTATTAGATAAAAAGCAACAAAAAAACGAGTTCGTTAATAAAAAAAATATTTTTTTTTAATCATTAAAAGGTGTGATATCGTTGATTTATGGTTAATTAAAATTTTAACACGAATTAAATTATCCAAAAATCGAGTTACCCTAATTAAAATTCATGAAATCTATAGTTGAAACGATAACTTTGCACGTGTAAGATGCGTTGATAATTGAATATTATCTGGTAAAAATAATCTTTAATTTTAATTAATCGTAATCGAGCGCGTTAATTAAAATTTGCCAAAAAATTAATATTATAACGACTTTTACGCGGTCATTTTTCTGTTCGCTAAATATGTTTCTAATTTACGCTTATAATATAAAAATATAATGTGTTATAATAATATGTATATAATGTGATATATGTTTATTACATATAATTTTTATTAATTTTACTATTAAACATTTTTATCGCTTTGAAGTTAATTATTTTATGTTAATTTACTAATCTCATTTCATATTAAAATAATTATTAAAAAATATATTATATATAATTTATTATTATTTTTCTTGATCTCCTATATATTTTAACATTTTCTAAAATTTCATGACATAAAAAATAGTTATTAATTTTGATTAAATGTGTTATTTTTTTATTTATGATATATATTTTAATTTTCAATGCTATAATTATTGTTCAATATGTAATGTTTTTTTTAAATAATTATTGACTTTTTAATATGATTTTGTAGTGGTTTTCTGTTGCCTTCCTTATAGCACTACATCGAATTTTTTATAGACTTCGAGATTTTCAGTCTATGTTTGATTACAATTTTTTGAAAAAAAAAAATAAATATTATAACTGTTAAAATATAGAAATATATATAATAATATTCAAAAATCAAAAGGTCGTTAAGTTCGGTCAACTTAACACTCTAGATGCCTCCGTCCTAAAAAGTGAGTACCGCGTTATTTTAGTAAAAAATATTATATATATATATATATATATATATATATATATATATATAATAAAATAAAAATATTTAATGCAAGATAATAACAAAATTGTAAAATAAATAACGTCGTTTTTCATATGATCCAAAAGCACGCAAATTCGACGTCAATTTTGAACGTTTCCGTTTCGTCCACAATTAGTACTCGCATACCGCAATTATTACAAATATATATATATATATATATATATATATATATATATATATATATATATATATATATATATATATATATATATATATATATATATATATATATATATATATATATATATATATATATATATATAATACAAATTAATGCCGTACAATTGTACAACGAATATAATTCGATTTTTTTTCTCGTTTCTTGCGTTCTGTCTAATCTCGAAACCGGTGGAAACGAAATAAACACGATTCAATTACTCGCATCGCATACGTTTTATATTTATATGATTCAGGTGTATTCAAAAATTAGCATTTTTATTTTGTTCATATTGATTGTTGAAAATGTTTCGCGTAATTTTATTTATTTTCTATCTGATTCATTATATAAAATTTTATATATAATATTATATTTTAACGCTCATTTTTTGCTACGATAATCTGAATTAAAATTAATATAAATCGATAAGAGATAGTTTTTCTTTGAATAAGTCTTCAAGTGTTTTGAATATTGACGATTTAAAAATCGATATGTATCACAAATATATTGTTGAATTTTAATAAAATATTTTTATAAAAAATATATATTAACATTATACATATCAAATAATAAATTGTAGTTTATGTAATGTTTATTATTTGGTTTCATTATTATTATACTTATTGATATTTTGAAATATTTTGACAGTCCAAATTTGGTCCGCGAACCGCTACTTGAAAATCGTTAATATAACGTATCGAGCGCGCGTTCGGGTTCGACTCGACCATTATCTTAATGTCGTTTAAATTACGCGATTTCGTTCCTTCGACAGCAACAACAACAAAAACAACAACAACAATAATAATAATAATAATAACAATACGTCAAAAAATAAAATAGAACTAATATAAAACTACGGCGAAATTCCGGTTCCGGACCCCCATTTTATACTTTATTATTAACGTTTTTTTTTTTTTTGTATTATTATTTTCAGGTATTGACATGGTCGCGGCATGAAACGTTCGAGAGGCCATTTGTCTCCGTCGCCGTAGCATTTAACGTGTTGAAGAGCAGTCATGAATGGAGTGAAACTAATCGCAAATTGATTCCGAAACACACTATGAACGCATAACCTTTGTATCGACCATTATATAGCGTTAATAATGTTCAATGTGTGTGCGTCACGCATTGTTTAACTGTGCGACGGACTGTGTTTAAGCGTTCACATGGACGACGCGTTTCATGTTGTTAAGCGATTCACTATAATTATTATATAAAATTTTATAATTTATATATATATATATATATATATATATATATATATATATATATATATAATATCAATTAATTTATTATCCCTTTGCACACGAGTTCTTGACTAAGTTTTTACTCTAAACTTAAAATTATTATACAATAACACTAATGTATGTTTTTATATTTTAACATTTTATATACCTCTGCTGTTTAGTGATTTTATATAGAATATATGAATTTATTGAACAAATTTCTAAACCAAAAAAAAAAAAAATAGTTTTCGTAACCATTTCTGAAATTATATTAAAATATTGAGGTATACTGAACTAAATAATCGTTTTATCATTCCGTGTTTACAAGAATTAAAAATTTTAATTTTAGTAATTATTCTGGCAAGACCTTCAAGTTTGAACCAGAATAAAGTTTCAACGTTAAAAATTCAGTTTGATTTGCAGTTACACAGTTACGGTTTAATTTAAGATGAGAAAATCTTATCTATATTTAAAATGGTATCAATTTTCAATCCATTATATTATATAGAAGTAGGAATTCGTTATTAGAAAAAAATACATAAATAGTTAATGTGCGCATCGAATTTTCGCATTAATCTAAGAGGTATCCAAGTGTCATCTCTCGAATGTAAAATGTTAAAAATGTTTTATTATAGAACATTAAAAATGATCTTAAAATATATTTAATTTAATTAATCAATCGTAAATTTCATACTGAATAAGATTTTTATTTAATTAATTTTGATTTATATTATTTCTTTAAACAAAATATACATTACAAACTTTATATATGAAAATGATATCATTTATTGTTGAACATCTATAAAATTTGAATATCTCAACATAATGGATAAAACATGTTTCGGTCTGTATAAATTTAACCTCTTGACCTATTACAAAAAAAAAACAGACAAATAAATATTATAGACACATTTAAGATCTGATTTATAATCATTGTTTAATTTTATATGATATTTGACAATCGTTTAAATAGTTAGATTTTGTACGATTAAATCTGATAATTTTGACGATTTCAACGGGCTAGATTTTATTATTATTATTTTTTTTTTTTGTAATAATAATATCGAATAATTTACGACGCGTGTTAAACGACGTATTTCGACGATCGCAAACATTATCACGTCGCGTTTAATATTAACGAGAACCGTCGAAGCGTCGATATGCTAATGAGAATATGTCCATTTGCGTCGGTTCAATCCGCATCAGTTGATACAAACGATTCACTTGATTGCCATCTGCCAACATTAAAAAAAAAAAAACATTACGCATAAACACGAATTCAATTATTAAAAACACACCTTGACAACGTCGGGGTACTCCCCTTCGATTCCCGAAAAAAAAAATAATAAAAATTAAAATACGGTACCCCTGAAACGGGTCCTCTAATTGAGTAGAGCTTCGCATTAAACGCGCCTCACATTGTCACAAATTATATAAAATTACTCGTTTTGTTCGAAACATCCCCCTTTTTCTATTGGCAAAGGGCGCATTTGTCCATGGAATCAATTTATCCATATATATAAATGTATTTAACACGATTACTTATAATTTCACTATGGCTAATTTGTAAATCGTTTCACGTTCATACGACGGATTCAAATTGGATATACTACTTTAAGTGCATTCATTTAAATTTATTTATTCTAATAATATATATATTATTATTAATAAAATTGGCTAAAAATATATTTACGTACAATTTTATAATTTATTACTATAGATAAAATACCAAAAAAAAAACTACATACATATATTTTTGAATATTTTATTAAAAAATATGACTTAAACAATACGATAACGTAATATAATTTTAAATCAATTATATAAATAATAAAGCGTTATATATTATTTTTATCGATTTTCTTTCGTTTCATATATAGTGATTAAAATTACCCTTTTATTGCATGATGATCGATTTAATAAAATCGATTACTGACCGACAATAATAATAAGGTGTAAAAACAACCCTTCGTTTTTATTGAAAGCTCACGAAGTCGATTGTAATCATTTGTCAAAATGTCAGATAGACATTAAATTAAAATTATAATAACAATAACAACCGACAAACGAAATGAAATATTAAATAAAGGAAACTTTAACATGTGCGTTCTCTTTGTATTATAATAATTTTATTATTTTCTTTCAATCTTGTATTTAATTCATTAACGTAAAAAATGTATATAGTAATACTTTTTAATAATAATTGAAGACGATTTTTAAAACTAACGATTCAAATGTATTTAAATAAAAAATTTATCATTTTCTTACTTAAATAAGCAGAATTAAAAATGGCAAAACTAAATAATTATGATACCATATAATTTTTTATATATTTTTGTAACAAGTTTCATTTTATTATATAATATAGTATAATATTTCTTTATGTAAAATTTAAAATTCGCAATAATTATTCTGTCAGTTGATATAAAACAGTATTTAAAATTGATACTATTAAATATCACACATATACAATTATTGATAATATAAAGGAAATAAAAATAATTGTTTTATATATATATGTATACATATATTATAACGTGTATTCGATTAAATAGCCCGCAATACAATGTATAAAAACAAATAATAAAGAACAAAAAACATATAAATGTTATTTGTGGACCTTAAACATTAAAGCGGCGAAGGGTTATAATTACACAACAGTTAAATTGTACAGAGACCCGCTTGCAATTACGTATAAAAGTTGAACCTGAAGCATTTAAACGATACGAAATATGTAATAAACGAATGCAAATGTCCGTAACAGTCATTTTTAACTATTAAATCGAACATTGCTCGTTTTGTTATTAAATATATATATATATATATATATATATATATATATATATAATATTTTTATAATTATTTTATAATATTTATAAAATGAAGCAAAAAAAAGTCATATTATATTTTTAAAACAATCTAGTACAAAATTCGAAGATATTCCTATATATATATAATACTTTATTTCAATTTGATTTTCTATATATAAAAGAAAAATTAATATATGGAAAATTTAAATAGAAGTATATAATTTAACTATTGTATTATTGATATTAATATGATCTCAAAAAAAAAAAATAAATAACCCTTTTATATGGACAATTCGTGACTTGAACGATATACTACCTATATTTGATCTTCTACGAAATCGTACACAATTATTATGCGATTAATACTATAATGGAACTATAGTTTTTTTTTACATATGTATTTATATATATTTGAAACGTATAATAATTATTATTGTTGTCGTTTTGATAGCTTGTGAAAATTTTCAAAGATTATCCCAAATGACATGTATACATTGGTGCTTTCATGATGGGGTGGTACAGGTTTTTAGAAGTCGTATCAATCGTGATGATGGCCCCGGAATCAAATGGCTATTTTGTTATGTGGCGATCACGACATTAAATTAAATAAAAAGAGACGGGACCCCCTAATGACGATTTATGCCGGGGGAAAAAGGGTCACTTTGTCTGATGATACCAGGATAATTGTACATTTTGGAGACACGAAATAGTCTAATGACATCTTTGCCGATTGTAGAATGATCTGACTGTTATCAGGGCTTTCACTCCATATATAACATAATCATTATTAATTTTTTATTTTATGTAAATTTTAAATTATTTAGATCATTTCTTTTTCTTTAGAAACCCTTGATTTGATTTAAATAAATGTTTCAATCTATGACTTATATTCTTCAAGTCATAACTCATAGTCATATTTTATATAATTTCGAATTTTAGTCCTATAGAAAAAAAAAATAGTGCTTTATGACTTGAGAACCTGCCCTTTCAGATATCAAGAAATTATAGCCAGTTTTACATGTTAATAAATATGAATTGTAAAACATATACAGATTCCGCAACTTCGGATGTAAGTCAAATTTAATACAAAAATAAATAACATAATAGATATATATGTATTATATAAATAAATATAATGGCTTTTATTTCAGATTTTTAATTTGTAATTGTTATTTTAGTTGATGAAATAAATAACTACATACATAAATAATTATGTATATAAGCATTATTCTGGCTTATAGTCGATTATTATCTGAACAATCGATATATATATATATATATATATATATATATATATATATATATATATATATATATATATGACTATAACTATAAAACATATGAAAGTTTTTCGTCGTCAGTGCAAATAGTCGTAAGTTGAGATAGTAGAAACTCGAGAACTGACTGTATATATCATTTAATATTTTTAAAGGTTAAAAAATAATATAAAACTAGAATTCAACATGTGAATAAGTAAAAAAAATCGTAACAATTTTATATATCGATATATAAAAAAAATCTGATAAACAATAGATAGAAAAAAAAATGTAACATTTTGACAATAAATTATTTATAAAGAGCGCAAAACAAGCAAATCTATTCGTTTATATAACGAAATTATAATACATTCAAATATTTACGAATGTAAATCAACTTATCAGTAACGGTGTCGTTATAAAATACACATGCAATAAATGGCAAAAGCCACTTTTTGACACGTCTTTCTTTTTTTTCTTTTCATTATATTATTCGTCTTCCATTTTTTTTTCTCTCTGAATATTATATAAAAACGTATAAATTTATATATTTATATATATATATATATATATATATATATATATATATATATATATTATATGAAAATTTAGAGAAGTGTTTTTTTGAGGGGGGGGGGAGAATAGAAGAGAGATAAGCAATATTTGCAATTATATGTCGTCAAAATCGACGTTGAAAATAAATGACATTTTCAAAACGAACATTTATTACGTCGTATAGAAAGAAATTTATGTGACAGCCCTACTCGGATATTTAGTGTCATTTCGTATCAAATTCGTGCAGCTCGATCATCTCAGATATATAAAAGAGAAGACGAGCAGAAGAAAGGGCAATTTATACGATTCGACTAGTTTTTTTTTTATTTTTTGTATTTTTTTAATACACCGCTTATTTTGTATATACGTGCGAATATACAGTGGGTTCCCGTTTGTATTGAATAACAATATTATTCAAAAATATTTTTTATTTTAGTATTAAGAAACTTTTAAATGTTTCTATATAGATGGAGTATTTTCATTACATAAAACATTTTTATTTAAAATTATTATTTTATTATTTGAATTTAAAATGTTTTGTTTACATATATTTATTATTATGTATTTTTTTATATAAAATTATAAACAACAAAAATTGTATACTATTATAACATTTTTCATATATATATATATATATATATATATATATATATATATATATATATATATATATATATATATATATATATATAATCATTAGTTCAACAAACTCTTTTAGAGAGTAAAGTAACTAGATTTTGATCGTGGCAAAATGGGACATCGTTGAAAAAGATGTAAAATTAGGACATATTTTCATACAAAACATACACACACACACACAAAATCATCAGATATCTCAAAAAATCATCCTCTTTATACACGTTTAACTTCGTTTATTTCAAATTCTTTATATTTCCCATTTATCATCCTTCACAAAAAGTGAGTGTCTCGCTAAAATCAAAACATCTGGTTACTTAATTAAGAGTTAATATTTTTATTTAGAGATATTCATCTATCTTTTTTTTACAACAAGAGATTAAATCATCAAATTTACATTCAGCTTTTATTAAATATTGTAGTTACAAAATCGTAGACCCACTGTAAGCGCATAAACGTGATTTTTTGTGTGTATGTCAATGGGTCTCGAATTAAATGATTCGTAATACGTAATAAAATGCGGCGTTTCGGAGACATAATCACGAGTGGTGAATCGGAGGCCTCAAATTATAGGGGGGCCCCCGTTGGCTCGGACCCTCAAGCCTTCGAGGGTCTCGGACACGCGGACAAATCATAGACATTTTGACTATCAAATGACCGACGTACAAATGAAAAGGTTATTTGCGGTGGTGCCATACTTATACACACACATATACATGGCAATCAAAAAATAAAAGTCAAGAAAAAAAAACACACACACACACCGCAGGTTTAATGATAAAATCACCTGTCGATAATGGAGGTCGTTGGTGGGATCATGAAGTCGAAGTGTCTCTTTTAGTTTAATTTTTTATATATTTATTTCGATGATTAGAGTACAAAAGGTATATTTACATTATATAAAAAAAAATTCATGATAATTAAATATATTATACTAAGACATTATTATAACACGGAATACTTTGTAAATTTTTCATATCCTCTCTTTATTTAATTTCGCTCAATTTAATCCGTTAAGTGCACACAATAATTATTATTATAAATGAACTTGAATAGTGCACGTTTTATTTACGACTATTATTACTACTTTTTATTTATTATTATTTATTTTTTTTATTCCTCTGGTTCGAATGCTAATTTGTCGGTAAGAAGTCGGTTGTTAGCAAAACGTTGCATTTATGCGTGCATAATGTGTTTTTTCCGTAGCCGATTATTAATTATATATTAATGCGTTTC
This sequence comes from Leptonema lineaticorne, assembly GCA_024500535.1. Lineage (NCBI taxonomy): Eukaryota > Metazoa > Arthropoda > Insecta > Trichoptera > Hydropsychidae > Leptonema > Leptonema lineaticorne. Next base: position 5,583,258 of record JANIJI010000003.1, on the reverse strand, counting down.
TTTTTTGCTTCTTTTTTTTAATGTTTTAAATTTATTCATTTGCCATTTCTATGCTGTCTATCTATTTTATTTTATTAGCAAAACGTTACAATTATGTAATTACTTTAAATATTCGAACGATGCATTCAAGTAAATGAAAATATAATATATTAGGGGAAAAAATATAGTCGTATAATTTAATTAATATAAAATATATTAGTGATATAAATAAACCGGGTTTTTTTTTTGAAAAAAAGTCGTCATTTTGATTATGATAAAAAATTATATGATGATTCATATTTTTCTCATTTATACAATACTAAAAAAAAAAAAAAAATTTTATAGTGCAAAACATGGATTTTTCAAGTTTTACGATATATGTCTCTAATAATCAATTATAAAAATTTTAAAGTAAAATATTTTAATTTAAAATTTATTTTTATTATATAAAACTATATATAGTTATTTGATTTTTAATAATTAACATATATAAAATTTACTGAATAAGTAATGATTATATATATTAAATCAATTTCAACTATTTTTCTATATATATCATTAGAATCCTAATACTTTTATAAAAAAAAACTGTTACTTAACAAAAATATTTATAAGGTACAAGCCTAATTTAAAATTACTAACTTAAGCAACATTCTCACATTCTAATTTGTTCGATAAAATTATTTCAAAATCATCTAGTTAAATAATTATAACTATTTATATATAATTTTATAACAGTTAAACACGATCATATTTTTTCCGATATCGACCACGTTAACCCAGATCTGTCGATCGATTCCGAGTCATAATGAGCTGAATAAAATTTTATTATTCCATAATTGCAAATGCGCGAAACGTATATAAAAAATAATATATAAATACAATAATAAATAAATAAATAATCGGATAAATTACACGGTGTCATTGAATTGTACACATCGCTATTTTAACTAGAAGTGAGTGCAAAAAAAAAAACGAGCACAATATGATCGTTGATTTGTAAAACGTTAATTATTATTATGGAAACACGTTCACATGAAACGGTTAATTGCGTATTATTTTTTTTTTACTGGTTATTATTGTAACAATGACACCTGCGATAGTAAAGTCGGCAATGCGTATGATTAGTATGCAACGAGTCCTCGTTTCGATGTTTCAAAGAAAAAATGTTTTACTAAGAAAGATATTTTATAATTATAATTATATAATATAGTCCTTATGTAGAACGAATTCAATGCAATTTAGGTCATTTTTATTATAAAAATATATATTTATTTATTTAAAAAAAAATATATATATATATATATTTCAGAATATTTTAAAGCAGGCTTCGATATATAATATTGTAAGTCTAAAAATTTGTTAAATTAATTTATATTAATTCTCAGATGGCACAAATCTGTTTTCAATATTTTTGATCATTTATTTCAATTTTTTATCACTAATTTAATAATTCTGCATCCAATTTTGAAATATTAATCTTTATTAAATAATTTATTATTATACTTTTTTTACTTCAATATAATTTTTCCATACACAAAAAAATATTTTAATTAAAAAAATTGTCATAAAAAGAACTGATGCGAATATTATTTTAAAAAATGTTCAATTTGAAATATATAAAAAAATAAATCATTACTTATAAAAGGTTTGAAATACAACAATATTTTTCAATTTAATATTTTAAATATTTGTATGTATCATAGATAGAAAAAAATAACTAGTTTTATTGAAGATTACCTACATTATAATTAATAAAAATGTGAGAATATTGTCAAAAATGAATATCAAAAAATATTAATATTAGATCAAAACTTATTTTTTTTATTTTATTCAACAATAATAAACTATTATTAACCTTAATAAAAAAAAATAAAAAGATAGAAAAACCATAACGACGTTATACAGGTCGATATTTCCCGGTCGGTTATTACGAATTACTTCGTTGAATAGTCGTTTCATTCTGTAAATTGTTAAATAACAGACGGTCTACGACTATTTTCGGGATCTAGAATTTCATCAATGAAACGTTTTTTTTTTCATTTCATTTTATTTTATTTTTTTGTTTTTGGACCTCGATGTACCGTAAGTCGATTTTATTTGTATTTAATTTTACGGTCGCATCGTTCACGTTAAAATTTATACCTGACACTTTTAGGGTTGTACAATTTGTATACGGATTGTTTTATTTTATTATGTGTTCAGTATTTTTTTTTTAATCATTTCACATTCGATTCTATTTATTTTAACCGCAATTTCCCCCCTAATGTGGCTTTACGCATGAGTAAATTTGACGTACTATTAAATTATAAATAAATAATTTTATAGCGTACAAATTAATCGAAAATCGATATAATTTAATTCAGTTGTATTTTATAGATAAAATATGATACAACCCTCGTGTATTTTTTTTTCGTATTGTACAGAAAAAAAATATAAACATTAAATATTTGTCCCATTAAGGGAAATTTGTCTTTGACTTGTCAGGTAGGTGAGAAAAGGTAAAATCGCCCTCTTGAATTGTGCAAAATTAAAGCCTTTGAATGAATTCATTGATGTCCTTTTTTTCCTTGTTATTTTTTTTAACGTACGAATATTTCTGCGTAGTGCACTCATTAATATATAAAAGGTATCATTTTAATATTTACTAGAATTTCCTCATTTTCTTGGGATAAATTCTTCGTGAGTTTACCACACATCCGCCTTTATAAATATTAATCATCACATTTTAAATGCCGCTATATACTTTACGGAAAAAGTATATTACAAAAATTGAAATAAACGTTTTAAAATCTAATATATATATTATAATATAATACATTTTTCATTAGATAAAAATCATCTTTTATATAGTTCACCTTAAAAATTCTCAATTATTCTTTATTTTTTTATATAGTTTATAATATAAAAACATATATTTTATAATATATACAAAAAAAATATATATATAGAGATAAATCGGAATTAAATGCGGTTAAAATTAACTGAAAGTTACGGTCATATTGTATAGCGTACAGGAAACAGTTCATTATGTCACGTTTAGAACGCTATGAATATTCACGCGAACACATCTTTAATTCTCAATTTTAACTGTATCACCTGTCTACAGTGAGTTCCAAAAACAAATTTTAAAAAACTAATAATGTATATAATTTTATTGTTAATTATGTGTTAAATTAAAAGTCATGCGTACGACGGTTGGAAGCGGTTTTTAATGTTTCGAATATGTATACGATTTTTCCAAAGACTCGACGCCTCTTAAGATATTCATCCACGTTATTATTATATTTTTTTTCCGATAATGCATTATATATATATATATATAATAGTAAATTCGCTTTTAATGAGTGACAAAATGCATTTTGCGGTCGCGTCATTTGGTGCCTGTTTTACGTCCTTCCGTTTTTCATATTCAAGGGACGTAGAAATAAAGGGCAAAAAAAAAAAAGAAATAATGTTTCGACAAACGTTTCGAATTTGCGGTATTTTGCGGATTCAACGTAACTAATTCGACCGCAAATTGTCGACGAAATCGTTAAAAGTCACCGTAATAATATATATATATATATATATATATATATATATATATATATATATATATATATATATATATATATATATATATATATATATATATACATATATAAAAAAAATAGGCTTCACTATATATATATATATATATATATATAATAAATATAATGAAAACGGAACGATTTTGTGCGGTTCTTCGACAAACGATTCGCACGAACAGGAAATGATTTGTAAACGGACGTTATTGTTAAAGAGCATAATTATTATTATGGCGTATACGAATACATATATATATATATATATATATATATATATATATATATATATATATATATGTGTATGTATATATAGAGGGTGTATTTTTTATCCATTTTTTTTTCATTTAAAAATTCGGAAAAATCGAATCATCATCATCATGCTTCTACGATGAAGATAGAAAAAAGTACATAATTAAAAATATTTTTTTTAATATTATAAATAAATATATAATTATAAAACTTACATACGATCTTCTTCACGAAAAATATCTTTTATTTTTTTTATAATCTATTATGGATTCGATATATTTGGATATAGTATAAAAAAAATATCTATTCTAATTCATATATAAAAAATATATATTGTATTAAATAATTCAATTTTCAAACAAAGATTAATATAAATGCAGTTAATAATCAATGAATGATAATTATATATATTTTTTTGATTTTCATTTATTAAAAGCGGCATAAGGTCGACATTTGGCAAAACGTTTAAAAAATTGACTAATTTTAGTATTGGATAATGGTTACCAACAGCAGGATATGAATTGGCATTCTTTGTATTGGACACATTGTTACCAATTTTCATTATTATTTTTCTATATTTTTTTTTTATCTTTCACCTATATGCGCATTTAACTATTTCACTTCGTCCATTTCCAGTTTAATTCGACGCGCTCTTTGTGATTGATTTTTCTATTTCTAATCGACATTTTCTAATATCAATTTCGATATATATATATATATATATATATATATATATATTAAATTTAATATAAATTATAGAATATATTTATAATAAATTTAAACGTTATTAATTACAATACGTATTATGAAATATATAAATATTTAACGATCTTTAACTAACATTTTAAGTGGTAATAAAACGGTGAAATAAATTAAAATTTTTACTATACATGATTAAAAAGCGACGATATTATTTTTTTTTTTGGCACAGTCGACATTTGCGAAACGATTGACAAAACGCTACACGCATATTTATAATATACGAAATATATACAGGCCGCGAGCATTAGTAACGTCATAATAATGTATATTTCACGTGGTAATCGAGCCGACAAGGTTCCTAGGCACCGACGACTGCCCACCGGGCACCACAAAAGGCCCCACAAATTAAATTAATGATTTGAAGCTCCTTGTATTGTGGCCGATTAATTATCGAGTCAACGATTTAACGCCCGCTACGTGATTGATAGATATTCGAGGGCCTTTGTATCGAACCGATTTCATATATATAATATATATATATATATATATATATATATATATATATATATATATATATATATATATATATATATATATATATATATATATATATATATATATATATATACTTTTTTTCAACCTTTCCTTGTAATACTTTTAATACGCACACACAATTTTCTCAAATAAGAACCGACATTAGAATTTTTTTTTATTATTGAAATAAAAATAAAAATTAAAAAAAATGGACGTATGTTATATAATATAATATGAAGTTTTTGGTTTTTTCAAGCGTAACAATGAGCACCCCGTAGTGAACGGGATAAGCTTTCTTCACGAGTAGCTTCAATTATGTTCACTAAATGAATATTTTTATATATTATTATTATGTGTTCTTTTAGTTTTTATTGTTATTATTATTATTATTATTATTATTGTTGTTGTTGCTTTGTAGTATTATTTCGATTCGATTTTGATCTCATAGAACAGCTACGATGCTCATTTAAGAGATCAACATTGATCGATTTTAAATTATAACATATTTTTTAGTTTGAATTGACCTTAATTTATTTTTTTAACATCTTGCTTCTTTTATAAATGAAAAAATATTGATCACATATAAAAATAGATATTTTTTATATTATAAAATAATTTTAATTTCAAAAATACGATTTAAAAAATTTGAGTTTCAATGGATTATTTTAATGAAAAAAAAATATTCTCATTGTTTGTAATTACTTTTTTTAGAATTTCAAAATAAATTTATCATATTTTAATATTGAGAACCGCTATTTTATTTTCTTATTTATTAAAATTCAATAAATATTTTTAGTTTTTATTACTTTTGAATAATATATATTAAAACTATTTTATTTAAATTTATAAATAATGTTTAATTTCAGTTTAAATATAGATAATAATTTAAATTGTTCAAAAAAAAAAAAGAATTATACTAAAATTTACGATATACAAATAATTATAATAATAAATTAATCGCCTTAAACTGACAAAGAAAAATATAGATATTAAAATTAAAGAAATAAGTGCGAAACTGTCCAATTAAAAATATAACCAGTTTATAACAATATTAATAACATAAAATTTATAATTTATTATATTATAATATATTGGACATTTATACAAATATTATAATTTAAAATTCAGCTACTATTGTTATATATATATATATATATATATATATATATATATATATATATATATATATAAACATATTATTTAACGTATGATACGTTTTATAACACATTTTAAAATTAAGTATAAATTTTCATCACTTGTTTATCGCCAGGTGCATTAATTATAATTCATTAATATTAAATATATTATTAACATATTAATATCGATTACTATTTTTTTTATCAAAACGCATTCACATGTTAAAATAATTTTGTAATCATCCATTATTAGATTGATACAATGTATTTTAATAATATTTTTGTATATATAATATATATATAGGGATAGACCGACAGTTCGATACGTGAATAATTCAAACCGCAAATTGTCAAAGAGGGGGGGGGGCAGGGAAATTGAAGGGTTCGTTAACAGGAAACGTGGACAAGAGTGAGCACACGCAACCGTATCCCCTTTTTTTAATATATTATTATCATTATATAATAAAAACGAAATCATTGCTAGATGACTTTGCTGAAACTATTATTTGATATTTAACTGTTACGAATTGTTAACGTTTTAACTTGTGTGTGTGTGTTTGTGATGTATGAACTTTTACATTTTCGAATTGAAAGTATGGTAGGAAATGTCAAAAAAAAAATTGTCGATAATGATTGTTTGTTTTATGATGATTTTGATTTTTATATTATTAAAATAATATATTAAATTAATTGATATATTATCATTTTTACAAAATGTATTGAATGTTATAATTAAATTTATTCAAAAAAATATGTATGTAACTTTTTTTTATCTTTTTACATACAATTTTAAAGAAGAAATAATAAAAAATAAAGATTTTATTATATAATTTTATAATATGATTTTATAAAACGCGTTTTATTAAATTTAAATTAGTATTAAGAAGGGTTGAAAATTGTATAAAAAATATAAATATTCATAATAAGGAATTTTTTAGATATATAATAGTACTATATATTTTTGACTTATTTTGATATTAACAAGCATAACTTAAAAATAATATTTTTTGTTTGAAGTTATTATCAGTTCTCAAAATATTTTTTTATCGATTATGAATATTCATATTATGACTTATATTTTTATGTTGATTAAAATTAAACAATATTTATTATTAAAAAAGTGAATAAATTGTATCCAAAATCAAAATCTACAAATTGGACAAACATTTCAAATATATAAATTTATATTTGATTTATTTTCATTCTCATTTCAAATTAGAAAGGGTCGTAAAGGGTCCAGTCGACAAAATTAATTGATTCGTCCAAAGTCTTACACAAAAAGTCAATTTCGTACAATTTGAATGACACGACTGTGGAACGCGACCAACAAGACATTAATTGGTCACCTCAAACAGACAAACAGATAAAAAGACCGGTTAAATCAGTAAAACACACACACACACGCACAAACATCTATAATACATCGGATGAATTCTAAATTATTATAATTAAAATCGATTTTCTTCTATTAAATCTGCCATCTTTATCAAGAGTAATATATTTTTTTTAATTTATTATGTAATATAAAAAAGGTGAATTTGATCGATATAACTGATGGTTTAAATATTTATAATATATTTTTTATGCCGCATAAATATTTATATATAATTTATTAATATATAAAATTCAATTGAGTATTTAAATAATAATAAAAAGAGTATCAAATTAATATATTATCACCTGTTAAATATTTACGTGTCACTTGTATAATCGATATCAAAATATACACCTTTTTTATATTGAAAAAAATAAATAAATACATAATCGATGTCGAATTTTAATTATCAAAACAAACGACATATATATTCGATATAACCGGTAAATTTATTATTGAAATTTAAATACGACTAATTAATCAGAAGCAATAATAATTAGCGACAAAAAAATATATATATATGCGCCATCTTCGACGTGGGCGTCGTAAATTATAATGGAACCAGTTAATTTTTCGACATGTAAATAATTATTTCGGTTATAATAATATTATATTTATAAATTTTTTAAGCGATTAAAATACACCTGTTCGATGTTTTACAAAGAATAAAAAAAAAGTTACAATAAAAATTATATAATTCGATATAAATGCAATAAATTAATTAATTCTCATATTGTATATCTTGTTTCGTTTTTTTTTCCTCGTTTCTAATTCTAGATTATTTATAATCTTAAACATTCTATTGATTCTAGAATTAATCACATGCCTGTGAGAAAATATAAAATTAATTTTATACGTTTAAAAGAAAATAATCGATCACGTTTTAACGTTTCGACTCCGAATGCTATCTTGGTGTACGTCAACGGGGGGATAAATCAATTTGGGGGGATGCGGCTGTGTGTAATTATTCGATAAGACCAAAACACCAAAGTTATTGGTTCTCTGAGACACAATAATTGATAAAATAATACAGTCGTTCTCGAACTTTTTTCAATCGTCACTATTAATTCAATTTTTATTTCGAAAATATGATCTTTATAACTCAAAAATATGGATCTCTTGCCGTGCCACAGTTCAACATATTACTATATGATTTAATGTAAAATAATTAAGCACTTACGATTTAATTTTGTTTCGATTTTGACAGTTGACCTCTTAAGATACGGCCATTGACGCGATATGTCACACTTTTCGCCTGTGCGATGTTAACGAAACAAAACAATACTTTTCATCACCATAATCATCATTTCAATTAATTATAATTTATTATTTTTTATTTGTTTTATTTTTCATGTGATTTTTTTAATACTTTTAAGATTATTTTATTATCAAAAATATTAAATTAATATTTTAATTTCATATTTATTATAATAATCGTAACAATTGAAAAATAATTTAATTTGTTTAATTGATATTATGCAAAAAAAATCATTTTGACTGTTTATAATTCGCGATACACAGATTGAGAGATATAAGATGTTATATTAAAAATATATATATATTGTGTGTAGAAGTCAGGGTAGGCCAGCTGCGGGTTCGCAAACCGAGCGGGGGCGATCTCCCACCTGTAATATCTTATCGTTGTGACCGGACGTGTCTTCTAACGCCCTACAACGCTTTTGTTTTCTTTCTATCTTGCGCAGTCGTCGTCAACATTTTTAATAATTGTAATTTTTACGCCTGATTGATGATCGCTGCGAGAGAATATTTTGTATCGCTTCCGGACTCTTCATTGTTATATTCATCTCGATTATTATTCATGTTTTGAACGCATCTCGGAGAAGAATAAAATTAATTAATAACTATTGTTAAGATAAATTTATATATATATATATATATATATATTGTATATATGGTATATATATATATATATATATATATATATATATATATATATATATATATAACGTAGATATTCAATATATTATACGTAGATTTTAACGGTATTTTATATCTACTTTTACTATTAATTAAAACAACTATGATTTTAAAAATATAATTAGTTATCTGATATCAAATTTATATATATATATATATATATATATATATATATATATATATATATATATATATATATATATATATATATATATATATATATATATATATATGGTATATATATATTATAAAGTGGTACAAAAATTATAACACAATTTATTATATTTAAAAATTTAAAAAATCATATTTTTTATTTTGAATTTTATATTTTATTTTATTAATGTTGAAGGTAATATCGTTTGAAAACGACAATTTAAAAACCATTATTTTAATAAAACCTTGTGTAATAAATTTTCACTTTTAATTAATATTATTAATTATTAAGTAAACTATATAATAATTATAGTTTTCTTTATATTCTAATGAATTATAATACATATTAATATAAAATATTTCATTAGTAATAAAGTTAACATTTATATCATTAATAAAGTATCATAAAATGAATGACATTATTTATACAAATAATATATGTATATATTAGAATATTGAGATAAAAAGAAAAATATTTCGATACGTATAAAATAAATGTGTTTAATCACTGCGAAGCCTTTGAAAGGTCATCGAAATGGCAAAATTTAATTTATCCGTTCATCAAAATGTTTTAACGCTTTTATACGATAATAAAATACGCTTAAACGTGTATATAAACAAATTAATAGATAAACAATAAACAAATATAATACTATATATATGTATATATATATATATATATATATATATATATATATATATATATATATATATAATAGAATGCGCTAAACACAATCTCACAATCTATTACAACCCGTCGTTATATAGACTAAATTAATTTATTACCTCATAAAAAGGTGATAGGGATTTTGTTAGTGTGCATTTTTACACCACAAAACGATCGGTCAAATTTATGAATGAGACCTCGGTCACAGTGTGCACAGAATGGTTTGTCCTTATATACGTTTAAAAGTGTGTGAAAAAAAATATATATATACAAAAAAAAATTTTTTTTTTTTTGGGGTCCAATTCGAGACATGGCGGCTTTAATACCATGTAATTGTGTCTACGTCTGGCGCCAACGTGTTAAGGGCGAAACTGAACCTGTTCGTTATATACGAGTTCGTTATAAAGTATACAAATGTATGATGTTGGGATGAGGTCTTCGATTTTCGTAAATTACCGCCTTTTTTACGATTCACAAAATTAAAATTGGCGCGTGTGAATTTTACGATATGGTGTCGATTTTTAGAGATTAGAAAATTTGACAAAATTTATAATATATATATATATATATATATATATATATATATATATATATAATATTTTGTGTATCAAATAGAAATAAATTATTTTTCTGCTTATTTTTTAACATGTTTTTATATGAAAAATAATAAATTTGAACCCATCTTTTAAATATGTATCAAAAAGTAAATATATATATATATATATATATATATATATATATATATATATATATATATATATATATATATATATATGGTATATAGTGTATTATATATCGTTCTATCTTTATAAAATTTAAAAGAATGTTGTATATACAATTATTATTATATTTTAATATAAATCATCCCTTATTATTTAATTTTTGTTTATTTTAAAAATTATTAGCAAAAAAAAGTTAATCTTTAGTATCGTTTATTTATTTATTTTTATCATTCAATTTATTTTCTTTTTATTTAATATTTATTTTAATAAAAAAAAACGTGATCAAAAAGTATTTAAAATATGAATTTATATAACATATATAGTAGAATAAAATAAATGACTAAATGTGCGTCATATATTGAACTTTTTGTTTCTAATGCTTTATTTATAATTTATAGATAATTGAATAAATTTATCAGACAATATATAGAATACTTATTTATAGATTTAAACCTTCAGTATGCGCATAATAGCAAAAAATATTATTTCGCACACATTCCAAAAATTTTCAATTAATCTAAATCGACATTCGAAATTTTACGAAAGTCGAGGACATTTCGACACTGTTTTTTTTTCTCATTTTATTCAATCTTAAGCAACGTGGGTGTGTGGTGTCATCGGAATGCGCGTTTTAGAATTAAATTGTATTCGAATCGTACAATTCTTTTTTATTTCCATATACGTCTATATATATATATATATATATATATATATATATATATATATATATATATATATATATATATATATATATATATATATATATATATATCTTTTTTATTTCATTTTAATTCTTTCCTCTCTACCGCTGATCGTTTATTTCACTTCAAATTCGCTTATCTTGCAAAGCAAGAAGAACACAGACGAAAGATTTCATTAGAAATTATTACAAGGTATCCAATTTGGAACGTTCGTGACGTTTTGTTCTTCTTATATATATATAGTATATATATATGGTATACCATATATATATTTTTTTTTTCTTCGTCTTCCGTCGATTTCGACGTTACTTATTTTTTCGGATCGTCGTTGTTCACGTTCGGTTTCGTTCAACGGATCAAGAACTCTTGTACGTCGGTTTTTTATGAGTTTCCTCCCGAGATAGTGGTCCGTTATCTTGAACACGGACCTCAAAGTTGAGGAACACCGAGTACTCCGGTCAGGGTTTAACTCTTCGTTACCTTCCGATACTTTACTAGAATTTTCCTTTATTATTATTATTATTATTATTATTCGTGAATATAAAACGACACGGTATCGTCGATCAGTCATTATCGAACGTGCTGAAGATTAATCTTCCGGTAAAAGCGTGTGTAAATAGATAAAACTACAGGTGGATTCACGTACGATCCTACGCGAATGCAAACAAGATATGCACGTATATGGATAAGTTTACTCTAAAAAAAATGCTAATTTTATCAAATTTTAACATATTAAATAAATAATTATATATTATATTCTATTATATATATATATATATATATATATATATATATATATATATATATATATTAATAAATTCTGATATTAAACTAATGAGAAAATACATTTGTTATTTGAAATCAGATACATTTATCTACTTGAAAATGACTATTTATATATAAAGGATATCAAATCACTCTTTCTCTCTCTCTCACGCACGCACATGCGCACGCACACGCACGTATTTGCAGTAATTAAATTTATTTTTAAATTATACACTAATATATCATAATAATCAAAAATAGTTATTAAAATATACTTGAAACTTAGATAAGTTCTTAATTATGAATTCATATTAACTTAACATACTGAATTCTAATTAAAAAAAAATAATCTATACAATTTTAAGAATTTTTCAGTACTTCATATTCATACAAAATATCGTGTAATAATAATGTTATTAATATTTCTTACATTCGATATGGAAAATCATTTTTTAATCAATCAAATTCGTTTTTAATTTTCAATATAAAATAATAAAGTTTAAATTTAAAATAATAAAATATAAAATTGATCGGTGAAAAGTTAAAATAATAATAATAATAATAATAAAGAAAAACACTACACATACTTATATATTGCATATTTACGATCATCTTGTTTCAACGGTCGCGCACGCACGTTTAACTTCAAAACGCTACAACTCAACTAAAGTTATAAATGAATTTAACTTTTTTTCCGCATTTTATTATTGCGTTATCCAGCGACTACGTTATTATCTAGACATTTTTAAATTTGTAATACCCGAGGGCAATCAGTATATATATATATATATATATATATATATATATATATATATATATATATATATATATATATATATTTACAAATCCGCTCCATTTAAAGAGTAACGACCGACACATTTATTGCGGTCGAATTATTTAAAACATCAAAAGAAAAACTCAAATTAATGTAAAATCCTATATATATATATATATATATATATATATATATATATATATATATATACATATATATATATATATATATATATATATACATATATATATATATATATATATATATATATGATTCTATTGAATCTAGAGATATGGATACTCGAAAAAAGTGGACGCTAATGACATTATTAGCGATTCGTTCGTTTAATGTGATCATTATGTGAAGCTATCGAAAACAGTGCGTAGGTTCATTCGAACGTTTCTTGTTTATTTATTTATTTATTTAATTTTATTTTTGATGTTTTTGTTGCGAGATTTACAAATACTCGACTTTTAGGTGATCTTGATATTCAACAATAGCCTCGTTAATTCTTAAGTGTTTTCTTTTATTAAACTCTTCGAGGTGTGTGTAAGTGTGATTTTTTTTTAACTTGTATACGATTCACTTTTGTTGAAGATCAGGAGTGATAAATTCTGGTATATACTAATTTTGTATTAAATTAATTCTAAATTGAGTAATAAAAATACTTTTTTTTACATTTAAAATAATGATTATTTAACATAGATAATAAATTAAAAAAAATTAAACAATTGCAAATTTTAATAAATCTTATCATAATGCAATTATTTAAAAGATACAAATTTTCATAAATTTCTATGTTTTTAAAATATGCAATATTATTGTATTGATTAAAAAATATAAATATTTTTTAAAATAAAAATCAATATATAAATAATTTAATATAATTTTTCATTGAATACCTTTATTCAATCGAATGATTATGATTGTTGACAATGTGTACGTTTAAGAGAGAATATGGTAAAAAAAAAATAAAAAATATTAAAATGAATGCGATCATAGAATTGAATATCCCTGACGGTTAAAAGGGCGCCGTGTCGTACAAAATTGTTATCAGGGACGGGACAAATTTGTCGGTTCGGCTAATGGCCCATCTCTGGCTAATTGATGACACAAAACACGGCGCAAGAAAACCACTAAACCGACAAGAAAAAGGCATTCGACTTTCGAACGGGCCCGCAATGACAACAACAGACCACAAAAAAGAACAAAAAAAAAACCAAAAACAAAAACAAAACAAGAACAAAAACGATCGACAAACTTCGAAAAATCGAGATTCTCATTTTCATTTTCCGCGTGAAACGACAACAAATCACTTAACGAGCGAACGTTGTTTACATTGTTTGCAGATGCAGATGCTTCAGGCATTTTTTATAATTTAGACCATATATAAAATGCGCACACACACATTTATATATATATATATATATATATATATATATATATATATATATATATATATATATAAATTTGCTTGATTGAAAATAAATTATGCAGGCTTTGATTATTTCGTAAATAAAAAATAAAGAAATTGAAACGTGTTATATCTATGCAATCAACCCTCCTATAAAACGATTAATTCGTTCTTCGCGTTATACTGAAACCGCGCTATAAGAAACTGAAAATTAGTTAATATCGGATTGATTCTTATTGAATCATATATATAGAAATTGAGTTGAATAAAATCGCTTGTAAATCAGTTTGATCCATTCTGTATTTTATCAAAATTGCAATCTTAGGGTGATATTTATTTATTATTTATAAGTATTATTATATTTAGTACATTTTGAAAAAATGAAATATATAATTTTTATTGAAAAATTCTAGAAAAAAAGTGGGGAGAGATAAATGTAGAAGCAGTTAAATCATATATTAAAAGATATACGATAACAGAATTATAGTAAGAAATATTTTTTTAATATATGTAGGTGTTTGTTTAATATATGTATCTTTCAAAATATAATATGCGGCTGATTTGTAAAAATTTTATATTAAATTATGTATTGTCGGATGAATCTCGATTAGACGTATTATTTGCCGAAAGCTATCCTGAAAATGTAATATTTAACAAAATTATAAACCGAAATACATGAAAATGATTAAACGAACTTTCTTAACTTTCAAATTATTCGGCTTATCAAATTGTACATAGTTGGATTCAGTTTGACGATAAAAATCGTATGCTGAAAACTGTTTTAAAAACGAGACATTTTCAGGAAAGTTATGACGTTGTTTTGCATCGAAAATTCCGATTGCGAAAACGAAAATTGAATTTTTATATGAAAAAAATGTAAAATACTACTCAAAAAAAAACGTAAAAATTACAAAATTAACGACAATTACGAGAAATATTTGTTCTAATATTACGTTAAAAAACGTGCTCCTGATTGAAAAATATCATACTGAAAGGATTATTTTTGTTTGCTTAACCTAATTACCGACTTTACGGAATATATTGTTTTTTTTTAATATACATTATTATAAATAAAATAAACAATTAAAATCTTGTTAAATAAAAAAAAAATATTTTTACCAATAAATTTTAAAAAATTCAAAAAATGATTAAGATAAATTTACAACAATACAATATTTATTTTGATAATGAAAAATATATGTACCAACACTTGTATAAGCGATAATATAATAATAAAGCTGATCGAACATAAACCATTTTTATCAGAAACAATAACGAGAGAGAGAGAGAAAGAAAAAAAACTAAAAACACACAAACGGATAATCCAGCAAACACTTCCTCAAACTGTAAATATTCACAATATTTAATTTATATATATATATATATATATATATATATATATATATATATATATGAATCGGAAAAACTCGTATGCAAAGCAACGTGCTCATTCAACTTTATTAGTACCACCCAACGATCGTAACAAAATTTTATATAACGACTAAATTGCATAAATTGCCCGCAGAACTTGTATTGTTTTAAACACACACATACAAATATGTATGTATATATATATATATATATATATATATACAATAATTTTAGTGTGTATGTGCGTGGGTGTATTTGTATACGTCGACTCGAACGATTTAGATTGGTTTCGGTTATGAGCAATAATTCTCTATTGATATCTTAACACGAACATTCAATTATCATCAACGCTTAGGTGTCAATATTTATTTTCATCCGCGGCTCGGTTGTTATTTTATTTTTTATTTATTTATTTTTATTTTTAACATCGGTCCCCCTCTTTCGTACGGAAATTATCATTCTTATTGCTGTATACGTCGGCTGTCTGCATTCGTTCATTAATTCATTCGAGAGGAAAAAATAATAAATTTACTAGTACAGTGCGGTCTGCGTTGTGCGATTATGATGTGTTACCATTGTGTTCGATATAAAAAAAAATAATGTTTTCATTAAAAAAATATATAATAAATTTATTTTAAATGATGATATTTAGAACATATTTTTAACAATTTTTTAGTATAAAATATTATAGCTTCATCAGTGGATTTCGTTAGTAAAAGTGCTGTAAAACAAAAACGTATTTTTATTTAATAAAAAAATATTTAATTGCCACTTATTGGTCGATTAATTGATTTATATATTGTCAATGAGAATGAGCAATATGCAATATTTTAGCTTATTTATATAAAATATTTGGAAATGGTCGGAAAATTGATTACCAGATTTATATCAGAGAAACAAACAAATAGATAAAACTTTGATAAAAATATTTAAAAATAAATATTTACATAATATTTACTATTATGTAAATATTTATTTTTAATTAATTAATTAATATTAAAATGAAATCAAAAATATAAAAATATTTAAAGGTCAAAATTTAGTACGGAAAAAGTTTATATATCATATAAATCGTGGTACCACTATATTTTATTAGATTTTCATTGAACTTATAAAAATGCCATCGTTAAAGGAAAACATAAATAACTCAAAAAAAAAATAATAATAATAAAAAAAAGCAATATATATTACATACATATTTAGTAAATATACTCTATTATAATATTTTCTCAACATAATTATAATTATATAAAATATAAAGAAAAAAATCGTAATCCTACTATAATATAATAGTTTATAATACAAAATAGAGAAAAAAAATACAACATAGGAAACGAGCTCTCGTATTGATTTGTTTGTTCACGTATCCGTGAAACTAATTAAATTTATTCTTGTAATAATTTATGACGTTTAAGCGTTTTATCTCCCGCACTCGTTTATTTCGCAATTTACATTTAATAGTTATATTATATATAACATATATATATATATATATATATATATATATATATATATATATATATATGTGTGTGTGTGTTTTCGCATATTTCGAATCGTCCGCTTTATCGAATCAGGTGTCCGGCTTATTAAACACTGTTAAATACTCGTGGAGGTCACGGGGTCCGTTCAGCTTTTCGAAAGACGAACCCGAAGAATGCTTTGAGATATGCATAACAAATTAACGTCATCGACATCGATGCTGTCATCGATGAAACAGGGTCGTCACATTTTCGTTTTTATATTTATTTGTAATATATATATATATATATATATATCGAAAAATTTTCAAATTTTCATAAATTTAGAATATTTTGTAGAAACTATACAAAATTTAAACACCTTTTATCGGCTACATAATCACGTTAATTCATCGCAATTTCCGCTGTTTTTTTTTTAATACATAAAATCCGGATATAATTTTATGTAATTGGGACAATATAAACCGCAAATAAATTGATTTAATCGTTTCGCGCACAATATTTAAATATAATATAATTTTGTTTGCCGTATAAAATTACATAGCGTAACATATTTAAATAGCGTATTGAAAATTATAATACAATAATGTTCGTATTCATTATACACAGCTAATGCATTTAACATTTAAAAATATAAATAAACATAATAATTTTATACGTATAATAAATTACATGTTATATATATATATATATATATATATATATATATATATTTTAATTACTACATTAAAACGATTTCAATACTATAGAGTAATTGATTTTCTGCGTGCTTAACGATTAAAGGTATATTTATAATAACGATACATTTAATATATAATATTTTAATAACTAGAATTTTTAATAATTTCAATCAACATATTTTTTATAATCATAAATAAAATGATTATCAAGTTAATAACAATTATATATTGATATATTTTTAATAAATAAATATTTTTATGATATTCTAATTCGTTATGCGTCTTTCAAGTATTGAATTTGGTCAACGAAAATTGCAATAAATTTATTTTAAAAATAATAATTAAAGTGAAATATTTTAGATTGTAAAAAAAATTATTGAAGTTTATATTTTAAAATTGATTAGAGAATCTATGAACGAAACATTATATATGCGGTAAATTTTTACAACTTTTATTCACTTTTCAACTCAAATACTAGTATTTATTTTAGAACCATGTATTTATTATTAATAGAATGTATTTATTTTATCCCGAAATATTAAATATATTTCTAAATATTTATGACAATAATCGCAATTATAATAAATATGAAATTAATAAAAAATAATTTTATAATATTATAGGCGTTCAAAATATGAATTTATTATTGATTTTATAATTGTTAGGGATGTATTTTTTATTTAATTATTATATATATATGTGTGTGACAACCCTGTTGCAAAGATTAAACGGCCATTGTGTACAATCGCGTCGGGTCGTAAAAATCGCCTCAACACTTAACATAAATTAGCGTTCTACGAGAGAAGTTTTCGACAGGTTTCTCGATAAAGCCGCGTTAAAAAGATATTTGTCAGACTGCGGGGTGAAAATTGGAATTAATGTAACCGGATGTGCGATTAGAACAATATGTCCAAAAAAAAAAAATATATATATATATATATAAATATATATAATATAAAATCGATCGAAACGGCCGCAGTTCGAAAGTGTCGTAAACATGTCGACGTTTTATTGCGCGTGAAATTCGCTTATTGACTCATCATGAGCTTTATAGATTCGAAATAAACCGGGCTCGTCGTCGAAAAATTACGTCGTTTCAGATAAAAGGCTCCTTTTATAAAATCGTCGGTGGTGAGATTTCAAAGTTTGACTCGTCTTCATCACCTGTTGACCCATATACGATCGTAAAAATAAACGGAAAATAATGATAAAATACACACACACACACATATATATATTATATATAAATAGATAAAAAAAAAGGATAAAATTTGAAAAGGCAAAATAATAATAATAATAAAAAAACATCGACGTATAAATTGGTTAATTTATTACTGGTTGTCCGAGCGTTTTGTGAATTAACAACGTTGTCCATTACCGAATAACATACGCCTTGATGTTTAATAACCATAACAGAGAGGGCACTTTGCATATATTATTTTAAATTGAATTAGCAAAACTGATTGTCTTTCTATATGTCTGTCTTGCTCTCTTTTTTTTCTCGTGTCTTTTTTTTTGTACAAATTAAAAGCTCGACGTTTTCTTTCTTTTTTTTTTGCGTTTCGTAATAATAATGGTCAAAGAAGTGTAATCTAAAGGTGCTCGCCGAACGCCTGGGAATGGAATCGAAACAATTCCCATTCGTATCACATGCACATATTGTATAATATAATAATTAAGTATTCATAATATTTTTATTAATATAAACAAACATTAATGTCGTCAACAGATGCTTAAAAAAAACGATTATTTTTATTGAAATATTTAGATATATATTATTATATGAAAAAATTTGGTATATATATATATATATATATATATATATATATATATATATATATATTTATAATAATATCAGTTAATTGAAAATATATTATAAATATTAATATATTTATAGATAGTCTGAACGTACCTTTATATATATATTTAAACGAGCATACGTCGTTATTTATACTCATCCGATTAGAAATCTTAATATGCCGACTGAATAAACTTTATTTTGACGTTTATTGCAAATTTATTATAAAACATTAATTTTACACATTCGCTTATATAGTAGATTGCATTAGATAAGCATTTCTGAAATTTGTATTAAAATATCCCCTTCATCCCCCCCTCGATCATAGTTTGTCCGAAATATAAATTAATTATGCGCTGATCAATTTTGTCGTCGGTTTATACTATTTTTATTAGTAGATAAAATTAATTTTTACGACATCATTTACATGTTGATTGGATTTATTTATTACCGTATTTGTCTATTGAATATATATACCATATGTGTGTGTGTGAGTATTTATATATAGATAAAAATATTTCATTATTATCGCCGAAGTTTATCTATTGTTTATGATATACAAGTGTAATATATTCTCGAAACATTGTGACATTTGTCAAACAATCAAATTAGAAAGTTTTAACCTTTTGCGTTGCGTTTTTAATATATTTTAATTTATTTTTATAACATGCAATAAATTTCGAACGGTTATCGAGCCGCGTTGTAAATGTACATACAAAATATGTACAATATTTTATAAACTTGAAAACGAAAAAAAAAAAAAAAAAAAAATATATATATATATATATATATATATATATATATATATATATAATATAAATATATTGTAGATAAATATTGACAGTCTTTAAAAACGAATATGGAATTGTATTGTTTGCCGGCTTTCATTCTATTTTATTTTTTACCGGATATTCATATTCGTGATTATTCTTTCGAGAGATTTATGTGACTGATGCTATTTAAACGTATAAAATAGGATATTAAAAACGTATAAAAATAGGTTGATGTATATATTATATATGTCGTGAGTCATTCGAGTAATATTTAAATATTTTAATCATAAATATTAACTATTTTTGCAACGGTTCACGTATTAATTTTTTATAGATTATTTCAAATGACTTTTGAAAAAGTCTGATTCATATTATATATGTTGTTTTTTAATTTTATTTAACATTTATGTTTTTTTTTTTTTTTGAAGAGAATGTTAAGATCTGAAAATGTAATAGGATCGAGTTCGCTTAATATGACATCAGTAGAAATTAATTGTTACGTCATAATCACCAGACTAAAATGAAATATATATTAGAAATTGAGGAATGCTAGATATTATATGTAGACTGTTACACTAACCGAACTCGGCTGTAAATTCATTTTTTTATTTTGATTTAAACCTTTCATATAAATTTTTATATAAAAATATTTTATGTTAAAATACTGAAAAATAATAGGATTATTTTTTATATATCAATTGATTAATTAATTAATCAATGTTGTGCGAAATACTTAAAAGTATATCATAATTGTTAAAAAGTTAAAAATTACTGCACTATATATTTTTCATATAAAAGTATGAATATCAATGAAAAAATATTTTCAGTTTATTTTTTTTATATAATATTTTTTGAAATAAAAAAAGATATCGAATATCTCAGAACTTGAACCCGAAACTAAAGAGCACTCCGAACAATAACCAAGAACGACTACACGTATTTAATCAAAACGGAAACTAGACTACCTATTAAAAATTACGCTAACGTACAACTTGTAATTATTATTGTTTTATTGTTAACGTTATAAATGTTAATAATATTAAACCGAGGATCGCACATGCATAAAAATTAAACGCGCACCCGTAATTTCGTACACGCTGTATATACACAGATATATATATATATATATATATATATATATATATATATATATATATATATATATATATACTATATATGGCGATAAAAATAAAATAGTAATTATGAAAAAAATAATCGTATTGTATTTATTCACGCGAACTGACCCGCGATTGAAACTCGCATATTTTTCCGTTTATATATATATATATATATATATATATATATATATTTTTTTTTTTTTTTTATTTATTTCACTTGTGCGAGTCGATTTGAATTAAATTAGCATTAAATAAAACGAGTGATTACCGAGCGTTTAATTAATGTTAACTCGCGTCAACAAAACCGGACTGCAGGTGGAAAATAAAATTACATACACATAAACCGATATATATATATATATATATATATATATGTGTGTGTGTGTGTGTGTGTTTTTGTATATATTGCATATTTGTAACACAAAGGATATATGTGAATATTTATTTCATGTTTGATATTAGTACTATATTTTTTTAAATTAAAAAATATCAATCATATAAAAGTTTTATAATATGGTATATTTTTTTATGAAAAATCAAAAGCTATATTATAAAAATAAATATATATATTATAAAAATAAATGTTACAATTTGACTATATATTATATGTTATAAAAATATAATATTTTAATTACTTATATAATACTTAATATGAAATTAAAAGAAATATATCGTGTATATAAATTATGACATTATATTCAACGTTTAAACTTTATATACTCGAATATATTAATAATATTTTTTTTCCAATTATGACATCATTTATACTGAAATATGCTTCTTAATTACAATGTATATTTTTATATATGTATTTAAAAAAAGCATCATTGTTTACGACTATAAATAAATAAAACTAAATTAATTATATAGATGTATGGAAAAACCATAACTATATATGAAAGCTATAAATATAATAATAATACAGGTTATTGACTGTAATGTGTTCTCAAATATTATATTGAATAATATTTTAATAATAATTAATATAAATAATTATCAGAATTTCTGTGTTTATAGTTGCCAATTCAAAGTATACATATTTAATAATAATTTGATTTAATAGTAATATTATTATATTTATATAGATGTTTTTTTCTATACGTTAAAATGCCTATAACACGTTTATATACGTAGAATAAAACATTTTATTGCTTTTTTATCGTTTTCTCTTTTTTTTTTTGTTATATTCGAACATTTGACCTTTGATTTTGACGCAAATAAATGCATACGACATTAATTCGCTTAAGTGCGTTTAACGTTACTTGTTCATTTCAACGTTAAAGAACGGAGAAAAAAAAATTGATGTAATTTACGATTGTGAATTTAAATTAAACGTTCTGTTTTTGTTCTGACTTATGGACGTAATAAATATGGCATTCCTTGCGATTTTATAAGTGCTAATTTGTTAACTCAAACAATTCATCAAGCGATGTCTAAAAAAGTTCTTGACGTTTTAAGAAAAAAAAACATATCGCCATTATTATTATAATATTATTATTCAACATAAAATATATATTTATTAAGAAAAATAATAATTTATATCATAATTGAATTATTTGATATTAGAAATATTATTATATATCTGTCATTAGAATTACGTATATTTTTTGTTGATGAATTATTTATAACGAGGACAGAAAATTTGTTCATCATAAATTATGTTTCTTATCAAAAAATATATGTTTTTTTTATGTACTATTGTAGTATATAATTTACGATTGATCCCACAACTTGTTTTATTGTACAATAGTTGCCGAATCGACATATAAATATATTTTTGAACGGTTTAATTCGATCTTGCGAAAGTTGCATTGCCAAATTTTGTACATGAAAAATCGATAAAATTTTGAAGCAAATGAAATGAGCGATATTTCAATAAAGCTAGACTTTTAGATTTTTTATATTTTAAAATAATGAAAATATTTTTAAAATGAATACAAAAAAATGCTTTTGATGAAAACTGACATTTTAAAGCAATGTGTATGGTAAGTAATATATAAAAAATATATCCAAATTCTCATACAAAAATAACGATTGATAAAAATTATTTAAAAACAAAAATTTATTTGAAAATACTTTTTATATAACAATCATCAAAATCTATTTTAGATTATGATAACAATAATATAAATTTCTAATACAAGAAGTACCAAAACCTTTGTCTAGTGTTACATAACACCGGTTGATTTATTTTTTTCATATTTGATTCGCTAGTTTCACGTTCAATCTTCAAATATATTATATAAACTTTTTGAAATATTTTAATATAGAATATACATATATTTATATTATCAATTTATGCAAATATTAGTTCAGTCAATTAAAAATTGAATTATATCAATTATAACATATATATATATATATATATATATATATATATATATATATATATATATATATATATATATTAGATCTTATTTTCACTTCATCAATAGCATCCAAAGTCAGTTAGATGGGTTGATTCTGTTAGTGTTTTTTTTTTGTGGTCATCTCGCGTGACGATCACGCTCGAAGTAACGCGGCCCCGTAAAGCTTTTACAAATAATGCTTAATCTTTATGCGACTTTTTAAATTACTGAATGAACCGACCGTCCATATGAATAATTTAACAATTTAGTTTTCTCACTCGCCTCCATTACGGCGGCTAATGGCGATATTGATACCGTTCTGTAAAACGTTCACATAATAAACCGAAAACGAGCGGCCGATATAAACGGACTGAACGATGACCGATACACGTTTCAAACGAGAATCAAATTATTACATATAAATATATATATATATATATATATATTTATATTTTGTATTACTTAGAAAAATAATAATTATAATATCATATGTATAAAATATTAGCGACACCGCCGTTGCCGATATTACACTCGAATGCTACCCTTATTTTCACAATTTAATATTAAATTATATATTATAGCTCAAAATATACATCCTTACTATATTTGCGTTCAATTTATTAATATATATTTTTATGTAAAATATTTCAGCACTTATGATCTAATTTCGCTTCGATTTTGACAGCTGGCTTCTCAAAGTGTGGTTATAAACGCGATACACGATTTTAATGCAACAAAACAATACTTTTCTTCACCATAATTGAGTATATATATATATATTTATATACAATTTTAAATGCAATATTTTTTTACATACTCATTATTTAAATTAATTATAATTTATTATTTTTCATTTGTTTTATTTTTAAAGTGATTTTTTTTAATAAATTTTCTTAATTTTTAATTTCATTTCAATAAATAAGATTCAATTGTTTTTTATTATTAATTTGAATTGTTTTATAGTAGTTTAGATATAT
Source organism: Leptonema lineaticorne (assembly GCA_024500535.1). Lineage (NCBI taxonomy): Eukaryota > Metazoa > Arthropoda > Insecta > Trichoptera > Hydropsychidae > Leptonema > Leptonema lineaticorne. The sequence goes on along the minus strand of JANIJI010000003.1, from coordinate 5,558,036 downwards.
TTCAACTATCAAAATTAAATTTATCTGTTTTAATATATAATCAATAATTAAAAATTACATAAATAATCAATCAATTAAAATAATTAATAATTTATTACTTTCAATAATATAATGCACACATTTTTTAAAATTATTATTTTCTGCAGACATTATCAATCAAAACATTTTTTAAATAATGTTCGGTTAGTGTGAAATCAATGGGGATTAAATGTTATATAATATTTACCGATAATTAAGTATAAGATAGATTAAAAAGTGAAGAAAGTTAAGTGTGTCATAAATTAACCGAACTCAATTGTAAATAATTTACAGGAAGTCATTTCAATAATTTTCTTTATATTAATATATTATATTAGAAATTGACTTTAGAAATTGATTAGAGTATCTTAAATATATTACAACATAAATCATATTAAAAAATATAATAATTATTTCATAAAAATCACACATTCAGATACACATATTGAAATGTTCGTATATTTTTTATGATAATTACATTTCTAAAACACAGATTAGATTATCGCAAACGATACGTTTATATATATATATATATATATATATATATATATATATATATATATATATTACTTTTATTATAAACATTACAACAATCGAAAGCAAATCGCATATGAAAATTTCCGTTGTCCCACGGGTTCCGAGTTCACGTGCTAAACACTACATTAATAATTACGAAAGCATAAATTACCGAAGGGGTAGGTGATTTTAAATATATTTTTTTTGCAGATGAATAAGATGATAACAAACAACCGCCCGTTTAACGAGGGAAAACACCTCGGAACACGTATATTAAACATCACCTGTAAAATATATTAAAATTACGCGTATCGAATGCAATGTTCGGTCGTTAAATAATATCGCATGTTTTTAGGTCACGTAACAGATTTTACTTATATATATATATATATATATATATATATATATATATATATATATATATATATAAATGATTGATTATAATATATTTAATAAATTTAACTTAATATATTACAAGGTGATTAACTCTACTCGTTGTTGTCTTTCTTTCTGAAATGTGTCCTTTTTTGTAAATAATTATATTAGAAAGTGTTTTTTTTTAAATCAATCTAAAAATCGATGATCTACTTTCATATATTTAAAGCCGATTATAATGTTTAAGATCTTTTTTTAGTAGAGTCAATCTATTCAATAAATCTCAACTTGTTTTCCTTTTCATCAAATAATCCTTCATAATGTCATCCATTTTATTGTACAAAAAAAAATTGGTCGATATATTAAAAAAATATAAATATTATAATTATATGTTTTTTGACATACATATTAAAAATATAAAAAAAAATCAGAAGTAAAATTTTTCATATAAAAATAAGATATTCAATCATACAGGTTATTTATCTTTTTACATTATTATCAATAATAATTATCTTTTATCTCATATTAAAGACTACAGATTCTATAATTGTGACTGTATAAAAATAGTTAAATTATCTATCGATCGTACATATTTATAATAATGAATCAAATCATCGCCCTTTCAATCGTAATTACAATTTAATTTTTAATTTCGCCATTCTACATACAACTGAAATTATCATCGCAATCGCGCACAATAATAATAATAATATGAATATGAATATAAAACAATTATCATCAGCTGCAAACGGTTACCATGTAACAAATATTACATTTAACTGCTGTCTTGTTAGCATGCATCATATCGAAATATGAAATCAACGTTCTATAATAATTTTCTATCGTGTGAAATTAGTTAACCCCCGGTACAAATGCGTGTCGCCCCACCTGTCTTTATTTTAACGTAATACGCTCGACATTTATTTCATACACATATATATATATATATATATATATATTTTATTATTATTTTCGTTAATATGAAAAAAAATATAAGTGAAAATATTAAAAAAAAATAACAACGGTGAAATATTCAAATTGTTTCGTATGTTGTTGCCACAAAAACGAGAATGCCTCGTTAATGTTTTTATCGTACGTGAATTAACATCTGTTGGTTGTTTGTCGCCGTCGAAATAATGGCAAAGTTCGTTAAAATCGTATACTAATCATATGCGCAACATAATAAAATCGATTATTTATCGTGTTTAATATATACCTTAAATTAATTAATTATATTTTATAATAAATACGATTATTGTCGATTTTTCAATTTATTTATATATTATTTTTATATACGATAAAATATTATTTTTTAATTTATAATAGAATTATATATTAGAGTAAAAAAATATATTTTAAATATAAATTAATATTATAGAAGACTGATATCGTTCATAAAAATATTTCAATATAAAGTAAGAAAAAATATACAACAATAACGCGAACGCGAATTCATCTAAATTGAACAGCATAATTTCGAAAATTTATATATATAATACATCCATTCGGATATGTTATGTTTTATTATTTTGAAAATATAAAAAAAAATATAAGCATAATGTAATTATGTAAAAAAATGATTATATTACTAATAAATTTATTATTAAAAGAATAAATTACATACTTTCTATAGCAACCGATTTTTTTATAATTTGATACATATATGGAAACAAATAATAAAGTATATTAAACTTTAATATAAATAACAACTATCGCAAATATAATTTTTACATCAGTGAAAAGTTAATTAGCATTTAAATAAATATTTTAAAAATATATATATAATTAAAACGAAAAATTGTAAATTTTTACAAAATCTCCATTTTACATATTTCTTATATATCGTAACGGCATTAATCCGAATAATAATATTAATAATACGAAAAAAAAATATATATTCGAATATTGTACATAAAAATTAAACGCAATATTTTTCATCGGCGTCATTGAAAATTTAAATTAGCGACGGACTATACAGTAAAATGCCGATATTTAATTTTCCGCTATTATAGAGTTTCCGGACACATTTTTTTTTCATTTATTTTTAATGGATTCAATGCAAATTGAACGTTAGATTTACATTTAAACGCAGATTAAGCCTATTAAATAAACGTGATAAAAATAACGAACGAGACGCAATCTATTAATGTCGATGTTGTGCTAAATTAATATATATATATATATATATATATATATATATATATATATATATATATATATATATATATATAAGTGTAATAATAATTTCATTGATTTGCGTAAAAAGCCGCCGAGCGTTAAGTTAATTAATTATTATTTAAATTTAATAACAATGAAACATTGTAATTTTATATATAAAATAATATAAAGAAAGTGCGCACGTGGATTATATGAAGAATATGTAAAATGTAATTTTCGGCTATTTATCGGTTTTTACACCTTTTTTTGTAATTATGGATAACTGAATTTGGTCTTTAATAATAAAAATTTAATTTTATGAAATGTTATTTATCATACCGAATTTATAATACAATGATAATAATCAAAATTTTAAAGGAAAATATAATTTTTAGTGTAGAAAAAATTAGGAAAAATATTTTTCTATTTTTTAATAAAATCATTATGACAGAGAACAGGATAAAAACAAATAGATTATGATGATATAATATATATTTTTATTAATTTTATAAAAGAAATAACCATTTAATCATAGAGAAAGTCTCTTTAATTGATGAAACTTTTTATTCACGATAAAATATAAAGAATGTCATCAAAAAATTTTATAAAATTTATATATTCGCTATATTATTTTAATTTAAATGCATTTAAATTGTATACGTTATATTAATTTTCATCAATTAAAAAAAACGGTTTAATTATATTTAACAAAATATTTTATTTTTATATAGCAATATATTTATAGACGATAGAAAGCAAAAATAAAATATACGTTATAAGAACCGAAGACGACATAAAGTTTTATTAATACGCTAATAAAAAAAATTCAAAATAAAATCAAAACTGTGAAATGGAACCATAAAGTAATTTAAAAAAAAAATGATGGCAATAAATTGTTGAACGCATCTGATTTTTCATAAATATTCATAAATGAAAAATATACTTAAACGCGATCGTTTTCGTTCACATATTTAAATGTTATTAAATAAAATTTTGCGCGCGTCCACAGAAATAAAAATAAATAATAATAAACGCAGCACAAGCAGAAGCGAAAGAAAATTAATTCGCAGCTTAATTTCTTGATGGAATTTATTTAACATGCGAATGATTTTAATCTCGTATTTTATTTATTTTTACGATGCCAATTTGGCCGAAAATAATAATAAAAATCTGCTGAAGAAGTAGGGGGGGGCAGAGGGGCGAGTGGTGCGAAGGGGGAGGGGAGGTAGGGAAATGTTCCGCGGAAAAACGGTTACGTGTTTTAAAAATATAAGCTCGTTCGTTCGCAGCGTGAAATAATGAATGTAACACGTACAATATGGCCGAGGGTAATTAAATCGCCATTTTGTTGTTTTATTTTTGTCCCTAATCGGCAATTAAAGCAGGTATAATGCGATGCAATTATTGTTATTCCGATACAATAGAAATTCGTCCGGTTTTATTTGTGATATCAGTGTTGTTCTATAATTAGGATTTTACTTGCGGAAGGATATTGCAACAAAAAAAAATTATCAGTATTTTTGATTTTTTTAACAATTTTATAATTATATTTATCTTTTTGATATTTCTATGAAAAATACAAAATATTCAATTTGTTTTAAAATATATTAAAAAAATAGTTTTTAATATTTTATATTCTATATAATAAAATGACATATTAAATTTCAAGATTTAAAACCGTTTTATAATCAAAGTATATCCAGAAATTATTTTTAGGGCTCGTAAAAGATATCTGATTTCAATAAAATTAAAATAAAAAACTTTTGCATTGAAAATTCTTATCTCTTAATGCAAACTTTTAAAAATCAATCAAAAATTTATTGATATTTTAAATATTTGATCAATTAAAAGATAAAGATTATTTTTTTATGATAAATTTATATTCAAAAATATTTAAAAAAAAAGTTTTTTTTCTTTAGAATAAAATAAAAATGGATTCATAATATTAAACATTCATGCATGAATATTATAATAAATAGTCTATATTTAAAAAATTAAATTAAATTTGAACAAAATATTCCAATAATTAATATCAAACTTTTTCGTAAATCAACTCTACTTGAATTGAATACAAAACGAACGAATCAAAAAAAAAATAGATAAATTCATTGTCCGATAACAAAAATTTACATTTTTTTTATATTTGTTAAAAATTTAGTTTTTTCCATTGATTTTGAAAATAGTCAAAAATTATTATATTCGTTACACGCGTAGCATATATTTATATGGTACGAGCATATTATTCGATCGTTGCGAAGATAATAAGCGTTTCCATATAATGTGATTTGTTCGCTTTAACGAGGTATTTTTGTGTGTGCTGCTCATACAAATATATATATATATATATATATATATATATATATATATATATATAAACGAAATCAAAATACAACAACAAAAACAATATAAAATTAACAACGTGAAACATTAAGTTGTTTAGTAACGAGGTTTCACGTCCGGTTTTATAAAACGTTAAACCTTTTACAAATGCCCACACAAAACGCATATACATTTTATATTATAATAATGGTCGTTATTTATTAAAATTTATGTTTATTATTATTATTATTATTTTTAATTCGTTTATATATATATATATATATATATATATATATATATATGTATGTGTGTATATGTGTGTGTCATATGTGTATATTTATGACGGTTCATCACATGTAAACGATGAAAAATTATCGGGGCAAATCTACAAATTTAACGAAATTCACATTACATTTATATGAGTTATATGAGTTTTTTCCACTCTTATTACGCATTTATCGCGCGCATAAATCTATCACTCGGATTTGAATACTTAAAATTTATGATTCAGAAAATTAAATATGATGTAAATATATATATATATATATATATATATATATATATATATATATATATATATATATATATATATACATGTAAATATATAACTGTAATGCTTTTGCATTGAATCAACAGTCGTTATCGTGCGACCGAATAAAAGGGGAGAAATATCAACAATGAATAAAAAATTCGATATATTTTTCTATGTATAATAATATATAGTGGAGGAAAATAATTAAATGTTTAAAATTCGTTTTTGGAAATTTCGTATTGTTTACGTTTTTTTTTTATTTCACTCGCTAAATGGAAGTCGATTAAAAATTACTGAAATTAACTTAAACGTCCATGGGCCGATATAATCTAATTAATTTAGAATAGATAATTTGTTAATAAAGAATACATGGAATTAATGCATATATTCGTTACACCAAACTGATCAATGTTATAATAAATTAAATTAACAGAATCTTGCATGACATTGATCAAAATATACTCGTTATTAAGAATTTATATAGAAAAATTATACGATATTTTTAATTTGTAGACGTTTTTGAGAATCACGACCAGAAAATTTTTCTATAATTTCATTCATATAAAACGAATAAGTTGTATTATATTTATCGTCAATTACGAAATATTGAATTTTAAATGAAAAAATTTACAAAGTTTGATTTTTTGATACAGTGCTAACTTTTTAACAATATAAAAAACTAAATTAAAAAAATATTTTATCCGCAAATAAAATGATATTATTAAACAATTTTCATGGGTTCATAATATGTATTTAAATAATATTACATATATTCAATAATATTAATGAAACATATTTAATTATTAATATTATAATTTATAAAGTTATAAATATTATGTTTTTTTTAACAAAAATGTAATTTTTATCATTTGATTCATTTAAAATCATATTTTTTTATACATACAATAATTTTCTATAGTACAGACTATAATTAAATTAAATAATTACAAAAATACTAAATTTTAAATAAATTATTACCTAATTATAACGTAAAAAAATCGACGAAGTGCATAACTATTCTATTTAATTAACATTTTACAAACGATCTTTTTATTTTTAATTAATTTATATATTCTTAAGAGATAATTTAAATTTAAAAATATATTAGTTAAAAATTCAATAATTTATGATATAATAAATTTTAAAAATATAAGATTTATAACAGACCATAATTTTTAAACGTAATAAAAATTTTCACGAACCGCTTTAAATCTATTATTTTCAATCGCCATTTTTATTAAAAATATATAAATTACGCGATGAAAAGATCGATTAACGCACACGATATATACAAAAAAAAAGATCAAAATTCGCATAAAATATATATTATACATTTTATTCATTTAAAATAAATTGTGTGAAAAAATATACAAAAACACTTAAACGTTCAAAAATTTAGTCCACTGGAGAAAAATCAGTTTTATATGTATATACATATATATAGTAGATAGCATTTACTATATCGTCGCCTCATTTAACATCAAAATTTCTACACGATTGTAAAAACAAATATGAATATATATATATATATATATATATATATATATATATATATATATATATATATGATATTAGTACATAGCAATTTAACGTGTAATACACAAATCGTTCGCGTTTAATATGATCAAAAAAAAAAATACCAATGTAAAAAATAACAGTATGAGAATATATATTCGGGTTAAACGAAAAATTCCATTGCGTTGTTGCCGATGAATAAAATTAATTAAGGTAAACGCGTCGTTTATGTATGCAAATGCGCGGTCAGGTGTTGGCGAGCCGTTTCCGTATCCGTTTTCTAGATTTTTCAAACCTGATAATGGAATCGCTTCGTCGAACACACCGAGTTTTGTCCAAAATGTTAAGTCTTTATACGCCATATATGTGTCTGTTTATATGGCGGGAAAATTATGTATAAAATAAAAAGAAATGAGGGTATAATATATATATATATATATATATATATATATATATATATATATATATATATATATATATATATATATATATATATATATATATATATATATATATATATATATATATATATATATATATATATATATATATATATGTATATATAGAAAAAAAAGCTTAATTAAACGATAAAACGAATCGATTACGACGGCATGCGAGGCGAAAGTGGAATGGTTCACAAAAATGTCAAAAGACACGCGATCTGAAAGTGTTTAAATACAAAATATGCGATATCCGTAATTTGTATGTGTGTGTGTGTGTGATAGTTTTGAAGTATGATGCATATCGGACTTTGGTGTGAATAATGTAACATTCGTATGTTTGATGATTGATATGGATGAGTTGTAAAACTGAAAATTGAATCTACAATTTTAATTACAATAAAACATAATTAAAAATCATAAATCGTAATAATCAAAATTATTTTGGTCATTTTAAAGTATGTAAAAATTGATTAATCAACATTATGTTTCATATTCTAATTTATATTGGATTTTTTTTTATGTATTACATATACATGTATGATTTGATATTTTTGGATAGGAATTATACAATTTTTTTTTTTGAGATATGATATTATTTAAACCAAATTATATATTGATTTAATGAAAATGTTGATCTACTAAAGGATAGTAATATATTGATTAATAAAAAAAATATTTATTTTTAAACAATTTTTTTGCTAAAATATAATGATATAAGATAATTATTTCAAATAAAATAAAAACGTGTATTACTATATTCGAACTACAAATTAAAAATAATACTTTGATTTTTTTCATTCGAACAAATGTCGGATATATTTTTTTTTATTGAAAGTATATCAATAACGTATAATTTATCATAAAACCCCTTTATATCCTTTTTGAACCATATAAATATATTTTAAATAAAAAGTCACGGTCATCCTTTTCATTTTCAATGAATAATCGTGAAAATCAATCTAAATATATAATTTATTTTCAAACATGTTGATTTAATAAAAAAAAAATTGAACCATATAATAATTCGTATTAAAAAATATTTTTATTTATACTTAAGTCTGACTTAAATATAATATTATATATGCATTGATATTATACGGGCATAGAAAAATGATAATGTACCATTTTTAATCTCGCACACACGCATTATAATAATAAAAATAATAATAATAATAATAAAAGAAGAGATGCGTATGTGTCATTGTTTATATTATATTAAAAATTAAAATTTTTCACGTACGCGGATGTATTATAATTATCATTGAAAATATGAAATGAAAAGCATAGATTACTAGTTATGAAGCGTAGTTTCGTTACCGGTGAAGCCCAATTGATTATATATAATTAACATAATTCTTTGCCGGATAAATGCCCAAGAAAATGTAATACGTCGTTACTATTAATACATCACCGTTGTAACATGTGAATCAAATTTAAATATTATTGTAAACACCTGGTTTTTTTTTCATAAAGGAGTTTTACGATACATATCTATATGTCATGTACATTAATTAGTTCATTATTAAAATTAACAAAATGTTTTTTTTTATATAATTAATGAAATTCTGACCAAAATGTTGATATTTATATTAGATTTGTATTTACTTAAACTTCTATATATACAATATAATAGTAATAAACGTAATAATGCGTGAATTTTATTTAATTAAAAAAAATACATAACATTATAATAAAAATGTTCAATGGTTTAGTAATTAAAATTTATGTACTTATATCAAATTTTATGGAATATAAGTATTTGAGACCATGTCTATATAATATATAAATTGATAATGGTATAAACTTTTTTTTATCAAAATTTTAATATTCATGTATAAAGTTTTTTAATATAAAAAACAGATTTTATAAATGAAAAAAATAAAATTTTTCGGTATAGAAAATTCTAAATATATACAAAAGACTTTTATATTTCATACAAAAATTAATTATGAATATCTATCTATATATTAAATTTTCATTACTTTCACTGTGAAATTTCAAAGATAATTTAATCCTATATAAAGTTTCATATTATTGATAAAATGTAGAAGATATTTAATACATTACACTATCCTTATATAAGAATGTTATCAATGAATCGATCCTATAAGAAAGTAAATCAAAAGAAAATATTAATTATATTAAACGATCGTTCAATATATTCGATTTAATAAGTATCATTTTTTTGTATTTTAAAATTATTTGATATAATATATATATATATATATATATATATATATATATATATATATGTATGTATAATTTTCCTTGAATGCCGAGAGTGAATCGCGATTATTACCAGCTGAACTTCTTAAGATTGTGTCTAACCGAAGATATTCTTGATCAAAGTGGTCTGATGAAGACAGGTCTCGGGTTATAGAGAGAGAGAGAACCAATCACGTAACCGGATAATTCAGGTGGGCGTGCTCGCTGATGCTGGCCAATGGACCCATCTGCCAATTACGTACGACTCCAAGCATGGCCGATTGGACGTGACCGAGTCGTTATTACATACAAAACAAACGCTCGACTACGACACGACAGTTTAATCGACAACGAGGGACCAATATTGACAACGTGTCGGAAGTCACGAAAATTGTTAACGACGATGATTTTTTTCATGATGATTTTATTTTTTTTTTTGTAAAACAAAAAAATAGAAAAATGTTTCAGACGATTGATGAAAATTTTAATTTTTCATGCAATATTATATATACATATAATAATAAAGTATTAAAAAATGTGTTTAGATTATATTAATATTAATTTAATAAGAGTAAAATGATCTAATCATCAGATAATATCAAAATAAAAAAAAATATTATCATCTCAATTGAAAATTTGATATTATTTATATAAAACTTTATATAAAAAAATAAACAGATATATTAGATAATAGTCTTTATATATTTATGGATACTAAATTTTGATTATATATTTTCTTAAAAAAATATATTATTATCCAATTTGATTAAATATTTTTAAATCACTTTTTTATCTAAATACTACAACAGATAAATTTCCATTATTTTGCACAATTTCTCTCAATTTCAAATAAATAATTTATTTAAATATCATATTAAAGCATACTTCATTCATTTTTCTTAAAGAAAGAGCCGTATATTATAATAAATATGTAAATTGTAGTTGTTATAAAACAAATATTTCAATTCTTCTACCTAAATATTTAATTAATTAAAAAATCTTATTCATTTTAATATTCTATTATTATCATATTATTTTTATATAGTATACATTTTTTTTCAATACTTTACTACTATTCTTAACAGAGGTATATATAAAAAAATAAACTTTAAACTACATATTTAAAAAAAATATATTTTTCATGAAAAGATCTTTCCTCAATTAAGAAAATCAGATATATTCAATATATAAATTTATAATAAATACGAAATTTTAATATATAGTTACTTATATATAATAATAAACACACTCATATAGAAACATGATATACAAGATCAACATAGTATACTAATATGGCATATAATACAAATCTTAATTTCATTTTTTTTTTGTTCGAAAACAAGTTTCTCGCAAATGCGCCCTTTGCGCTCTCACCGCTTCAATACACAGATAGATATATATATATATAAATAAATTTTCACGTTTATTGAATCGCGTATAATTGCAATAATTGACGGGTGTCGGTTCGCAAGCAGGGTTCACGGTGCGAGTTCAATGAAAAAAAAAACAGCACAAAATATATCTAATGGCAATAATATAATGACGGTGAATTATCGTCGATCGCCGCTGACTTATCGCGAAAAATACTCGTATACCATGACCATTATGTCGATGATGATCATCATGATGGAGAAGGAGACGACTATCGATGTGTACGCGACGACGATGACGACGGTGATGATGATGATGATGATGATGACTCGTCGGATTATTGTATATTATTGGAATATTTTTTGATGTATATGTATTTATTTATGATTGTGTGTGTGTGTGTGTGTGCGTGTGTGTGAGCAGGGGGGACGTGGTGAAATTATATGGATATATTGTGGAAATTAAAAGATATTTCATCGTGGGGGCAATAATTTGTGGTCGAGCAATTGAACGGGACTGAATGATTTTGATCGCTGATAAATAAATAATAGTCTTTCGACACTCAGACGCGTTCAACCTTTTAAATATTAAATTTGTTTAATCAATGACAACTATTTTGTCTTATTTATAATAGAAAAAAAAATATTTACATTATTACAATATCAACTTTAACTGAAAATTAGTGAAAAATATTATTTTATCAAATACGACAAAAAACTTGTACTATATAACAATCACATATTATTCGATTTTTATTTTTATATATAATATAATATATAAATTTCGTGTATAAAACTTAAAAATAACATAATAAATCAATAATTGACCGATAAATTATACTCAAAATTTGATTGATTTTAAATAGATATCGTACGATATAGATCTAACGGATATTTATATATATATATATATATATATATATATATATATATATATATATATATATATATATATATATATATATATATATATATATATATATATATATATATATATATATATATAAGGGGAAAAAAAGGTTTAGAATGGCTACAAATACGAAGATCATTTGATGGTGATTACGGCAGTTACAGGTTGCACGTCTTGAACCCGACGATCCGTAGGTTCGATTCGTAATTTGTACAATTGCATTTTATATATATTTTATACACGTATTATATATAATTTTATACGGCAACAACATAACAAAATGGCTTCGTGAACTTTTCAAACGTATTTTTTCCGAATTCGAAACTATACCTGTTACCGGCAATGGAAATCTTAAGAATCAAACGCTTGCATATACTAAAAAAATATATTGAAAATAAAATATATATTATTTTATTATTATATATTTATATCCCTCTAATATATTTGTTAAATGATATTGATTAATTTATAAATTTAATGTTAAATAATATTTAAGTATTTATAACAAATCATAAAATATATCTATTATGTAATAAATAATATAATTTTAATTTTCACATCAATTAAAAAATAATTTATTACGCTATATTTTTTTATTAGAATATCACTTTGTAATATTGTTTAGAATAAGAAAACAATTTAATATTTTGAACAAAATATAATTAAAAATATTTTATAAATAAAATAAATTAATAATATTTACAATACATTAATTTGATAAAATAATCGATATTTTTTTTAAATTTAAAAAAAAATGAAAAAATTGCCTGCAGCATATTCGAATACTCGAATAATACACATAATCACCATCAAAATGTCAGCACGTTTTGAAAAATATACAATTATAATATAACAGACGAAAAGATAAAACGGCGGTTCTACTTTTGATTATCGTCTGAGCAATTTATTATTTTTTATTTATCCGATATATATATATATATATATATATATATATATAATTTTTTTTTATATCAGTAATGGCAAAATTTTAATGGGAGAAAACGAGAAACGGAAGAAAACGTAAGAAACAATCGTGTTTTTTTTTCTAATTTAAAATTATCAAAAAAAAAATAACTCCAAAGTAAAGCAAAAATAAAAATAATTTTCATTTTTCGAAATATATACGCGATATTTCGATAATTCTGTTACAATTTCGCCGTTACGTTTCGATTGACACGTATTGTTACATATATATATATTTTTATTATTGTTGTCTCCGACAAAAATCTCAATTCTTTAATATGTTGAAATACTTTTTTTTCTTATTATATTATTAAATATATATTTTTCTCGCTCCGATTTAACTGCGGCGACTATTGTGTATAAAATAAATTGTTATAATTACGATCGCTCTAATAGCATGAGAATATTTTTTTTTTCGGTTACGTCGTTCGTTTAATTAGTATTAGCAAAAGTCTTATAATTCACTTGTACGAAAATTCTTAATGAGCATAAATTTGTACGCTGTTAAAAGAGATATTAATCTCGTATGTATTGTGCATGTGTTTTTATTTTTTTTTTGATTTTTTATTATTATTATGATATATTTTTTTTTTGGTGAAAAAAAAATTCGCATTTAATGCAAAATATAACTTGTTCTCGTATATGTTATTAACAGTGCTTTCAATGGATGCTATAATGCTATGAATATTTAATTTATATAAAAAAAAAACAATAATTTATTCATTGAAAATTAATTAACATATTTCAACGATTTGTCAATCGTTGTTTCGTGTTTTGTTTTATGTAACGAAAATTGAATATATGTTTAAGATTAGATTTGATTATATGTATTTAAGTATATAAAAATATTCAGCAATCTTTTAATACAGAAATAAATTAATTTCAATTATATGTGATTAAAATTTATTACTTAAATTAAATCAAAATATTTTCATAATAAATTTAAATTGATATATTTTTTTATTTAATAAAAAAATATTAATTCTACATATAATTGTTACTTAAATAATCTAAATCGATTCTAAATATCATTTTTATAATTTTGAACATTCTTTAAATTTCATTATAAAAAATATACAATAAATTATAAATCTGATATCCTTATAAAAAAATGATATATTGCATATTTTCAATAATTATTTATATGTAAAATTAAAACAATATTTTAAAGATTTAATCGTGAACATTCATTAAACAAATGTTCAACCAACAAAACTATCATAAATACAACGAACTCCTTTTTATTTTATTTTTTTATATAATAACGTCTTAATTTAGTTAAAGTTTTTTTTTGCACACGGAAATAAACGATGTAATATATAATGTAATTCATTTATCTTGCACTTAATTTATATTAAAATATTTTACATATAGATAAATATTTATTAACAAATTCATATGTAATATCCAAATTTTGCATAAACATTGCCGATTTAGCGATTATAAAATAACGCTGAAAAAAAAATGAAACAATAATAAATTTTAACTGCGGCATAAAAAATTAATATATCCGCAGCGGTATTACGGTAAAAAAAATAGATTAAATTATTTATAATAGTAATCAACGATGCAATAATGAGAAAAGGAGAATTTTCCCTATACGAATAGAATAAAAATATTACAATGCAGTTTTCTATGCAAATTTGACATGGAAAATTTATTACAGTAATGATTGAGTATAATGGCGGCGAATTTCGCTAATCTTATTGCCGATCTGCGTGTTCGTTTTTCCACATTGCAATTAAAAATTATATCAGAATGTATCTATAGAATATATTTTTATATGTTATAGGCATAATATATTAATATAAATATAATATAATAACATTCAATAAAAGAAAACGAGGTATAGTAATAAATATCACTTGTATACTTTTATTTTCCGTAATATTTAATATTATTTTATAAGGAAAAGTATTACATATTAATATACGATAATTATTAATAAAATAAACCGAACTAAAAAATATTAGAAAAAAATGATAATTTATTTAAAAAAATAATTTTTAAATTAATAAAAATGCCTATAACATATAGAGAGCTTAATCCTTCATGTCGACGTTATGAACGATATATATATATATATATTTTTTTTTTCATTATCTATTACGGAAGATGCCGCATAGTTAACAGCGATATCAATTTATTTTATGCAAATATGGCGCACAATGAGCAGGTATTTTATATAGTGACTAAAGCCGTTGTAATAATATCAATAGGCAATCGCGTTTCACATCGTTATTCAACGACATTAACGGATTTAGTTTACAAGAATGACGCTTACGAGAAAATTATATCTCGAACCTGATTTACACGGTTCAACGTGTACGGCAAAATATTGCGCAATAATATAATAGTGTAACGTTACATTTTCATATTATATTATATTCATGAAAACATCAAAGCGGTTCTGTTCTTTTCGATGAATATATTATATGTTATTATTATATGTAACATATATATATATATATATATATATATATATATATATATATATATATATATATATACAGAATGCTCCAAAAATTTTAATATATTAATAATTGTAATAATATTATTTCACTTTTTTTTTATTTATTAAGATCTCAAAAGATTGCCATTATATATAGTTTTTTTTTAAATTAATTAAAATTTATTTAAGGATTTTATTTTACAACTTATAAAGAATTTTTTATTTGTATTGATGTGTGTGTATCTATGATTATTTTTTGACGTAATTCATTCGATGATAATAGGATTATTATTTATTTGATTGAATTATATTAAATTATATAAAATTTATTTAAGAAAAAAATAATTAAAATGATATCAGGTGTTATTTTTAATGATCATAATAATATGAAAATCGAATTATATAGTTTTCATTAAAAAAAGTTATATTTACAAAAATATATTTATGGAAATCACATAATAAATGTTACTTTCTTAAGTGGTTAACTTAGAAAACTATGAAATGATCTAGAATATTGATTAAAAATGTAAAAGAAATTAAATTAACATTGTAGAATATTGCTATTGAAAAATAGCAATATTCTTCAATGTTAATTTAATTTCTTAACCACTTAAGAAAGTAACATTTATTATGTGATTTCCATAAATATATTTCAGTAAATATATCTATTTTTTAATGAAAACTATATAATTCGATTTTCATATTATTATGATCATTGAAAATAACACCTGATATCATTTTAATTATTTTTTTCTTAAATAAACTTTATATAATTTAATATAATTCAATCAAATAAATAATAATCCTATTATTATCGAATGAAATACGCCAAAAAATAATCATAAATACACACACATTCGTTCAAAGATGATTCGCGCGTTTTCTATATTGCGCATATTTCGCGTACGCTCTGTATATACCATATATATATATATATAAATACGATAACGTTAATATATATAAACGGACCGATGTTAGCGTTAGTTGTGGTAGTCATCGTCGGCAATTAACATAAAGTGTTTACGGCAAAAACAATAAAAATTTCCCGTCAGTTAGCGGCAATTATAAATACTAACTCGCCATTAGGGGCCCGTGAGAGGCACTCGCTCGAGCACCGGAATCGTTGCGATTGTTTGTATCTGATATAAAACTGAATAAAAAAATAAATAAAAATAATAAAAAAATAAAGTAATATTCTGGGGCGTTACGT
The DNA here is from genome assembly GCA_024500535.1 of Leptonema lineaticorne. NCBI lineage: Eukaryota > Metazoa > Arthropoda > Insecta > Trichoptera > Hydropsychidae > Leptonema > Leptonema lineaticorne. Next base: position 5,541,051 of record JANIJI010000003.1, on the reverse strand, counting down.
GACAACATCGTTTTTATTTTGTTTATTTATTTATTGTTTTTTTTATATATAAAAAAATACAGTACGCGTACAGACGGAACTTGCAAGTCGGCAATCGGCGATAATTAAATTTTTCACCGGTGAAAGTTTGGCTTATGTAAATTTTTTTATTGTTTAAAAAATGTATAATATATATATATATATATATATATATATATATATATATATATATTCAATTAATTAGTATATTTATATTTTTATTTTAATTAAAAAAAAATAAACAAAATCGTACATTAACAATAACATTTATATATTATATTATAAAAAAAAAACTATTCATATATATATAATATATGCGATTTTTTTTAATTACAATACATGTTTAATTCTGTAACAGATGTATAATAAATAATAAGCTGCGTGAGATTTGTCAACTCTTATTGATATCGACAATAATAATAATAATAATAATAGCGATAAATAATTAATTTGTTATTGCAAATCACAATAGGAAATAATTGACTAGATGAAAAATAAATAAAGCGATATATTAAAAACGAAACAATGCGATTGAAATTTTTACAACAGACAATTGAACGCAATATAACAAATATATATATATATATATATATATATATATATATATATATTATAAAAAATGATAGAATAATAGAAAATCGTCCAAATTAATTAATAAATAAATATATATATATATATATATATATATATATATATATATATATATATATATAACATATATATACAATGTTGCGAGAACGAACACGTCACGCCTATGGCATACATTATAAAGAGTAATTCAGTCATATTAAGCTGGATTCATTTGTTAGTTGGATACATTAAAGTTTTAATTACCATTAAAGTGCACGCACACACGTATACATACACACGTACACACACACATATTACAAACATATAGAAACGTAATAATATACGTGTACGAAATTAAACACGTATTAGTAGTGTTCGGTGTGAGAAGATCCGAGAGCCATTATATTCTTTGAACACAATATGATTATTTAAAAACCTTTATGGGAGAGAATGCTCCAGGAAATCAACGAGAGCACAATAAACGTGTAAACGCTCATAAAATAATACTAATCTGAGCAAATGCCACATTTCACAAATGCCAAGAGAGACCTCGATTCCGGTACAGATAATACCGTTCATTATTATTATTATATTTTTTTTTTTAGTTGCCATTTTCCATTTATTATCACTTATTAAATCTTGTCAGTGTTTGTTGATAATGATGATGATGAGTTATTTTTGCTCTCGTATAAACTATTATATATTATTTTATCACATTTATATATATATAAATATATATATATATATATATATATATATATATATATATATATATATATATATATATATATAATTTTTATTTCAAGTTCGATAACTGTTCATTATAGAAACACGAATCGGTCGGTTGATTCGTTTGATTTTTGTTCACATGTCTCTTTTGATTCGTTCAAAATAATATGATTCGTAATCACACATATGTCGCCGATTATGAATAATACAATTTTTCTATATATTATGCTCTTCAATGAAAATAATGCTTACTCGAAAAGAAAAAAGAAACACAGTTACGTGTTTCAATGCGAGAAAGATATGTAGGAAAAGAGGTACGCATCATTGATTTTGAAAATTACAGCTTCGATACATTCATTATTTTTATTTAATAATTTCTTACCAAAATGTATTAAATTACACATATGTAACGTGAAAGAAAAAAAAACTTGTTTGAATTGATTCTGACAGAGTATAGACGAGACCAATTAAAGTGATTTTTATAATTGTAGTGATTAATCAAAGAACATTTTTTTGACTGTCTATTTAATAAAAAAGAGATTAATGTTTTTCAGATTCTAAAACAAGAGCTATATAAAAATATTCCTTATAAATAAAAAAAATATTTTAAATATAGCATTATGATAAAATTTTAATTAAAAAGCTTCCTAATTATTTTTTAAAATATAATTAAATCTATTTTCATAATAATCTATTGATAATTTAGATATTAAAAAGAAATTATTAATAATATTTTATTAAAAAAAATAAATACACATATCTGAATATGTTAATTTGGATATTCATCTCAAAATATGAAAGGCAAATATTTAATTAAAATGTGAAAAAACAGTTCTATTAGATTACAACGAAATTAATTAACAGCGCTGAGGTCAAATATAATAATAAAATCGGCTATGAACGACTTTTGCACAATATTTCGTTTTTCCCATGAATCGGTTAATTTCTTGAGTAAAGAAAAAAAAAATGCTAATTGGTCCAATTTTATCATTTAAAATTAAAGTAAAAAAAAAAATCGTAAAGTCGTTTCGGTAATTTAATGAAAAATTATGTGAAAATCACCTTAGCGACCTTATTTCGATAGCGCTAACGAAATCCGACATTGAAATTTAGAAATAATAATAAAGACAATTGTTTATTTATCCGTTTATGTTAGTCAATAAAAATAATATTACCGCACATTGAATTTCTAACGATTGTATCAATAGTTGTAATAATTAAATGTGAAATTCAACATTAAAAAAATATAATACAATATTCAATTGCATTTTTTTTTTCATATTAAAGCTTTGATTATGAATCGAATAATTTGTGCAATATATAATATGGACTTTTATATTGAAAAATTCAATATGTTAGAAATATATTTCGTTTTATATAATATATAGATAGTTTTACTCGATTTTTCTGCGCATTTTTTTTTACAATTAACATTATTAAATTAGGAACCGGAGATGGTCAAACGAGCATTGTCGGTTTACTGCTCAAGTTATTCGCCAACGAACTGGAAACATCCCTTCATGATCGTCGGGTAAATGCTTCTTTGTCACGCTATAGTGTTAACAGACCGTACCATCATCAGCAATCATGAGTCCTTTTTGTAACCAGTAAAGCAGCGGTCACATTAAAAAAAAAACATTTTTTTCCATATTAAAAATGAATTCGTACAATTTATGTTGAATTTTATTTAAATTAAATATTTTTTTTTAATATATTGTCATCAATGTGACCTCAGCCTGTTAAAAAGTGACCTCCTCGACGCTTCAAAATGTATGGAATTCTTCAACGTGCTCGTTAAACATCCGTGTAAAATATGTTATATAATGATTTCAGTTTTATCTACAATGACGAGGTCCGGTAAATGCTGGAAGTTTCCATGGTTTTACTATTATGATGATAATTACGCAATTAAAACAATTACATGTCACAAATGTGACAATGTAACATTGAAAAACTCTAACGTCATGAAACGAAAACGTTTATCTTAGATATATGAAAAAAAATTGTTTGCTCAATTGACTGTCGAATAATTAAACACAATCAAAGCAATGTCATATAATTGTATTGTACTAATTATATTTTAAGAAATTCTGTTTTATGATACAAATATGACTTGAATATTTGTAATTTGAGCTAATAATTATTGTATAAAAAAATTCTTAGTATATGTAATCATTCATAGATTTTCTTATATTTTTCACAACAAATATTAGTATTTTTTATTATACAAAAAAAAACTAAATAAAAGATAGTAAAAATTATTTGAGAAAGTTTGAATAAAAATTATAAATTTTAATTTAACACCTGATTAAAACTGCTTATATAACACAGTTAAAATACGTTTTAATGATATCTTATAAAATGACGACATTAATAATAATAAAAAAAAATAAATGACATATTATAAAATATTTATAATGACTGAAAATAATCAAATAAATTCATAATATTTATTTTGTAATAAAAAAATTAACTCTCATATTAGCATACACAAAATGCAAGAGAAATATAATTTAACATCGTGTTGAAGTGTGAAGTGATTAATAATTAAGCCGTACAACACTTTGAAAATTTATTTACAAAAATGAAAAAAAAATCGTTAAATATGTATTTTATATATTTATATTAAATCGAAGCACATGTGTTATGTAAATTAAGATATTTTTTTTCTTTTCATATTGCAACAGGTGAAACCGGGTTAAATGCAAAAAAAGTCGCTTTCGTTAATCTTCACAATGGAAAACAGAAGTTGACAAATAAATAAATAAATATATATATATATATATATATATATATATATATATATATATATATATATATATATTTATATATTTTAAAAGCGCGATGTGTTTTTGAAATATTCATAAGATTATTTAAATTTTAAAAGCTTCGTTCGCAACGTGTGTCCATAAAAATAATATTTTTAATAATAACGTGCCGATTAAGGCAATACAAAACGTTCGCATTAATATTATATATTGCAATGAAAAAAAATATTTTTTTTTAATGAATGTATAATATTAAATTTTCTACAGATATTCAGATGGAAATTAATATTTTTGAATAAATTTGTTTTTTTTCATAACATGAACGAAAAATTTATGTAAAAGATAATTTTTAATAATACGAAAAAATCTAAATTTTAAATATGGTTATCGGAAAAAAATCGAATAATCTAAAATATTGATTTACTTTTTAATCTTTTCACTATATTTTAAATAATAATTTTTGTTGCTTAGTTATTTATTAATTGTTCTTTAAGCTGATTTTTTTTCTATTATTATTAAAAAATAAAAACTACATTTTATTAAATCTAATATAATAAATACAACCAGAAAATGTAACAATAAATACGAAAAAAACATAAAAATGTTTAAAAATCAATATGTTTACTCTTCAATTGAAAATAAATTTTCAATCTTGTTTATATAATAATTAAAATGATACGTAAGATAAAATAATACTGAAATATATTCATCTTGTGTTAATTTTAATATTATAAATATAAAAATATAATCAAAATTGAAAATTATTATAAAATAAATTAAACATTAATTAATACATTTTTTTTTTGATTTCAGTATCGTATAAAATTATAATAATAAAAATCTAAAAACATATATCACACTAAATTAATCACAGTTTAACCGAAATCTATTTACGAATAACAGCAATCAACGTTCAAACAGAATGATTTATACATTTAGCTTGGTTTGAAAGAGCTTAAACGAATATATATATATATATATATATATATATATATATATATATTAAATCGATTAGAATCTTCAATAAATTACGCGGTAAATGAAGTGCTCTAAGCGTACAATTCTACAAGAGAAGCACACCTGAAAAATAATTATTGTATTATAAAAAAAAAAATTGTATAAAATTCATGATCGTTTACGGCATTTGAACCGTGATGAAAAATTTACAACACGCAAAAGCTGATCCATTACACGATTGAACAATAATCGCAAATATATACCGTAAAATCGTAACGATCGAATCGATCATTCGCTATTATTATTATTATTATTATTATTTCTCGGAATCGTATCGAAAAATAAAAATTAATATAAAGAAACGTGATTTTTAGTCATTATATTTATATACATATGTGTATATATAATTTGTAATAATCGCAGGATACGAACTGGTTGTATGGCGAAGAACTACAATAATTATTTGTACGACCATTTTATTGGTAAACGGTCGCCATTATGTATTGAAAATAGATGTTTTTTTTCTTATTTTACAAAGATACAGCACGAGCTCACGAATCGTATTATGTACAATATTTTCACAGTACTAAGAAATATATATATATGTAAAATATTATTTTTTATAAAATGATATTTATTGTTTATATAAAATAATCGATACGTATAAAATGTTATTTAAATAAAATATAATTATTATTTCTATCGCAGTATTTCTAGCATTTGACATATAATGTTTGTATATTTTTATTTTATTTTATTATTTATAAACGTCTAAATTGAATTGAATTTATAAACAGGTTTTTGATTTTTAAATTATTGCACGTACAATTTTTTTCCTACCCTCTTTAAATCGTATTATATCTCTTATTTTATACATTATAAATTAATATTTATTGAAATATTGATATTATTTTTTTTAAGACTAAATAAATAGAAAATATAATTTTTAACGTCGAATGAATAAAATTTGATCGAGGTACAGCTGTGTAAATATTTTTTTTATTATATTATAATAAAATATATTATTTTTCAATATTTATTTTACAATTAAAATATTGTGAATATTTCATAAATATTATACAAAATATAAACACGTATTCAGTAATTGCGTAAAATGAATACAAACACATACATACACAAGAACAGCATAAAATTCATAATAAAAAATTGAAATTTTAATTCTAGATCATTTCGATAACACAACAGATAACAGTCGACATTTTGATGGGCATTTTATTTAGCTTCCATTTTATTATATTATACACACACACACACACACACACACACACACACACATATATATATATATATATATATATATATATATATATATATTCTTATCGGTCGATCGCGTTTTCATTTCGGCTTAATGGCGCATTTTTGCGCTATTGCACACACCGATGAATATTTCGTCCGAATAAAAGCGTCGTTTAATTATAATTTTTCTTTATCGTACACACATATATATGTTACCGTGGAAGTGTAAATAATCGCAAATATATTCATTGTCTAGATAACGACCGTAATATCTAAAAATTCCAACGAGAAACATCCAATCAAATACTTTCTAACTGCTGATATCATCTAACTTAATTAATATCAGCACATAATTATCATCGATCAAAAGTTATACACTTAAAATAAATTAAATTATTATTTTTAATTAACAAATTAACATAAAAATATTCGTCATATATATATTTTAATTTTTTTTTTCTTTATTAAAATATTTTCTAAATTTGATAAATATAAAATGATCTCAAATGTCTGTAACATATATAAAAATATTTTTGTAAATCAGTTTAATTAAATATACATATTATATTCATTTCGTACAATATTTTCTAGTAATTTTTATATATTGTACGTAACATATACAATAAAAATCGAATCTATACAAAATTAATACATAAAATATTCATATATAAACATATATATGCATAATGTAATACGTAAAGCCATTACAATGTTTATCTATATGATGCGATTTTTTTTTCAATTTTATTTTCGTCGATTATACGAATTATTATTTATTTGTTTAACGATAATTACTCGGTGCTAGCACATATAAAACGCGTTGCGTACACATAATACGTATTTTATTATACGTATATATATATATATATATATATATATATATATATATATATATATATATATATATATATATATATATATATATATATATATATATGCACGTTCAAAAATATGTTTACGTACCTGTGTATGAATGTGCACACGTATTTTATATACATGAATTGAGATAGAATCGAAATTATTCGGTCGGGTGGATGGTGTATAATGTGCAGGTAGATAGTTAGCCAGGTGAGGCGGGAAGTGGGTAATTAGTCACAATTGCCGAACGGGCGACGCTTCTCAATCTGTGAGACGCGCCCTCGACGACCGTCACGCGATGTACCAACGAACATTACAATGTCTTCAAACAAACACACAAGTATGTATAATACTGTATTAAATTTATATTATTTTTTTTTTATAAAAAATAAAGAAAAATAATGTCGCTTTTAAAAATACATACTCTAAAATTTATAAGTACCTACTAAGTTTTTTTTTATATTTGTATGAAATTTAACCATCGAGCAGTGGAATTTAAAACTACCTTATATTCGTAGTATAATATAATATTCGTAGTATATAAAAATCGTAGTATAATATAAAAATTTAATATTGAAATGTATATATATATATATATATATATATATATATATATATATATATATATATATATATATATATATATATATATATATATAATTGACGTTAAATATATATTTTTTTAAATAACAAAAGAAGAATTATATTTTACGATTTCATAAAAAAAATCATTTTAAAATTAAAATATTTACTGCGTAATAACAACGTGTTGAATTTATAATCATAATGTTAATTTTAAATGTTTATATTAATATAAAGTATAAAATTATATTTTTTGTTTATTTGTCACTGTCAAATAATACAATAGATGACATTTTCGAAATAATTTAGAATGAAAAAAAAATCACCTGCTGTTATCGAAGCGTATATTAAAAATACTGGAAATTAAATAAAATTATCAAAATCGTTAAAAACAAGTCGTTCGCTGAATATATATATCTAAATATATGATTTATTATATAGCATAGTTTGAGAAGCACATTGAACGAATGGCGACAGTTGCGCAACCACAAAATTGGTTTTACAAATAATTCATTGTGCATTTTTATTGTGTTAAAGTCTCGTTTTTTTTTTTGTTATTATTTTCGTTTAATTATTTTTCAACGCCAAACGCGTACCAATATAAAAACATTTAACATTGAACACGTCATACAAATGTGCATACATGTTACAGGCAATTTGATCAGACGTTATTTTATTATTATATGTAAAAAAAATTCGAATTTTAATTACGCTCATATATTTTATCATCGTATTATATTACACAATAAATATCTATGACTATCCTACACATAAAATATTTAAAATTTTGTATAAAATGAGAAAAAATATAATTATATTATTTACGAAAATAATGAGAAACTGCGAATAGTTGTGCTTACACAGCCGTTAAAATTTTTATAACGTTTCCCAGAGTAATATAATTTGTAATCGAATATTTTTATATAATTATAGAATTATAGTAATCGTTGAAAATATGTTATTTACAAACATCAATACGTCGACGAAAATATTTTTATGTGCGTGAGTGTGTGCGCTTGTTGCGAAAAAAAAGGACCGTTTTGTGAACAACGTAGTAGCGAACTGTAAGAAAATGTTCTTATCGCGATCCGTGAACTTTTTTATTAACGCTCATTTTTGACGATTATCGTCGAAGTTGGAATAAAAAAACGTATTGCGAAAGCACGCGCGTGAAAATGGTCTCGAATCGAAAAGAAATGCGTATTTTTTTTTTTTGTACACGTTACATCTGTTTTTATTTTGGTATTATTATTTTTTCTCTCGCCGCTCGACAATGTGGAATTAAATCGTCGTCAATGGACGGTAAATTATCTCTTATGTTCCCGTTTCAGAAAATGGCGTGCACGATAAGGCAATTAAACAAGCATCTCGAAGGCTGTGCGCGCTGTTAATGTTGTTGAAAACGGCCTTTTCGATAGTCATATGATCGACTTGTATCAGTTAAATATAATAAACACGTTGTCAGTATAAATTTTGTATATAATCTGTAATGACTTAATTTAATTGATATTAAAATAATAATGAAAAAATAAAATCTCGTTAATATATAGGTCGATTCTTATGACAACAAAAAGAAATTGTTATATAATAATAATAAAAGAATTATTACATAAAAAATATATCTACATTTAATAATAAAATTAATAATAATTCATTTTTAGTAATAAAATAAAATGTTTAAAAAAATAGTTAAACATAAAAGCGTCTACAAAAAAAAATCAATATAAAAAATCGGTTCACAGCGATTTCAAATAGAAACTGTTTTATATTCATTTATTCGATCCGTTTTTATGAAGAATGCATTCGGTTCTTTCACTGTTTATTTACATAAATTCTTTATTTCAGTACCTTTTTATTGATAAAATGTAATTTATATAATTTACATTTTACTATTTCGAATCATCGACAACTTTTTACATTTATATTGTACGTATAACAAGATAGTAGAGTTTTTAAAAATTTACAAATAATAAATACAATATAATTTATATATTTTTTTTATATATAAAATTTTTAAATTCATAATGGTTAAGATCTCAAAACTATCTTTAATTTATATATATATTTTTGACTGATACTGTGATAACGTGAAATAATATTTGTTTTTTTTTTGTTTAAATTAAAAGAAAATAAATAGAAACGATGGTTTGATATGAATAAAGCATTATCCGATTAAAAATGTGATATTTCATCCGATATGAAATGCACTCTCCCGCTCGCATAGCGGTTATGCAGATTCATCATTGCGAATGCTCAAAGTGCAAATTTACGATTTGGCGAGCGGTTTTGCACGAACGAAATGGAAAAACTAAAGTCAACACCGTAATCGTTTCGTGACGACTCGAAAATATCGTATAACGAAAGGTAACAACCGTACACATGCATAAAATATATATATAAATTGATGCATCGGCGAGAATGATGAGGTAAAAGGTAAAAAAATGGTTATCCGCGGCCATGTTTATGTGATGGAATATCATAGGTGGTCGTCAACAATCAATTTCACCCCGCCCCACCGCCTCCCATCGTCCACAACTGAGGTCCGTGTCTTGTAAATTATAACACAAAACAATACTGACGAAGAGTTCAACTAGTTAACTCGTTCGAGTTAATTTACATATAAGTTCACGGCGCGAAACCGCGTTCGCTTTGTCTTTGAAACACTGCGACGTCACGTCCTTTACTTTTTTTTTTTTATATTAATATATTTATATTTTTAACGATGCGTGTTTTTTCTTTAATAATCTTCCATAAAAATATCCATCACTTTAAGAATAATTTTGAAATCAATTTTTTTTTTGTTTTTGCAAATTTAAAACCTCTGACGGTCAATAAATATAACAAATAAAATTAATATAATAAATGTGTAAGAAAATAAAATTTTTCATAAAAAAATATTTGTATAATTTAATTGTTATATCACAAAAACTTCGAATTAAGATATTAAATTTAAAAAAATATATTATTCTATGAATAAAAAATAATAGATAAATTATAAAAATATTATTAAGTACGCCAAACTTAATAAAACAATTAAAAAATATTATCATTATAAAATGTTTAAAAGAATCGTTAAATATATATATATATATATATATAATTATTTTTTTATAAATGAAATGTAATAAAATTGTAAATTTATCGACGCAGTGTCCGAACCAAAGTAAAATTTAGTATTTTACAGTCGGGTGAACTTTGCTAAAGAAGCCAACAAGGCGCAGACACGACTATGAATATTTACCCTTATTAGTCCGTTGTCTTAACTTTGACTCGACTCCGATCATTCGTGTCAGGGGTATTAAACCGTTACGCATTCGCGTTTCAATAAATCGCATCGACATCTTATTTAAATAATTTAAATTTAAAAAAAATAACATAAATCATACGCACGGAATATAAATCGTTAATTATGAAAATAAATATATATATATATATATATATATATATATATATATATATATATATATACAAAAATATTATTGTCTAAAATGAAGTTAACAGTAAAAGAAAAATTAGTAATATTATTAACGTAACGGATTTAATTATGACAAAATAGAAGTGTATTCGTGTTTCAAAACGATGTTAACGGTGTAATGCGAAAATCAACTATGACACAACAATTAAAACGTATTCATTTATATTTCGTTTTCTCATACATTCGTTTCTGTTCTCTTTTTTCATTCGTGTTATTATTTTTCATTAGCGGTTGAAATTATTATTCGTTTTAATATACAAAATTTTGATTTCAATAGATGATAAATCAAATTAAACAACCGATTCAGTTCTGTGCTCGAAAAGGATGCTGATAATTAATTTTAAGTAACTGTTATACGAACTATTATTATACAGAAAAAAAATCGATATTAATCACGATTAAAAAAAAAAATTGACACGTATTTTTGTATCACCGTATCGTTTACTTGTTGTCTAATTAATGTTTTTTTTTAATAGACGTACATTATTTAAAAATTCAAATCTTTAAAAAATGATTTAATAAATAATACATAATGACAAAAAAAATATTTAACTTATAAAAATGTATTGCATCACTGATTGAAGTTAAATATTTAAATATTATAAGAAAGACAAAATTTAATAATGCAAACTAACAAACGAGTGATATAATTGATTATAAAACAGATATATCAATTAAAAATAAATTTTAGTACTATTATTTATATACAATATTTTTTTTTATATCCTTATTGCCATTATAAATTTACATTGGTTATTAAAATAAATAATTATTCATATAATACAATCAAACACTCAAATATTATAATTTCAACATTTCATAAAAGAAATTATTACAAATTATTTTAATAATTTAAAGCGATGTATGAAGATTTTTTTTAAAGAAATTATTTCAAGCGTAACGCACAAATATATTATTATATATACGATAATTATATTCTAAAAAAAAAATACAATTACGAAATTTATAAAAAAAAATGCAAGAAGCAATGAAATTAAAAATTATCTGGTAAACGAATTAGTATTCTATTTTATGGCCAAAAATTTCAATTATTTCATCAAATTTCATCGATTATACTGAAAATAAAATTTTTAATCGCTTTTTCTTCATGCCAAAACCGTCGGCCCATGTAAAAGATTGCAAATTATAGTAGTTACACAGTCGATCGATGCGATAAATGCACATATATCTAAAAATATTACATTCACGCGTATTTTTTTCAATATTCGAATACATTTACACATACACACTTTGAATTTACAATACATAAAAAATATTCAAAAACGAAAATTTTCATTTAATTTTTTCTTATACGAAAAAAATCAATGATTTTATTTTAAAATTAATGCAAAAATTTATTGCGCATATCGATTTATATAAAAATAAAATAAAATCGAATTCATTGATTATATTAATATAAAATTTATACTGTTATGCGAAAAATCGTTTTTTAAAGTGTTGAAATAAAAATACACAATAAAAAATTCTGAGGAAACGGCACATTTCCGCCATTGTCTGATATTTATGAAAATCATCGTTTCTCGTTCGACAATTGTAGAAAAAAAATGCAGATTAAAAAAAAATCAAAAAGAAAAAAAAACGAAATAAAATAAAAGGAAATATATACGGCAGCCGTATAAACGGCGAACAGTTACAATCGTGAGAATTTAAATGGTGAAAATGAATGCAGATATGTTGATTGCTCGGATAATGCTCTTTAAAATTGTACGCGACTCGGGCAATTTGTGTGCTCGTTTAAACTGGATTATTTTAGGTATATATATATATATATATATATATATATATATATATATATATATATATATATATATATATATATATATATTTAAAAAATGTAATAAAACGAGCATGAATTTTATATAAAATTGGACATTCAAAAATTATAGTAATAATTTGATTTTTTTTTTCTAAATTTTAAGTAAAATAAAAAACTTTATATTATTTAGATTTTATTAAAAAAATGTTTATACTTATAAATTTAAAATATATATATATATATATATATATATATATATATATATATATATTCAGAAAATAGATGTAAAATGGTTCAATATATTAATTTAATTATCTATATATTTATATAATTTTTCATACATCTATAATATACTTTGTATATATTACTGATTATAATTAAAAACCTATTGGAATTAAATCGTGACATTAATAACTTTCATACGATTTATCATATCTCATGATTCGTCGCCTTTATCAGTCATGTGAACAACAGAACGATTTCCGTTTGTTTTTTTTTTTTCATTATTTTAGTCGTTCAGGTCTTACTAGATGATGATGACCAGGCGTTTGGTGATGTGTATGAAAGTGGAGCGTATCCGTGATACAATGGGTGCCGGGACCAGTTTGTTGTACAATTTCACAGGTAACTTTTATTGTCTATTAAACAGATACCATCGTCGAGACTCGGGTTACGGCGCAAACTAAACAGCACATCACGTTCAGAATGTACCAACGCCGTTTTCATGTAAAAATAATTATTTTTTTTATTTTTATTATAGTCTTAAATATTTAATAGTAAATTATATTATAAAATAATTATTAATTATCAATGGAAAATATGTAAATATTATATGAAGAAAAATATATGATTTACAATAAATAGTTATATTTTTAAATATTATTGTTTTATCAAACAGAATTATATTCTAATGACATTATATTATATGATATACTAAAAATCAAAAAAATATTGCAAAACACATAAAAATTCTATATTTATCTTTAATAAATGTTATGATTCATGTATAAAAATAATATTAAGAGATTCGATGTAAACTTAACGATTCAATTCTATAAATAAATAAAGTAACGCTTTGTAACTTAAAAATTGAGTAGTACTAATATTTTAATTGGAAATATGTTAAACGTATTTTTTGTTAGAAAGAATTCAAAAATATTTAAGAACTTTAAACTAAAAATAATAAAATTAAAAAATATTTTTTTGTGATATATGAAAAAATATTCTTAAAAAATCTTTAAATCTAATCCCTTTTTTTACAAAATCATTGTAATCTATAAATATTGACCACTAAAATTAAATAAAAATAAACTCATAATAAAAAATATTAAATTATAAAAATGACATATCATTCTAATGAACATAAAAAAAAATTCACATTTGCACCAGAATGCAATTAAGCGCACAGCTTAACAACGTAATATTTTTATTTAAATATTACTTATACTTGGTATGCGATGTGTGTGAGTTGTGTGTCAGTTACGTGAGCGCTCATACCGATTGTGATTGTTCAGGTGATTGTCTGTAAATGGCCAATTAAAAGCGTTTTTAATTACCGCGGCTCCCTACACGCTAACCATTTATGATAGTTTCTCCACCGAAATAATTATATATTATACATACTACCTAAACCGAGTCCGCATTCATGAATATCGAATTATATCGAAAAAAAAAATTAATAATAATAACATAAGGGACATTATATATTATGCGGTTACGTCGAAGTGAGACAAATATGCGACACGTCGTAAAAACGCTACACGTTATTATAAATGTAAATACGTGGGAAAAAAAAATTATGACAAATTATAAGTTGAAACTAATTGACTCGGTCGCATTTCGATGGGGGGAGTTTATATGGTAAAAAATTTATATATATATATATATATATATATTTGATCGCACAAAAATTATATGCGTTACTCGCATACATACACGTGTACGGACAAAATGGTTGTTCCGAAATAATAGACATACAATTCGTTTACGACGCGGAGATGTACGTAGCGATTGTTTTAACATAAACGGAAAACAAAACGAAACCGAAGACGGTCATTATTCTGACTGACGTTCAACATTGTATTTCTGATAACAGATCAGAGCGATAATGGACGACTGATTAGTCGGTTTGACGATCAACATAAAGCTATATGTGTGTGTGTGCGTGTGTATGGCGTACACGATAATTGTTGTTGATCTTTGTTAGTGTATCGTACTATTGTTTCAATTCGGTTAAAGAAAACAATTAAAATCGTTATAGAATGGAAAATGTTAAATTTTAACTGTAATAAAATAAAGTGTTTATTTTGCGAATCAATTATTATTTTTATATATACAGTTCGCTTATCAAATTATATTTGTCTATTGTTCTATGTATTATTATTTTTTTAATAATTGATATAATTTTTGTGAAAAATAGTGGATTTTTTTAAATAAAATTAAATAAAAAAATATATTTTTTTAATTTAAATATCGTTTTGTAAAAATTATTTATATATTCTATTACAAAATTATATAAAAGTATTTAAATTATAACATTTTTTAACAGTTGAACTATATAATTTTATTAAAAAAGATTACATATACTTTTTTCATATTACGTTTTAGAATTGTGAATGAAATAATTCTGAAATATTCTAATAAGAAAAATATTTATAAAGTGGTGGATTTTTTTTCTTATTTTTTTATTGTATTATTCAGTAATTACAGGAGTTTAAAATCACTGAAATACATATTATATTATATAATATTTTTTTTAAAATTATATAAACATTATTCACATAACACATAATTAAATAAAAATATTAAAAAAAAACATATTTATAACTCTTTAATATTAAGACATTAATTACAATAACACATTAAAAAAATAGATACTTAAATCATTTTATTTGATTTATGACATATTCATCTGTTAAAAAAAATGTAATAATTATTGAAAAATATTAAAATACTTCAGCATTGAACACTAATTGGAAAGAAATTTAAATTATATACCTACATAATAATTATCATTAAAGCGCTACAAAATATACTCATATTTATAAATAAGGTATTGAATAAGCAATTTAAAAGTGGATCAAGAATCGTTACACTTAATTGCTGTATCTTCTTTCTAAAACACGTTCATACATCATATTCGTACACGCGGTAATTACTAGGTTTTCCTTCTTTCTTTTTTTTTTAATTTCAGACTAAATCACCTTTTATGGAAAACGCACTTTTTACGGGCGGCAATTTGCATTAATTAATCGCCGCATAATTTATTACACACAATACGAACGAACGAACTCACGCACACAGATACTCAATCGCCGTTCGTGTATACAAAATTTTATACATATTCGCGTATATAAACATGTGTGTGTGTGTGTGTGTGTGCGCGCGTTCATATGTATGTGCACGTGTGAATATTCGTGAAAATTTATCGCGTTAAAAATAATGTTTTAACCGTCGGTTTAATTTTCGGGTAATGTATTCAATTTGCGTGCGTGTCTGCGTTAACGAGTGTTTATAATAAATAGCGCAACGATTATTTATTATAATCGCTAATTTATTATATTTACACGGGGCGCCGAGTATCGAAATTGCGATAGCGAACGCTTTTAAAATATAAAATACGACATTTAAAAAAAAACAACAACAATAAAACATTGAAAAGTTTAAAACTCTAACAGGTCTATAGAAAAATTGTTGTTTTGTTATAAAAATTGCAAGATTTAACGATCGTTTCGAGCTTTAATAATTCTTATAATTCGGACATATTTATTTATACGTCTATATATATATATATATATATATATATATATATATATATATATATATATATATATATATATATATATATATATATATATATATTAATTGCCGTTATGAAATGTTAATGCGGCATAAAACGCGACCGTCTAACGTTCGTACGAAATCCTTTATACGCGAATTTGAAGATATATCGGTTTTCATATTATATATATACAAAAAATATTTAAATTAAATATTTTACTCATTAATATTTAGCGAATATTATTTTAATCGTTTCACATGTATATATGCTATAAAAATGTAATCATTGTGCAATTATTATAATATAAAATTTTATTTATGTTTTTTTTTAATTAGATTTTTTTTATTTATATAGAAAAAATGAAAGAATGTCTACAATTTAAATTTATAAATTAAAATTATATTACTTGTAAAATATGTAATATCTTCAGACACGTGGTTATCTATATATTTATATACTATACTTTTCTAAATGATGAATATAGAAAATTTATCTGATTATCATCTAAAAAATATTCTTATTGGAAAAGTATTTTTTTTAAAGTAAAAAAAATATTATTAATTAATTATATTTTATAAAATATATCATGATGATATATTACAAAGTAACGTTAGGTTAAATAAAATTTAACACTCCATTTGATTGCAACAACTTTTAGATAATATGAAAAAAATATTCAACCTCTTTTATCATTCGTGGCGTGTAATATTAAAATCGTATTCGAGAGAAAATAGGGAGGTGGCGGAGGACAAAGGGGAAAGGGGGGGGGTGTAGGGATGTCGGAGTTAAAATTTTAACACGTCGTACTTGCGAATCATATAATCGATAACATAAATATTCATAGGATGCGCCCGTGGCGAGCGCAGATGTGCCACCATTGTAGCGAACGCGGCCGTGATATAAAGTCTCATCTCTGCGATAGATACATCACTGCGGGATTTTGTTCGAGTCACTTTCGGAATCAAAGGGAAGCCCCGCCCCCGCCGTTAGGGATCCGACCACGCCCACGTCGCGTCCACTCGCCGCACTATTGGCCGACGCGAAGTGAAGGCGCGCCCCGATTGGTCCGCCGCTTCCGGACGCCTGGCGGGGATATCGCTGGCTTATTTCGAAAAGACTCAGTCTCGTTCGGAACGGCGGAGTGGGGACGTGTGCGCTTTCGTGTCCGCACACGCGCACAACGTGCGCTTTTCAATCTTTACGATTATTTATATATATACATATATATATTTTAAATCATTTAATAAAACTGTGATCATATTAAAAAAGAACCGTAAATATATTTATATATATATATATTTAAAAAATAATACTAATATAAATATAGTGTCACATTCGTATAATAGGAACGATGAATTTACAATTTTATCGTTGTTATTATTATTTATTACGCTGTTGATGCACTTCCGCGTGCAATAAGATGTCCATTGTTCGCGGTCGGACTCGTTGAGTGCGCGCGCTCGTACGTATTAATTGCTCGTTTCCCCCTTTATTTATTTATTCCGTTTTTTTATTTCTTCTTCTTATGTTGTTGTTGTTGTTGTTGTTGTCGTTCATTACTTTGCCGTACTTTTGCGTCTGACGTAATAAATACGAGCGTTTTGTATGAAAAGTGAGCGGATTCTTTGCGCTCGACCACCGTGACGGGCGAACGCAAGACTACGAAGAAGAAGAAACGAGGCATTAACGACGATCATTGCTGTCAATTAACAGGCGAACGAGCTGTAAAAAAAAAATAATAGTTATAATATTTAAGAGTGAAACTGAAAATTCCAATTGGACTATTGTGAAGGATTCAACGGTGATCTAATATTTGAACCTGAATATACGATAAAAAATAGTTATAAACGATCAACGAATTCGGTTCGAAGTGAAAAAGAAGAAGCGGACTCGCAAGTTGCAAAGCGTACAAGAAGGTGGAAGGTCTGGCTTCGGAATTATTGCTGTTGGGGTTGAGTGTGGTCGGTGTGGCGGGGGCGGCGGCTCCGATGACGGTGCGCGGGGGCGGAATGCCGCAACAGCAGGCGCCGCCCGGGGCCCCATTGCCCCGGGGCGTCTCGCAACCGGCGGCTCCGCGGTCCCGCTTCATGATCACCGACATACTCAGCGAACCCACCAGACATGCTCATCACAGACTACATCATGACGACACCGACTCCGATTCTAGCCATCATGACAACTCCAGTGTGTGTTCCAACGGTCAGTTGATTTCATATATATAAATATTTAATACTCACAAAAAAAAAACGTATTCTTATCATTATCATATTTATACCTGTTCAATTTTGTGCCGTCATCATCGTTATTAATTTTTTTTAATCAAATATTATATTGATCTATCGAATGAAACTTCAAAAATAACCAATAAATTTTAATGTAAACTTATTAATTATTTTTCAATAAAACATTGTCTTATCATCAAATCAAAAATAATACGAAAACTACTATTTCATATATTTCCAAAATTTTAGAAATCTTTGTTCATAACTTATTATATTTTATATCAGAATGTTTAACAGATTTCAATAATTTGTGAAAGTGCATATTGCACAAAATTTAAATTGTTTACTAGAAAAAAATCTAATCATATATTTTTACCTTATCAAAATACAAATTAATTTTGATAATTGGATGTACTATTTATTGCAACCTATTTTTAATAATTCAATATTTAAACCGTGTCATCGAGTTTTTAAATCAATTTCAATTAATTAACGAATAAATATAATACATTAAAATGTTTTTAATGGTTGTTTAAATTACTATAAATAATACGTTTTTAGTTATATTGTATAATATATACAATAATATTTTCCAACAGATGTTATTTCATATGTAATTAAACCGATTTATAAAGCGTTCAGTAATTATTTTAATAGAAATATTGCAACGCTTAAAAAAATATTCGACACCGAAATAATATACACTTCGCATCGTCATTTTTTTTTATCAACTTTTTATGTTAAATAAATGTGTTTTTAATATTTATAACGTTTAAAATTGTAATTTTCACGTACCTAAATATTATAAGCAAAAAACATTTATTCCGAACGGTTGATTTTCAAACGAGAAAAGATAAATTCGTATTCGTAATAATATAATAATCTCGAGATACAAATAATGCGATAGATGTTTATAATAATAGTTTTAGTCCGCGTGGACGTCAAGTGTATGAATTATAATTATTTGCGTTTAAATTACGTGCATGAATAAAAAAAAAATACCAACGCAAGCCAGAAATCATTCATAGTTGACGTCATTTTTTCCAGACATTAAACATAAAAATTTGCGCGCTAAAGAGTTAAAATGTATGTTACGTACGTCATTGTACTGCTAAATTGCATATTTATGTTAAAAAATATGATATATTTAAAAAAAACATAAATAGATTCAGTAAAAAAAATGTAAATATATTAGTGGTATTCTAAATCTGCACAGTTAATATAAAAAATATCAGTAATTACCATTTTATTAAATAGCAATTAATAGTATAAATTTATATTTTTCTCGGTAAAATATCATATTATTTATTATATGATGACAACCGGCGGTGCTTTAGATTTATTTCATTTTATCTACATAAAAATATAAATAAAATATCAAAAATTTTGTTTTAAATAGAAAAGGATTAAATAAATCTAAAAATATTCAAATATCCAATTTCTATACTATTTTTAAGACATTTTTTTTTATAAATTTGTTAGCTTTTCATGTTCTTATTTTTCAAATGAAAGAACTTACTATTGAGAATAAGAATATTTTTTTTTATTTCCTTGAATCACTTTAAAATATTATATTTATATAACTGTGACTAAAATTGATTCAAAATTAATGTTATAAATTATCTATGATAAAAAAAATAAATTTATTAAAAGCGACGGTAAAAATCTAAAATATAAAAATATACATAATTATTTTATTTTAATCAAATATTAGTATCATAATATAATTTATGAAAAAAATCGATTATTACTAATATAGAATATTTCAATGAAATGAGATCACCAACTGATTTAATTTACCTCTTTTTTCACTTTTAAATCAAAAATTAGAAAAAAATCTTATAATTATTAAAATATATACACATTTTCACGCTAAATTTCGTAGAATTAGAAAACGATCATAAAATATATATGTATACATATATAGTGTTATTAACGCGTGAAATAATGTGCATTTCTTTGTGAAATTGAACTTTTAAACTAGATCTACATTCAAAATTTAACGTATGAATATATTTAAATTGTATTAAAGTCAAAAACGTATTTATACAACATGACGATTATTATAAATATATGCATTTTATTATTTAGAGACGCGTGAAAATTATTCTAACGAGTCGCACATATACGACGTTTTTTTTTTCTTTCTCGTTACAAATATAATATATTTTATAATATTTATATTTATTTGTTTTAATACGAACATTTATTTGCGTGTATGTAAACTCGTACACGTCGTTTGAGATACGGTTGGATTAATTTCTAAAAGAACAAAAAAAAAAAAAACGAGCATTCCGCATTTGAATAACGGATTTTTAATTAGACTTATAAAATTATATTGTTACGACCGAAATTACATTAATTAAATTTACATAGCGATACGTTATCGATTCATAAGTTATTTTCGCATATTTCACATTAACGCAATATAAATATGCAAAATTTTAATTAATTATTTTTTATATTTTATTAAACGATATTTATTTGTATTATTTAAAAAAAAATATATATATATATATATATATATCCGAAATCGTTTAATTATCATAACGTTTGTTTAATAATATATATATATATATATATATATATATATATATATATATATATATATATATATATGTGTGTGTTGGCGGCGGCTCTTTCTTAAACACCTTTTTCAACAAGTCCCATGTCCATGTTATGTTTGAACGCTTATCGTAGCGTTATTAATTAGGGTTGGTGTCTAAGTGAATGACTCGTTTTTTTCCAATTTTTTTTTTAATTCTATAAACCGTATCCCGTCTAATTTTATATCTTAATATGTTGAAAATTTACTCGAAATTAACATAAAAACGAGCGCGCGCTTACATTAATTTTCTAATCGTTTTATCTTATTTTTTATTTATTTATTTATTTATTTTTGTTATAATTAACTTATATTCAATGAGTTCGTTGCATTGTTGAAATCGATTAAAATGTACGATTATTATTCATTGTTTTTTAAAAAAAAAACGTTGTAATAATCTCCTTTCTAATATGTTTCTTAGCATATGTTTTATATACAAATTTTTTCATATTCCTAATTTTATATATTTTATTTGTTAATTTATTAAATCTATTTTTTTAAATAAATATATAAATAATAAAACATTACATATTGTTTCAAAAACTACATATATTTTTATTGTAAAATGTTAAAAAAATATATATTAATAACCTTTATAAACAATTAATTAAGGCGACAATATATAATACAACGATAGATTGAAGATGATTAATGAATAATTTATTTACGAAAAAACTAATTATAAATTCATATTTTTTAAATCTCAAATTTTTCTCTTACATATTACTAAAATTTTAATGGTGATTTTTACATCCTATTTTCAACTTTGATATAAAATATAATAAATATCAATATAACAATATTATAAAATATACCTAAGTAATATTTCGATTGAATTCTTATATTCTAAAATTACGAGTATCTATATAAAAATAAAAATTAATACAAATAATACATACCTGTATGTATTATAATAATAAAATATCAATTTAATAACACCGCACAAAAAAATACTATATAGTTTAAATAAATAAATTCAATTTGTATAATATTTCATAGAGTATATTTATACGAGAGCATGTGTATGATAAAGATTATTAACACGATACGAGCTCATTCGATATAAAAGACCAGTTTTTTTCCTTATAAAGTGAGCGCAAAAAACATATTTATATATATATATATATATATATATATATATATATATGTGTGTGTGTGTGTGTGTGTGTGTGTGTGTGTGTGTATGAACATAAAGAAGAAACAGTAGATAACGGTTAAAGAATATTGTGTTTATTCATACGTACGTTCAAAAAAGATTAATAATATAAATAATTTTTGGCTTTCTTTCATTTCGCCGGCTAATATTGTGAAAAAAAGAACGTAATATGTTATTGAAGAAAAAAAAAGATGTGAATCGCATCCGATGCAATAAGCAATTTAAAGCTTTATCTCATTCATACGAATGTCGACAGAACAATAAGATATTCAATTAATTATATATATGTTTATATATATATATATATAAAGTGTATTGTGATAATGTTAGATTTATATCAAATAATAATGATCATTTTTTTTATAAATAATATAAAATAGTTCTCTATTAAATAGCGATTTTATTTGCGTTATTAATTATATGATGATGTTTATTTTTACCCTTCTTTCCATTTAAAAAGTAATTAACTGTATATTGAATGATTTTCAACCCTTTCAACGAACGTAATTCTAAATACGTCTATGGAAGAATTTAATTAATACCTGCCAAGGTGGTAAAATAGAGAAATATCACGCTTTAATGTTTGAGAAACGAATTCATATTAAATGGAATTACGTTGATAATTAATTACCTTATTAATTTCATTTACATTTTCAAACATGCTCATAATAATATTATAGCAGTCGTATGCAATTTTATTCTTGTAATATAATTTAATTATTATATAATTTTTTTTTTCATTTAAAATGTAAATATTTTTATTTTAATAATATTAATAATTTTTTTTATCACGATTGCAACGATTGTACAAATCGAAAATCAGCACTCGAAAATATTTTGTACGTTCGTAAAAAATCGTTAAAAAAAATCGGAATAAAAAGCGAACGCCGTCATTTTTTTTTTATTATATCAGTTGTAAAAAAAAATCAGTTGTTTCACAGTGGCGGCAGTCGGTTAACAGGAAATAGGGGAGAAAACCGCTGATTATAATTGTTAATGTCGTTAATTGCCAGTGGCGGACACGAACCGGGTACACCGGCCGTTAGGAGTTGCACGACGCTATCACTTTGCCATCTCACGCCATTACATACACACACATAAAACATGTAATATAATAATATTCTATTATTTTTAATATTGTAACACAAATATGAAAAAAAAATCAACTTCCTATAAACGCATTGTTCTGTATTTAATTAAACGTGATCTACAAATATTTATAATTTATAGAAAAAAAAATATATATATATATATAAACTATAAATTAAGTTAAACACGAATTAATTTTGTTCTTTAAAATATGACATTTTTATTTAAATATAATTTTCTTAGCTCGAAGGAAGTCTAAACGGCAAGTTCACTTTTAGTAACGATTGAGGTCGTATATCAATGATAATATTGTCTTCCAAAGTAAATCATTTACTGCTTTTCGGCGTATTCCAAAAATTTCACATATTCTTATGAAGATTAGTCGAGTGGTGTTAAATAAATTGCATAATGTTAAAAACCAATTTAAAGGTTAATTTTTGACAGCAACTTTATTTTGAACTTATTTATTAAATGGGCCCGCTAAATCGTGTGGCTTTAATTTTTGCACGACTTGAATTTTATAAACCTCAAAACTTCATTCTGAACTCCAATTGTCGAACACGATGCCGAATAATTTGGTCTTCTTCAATACTATTCTCTACAACAGCAATAGCTTCTTCGATTTGCATTGTATGACGTCTCTGATGATGCCTGTTATCCTGCACAGTAAAAATGGTGCACAATTAATTCATAATTATTCGAATTAATTGCTCTAATAGATGATTATTTTGATCGTAAAATGTACGAAAAACGCAATTAGTTACTCGAATTAAACCATGGATTTAAAAAAAAATGCACAATTTTTAGACGTTGTTCAAGTATATTAGTCAATACATAATATAATAGCATATTATACTATATACAAAATAATGTACATATCAAAAAAAAATATACTTTAAAAAAAACACTATATATGTGTGTATATATATAGTCAAAAATTCGTATCAAATATTTAAAATTATTTTATATATTTTTTGAACATATATCAATATGTATTTATATAAAAAACACGTACTTATGTATGTATATATATATATATATATATATATATATATATATATATATATATACAAATATACGACAAAAGAAACATTTATAATCTGAAATCAATCGCTTAATTAAACATTACTTTATCTACATTATCTCCAAGTTCGAACCGAATTCAATGTTAAATAAAAACAAAACACGATCTCGAATCACTATCAGTGTTTAATGTCGCTATCGGAGAAGAGAACAGGTTTTTTTTTGGTACCCACTGTATGTAATTTGGTCGGACCAAAAACCGAATATTTTTTTTTCGTGTCTAAAGCAATACACGTATTCGTGTATGGTATACACATTCAGGGAATCAAAGCGAAAACGGCCAGTTTTCGCCCACTATATAATTTAATTTACCGTTTGTTTTAACATTAAATACAACGTACAAAATAATATTTCAATAATTAATATGAATTTTAGCGCAATCAAGATGGAATTATTTATTATAATTTATCGCGAGCGAGTTTCAATAGCGACCGTATCTCTAAAATCAAAACACTGAAATCTTGAATCGGGAATATAATACAATATATAACGCGATTAACTGAATCATAATCCGTTTTCAAATTTATATATATATATATATATATATATATATATATATATTATCTGTATTATATCTTTATTAATATAATTAAATTTTTATATAAAATTATTATATTAATATGAAAATATTGTTAAAGACATAATTCTGATAAAATATTTAAAAAAATAAACAAGATTGCTACCAATAAATTATCGCCGTTGATCCACAATTAATCTCGATTAATCGAAGTGTTCCGTAATTCCGTTAATTATTCACACCGTTTGACCGATTTTTTTCCTTTACAAATATATATATATATATATATATATATATATATATATATATATATATATCCAAAAACAAACACGATAATGACGATAAAAAATATTAAAAAAATAAATAAATTACATAATAGTTGCGAAAACGAAAAAAAAAAAACTCTAGACGCATATCACTGAAAATTTTCATCGTTATAAAAAAAACGCGATTTTAATTACTGCGCTTACACAAAAATATTTAGTTACACAACGCGTTAAATCGTTGCCAATTAACGGAAAGTAAAATGTAATAATTTGTTGCATACGATTTACACGTATATCAATCAAATTACACACATTTAACTTATGCACGTATAATTCGCACCGACATATTTCATATATAAACATATACATAAAAAATATATATATATATACATTTATAATTTATCGTTGTCATTATTTTAATTAACGATAAATAGATCGCGAACAAAAATCCATATTGCGTCGTGTCGCTATTAAAACGATTATTTCGCATCGTGCATACGTTTATTTAATCGTTATTAAATAAGAAAATTATACGGAATTGTATTGTAATACCGTATTATATTTTTATTTTAATATAACAAATATTTTAATTATTATTTATGACGTTTGAAAATTAGCGCGTGTTACGGGAAACGATACGTTAATACGTTATATTGCACGTCATTGTCGTTAATTAATTAATTATACCGACGAATATATCGAATATATATGACAACGTTTCGTATTACTTAAACTACTGTTTGTCTCTTTATGTAACAGTTGATAAATGATGTAATGTTAAATCTCAGAAATTTTATTCATTAAATTGCATTATTTTTAACAAATAAAAAATAAAAATACAATATATATGAAAAAAAACCAATACAAATTTTATGAGATTATTTTGTTAAAAATTTTCATGTTTAATTAAAAATTTTGCAAAATAAAATATTATCATTGAAGTCCAATCTCAAGTAAATATTATTCTATGTATCTAATATCAATATAATGTGGGCGATTTCTTGAATATTTATAACATAAAATATATTAATTATAATAAATATAATTACATACTATCAGATTTTAGCATTGAAATTTAGAACTGGTTAATTGAAAGTCGCAAATGCATAAATAACATCATTTAAAGCTGAAATAATTAATAAATAAAATAAATCTTGATCGTTGTGATAATCTATAATAAACGAGTCCATAATTATTTACTGTTTCTAAAATATATATTATATATTAAAATTTCATGAAATATTGTAATTATATATATTTTTTAAACTACTATATATATATATATATATATATATATATATATATATATATATATATATATATATATATTAAACTTCATACCAAAAAAAATGACATTTTTTAGTTATAATTCAATTTTTTTAAATTTGAATCAAAATATATTTTTTTAGATATTTGAAATAAAATACAAAAAAAATAATTCCAATTGATATAAAGAGAATTTATAATTTATTATTATACTAGTATATAAATAATTAAATAAATTGAATATTTATTGCTAATAAATTCTTATTATACTCTCAATAAAAATACTTGATCATCACTATTTATATAATATAAATAAATATTTTATTGTACAAATCGATAATATCCAAATAATGAATAAAAAAAAGGATACTTTATAGAAACAGAACACGTATCGCGTCCATTATTGTGCCAAAATCGAATTAGACACAAAGTTCGAGATTGGGGGGGAGGAGGAGGAGGAGGAGGTTTACGTTTCAAAATTAATCGTTTTATTCTTTGTTTGTGCCCTCAGAGCATTACTATTGTTCTTCTACGGTAATTTAATACCCTTCCAAAAGGGAGCACTTTAGTCAATTTAAAAAGGAGTCCGTTTCAAACGAAACGCTGGGACGCCATTCGGGCGCACATCAATTGTTGTACAAATTATCGGGAACTTTACTAGTGCACCCCCTCTTTAATATTTTACAATATATATATATATATATATATATATATATATATATATATATATATATATAACGATTCCCCCGAAGGAATAAAATTTGTAAAGTTTTTGAAATCGAATACCGGTTAATGTATATATAATAAATGTACATATATATAAATATATTGATGTATGTCAGATAATTTTCGACCGATTAAACGATACTTACATTATTATAATGCTTTATTAACG
This sequence comes from Leptonema lineaticorne, assembly GCA_024500535.1. Taxonomy (NCBI): domain Eukaryota; kingdom Metazoa; phylum Arthropoda; class Insecta; order Trichoptera; family Hydropsychidae; genus Leptonema; species Leptonema lineaticorne. The sequence continues at coordinate 5,513,180 of JANIJI010000003.1, read as the reverse complement.
GGAGCAAATGTAAATTGAGCATTTGAAATATTATGGTTGTACCGATTTGAGTTTTTGGCTTCGGGGTGTATGTGATTTTGAAAAATATAGGCTTTGTCATATTCGTTTGGGTTCATCGCTTATGTGGTTGATTTTTTTTATTTTTTATAATATATATATGCGTGAATATGCGTGTTTTATATGCATGATGATGATTCAAATTTTGTATCGATGGCCCTCAAATGGATCAGTATAAAAGTCATGAATTATCTTCATTATTGAGTAATTATTTGAATAATAATATTATTTAAAATTCATATTTTATATATTAGAATAAAATTTAAGTATTTTAAATACTTTTATGTGAGTTTTACTTGTTTGTTTGTCTGGGCGGAATTTTATAATCGATTTTTTAAATATTTCCGGATGTCTGATTGAGCTAAAACTTTGCATATATACTCACTTTTGATGACAATGCAAGAAACAATTAACAGATTTTAAAAATAATTGACCAATTAGTGACAATTAATTATATCGCTTTTACGATATAATTGTCACTAATAATGCGATATGATGATAATACAATAATATTTATTAATAATAAAATAGTACATTTATTTGATAATGCAATTGCACGATTTGATAATACAATTATTATTTTTTTTAGATATTTTTTATCAAAATATTTTTTATCATTGAAGTTTTACAAAAATTGTATAAAAATAAAAAATATATATATTTTTAACAAATTTCATCATTAATAAATAACGTATTATTTAGACCGATTTAACGATTGAACACCACTGATTTAACCCTTTTTATAAATACAGTCCTGTTTAATGGTCGCATTTTTCGCGGCGGTAGCTCTTCGTACAGACGTTTAAATAATGATACGTAATGAAAATTTTTATACTAGCTTTGGGCTATTTTCTATATCGATCGTCATCATTATTTCAACTTTGATCATTTCAATATCATACATATGTGTGTATGTGCGTATAAATAGTATTTTATAGACGATCGTCCGGTGTATTATTAAATCGTAGAAACGATTTAAATACGTTTTAACATAATGCATTTGACGGAGGCATTCGAGTGTATTTTTATGTATTTAAATTATTAATGCGCACCATGAAGGCTACCATGTTTAGCCTTTTTTCTAAAACGTCTATGAAAAAAAAATATTTTAAACTCAACCGATAGTTAGAAGCTATTTGAATGTGATATATATTACCGTATACTGTTTGAATCAGGAATAATCAATTATATATATATTTATAGAAATCTAAATTTGATATAAATGTTAAAAAAAATGTGTTTACAAAATCGAAATTTGTATATATATATATCATTTCATCATAAATAATTTGTTTATAATGTCATAATTATAAAAATATATACATATATATTATTAATATTTTCCCCTTTTCGTAATTATTATTTTACATATATTTTTATTTTATAATATATATAATTTTAATTAACTGTACTCATTTCTTTATCGATATCTTTAATGAAAAAATTATAAGTTTATATTTAATAATTTGAAAAATAATTAGTTAATATTTTAACATTTCATACGCGTATCTAAATTATAGTTTTCGATTGACATTCACTGATTTCGATCGAAACGACAGTAGATATTTTTTTTTCCATTTATTTTTCTATACGTATGGTAAACGGCAATAATTATTTATATTTTATATTACTGTAATTTCGCTATGATTGTAAGTAAAATGGGCATTGGTTACTTTTTATAAGTGTCGATAATGCCTTACTAATAACAGATAAGTGTTACGTGTAAAATGCTAAAGTACAATTTAACCGAGGTTTTTCCCCTATTATACAATAACGATAATAATTTTTAATACACTACGAGGGGGGGAGGGGGAATTTTTTTTTGCACCATATTTTATTTTTTAATTAATTTTCCGTTCACTATAATGCCGCTAAATCGTTAAACATACACACATACACAAATATATGCGGAAACGCAATATCGAATTTTAAAAACGCATTAAAAATACTGGAAATCGAGTAAAAAAATATGTATATATATATATATATATATATATATATATATATATATATATATATATATATATATATATATATATATAATTGTGCGTAATTATTATGATTTTCGTTGAGACAAGAAAATTTTAATCGCGATCATATAATCTGAAGAATTTTTTTCCCCCCGCAGAAACAATGTATAATAATAATAATAATAATAATAATGCGTTTATTTTTCGCGTATAAATTTTGTGCGCTAAAAACCAGTGTGTAATAAAAACGGCTGTGGTATTTGAATTACAAAGAATTTTCCACGATTATATTACACAATATCTGATATATATTTTTTTTTTCAAATAGATAAGGCGACTGTTAAACGCATAAACAAATTTTACTAAAAGAATTACATTGTCGGAAAATTAATACAATGACGTTGCCTGCAATTAAATAATTATAAAGCGTTCACATTCTAATTAAATAATTGAAAAATTTTTGTATCCGTCCGTACGAATTTTTAAACTACTTTTTTTTATCGAAAATAATTGATAAAATTTCTAGTAAAAAATTATGCATGAAATTATAATCAAATATAAAATATTCACATTTAACGGTTTACATTATCGTACATCAAAATTATACAAATTTCTATATACAATATTTTTTATGTATCTATTAATAAATAATCGTTCGTCATAAAAGTATTTTTTTTTTTTTATAAATTATCACAACATTCCAAATTTTGATTTCAATATATTTTTGATTTGTATGTAAAGCGTGTGGAACTTAATAACTATAATCGCGTAATAAATAATAAACATTTCATACATTAAAAAACGTTTATTGTGAAATTTTAGATATTCATCAAAATTGTGTAATGAATGAGTATGAACGAAAATTCTAACACCAATTTATATCAGTGCTTTTCAAACATTTTTTTTGTATTATAAACTTCATTATATCTTTATATTATTATATTTTATCAAAATATAAATTTAATGCCTTTAATGATTAAACTAGCACATATCTAGTGCAAAAAATATATTAAGAAATATAAATCAGATTTTAATTTCAATCTAAACTACAGTATTTTTTATTTAAATTTAGTTTCAGATTCGTTGCGAATTACAATAATGAAGATAAAAATAACAAAAAACAAACATTCCCATAATAATTAATAAAATCTCGACCGTTTTAATTAAAAATCTAGAATATTCGAAAGTGCAATATAAAAACGAAAAAAAAAGTACAACTCGAAACAATTAGATATTACCGACAACGTCTAAAAATGTAATCAATTACGTATTGTAATTATTGTATCGCTTCTTTGTCGGAATTTCCTAAACGAATCCGACGTCGTTGTGCAAGAGAAAAACCTTTCTCTTCACCTATATATAATATATATAGAAATAAATATATAAATAAATACACTTATAATAATATAATATATATCGCGTTATAGACAAACACGTTTCCTAGTAATTGTCTTTCAGTAGAGAATCATATTCAAATCGGTTAATTACAAATTCCGATAATAATAACAATAATAATAATAATAATAATGATAATAACGTACATAATTCTCAATAAATTTTAGCGATAGTTCATTTTAATGCAAAAAAAACGATGAAAAATTTCAGCTGACAATGGATACACGATAACGTCGACAACAATAAGTTCCTCTCGTTTTTTTAAAAAAAAAACGTGTGCAAATTGTGCGCTAAAACGCAATTATATACAGTGTTATTATTATTGTGTACATGTTTGTATGAATAATTGTTCACTTCCTCGATACGAATTTTACCACTTTCTCCAGATAAAATGACCCATTCTACACACACACACACACACACACATATATATATATATATATATATATATATATATATATAATATACTTGCACACATTTATACGTTTATCTGTTTGTATTTTTATATACATATATGTGTGTGTGTTCACCAAAGTGAACATTCTCTCATGCATAATAAAGTGTGTTAAAAAATTACGCTATCGTCTCTGAAAATCATCATCGTTACGCGTCGACGTTCCCATTTGTACTGTCGGTCGTTAAAATATATATATATATATATATATATATATATATATATATATATATATATATATATATATATATATAATTTTTTTTTTTGACTAATTGCTTGCTTTAAATTTGACACATATACAAATAAAGATGTTTTAGAATTATATGTGCGTGAAAAAAAAATGTTAATAAATTCGTAGGACTACCGTATTTATTTATTTATTTATTATTACGAAATAGATGCGAATAGAAGATTTGAACGATGATGAATTAACGAAGATTATTTTAAATGGATTTAGTTTCGACGTTTAAAAATATATTATATATATGTATGTAGATAGATAAAAATTTTCCTCAATTACGACAATATATAATTAAAGTGAAAATTTAGAAATTTTATTAACAATAATTAAAATATGAATTCGGATAATTAATGCAAAATATTAATATGCGCCAAATTTTTTGACATATGCAAAATTTTATACGTTGTATAAAATGAAAACGTATTTTTTTCAATCTTCTTTTATTATAAATATTTAAAATGACTGATAATTTATCCCATATCTAAAAACGTATCACATGTATAAATCGTTTTTAAAAAAAATATATTAGAAAGCATCTAATAAAATATAATTATTATATATCTGTATATTAAGATATGTTAAATATTTTTTTTAAATTAATTTTATATATCATATAAAATTATTTTTTATAATAATATCGTGTTTATTTTAAATTCAAAGTGAGTCAATTTTAAATTATATCAAAAATGTATGAGATATATTAAAAAAAGTATATAGTTATATATATATATGAAGATGTATAGAATAATCGCCAACATTCGAATATTGTATATAAGATTTTAAAAATGCTACACGCGTCGTATACCGAGTATAAAAATGTCGATATTAAGTCGTCATGCAGCCTTTTGACAGTTGGTGAAGTGAAAAATTGCCATAAACTGACTCGAACTAACCGTCGTTTCGTCCTGTGGGACATTTCTACGATCAACCGCTCGTAAAATATAAGTTCGTTCCGTAGAAGAAAAAAAAATACAAAAATGAAAAATATTTATAATAAAAATATACATAAACGAAATAATAATATACTCGACGGCGGATGCGTTAAACTCGAAACTCGCGCACCGCTGGCGGTCCGCATTTTATTCATCATACAATTTTACCAATTTATTTATATATAAAATTTTATAATATTTATAAATTAAAGATTTTTCTTTTCAATTTCATCATGCTGATTTATTTTTTTTTTGCAATTAAATCATCATATGTTCAATCATTAGAAATCATTGAAGAATTTTATATATAGATACATTTTGAATATATTTATCAGACTAATATAGATAAAATATTTGACCATTAATATAAAAAATATAGTATTTTAATAATTTTGAAATCTTTTTTCTCTCATATATATATAGTTTTTGAATGAAGCGTTCTTCGTTTGCGAGTCCAATTTGTTATCCCTGTCGTACATTTTTATATTCTGAAGATGTGAAACGTTTTTGTGTCGCTTTTTTTTTTTTTTGGAGGGGGGAACCGGGACCCCTAGCTGGTCTTCGTCAATGGAATTTGGAATTAAAAAATCAAAAATTGAACAAGAGCACGTGAGTGATCCCTGACAGATTAATCCGTTTACAGTTTTGACGACACATTTCCATGGATATTGTCGACTAGGGATTATGTTCTCACCGCGTGACATTTTTTCGATGATAAAAAAAAATTATTATACATATGTATACGTTTTATTTATTTATTTATTCGTATTATACTTTTATATATGAGAATTGAACGGGCGAGAATGTAATCTTGCACGGCGTCAACAAAAGCGCTGTGAAAATTATATAAATTTAATTGTATGTAAAAAAATTTGCTATATGTGTTTCTATGGTACTTGTGAACATTCACATAATTTTGATACGATATAAATATTCATAAATATATATATATATATATATATATATATATATATATATATATTAATTCTGTAATGATATAATTTATTTTATTTTTTAAAAAATGACACACACATAAGAAACGCACTGTAATTATATTGTTTCGGTTTATTTTCACGTTTTATATTGCGTATTTAAATTTAATGACTCATTAAAAAAAATACCGGTTAAATAAAGTATAAGAATAATTCGCAAAATACATTTTATATATAGCGTTTAACACTTGTTTATTATTTTTAAAAAGTATGACTTCTATTATATAATTAATAAAAAAAATACTTCAAGAACAATGTGTATAAAAATTGTAATATATAAAAATATTTTTAAGTCGTCTTTGTTTAACTCGTATTTAAATAAAATATATAGAAAGAGAAGAATATATATTCTATATATATATTCGATAAATGGAACATTTAGGCTACCAGCTTAAATTTTTATATGAGATTATGAAATAACTAAGTCTTCCACTCTTCGAGGATTAAAATTCAACGACCAAAAAAAAAATAGTGAAAAACGTTAACAAAAGTTTTGTCACGATTATAGATCGTGTCGACCGATTAAATCGTAACATATACACAAACGCACACATATATATATATTGATATTATTATAAATCGACAATAATATAATCTGTAAATTTTAATAGATTTTTGATTCAAGATTTACATAAAGAGTAATTTATTTATTTTTAATTTTTATTTAAAAAAAAATGCCTATAACACGTATAAATTACGGAAAACGAACGAAATTTTTAATCGTCCGCAATGCATCGTTGCATTCAAAAGTGCAACCAGTTGTATGAAGTATCGCGGATGAGAGAGTCGAACTTTCACTAAATGCATACGAAGTCGATCGATCGTTATCTCGCGTGCCCCGAGGCAAAAGTTAAGCGACGCGGCGCGCACTCATCGGACGAATAAGTCGCGAGGTGAGGCGGTACGCAGTTGTTGTTGTTGTTGTTTTTTTTTTGTTTATTTTTTCCTATTTATTGTGACGAACCGTTTCCCGTTTCCTGAAACCGGTGAAATCACCGAAAAGATAAGGTGAAAATGTATGTATGTTGTAATAATGAATGCACTCGAATCGATCGGCTAATGATCGTTTTCCTGACATGTTCGCCGTTAACGTTAAACGATTTTTAACATGAAATATCCGTATATTTATTTAAAAAAAAAATTTAATATATAGTATATAATATAAATTTAATAATTTTCGCATAAATAGAAAATTTATATCATATATACAAATATTCCTATTCATATATAAATCGCTACTAAAATATATTTAACCATTTAGACTTGATAGTTGATTTGTGTATTATATATTATAAAAATATTACTAAAACTATTAATATTTTTTAAAAACATTTTTCGTCTTCAACATATTCTATCAAATAAAATTTATTTTTTTATACATAAAAATGAATTTTCTGAAGATGAAATGTCAAATTTAAATATGAAATATAAAAAGAAGAAATTTCACTCGCCAAACAATACAATTGATCAATTGAAAAGCGATCACTTTTATATATAATTTTTAAATGAGTCTAAATAATAAATATTACACAACTTTAATAAAATATAAACGATGAAAAACTTTCATCAATATCAAATAATAAAATTAATTCTCGGCCATTTCACGATCGCAATCAATTGATAATAAATACATTGGCAGTCTCGAATACGTATATAAAAAAATCGTACGAAATCAATTAATAATTACAAAAGTACATATATAAATGAATTTATATATACGATGAAAAGTCGAACGTTGTTATGAATTTTTAAATGAAATCAAAACGCTAGGGGAGAAAAAGTTGATTCGTAGCGCCGGTGAAAATTATGTATTTATGTCGGTGAAAAAAAAAAACATAATAGTTATGAAATTGTGACCGACGCTCATAAAGCCATTTATTATTTAATAAGGCGATCGACTAGTAATTGAACCTTAAATATTTAAACTATCATCACGCCATTGCCGCCCTAGCCACTGTGCTAAAGCGGCAAATTGAAAAAAGCTCCACGTGAGCTTTCGTCATCGTTACGTAGTATTATTGTATAATTTTTATAAACTGATCGCTTAATTATTGTTCAACATATACTATTAAATAAAATATTTTAGTATTTTTATTGAAAAAATATTTTTTTTATAAATTAATAATGCATATTTGTTCATATTATATTATAAAAATGTATAATAGTTCTGTATGTATGAATTTTGTACTTGATTTTTATATATTAAAAATACACTATTTTTAATCAATATATATAACTAAAATACAAATAACTTTTAAAAATTATATAAATTTTGATATATTAATATTTTTTTAGAACATATAAAATATGATTATATTTTATTACACAAAATTATTATGAATTATAATTTGAAAAATAAATTACCATATATGTAAAAAAAAAATAAAAATAAATTTTGTAAAGAACTAGGATTAAGTAAAAAGTTAACAGAGACAAAAAGAAAATTTTGATGAATTCTAAAAGATTACTAAAAATATATGTATATATAATTATTATATAGATAATTTGCCTTTCAAAAATGAAATTGCCATACATTATTACATAGTATTACAAAAATTACTCGTCATATATAATAATTCATTGGAACAAAATTGTTACATTTATTGCATGTAATTAAAAAAAATATACGTAATATATTAATTAAAATATATATATATATGAAATTAATAGCAAATGATATGAAAAAAAACACTCGTGCTATACGAATAATTACACATTACTTATCGTGTTCAATTTATTCGTCAATTTTCTTAATAAATTGTAAATCAATCAATTTTTAATTATTATCAGGAAGACAAAATTTCTATATATATATATATATATATATATATATAATAAATGTCAGTGTTGTTAAATATAAGGTCCGCAAAAAAAATTTATTTAAAAATATTTTAATTTAAAATTATGTTAAAATATCTAAAATATCATATTTAATATCTCGTATTAATTTATATATAATATTATTAAATAATACACTAATAAAAATTTAAATGAAACAAACGTGGAAAAATCACAATGCAAAAAAAGCAAACGCCGTCGTCGCGCAATAATTAATATATTAATTATAATATATGAAATACAAAATATGGGAAATAGATAAATGGGTAACGTTTACGTTTTATGATTTTATAATAAATATACGTAAACGTTCGTTTTTACGTAATTTCCTAGTTGTTTCGTATCGATTATTTCCGTTTAATTGCGCGTGTAATGAACGCGGTGCATTCTTTAACTCGCGTTTCGATGATTAGATATTTATTAATTTATTATTTATTATTGTGTTTTAATACAATATTATATATATATATATATATATATATATATATATATATATATATATATATATATATATATATATATTATACGATATTTTTTTTAATCATTCAATAATTTATACAATATATTGTAAGCGATCTTATAATTGTTTATAGATATATTCTAAAATCGGCGTTAAAAGTATTGTTAATTTTTTTTCATTCTTAAAACTGATTATATTTTAAATATTGAACTTTTATAAATATTATAAAACGATTATGCGATTTATGTTTGAAATATTTTTCTGGCTTCTAATTTGCCATTCTGTTAATGTTAGTATTATATATAATTTTATAATACCCAACATGTGTATTAAAAATATTTCTTTTTTAATACAAATATTAGATTTAATACGAATAAATTTATATATGAAATCGTAATATAATAAAATTGATTTATTATTTTTCAATATAAATATATATTTATAATTCAATATAAATTTATAATTCAACAGATTTCGCGTAAAAAAATACAAAACTTTTAAAATGCTAGCGCCGGACGCCGCCGGTGTCATATTTTGTTTTGTAAAATGTTAATTTATTTTTATAATTTCACAATTTACATCATACAATTTTACTTCCATTTTTAATAATCTAACATATAGAATGAACTTACACTTGTATATAATAAATATTAAATTAAATATATCTCCATATTTTAAATACAAAAAGGTTTAATTTGTTCTAATATAAAAAAATAAACAATATCAATCAGTTTCTAAATTTATTGAAATGTGCCTTAAAAATTATTCATAAACACGAGAATTACTATGAATTTTTAAAAGAACAATTTAATATGCAAAATTACCTGATCGAACTCTCAGATATATAAAATGTTCGATGAAAATCGCTTACTATTCCATAAAATAAAAAGTACACACGAAAAACACACCGTCGAAAAATAGAGAAAAAAAAAACGAGTCATAAAAACCGAAATTTTACGCGAATGGGGTGTATTTTTTTTTTTTTAATCTAACGAATTCGAAACGTTGTCGCTTTTCATCGAACAAAACGGGCGACCAAATAAAAACGTCGCACGTTAACTTAACCGCGCTGAAATTTATGCAGAAGCGGTTCGTTTAGGGTGAAATTCGAAAAAGTCGGCGGACGGGCGACATGAAACCACCCACGGCTATATAACGGTGTGAAATAAATGTGTGTGTGTGTGTGTGTGTGTGTGTGTGAGGGGTGAGTTTTATTCGCTTTACACGCAGTACCAGATTTGTGAAAGTGTGGAAACTCCACTAATTTGTTCCCGGGGTCCGTGTTAATTTAACAGCCGCCCTACACCCTTATAACGAAAAGCAAGCCGCCCCCTATTCTGACCGCTCTTTTCAACTTGGGCGGCCGCCCGACACCCTAAAAATCCGCCCGCGGCACCCACGCGGTTCGTTTCTCTCAACGGGGGCGGGGGGGTAGAAGGAGGGTCGTTATCGAATAATTTCCATCAGCAGATCCTTGCCAAGGATAAAAACTATTTTACAAAACGTTCCAAAATGGTGCCGTGTAGCTATTTCTCGCTTGTTCGTTCTCGTTTTATGGCCGCGCCGACTACAAAGCCTATTCGAACGCGAACCTCGTAAATAATTTACACGTAAAATTTTATTTTAGTGTACTTGAATTATTATTTTATTTTAGAATATTCTCTTGCGTATTTATTATTATATACAGCTATATAATGAAAAAAAATAATATCGCACTTATCATTATCGGATAGACATATTTTTTTTTTCATCGAATGAACGATTATAACATTATTTCTCACGATTGGAAATTTTACATTAATAAAGTATTTATACATGTTATTATTATAAGCGAAAAATATTTGCAATAGCGTAATATTTATTGTTTTAATTTACTTTTATGAAATTATACGCGTATTACACGAATAAAGATATATCATAAGATCGAGTTAACGTTTTTAATCAAACGCGTCCATCTTTCAATTGCGAAATGATATAAAAATAAATATTTTTAAAAATTGAATTAATCTGAAATTTCTTAAATAATTTTTTTTTACATCTATTAATATGTTAAATTTGTATATAAAAATAATATAAACAATTTATATATAGATTTTTCTTTAAATTTAATTTTTTATAAATCATTTAAAATTTTTGAAAAAAATATAAATTCATTGTATAATAAAATAATTTTAAAATATATATATTATACATAGTGAATTGAAGAATTAAATTAAAATCAAATTCTTACATAGATATAATTAACAACTATTTTTGAATTATCTTCTTAGATTTATTTCAATTATAAAACTCGTGCTATATTTTATTCGTAATATTTTGCATTATAAAATAGAAAAAAGTTTTTTTTTCGATTACTATATGTATATATATGTACATGGTATATAAATGTGTATGCATATTTTTTTATTTCAGTTTTTCAGCATAGTTATTCATTTTATTGTTGTCGCGCTTTTCGTACGCGTTCGTCGATAAGTTGAGCTTTAGTGACTCATTTATTTTCTTATTTTTTTTCTCTTTTATATATATATATATATATATATATATATATATATATATATATATATATATATATATACATCATATTATTTTGATGGTAAAAATAATAATAACACCCACACTTTCATAACGTGTATACAATAATATGCATTATAATGTTAAAAAATGGTCGACTGTTATCGTCTTTTAGACGTAATTTGTACGCTTTAGACTATTAAAAAAAAAAGCTCGAATATACTATTTTTCGTCGATTTCATTTCTGAGGACAGATCACGAGACTTTTTTTTTTTCGCGTCGAAATCGCTTTTTTTACGCTATGTAAACATTTTTTTCTTTTATGTATATTTCAATATGTGCATGCGTTACGGATAATTTTTATGATTCGGACATTTTGAAAAAAAAAAAATTACCCAGTCGCCATGTTTGCTCATCGCGAGCATTTTCACAATGGATTCTATTTTTCTATACGCTTTTTTTTCTCCAATATCGGACATCTATTCGTTTAACGTGTTATTTTTTTTTTTCATTTATTTCGGTTTATTTTTCACGAATGCCCACTCGAGTGTTAAAATATCGTTACGGCTAGTAAATTAAGATTAAATTATCAATGTGCCAATACCGATATAATGAACGTAAAAATTTTATTTGTAAAGCTGCCACGGAAAATTTGTTTACTTTTTTTTCCCCCCCGATAAGATCGATAGAATAAAATATTCCAATTATGTGTCTTTATAATTTATATTATACATCTGACATATAAAATATTTTATTAGATTTTTTTTTTATATATATTTATCACCTTGCGACTTTTTAAAGATACGCAAATGATAATGTCTGTTTATTTAAACGAATTTATTATCAAACACAATTGAACATTTATAATATATTATTTAAAGTCACGTATTATCAATAATTATGAAAAAAAATATTTTCATATATCATATTTAAAATATATAAAATTTCGCTAGAATAAAATATTATATTTCGTCACGCATTTGTTTTTATTTAATCTAAATTGCCATAGTTTAATACTAGAATAAAAAATCAGATAAAAAATATTACAACAAATATAAAAATGTAATGAAGCTGAAATTTATATATATATATATATATATATATATATATTTTTCATTTTTCATAATATTTTTATAATAAAATCCGGCTAATCTTGTCGTAAAACAAAAAAATATGTGAATTTTGATACACGCAATAAAAAATAAAGCAAGAAAAAAATATATATAAAAAGATAATAATAATGCTTTGGAATTTCTGTACTTGTTATGTGAAAAATAAATATAGGAAAAAAAATGTGACCCGGGAAACGAACCCACGAAACACAATTCCGAAATTGGAAATTTTGTAAATTTAAATCAAAGCATGCCCGTTGTTAATCCAAATATTTTGAATAAACCTGTAAATCGTTTGTCGGCGACGATAAATCGTTGCTTTTTTTTTTCTAGACTTGTTCTATTCGAGATAACGTCACTCGGTTCTCGGTTAGACAAGTTCTTTATCATTACACGTACGCATTTTAAAATCTATCAATAAATATTCACGTACAATATAATACGTTAATACGTAACGAGGCGTCGGTCACAGCGAACGCGAAACAATAATACGTATCCCCTTTCACTATTATATATATATATATATATATATATATATATATATATATGTGTGTGTGTGTGTGTAAATATATATTATTTTATTTTATTTGCGTCTTTAATTCGTTCGAACAACAGTGCCGCTAATAAATATTTACATTTTACCGTAAAGATTAAAGGGAAAAATCGAAAGTAAAATAATAGTGGCAGGGTGTACATAAGTTTTTTTTTCCAACGACCGGTGGCAAATTAGAAAAATGACCGTAGAAAAAGGGCATTACTGCGCGGTTAGATTACCACCCCATATTGTACAGTAAAAGTGACGGGAAAATTCTCTCTAACGACTATTATAACACATATTAGTTTTTTTTTTATAAAAATTAAATTTATATATATATATATATATATATATATATATATATATATATATATATATATATATATTAATTCAATTAAAATATTTGATGTATAAAAAAATAACATTTTTATGTTACATATTCATATTTTTTTTCGTCTAGTATAAAATAGTGAAACGTAATCTTTATATTTCATGAATTTTATTTATATTGAAAATATAATAATAATATTACCATGTTTCGCTGCATTACATTCGTTTTATAGTAATTTAATAATCGATAAATATTTTTTTTTAATATTCTATTGTTGAATATTAAAAATATGAGTGATTTAATTTAAAACACTTTAATAAATATATATATTTTAAATTAATTATGACAAAATTTAGTTACAATTTTTATACAGTAAAAACCGTTTAATACGATCACTGATTAATAGAACAAATCTTTTATTAGGACGAAAATAAAATTCTTTTCTCTAAATTATTTATATATATATATATATATATATATATATATATATATATATATATATATATATATATATATATATTTAATTAATCGTATCAATATGACTATATGCTATGATGGTCCGATTAAGCGACTTTACAATTTGAAAATTTTAATTAAAATAATTTTTATCAATTGATCATAATAAACAACACGACAAATCATTCACAAAACCATTTATTCACACACACACATACATATATATATATATATATATATATATATATATATATATATATATATATATATATATATATATATATAATAAAAAGAGTCCTTATAACGAAACGATTCGACTGTACAAAACACCGTAGTTTAACATATTGCCCACTCTTCGCAGATTACGAATCTCGTAGCGGTAATTTAGATCGTAGACACGCTAGCCTACGAAAACGCTACGATACAATAGAATTCGACCAACAAATAACACTTACCAACGTGTTATATTTACATACATTTCACCTTTCTTTTTTTTTTACCACCCTCGATTTTATTATATTTATCTCGCCGCCTTCTATAAACGAGACCGTCATGTATTGGCGACGAATCGATCGAATCAAACTTAATTAATTACATTATTTTATTATATATATAATTAAAAATCATTAATATATATATATATATATATATATATATATATATATACATAATCAGTAATCATATATAAAATAAAATTATCTATTTTTAAAATTAATATTAAATTTTAAAATGTTTACGATATACTCTATGCTAATGTGAAATATTTAGCAACGTTGATATTTCAATTAAATTCCGCAGCAATAAAATAGTAACAAGAGTTATAGCGTTTAACTTCTCAGTATTTAGTTTGCATTCAATCCGTGTTACGGGGTTTAAAAGTGAAGTTACTAAAGGAACAAGGGTGGCAATTAAATAAAGCCAGGTGCGTGCTTTCTCTCCTATAATACAGCTAGAGAGGGTGTAGGTGTTTAGCAAAGGGAAGCATTCTATAGCTTTTTTTTTTTAATACATATCAACTATTAACACATATACAGGGCTATTATTTTTTTTCTATAATATAATAAAAATATATATTATAATATTTTTTATTGATAATTTTAATTGATGTTTTTGTTGTAATCATTTTAAATGTGATTTATATACATTTCTATTAAATATATTTTATAAAAATATTAAACCTTTATGCCATTTGGTTGTCATTTAGTTTGGTTATTAATGCGAAGACTCGATGTACAACAATGACTATTTATATTAATTTCCATATAACGAATTCTCATACACTTTCTGTATTATTCTTATTCTTTTAAATAGAGATATATTTTTTTAACTTAATTGAATCCATAATTACATAACCATAAACCAAACTGTTTTTAGTTCAAACTTAACAATTCTGCCAAAAAGATTACTAATATAATTTTTTTTTAATCCCTATAAATATGGAATAATAAAATTATTGTGCAGATCAGTATACCTCAATATACTATTTTAATAAGAAAATTTTTAAAATAGTGGCGAAAATTTTTTTAGGTTTAGAAATATGTTTAATAAATTCATATATTCTATATAAAACGATTAAATAGCAGAAATATATAAAATGTTAATTTATAAATTATACATTTTTTTTTCATATAATAATTTTAAGTTTTACGTAAAAATTTGCCAAAAACGCTGTGAAACGTCTCGGGTGAAAAGGGTTAATATTATTAGTATGTAGTAATATTGTATATATTATATTTACACAATTAATTTTAAGGTCGATGTTTTTAATTTACGATCATCCTGTATATTCGTATTATGAGGGCAAACGGGCCGAACAGGAAGAGCGTGATTTCACATAGAACATGTAAATTTTTACATCGTTTGTGTAATAAGTCGCGATAGTTTTCCCGAATGGTCGACGGTTACAGGATTTTTACTAATTTGTATTTCGGTTTATATATATATATATATATATATATATATATATATATATATATTATATACTTGTGTTCGTGCTTTAAGTGGAAATTAGATTTTAAATTAGGTTTTTTTTCTATATTCGTAAACTCAGCAAGATGTTTTATATAAATCGAGGGTAGTTTTAATAGTGATGGTGGTGGTTTTTTTTTTTTTTTGATAATAATCTCACCGGTAAAAACGAAATGAAACGATTGTTAATTAGATACGAACACATTTATATTGAGACTTTATTGTTACGTATGTAAATGTGATATTAATTTGAATCGTATTTTCCATTTTCTCCACCCCCACCCCCCCTTCGAATTAAATTGTTTCTGTTCTAAACTGTTCTTGTTGGAAAATTTACGGTTTAATTTTAGATCGAAAACGATTTGACATTTAGTTAAAATTTTTGTTTAATTTTTCATATTTGTAAAAAATATTTCAAAAATTATATATATATATATATATATATATATATATATATATATATATATATATATATTGTATAATCACATTATTTATTATTAAATATTAAAATTTATTAATTAATTAATTAATTAATGGTTAAAATCAAGCTATAAATTTAAAAAACACATATTTCTTTATTTTGATTCATCAATCATTTGATCTATAAAATAAAAGTTTTATTTAAATTATAAATAATTTTGAAAATTGTAATAAAGATTAAAGATTTCAAATCTTTAACACAAAACATAGAATGTATTAAATCATAAAAAATGTATAAAATGAAAATATAAAAATAAATTTTATCAAATAAAAAAGCACTACTAAATCCACTACAAAACAATAATAATTTCGTCCAGAAAAAACTACAAATTTATATTTTATTTTTAAAAGTCAACAATTTCTTAATCATAAGAATGACTTCACTGCGATTACGTTCACGAATTTTACCGAGGTAAATCGTCGTTAATTCAACCGTGAAAATTCGCTCGATCTGACGCGTAATATTTTCTCATATTTATTGGCGATTAAATATTTCCAAAAAAAAAAAAAAAAAAAAAAACGAACATTTTGTACAAGCAATAAACTAAGCGATACGAGAATAAAATAAAACGAAAATTTAACGTGTAAGTCGTAATATAATATACATTTTAATGAGACGCCCTATACTTAATGTTTGAGCACGAAAATCGTACAACTCGATAATAACGGTTTCGCGTTTGATAATCGCGTCTGGTAGTATTAAAAAAAAAATAAAATCGAAGAAAACGAGGAAAAATAAAAAGAAAAGCGTTCGCGTGTCGTTTTACATCGCACACATAAAATCGTAATATTATATAAGAATCGCCAAAAAAATTGAGACAATTAACCGTAAAAACGGTCAGAAACACCCCTCGCCCTTTACGGCGTTTACGTCGTAAATTAAGGGTTGACATTTTTTTTTCGCCATTGCGCTCACGAGTTTTCCGAAAATGCAAACGATTTTTCCGTCGATGAAAATGTCCGCGAAAATTATACGAATTTTTCGCGTACATTTTCCCGTGTCGCGCTTTTTAATCTGGTAATCACGTGTTTAATATTGCGATAAATATCGAAATGTATCGAAGACATTATTATATTGCTTTATATTATTCGTAATAGTTAAATTATTTACGATCGGGGTGTTGTTTGTTAAATATAAACATTGGTTATATTTTTATATAATTAAATATACATCATGACTCGTATAATTTTATTTTATATTATATTAATATCATTCATTGTTACAATTTTTTTTCTTTCTATCAAGAACGTTATTAATTTAAAAATTTTATTCAATTTTAACATTATATAGTTATATTATTTGACAACCCTCCAATGTAACATTTTATTTATATTAAAATATTTTTATATTGAAATTAAAATTGTACGTTTTTTTTATTATTCATATAATATATTCTAAAAGTAAAAAAAAATATGAAATTAAATTAAATCAATTATTAAATATTTGTATTACTGAACATAATTTTGAAATTAAAATAAAAAAAACTCACAAATTTTATGAGCGCATACATTTCAAATAAAATTAAAAATTATATTTAATAGACTAAATAAATAAACGAATGAAATGTATAAAGTAATGATATTGCCTATTTTTAGTAATACAAATAGAATTTATGATTATTTTCAATATAAAATCGTACAAAATTACCGAACAAATCCTCCGAATCAAAAGAAAAATAATTATTTTTTTTCATAATCGAAATAGAACGGATTGCAATTTGCGGATGTTGCGCAAAAATACGAACTCGAAAAGAGCACATTAATTAAACAACAATTAAATATAATAAAAAGTCAGCTATAAAAATCGCTTTAAACGCATTAGAGCACACGTCGTAATCGCTTAGAAAATTCACCGTGAAAATATTTTAATATATATATATATATATATATATATATATATATATATATATATATATATATATATATTAATTCGCATTTATGCACAAATTTTTGTGGTCATTAAAATCGTTTCGACCTCCATATTTATGTATATAATTTTATATACATGGGAGAACATTAATACGTGGTGTTTATGGTGTAATCGAACGTTGTTTTGCTTACGAAGAAATGGCGTGACGATTACTATAGTTGTATAAAGAAGAAGGCTATATTTTTTTCCTCAATAAAAATATTCTTTATTTGTGGAAAAAAATGTACAGATTTGTCTAAAATTTATAACCTTATTGATATATAAAAAATATATGTAATTATTATGAAATTAAAATTTTAGTAATTTTGAAGTAGATGTATTTTTTTTAAGATATATAATTATTTTGCTATAAAAAAATATTTCAAAAAATACATATAACATAATAATAAAAATAAAATAAATTAGAAATATATTTTTTAGCTTAACACTATATATTGTATTAATGACAAAAAATATCACTTTCAAAATTATATTGCTTAAGTGATGAAATAAATATTAAATATATCAAGAAATAATCTAATAAATAATTTATTTTAATATATATTTATTTCCTTAAATTGTCAATTATAAAATTCTATACATTTTAGAATAATTCTTGATCAAAAAAAAAAATAATGATCGCCGTAAAATACTGAAAAAAATGTAATAAAATCATATAAAAAGATGATTTTCATATAAAATACGGATAAATTTTAATTAATATTCTATATTGAAATATAATCGTCATTAAATTATATGTATATATTTCATCGTTAAATATCAATAAAAAAAAAACATGAACATACATTAAAATTAGTCGCACACTTTTTAGCCTAACCGTACACATGCACACATAAATATCTTACACACACACACACACATTTCCCATTTCTTTTATTCTCGAATTTTCCACGATTTTTTTTTCACCGTTTCATTCTGTGGAAATTGTTTTTCAGACGTGCCATTAGTTGGTCACGGTTATAGGCTTTCCACACATTCGTATAATTTGTGGAACAATTTCTTTTACATCGACTAATGGGGTAAAATAATACCGACGAAAATAAAAAAAAAAACTACTCGCGGTTCGCCATCATCGCCGCACTCATTATTATATTTATATTTTCGAATTTTCTTTTGTAATTTTGACCCCTTAACTTCCACTTTCACTGCTCTAGAAAAAAAAAAGAAAAAAAACTCTCAAACACCCTATTTATTCTTTCTATCCGTCTCGTTTGTCGTATATTTATATATATATATATATATATATATATATATATATATATATATATATATATATCCAATATTTTATATTCTTCACGTGCGCCATTTTCTTTTTATTTTGAATTTTAAAAAATAAATAAATAAAATAAAAATAAAACGGAACGCAGTCGACACGCTAACGTCTAAATTACAAATTTGTTGAGTTACACGTCATAAATGCATAAAAAAATCACGATGGAAAATAATTTATGTTACGTGCAATCGATTCTATATAATACACGTGTACTTTTTAAAAACATTACGACCGTCGGCCATATATATATTATGTGTGTGTGTCTGTGTGTTTGTGCACACGTTATAAAGGCGCCCATACACGTGTCTAAAACTGTTTCATGTGCACTACTGCAAAAATTGCATTGAGCTGATTTTTTTTTATTTTTACGTTTTTTTTTTTGCTGTTTTACGTGTGCAATTTGTTTCGTGATAATTTTATATTAATTTCTATATATGACGCAATAAAATGTTACGGTTCTTGAAAAAAAAAACCGCCTACTAACCGAACGGAAACGTTAAACAATTTGAAACAAATACGTATAACGTTTAATTTATATATATATGTATAAATAATTTTAAACTTTTTCTATTCAATTAATATATTATATAAAAAAATCTTTCGTAATTTTTATTGATGTATTATACTTTATTTAGACGTAATAAATCAACGACAAGATAGCCGTTTTAGGTCTGAGCCCGGCTTTATAGTTTCCGTATGCTGATTAAATTTCGGTTGATGTATTTTATTGCGTTGAAAAATTGTGTATTTCCATTTTTAATTTATGAAAAACATGAATATTTTAAACTAATAATATTAATCGGTAAAATATCAAAATATTCAATATTCTATAAAACTGTAGAGTTATCAAGAAATAAAATGGCGATTTCAAAAATCAAGAGCGATACGAAATTAAAATATTAATTTATCTAAAATTTTTCCTACACATATTTAAATAAAATTTCAGTGACTGAATAAATATATAATAAAAAGTAAAAAATACAAACTTTTTAATATGCTTTTAATACAACTGATATTTATAGATTTCCATCTTTATAATGGGTACATTTAATGAACGCAAAAATACTAAAAACTTTTATCAATTTTTAAAAACATATTTATACTATATTTCGTCAAAAATTCTAAATTCATTTTATATAAATCGTATTTAACGATAACAAAAAAAAAATGAAATTTCAAACTGGAAAAAGGAACCAATTTTCTTTTCTAAAACAAAAATAATAACAATAATCATAATCACGGTCAAAAACGTCGTTCCGATTATTAATAGCGTGCGTACTTATAATGGTACGATTTTATTCAAATTTTTCACGTTGTACACACGGTTTGAGAAACGGTGCATTAAAATAAATCGTGTTAAGTGTCATTTCTTAAGTTAATTCGCGGTAAAGTGCCACACGAAAGTGATCAAAACACGCTATTTACAAATTAGGAAACACAAACTTGAAACACACACACACACAAACGCACACATATATACATAATTTTTAAAATATGTGCGTGTGTGCAACTTATAATTATATATTAGGGCACATAAATTTCACGCATAAATGCATCGCAAATTACGTTAAATTAATTCTTTACGTTTTATCAATTACACTGATAATAATCTAAGATTGGTAATTAACTGCGTTATTAATAATTCTATCGATATTATTTAATTAATTTTATATTGTAATTAGTAGCCCTTCTAAAAAAAAATATAAATCAATTATTTAAACGTGTCATTAAATTAATATTTTCAAAGGTAGCATTTTTTTTCCATACAACATGCGCTTCTAAGTATTCTTAAAATATTCACATAAATAATTAGCATATCTAAATATAAATAAATGTACACAATTTGTAATTTACAACGCGCTACTAGTAAAAGTACATTGTTTAACCTCGTTAAAAAATTCTTATAAATGTTGTTTTTTTTTTCATATATAGTATGTATATAAATTCTTTTGCGTGTCGTAAGAATAAATCCGCGCACAATTAAGATCGGACTTTAATATATAAAAATTTTAATTACACGTCGAATGAATATTTATAAAATGGCGAATAATAATATAAAATAGCAACGACGCGATAATATAATTTAACAAGTATTTTGTGTGTGTGTATGTGTGTTTGTGTTTTTTTTTACACGGCTCTTATTGTTTCTGTGAACTAAACAAATTTGAATTAATTGCGTTAGTGAAATTTTCATTAAAATAAATATGTGTGTGTATACATTCATTCACATAGTAAATATTGTGTGTATGTTCATATTAAAAACAATAATTTATAATAACTATTTTTTTACGTAATTACTATAACGATCTAAATAAACTGTAATCTATTTTTTTTAATTATTGTATGTTAATCTGATAATATTTTTATTCATTCATTCATGTTCGTTTTTAACTGGATATTTATATTATTATAATATATAAAAATATTCTTAATTTTTAAGTAGATTTTATTACATTAGTTAAAATACATCATTTTACGTTTATGTCAATTTTAAGCTTTCGAAATATATTAATTTTATATTTTTTTTTATCAATTTGTTTAAAATACAATATACCAAAAAAAAATTAATAAGAATAAGTTAGTCATAACAATAATTAGTAAATTTAATAAAAATAAATATATCAAAGTCATCATGTTATCGACAAAAGGATACCATAATATAATAAACTGAATTAATTATAAATACTTAATTATTCCGATTAATACACCATTTATTTTTTTTAAAACATATAAACAGAAATAATTTCTGCTATCTCGATTGAAAATATATTATACTAAGTGGTTTCAATAATATTCGACCACTTTGAACCATTTTATTTTCATTTCTTTTAATATATTATTTTATATTTGTTACATTTAAAAATAATTGTTCATAATATAATTTAATAAGTGCATGTTTGTGCATATTTATAAATGTTTATTAATCACATATACAATAAATAAAATGTTGACCACAAAAACCATTTATATTGACTCACTGAAAAGGTCAACGTTTAAAAAGCAATATCGTCATAATGATAATTTAATAATCAAATTAAATTAATCAAAAATCGTACCCTTCGTGTTCAATTATAATTTCATATACATATATATATATATATATATATATATATATATATATATATATATATATAATAAAATAACGAACGAGTGAAACCATTCAAGTCATCTGAGCGGTTTCGGAGGATGTTGCGGTCATTCGCGGTCATTTGTGGTCACTTTTGTGTATCATGCATGAGGTCCTTTTTCTATCGTGTATCGACCCCGTTTTGGAACCTCATATATATATATATATATATATATATATATATATATATATATATATATGTGTGTGTGTGTGTGTGTATGTGCTCCGGTGGCTTTTTACTTAGGTCGTTTCTTGTACGCTTCGTTGAATTTGAAGAAGTAACTTTATATGGTTTCATGATCTATATATATATATATATAAATATATAAGACAGTTTTATTTTTCGTTGAAATTATACGAAAAATTCGTCGTCGATAATTATGACCCGCACGTAAATATGAATAATACAATAAAGTGGAAAAAAAATATTCGAATGTAATATACAACAACAGTACACAGTAGTAGTAACGGTCATTTATATTACATTTCAGTAATAATAATAATAATAATAATGAAAACTTCGAGTCCGGTTGATTTTTAATCGGACTTCTTCTATTCGTGCACACGTGACAGCTTAATTAAGCGTGAGTCGCACAATCCAATTATATTTGTACAATGTGTTAATTTAGATTTGGAATTGTACTAAATGATATGAACCGTGCGTTATTTTTTTTTTTTATTGTGAATGTGTTTCTTTTCATTTTTGATATTTTCAAATTGTAATAATTACGACGTTTTCCCGTCATCGTGATCGCTATTTGTATGCGTAGATGTGTGTGCGTGCGTCACGCTAATTTATATTATACAATTATAGTTTTACATCGTTGTAATGCGATACTTGATTACGTTAAAAGTATATTAAATAACTATAAAGATATATATATATATATATATATATATATGTGTGTGTGTGTGTGTGTATGTGTTAATTATATTTTAAGCTGATTTATTTATAATTTTCATATTTTTCACTAAATTTTTATTTTTTTATTGAAAAACAAAATTTTGATATAAAATATGTAAATAATTTTATTTAATATAAAATGCAATATTTTGTATATTAAAAAAATATTATAAAAAAATGATAAAAACATTTTGAAATGAAATTTTGACAGTATATACAATTAATTATAAATATTAACTAGACTTCAATAATAATAAAAAATGTAAATATATTTATAATATTGATTAAAATATATATACAATATTGATTAAAATTTAAAAAAGGATGTATAAAATTGAATTAACTAAAATATTTTACGGATCATTGCCGACACATTATTGATTTTTTTTTATTTTTCCATCAAAACTCAAAAGATGTAAACGAAACCTTTTCACGTTTAAATCATTATTTATTTATTTATTTGTTTTTTTTTTACGATGTACGTTTTTTGAAAATTTAACTGAATCATTGTCAAATTGGTAACATTTAAATGGTACGAAATAAAATAAACAGAGTGAAAACAGTTTAGTTTTTCCATCCCATTTCACGGATTTGTTGTCCGATTGTTATTTTAAATGGCGGTCCGATGACGCAACACGGTCTTCTGATACTTTTTTTTCTATTTTCCTCGGTTTATTTTTTTTTCAACTTCCACCGTTTTGTTTGTTTGTTCATTTTTTTTTATCTATGTGTATTTTATTTATTTACATTTAGAAAAATCGTTTGTTCGGAGCGCTTCACGCACGAACACAATATAAATTCAATGAAAATTCTCATTGTTTTTGTATTGATTCAATTCGTCTATATAAATTTCAACCCCTTTTAAACGTAAAAAATCCTTTTTTTTATTTTCTTATATAACTTTTTTTTCATAAAAAAATTTAATTAATTTTCATATACAATACATCATTACAATTATACCATAATATAAATTTAACAATATATTAACAGTCTATATGTGAAGCTATCTAATACTATTTTATTTTATATTTTATAAAAGTGAAACCAATAATACAACCCCTTGCATAAATCTATTCTTAAAATATTCATAGACTACGCAATTCGTCCTACTCAAGAATAAGAACTGGTTTCGACGACAAAGCAATAAAAATCCACGTTTGCCATTTGTCAGGCATTTTGGCGTATTAAATAAAAAGGACACTTTTGTATATAATACTGAAAAAATCCCTTCTGTATATACATCGACCAATCCTGTCGATTTTTTTTATATATATAATAATATATATTTATTCCTGCAGACTCGTTTTGTCGCCGTTATAAAGTCGCATATTGAATAAAATGAGCAGTCGCAATGAAACGAATATCGGGTTAAAATTATAATAAAAAAAGGTTTAAATTTTTATATAAGGTCTTATAAAAGTATCGTGAATATCGGGTGTGAAACTTGTTTTTGGAAAAAAAGATGCTCAAAGTCTAAAATGCAAAACATTATGTATTATTTTTTATTTCAATAGTTCTTATATGGATTTAATTTACCATACAAATATTTACATATATATATATATATATATATATATATATATATATTAAATTAAAATTTAATATATAAAAGTACTTTTCCAATATTGATTCATTTTTTCTATAACGTGTCAAAAATCAAAATAATATTATACTGAAATAATATACAATTAAATTAAATTGATGGCAGTTTAACTTTTATAGCTTTGAATTTTAATAACGATTGAAACTATTCATATATTTTATGCATATAAAATAATTAAATATTTATTTTTATACCAAAAATGCATGTATTTAAATATTTTTTAATAATTTTATTAACAATAAAATAATACTTTTAAAATGAAAATAAGTCATATAGTGAAATTTTAATTTAATCAAAATTTCATCTTACAATATTAATTATAATTTAATAAAATACATATTTTTAACATTATTTTATTATTTTTCATATATAAAAATTCAAAATTTTAACAATAAAATAAACTTTTTATTTTTTGAATAATTTGATTTGATTCAAATGAATTTTCTTATATTAAAGATTTAAATTAAAACAAAAATAATTATAATTAAATTAAATACCGTATATAAAATATGTATAAACATATAAAATTATAATAACTTACATTAGTATAATCAATATTTAATATCTCTATATGAACTAACCATATATAAAAATTTTGGCTCGTATTCAATCTGATAAAACATTTTCTCGATTTTTCATCAGATTTTTCATTCGTCCATTATGGATATAAATATAAAAAAAAATGTCTACACATAATTTATATCGTTTAAAAGCTATTTGAATACGAAGCATATTCGATGGAAACGATCATTTATATTTGTGTTTCGTTTATCGAATCGAATCAATCAACTCGTATATTTGGGCATACGAGATTTAACCAAATATATTTCTTTTTTATATATCAAATATTCAATAGTTTATTATTTATAAATCGTCATATTATCGAGCAACATGTTTGTAGATTTTTATATGAATTATATATATATATGGTATATAATTTGCATACTAGATTTTTCTATATTTATGAATATTAATATATTTATTTTCAATATTTTCAGGTGGAAAGGAAGATTCAGACGATATTGGATCAGCAGGAAAAGGCTGTACGGGTGGTTCGTTATCGAAAAAACAACGAAAAGCGAGAACAGCCTTCACGGACCACCAGCTTCAAACGTTGGAAAAATCGTTCGAAAGACAAAAATATCTAAGTGTACAGGATAGAATGGAATTAGCGGCTAAATTGGGACTGACAGACACACAAGTGAAGACGTGGTACCAAAATAGAAGGTCAGTAGTAGTCGTATTGTGGACGATTTTTTCCGAATCTGAATTTTTTTTTTCAAAATCGATGTACTAGGCGACGTCGGGCCTACTTCTCAGATCGTTCGTAAACCTTTCATTATTATTAAAAAAAAAAGAAAAGAAAAGGAAAAAAAAAGACAAAAAGCCGACCAAAGTTGCGAAGGCTTGGTGGCGAGCATGATACATAAAAATAATACTCTAAAATAAATAATAGGTATGAAAAAAAAAGTGGAAATAATAATAAATAGAAGAGGGGGGGGTGCGCGGTAGGTCACTGAAAAAAGCGCGGACAATAGAACCAGATCCAGAACAAAAACTGTTAAATATACGAGATCCCAAAGTAAATAGATCGTTTTTAAATCGACGCATCACAGGAAAAACGTGGTAATACTAAATTTTTTATACGCGCACAAAACTATTATTTATATATATATATATATTGTATATTTTTTTTTATTTCGAAGAATTTCGCAATGATGTCATTGAAATGAAAATAGATATAAATAAGTGAGACGATCGACGGTCGAATCGATTAGTATTGATTGAATAGTATTTTTCGACGTATAATCGGATTTTTTTTTATTTTATTGTATTTTATTTTATTTTTTTGCTATGTATTATTATTTTGCGCGCGTCGACATTTGAAACGGATCGTTGAAATGCATGCATCAATTAGTCAATCTTCTTGAACACGTAAAAATATGCCGCTCTGTAAATGTTGATAAAATATATATATATATATATATATATATATATATATATATATATATATATATATTTTTTTTTTTTTTGATTCGTTCGCATTATGCGATTTAATATATAGAATTTTTTTTGCATGTTGTAATTATACATGAACGAATATCAAAATCTTTAATCACGTCGGATTGTTAAGAATAGACATGATTTTGCAATTATTGTTTTGTATGCTGCTAAAAAAAAAAGTGTAACGATTATTTTGTACTTATTTATAATTGTCAATATACGTATATTTCATTTTATCAAACGTATTATATTTATAATAAATTTTAACAATATTTATTTATTTTAAAATCAAGATTCATTTATTTGTTTCGCCATTTTATATTTTATAGTATTATTTTTTTTTAATAAAAAATATATTTAATCACAATTAATTTAAGTAAATAGTAATAGTTGAAATATTTTATTAAAAAATATTAATTCTAAATTACACAAAAATATATAGTGTATATACTTCTTTTGAAAGCTTAAATAAATAAATTAAAAATTAAACGAATAAATATTTTCATCTCGTTCGATCTTAAAACTATATAACAATAATGATATTGAAACAAATAATTTTATCAAAAAATATTAACATAACCATTAATATATAATATAAAATAAATTAAATAAATTAATAATCGAAAATCTTACGATACATTTTATTATATACGGTTATATGAAATCATAAATAAAAATTTGCCAATATTAAAAAAAAAAACTTTATTATACTCGTACGTATGAAAAATATAATTTCTCAGTAGCGTCACGTATAAAATTAAAGTTATAATGTTATTGCTGTGTGTCGAGTAGGTGTGTCTGTGAGGCGCCAGGCGTCGGTGACTCAGCACTAGCGGCCAGTAGCAGATCATAGAGGCCACACACACAGATATATAATAATATACACATATATGTATGTATGTATACATATATATATATACACCTATATAATGTACACGTGTGTGTATGTTCATATATATGCAGCCTCCTTATATCGTCCCACGGGATTCGATTGCGAACGCGTATAAAGTGTCCCATGTCGATAAATACCACACAGTTAGATACCCGCAAAATTTTAATCTTTTTCAACATTCGACCCGTAAAATAAACACTATATAAATGTGTACGTGTTATCGTTAAAGATTGCATATCGATAAATATAAAATAGATAATATTTATTACGTTAAAATTCAAATATTGGCGATCGATTGAAAATTTTAATATTCAAGCGTTTGTATCATAATAATTTAAAAGATGATATATAAAAAAAATATTTTATATAACTTCTGTATATATTTTTTCAATATTCAATAACATATATAAAATTTATCGAAACTATAATTTTATATAAATATTGTGTATGAACGCTGAAAAATTACAATTTTATAACGGAAATTTTTCATAAATAAAAATTATAAAATCAATGTTTACTTTTAAGATATACCGAAACTTACACATTTACAGCATCATATAATATATACACAATATACAGTAATGATCTCATGATGATGATTATGATGACGAGTCGTGATGATAATGGTGATGATGATTCTGAATATATTTCGTCTGTGGTTTTTTCGACCGTCGGTCACCTTTTACGCGTGAATAAATACATACATATATATATATAAGTATCCTTTTTTGTCTTTAGGAGTCCAATTTTTTATATATTTATTTATTTATTTTTTTGGTACACTCTGTGAGAATGCGTTTTATTTATTTATTTTTTTTTAATAGTAGTGCATTCGATTTAAATGAACGTTTTGACGCAATGGCGACTTCACAAAGAGACCGCGTCGAATCGATTAATTGTTGAATAAAAATGTTTATTTTTTTTTCTATATAACAAATAAATAAAAATATTTATTTGTTGTGATTTGTGGTAAAAATGTAGTAATATAATATATAATTTTTTTAAATTTTTCGCTAAATATATATATATATATATATATATATATATATATATATATATATATAGTAGTAATGCCAATGGATAAATTAATGCGCAATAAATAACATTTTAATTTTGTGTTAATTGCGTACAAATTTAATTGCACGTCAGATATAATGATAGTATTTTTGGCGGATGTGATTTAATTTCGATTTTTTTTTTTAGTAAGTGTAAGTTTTAATTAACTGAAAACTATTATTGTTTCGTAAAATGTGCGATTACTTTACGTATTTTCACATGATTCTATTTTTTTTTTCTTTTCAAAATAAACAGTCGTTTATTATTAAAATTGAATGAGTATTCATTATATTAGAATATAAAATGTATAATCGATCATTTATAAATGGAAATCACTATTTTTTATAAGAATATTATTTATTTTTAAAATTCTATGATTTATAAACTATTATTTTTTTAATGAAATTATTTTTTTTATCAAATATTTCCTTATTAATTTTGCTTACCTCTCAACAATTTGCCTATCGTTATTTTAATTCTTAAAAATATTTCAAAACCCTGATCTAATTTTAAAATAAAAATTTGATGATATATTATTTTAATTTAGTATTTTTTAATGAAAAGATAATAATCTGAATGCAATAATATATATAAAAAAATAAGATATAAACCCTATTTATTAGTTATCATGTTATATTTTCAATTATACAAATATATTTAATTCTATGATTCGAGAAAATAAAATATATGTATCTATGATTTTATGAAAATATCTTGAATTTTTATAACACAAAACATTGAAATATAATACAACGATAAATCATGATCCTTTCGTGTTAAAATTAATAATATCATTGATTTAATTTAAATTAATAATATCATTGATTTAATTCAATTATTAATTTCGTGTTGAAAATAATAAAACGTTTTTACTAATAATACAAAAAAAAAACACTATTTGTTTATAAAAATAATTGTTAAAATATTTAATTATTGGAAAAATATTAACACGTAATATAATAATTATGAAAATAATCAAGAAAATAATAAATAATAAATGCATCCATGTTAACAAATAGTCAGACTATATTCTGAGGTCAAGTATTTCATATAAATATATTCGTTTACGGGAAATGTAACAATTTTCTATACACAATTGCAATTCTTAGATATATATATATATATATATATATATATATATATATATATATATATATATATATATTAAATGACAATTAAAACACATATTTAAGATAGCAAAACATTTTTCGCATATTTTTTTTCACAAAATAAAATACATACGTCAATTTTGAATAAAAATCGTATTTTTTTTAATATGACTACTAGTAAAAAAAATTCGATAACGGCTTGCGAATGTTCATATTTTAAGTTAATTTAACATTTACCATAACGACATTATACATTATATATATATATATATATATATATATATATAATTTTTTTCGCAACAAAAGAAGAACGGCTTCCTCAGAAATGATTATGCGATTAAAGCGCTCATTAGTAATATAATTCGTAGAAGTAAATTATACTCGGCAACATCATCGTGTTGAATACGATATCAATCATAAAACAGGTATATATATCTATATATATATATATATATATATATATATATATATATATATATATATATATATATCCAGGAACTAATAAAAAGTATTAAAATAGAATTTCAACTTTCCATTTACGGTAGTTAAAAAAAAATGAACAACTCTATGAGCTTTATAATTTACTATGTATTAGTTGTAAATAATTGATGACAAATGTTAATAGATAAATTATATACACTATAAATTCTATAAATCATTTTTTTTTATTATATTAATTTTTTTTTTATAGTATTCAGTCGCTAATTTTACGTTAAACCTTCGAATTAATATTCGTAACATAATGAAATAATAATTTTAATTAAAATATATATATAATGTATATATTACGAGATTAAAATTTATATGTGTATACACTGTACATATATAGTTCAAGATTAATAATTTTAATAATAAATATATAATATTAATGGTACGAATGTAATTTACGATTAAATCGCTCGTAATTAGTAACGATTTAGCAGACGTCAAACGTTTACCTTGTACGTTACTCGAAAGCAATTTTAACGATAAAACGTCACGGAAAAAAGATAATTATTAAATAATAATACAATATATATATATATATATATATATATATATATATATATATATATATATATATATATATATATAATTATTAATTCGATCGCAGAAGACCTTTTTAAATGCACACGCTAAAATTATCGTACAACCATATTTTATTAATGACGTCTCAATTTTCAATAGAAAAAAATTCGTATATATCGCTATTTAATTGTGTTTGTGTGTTAAACGAATCTAAAATAATTTATGGATAAATTCAAAAATATTTAATCGGCAATTTGGGTTATTGCTGTATATTGAATTTGTTAAATTAATTTGCAATCGCTTATAAAACGAACGTCATTGACATTATTTTCAATACACGTCCTTAATATTGATTTAATTGATGTGAATAAATTATTTTTTTTATAAAATTTATCAAAAAAATTTATGAAAAAAAATCAGAATACATAATATTATATTTATTGTATTAGAATTTATCTTTCGAAAATAAAGAAAAGCTTAAAGCTTTCTTAGAAACGGGTAAATTTGAAAAATTTTACCCTCTGAAAATGTTCTCTCGTGTTTCTAAAAAAACACGCACCCAAGATTATGAATCACTGGTTCATATTAAAAAGAGAAAACGAAAAAAATCAATGACTCAATAATCTTATAAGAATCATTATAAAAATCGAAGCGAGATTTTTTTTTGCAAAATCGAGTCGCTAGTTCTTTGTCCAATTTTAAGGCATATTATTAATGTTCGAAAACATTAAAACATGCTTAATCTAATAATTACTTGTCTTATTATGCATACAATGTTGTATTTAATAATATTCAACTATAATAAAGAATTTTTAATCGTCTAATATTAATTTATAAGACAAAATTTCTATTATTGTCTTAATTTAAGAATTCGAATTATCATAATTTTGCTGTACACATATAAATTATATTTTTTTATATAATTAAACAACGATTTTTTTTATAATCAAAACTATTATAATAGAATAATCATATATCTTCAATTAAACAATTCTTCAGCAATTTAAAAAAAAATAAACATAATTATCGATTCACGCTGCAATCAATCGATCATAATCGTACATTTATCGATTACACTGACATGAAAATGCATAATGTAACAATTACACAACATTATTACAACGTTGTAATTCGAACAAATTATTAAAAAAAAAATATATATATATATATATATATATATATATATATATTAATTCGTCGATAATTAAGTGGCATATGTGTAACGCATTACCGAGACTAATTGACACCTTAATATTGACTACCGAAAACCGTTCGCATCATTTATATATAATAAAACTAAATAAATCTAACACCTGTACGACCGCTATCGACTACCGGCGTTGTTGATTTTTTTTTTTAATATTTGAATTTTATTTTATTTTTAATTTATTTTTATTTATTACTATTTTTTTTTCGTGTCGACTGTTATCAATCGGCATGACCGGCAAGTTAAGAATACTTAGTTCACAGGGGGTTGGGTAATGCAAATGTAATGAGTATTTAATAGGCGGGTCTCTTCGGGCAACGGTGAGCAGTAGCCGTTTCGCCGACACGCTAATAGCCATTACGAACCAAAATTTCTGTTAAAAATACATATATATATATATATATATATATATATATATATATATATATACAGTAGAGACCAAAAAAATATCGATCGTTAGTCGTAATAATAATATCGATAAAGATACATATCAAAATCTCGAATTTATCCATGATACATCATTTTTTTTTATTCTCTATTATAAAATTTAAATATTCATATAAAATTATTAATAATGAATAATTTAAAAATTTTAATAAAATTAAATAAATTTTATATGTATATATTTTTTTATATTATGTAGAAAAAAAAGTATATATATATATATATATATATATATATATATATATATATATATAAGAAAAACAGAAATGAATTGTAAATTGGCGTAGTCATTAAGTATTTAATTTGACCTAACTCGGTACTCTAGTTCTTTGTTGCCTCGTCGATTAATCTGTGCGCAAAATAAAATGAAATTAAATAAAAAAATAACAGTGATATAAAGCGTTGTGCCGCGGGCGTCATATTTTATCCATCGAATATAATATATGTATAATCGCAATAAGCCATAATGTTTGTTATTAAACTTTTATAACATTACCAATGTTGTAATTTTTCTTATATATATATATATATATATATATATATATATATATATATATATATATATATATATATACCATATATAATGAATACATTAAAATCAAATTCATTATAAATATATATACAAATAAAACTATATTATATGTACTATTAAATAATTATTATTAATAGTAATTTTTATCTATTTTAAAATTAAATCGAAATATATAATTTACTACTAAAAATAATCTTCATAAACATTTTCTTATATATGATACTTATATAATACATATCAATATATTTTAAATAATAAATATTTTTTATTATATAATTGTTAAAAAATAATATAGTTTTTTTTGTTTTAAAATAAAACTAATATATATATATATATATATATATATATATATATATATATATATATATATATAATTTAATGTGCAATATAATTTATATGAAACTTCTTTTTTACTTATAAATTTTCAATTCACAATATTTTTTCTACCTACTAATAATTATTTTTTTTACAAATACAATAATCATTGTATTCATAATTAATTTATACTTATTTTTTTATTTTATATAATAATATATCGACATTATATAGATAATCCAATGTAATATTTTAAGTTTCATTTGGAGAAAAATATGCCGCGGTCCGCTATTTCGGCATCTCTGTCAAATTTAACTGTTGTATTAACAATTCGTTCAATTGAAAACACACATTATGTACGCGAAACGTATTTAAAATTTATTTTATTGAGCACGTTCTTCTCATCATCACGCCATAATGTCATTTGTCAACGAAAATAATAGCGAAGAAAATCTAATTCGACCAACTTTTGAACGACGCGTTTTTATTTATTTATATCTTGCTATGCAATATATATATATATATATATATATATATATATATATATATATATATATATAAGGTAAAAGAAAATTATAAAGAACCGAAAATAAAAACGTAATTAAATAATTTTTCAACTGTTGTTCATTTATATATATATATATATATATATATATATATATATATATATATATATATATACATATTTAAAAAGGAAGTTGTTAATTACGCTAAGTGCGTTCTTCGAATTTCGTTGCAATATCACAACGATCGATAATATGGAAAGCGAAACATAAAAAAAATAATAATATATACATATATATATGTAAAAATGAGGTGTCACGTTAATTGTGCTGAAATTATTATGTAATTCACGTTAATTTCACGCGAAATATTTGCATTTTAATTGACGCTTTACTCACTAATTACGTTTGTTTTTTAACAGGCCGACTCTTCTGTTGTACGTTGAAAGTTTCGAAACTGTTTCGTGTGCGAATTATTTAATCGTAAATTTATACAATTAATAATCCAATTATTAATTATATTCGCGTACACTTCTAATAATAACGTGTTATAAGAGTTTTTTTTTTTAAGTTGTTATTATATATTTTGCGTCGTTATATCGGGTGTTTCTAACGTTTTTTTTTTCTTTCTGCAATTCGAAATTATTCCGTTAAACGCGGCGATTTGAGATTTAATTGTTAATTTTTATATAGATGTTTAAATAAAGCAGGTTGGAAATAATAATATTTAAAATTATTATAAATATGATATATAATCTTTCATTCAACCCTCAGTCTGCCAGATATTAAATAATTCGGTTTTATTATATATTTTTAAAAATGTATCATTTTGCAGTTCTATATTATAACTTTAAACTATGATTAAAAATTTAAATTTTAAGCATATGATTACAATTTATCTAGTATTTGGCAGGTTAAAGGTTAATTTAAAAATATATAAGAAAAGAAGTATAAACAATATATACAATATTTCTATATTTACAATAAAAATCGTTAGAACGATACATTTATATTATATATAGACGTAAAAATACAAGAAAAAAAAATATTTAAAAAATACAACAGTAAATTGCACTTTAACATTAAGTACATTACAATGGAAAAAAACTGAAAACCTCTCATTACACGTCCATTATCTATAACTATTATATAATTGACATGACTTACATATATATATATATATATATATATATATATATTCAAACGCACAAAATTAGAACACGCCCATGCGATTCGACGGCATTTGTCATTGGCCGGTTGACAACCCCTGGCGCAACGCTTAAAGTGACAGATGTCAACTTGACGGCAAATTCGATGTCAATTGTCAATTAATGACCGACAACAACCACCTCGTTTCAATGCGTAGAAGTTTTAACCCTCGTTTGAAAAAAATGTTTTTTTTTCTATTTACTTCATATATATATATATATGGTATATTATATTATATACTATATATATATATATATATATATATATATGTATTTAATATGCATATAATGACTTCTGAAGTCGTCAACACTGACATGTTAAATATGTTTTTCTCCTTTTTAAACGAACTGTTGTTGCGGTTAGCGTAATTGTTTAGATAGGACTCGTGCTAACAGGGCTTATCAACCATGCCCTAATAATATTTTTATTTTATTTAGTATATTTTCACATATGGCGTATAATAATTTCAATAAAAAAATAATAGATAGTATATATATATATATATATATATATATATATATATATATATATATATATATATATATATATATATATATATATATATAGATTGAGGTCATCTTTAACACTGCTATAATCCAGTATTATTTTAAATAAGCCAAATATTTTAGTATTTCATATTAACGAATCGCTTTTTGATTGATGTTTATTATGAAGTAAAACCGTCAATTATAAACAATTCATCATTCAAATTCGAACGGTAATTTGATAAAAATTACATCAAATTCGCCGCTAATTGATGTGAACCAATTATGAAACCTCGTTTTTTTTTTAAACTAAATAATGAAAAATTTCGCATACGATTCTCTAGAAATGTGAAGAAAAATCGATTTTTTTTCATATTTTTTTTTTGAATTCTGAAAACGAGCGCGAAAATTCGAATAAAACAAAGCGAGACGAGTCAACTCGTCCGTGACTTGAGCTCGTATACAATTTTGTTAACCTGTTTACACTGACAAAACGATGTATTTTTTTTATTGAAAAAAAATATTTATTCTCCTTAACAATAACATATATAAATTTTTGCGATACCAAAATGTGTAATTGTCCGAAATATGAAAATTAATTTGCGCAATTAGTATACAAAATGGTCATGTAAATTGAGAATATTTTCATCATTTTAATTGACTCGCATAACAAATAAACAATTAGTATACAAAATACGAGAAGAGGAACTATTCAGATAATTAACAAAAAAAATTAAAATATAAAGAAATCGTTTTTTTACATATGTAAAAAATATATTTTCATATTAAATTACAACAGAATTCCTTAGAAATATTTTTCATTTAATAAAAATGAATATAAGGATTATTATTAAAATTAAAGTCAATTTTATGAAAGATCAAATCTTATATGAATAATCTGAGATTGAATCGGAATTTATATTATATAACGAATTTTATAATACAATTAGTTTAATCACATATTAATAATATATCGCATAATTCATAGTGAAAACCATTCTTTTAACCGAATCAATTTTGATTTTCTTTTGCGATAATTTCGCAAATTGTACTAATTAATCCGATTCACAGAACTCAGTAATGGGAGACTCCGACATTTATACCGATAATGTAAAAAGTGAAAATAGAAGTAAAAAAAATTATGATGTTTTCGAATTAAAAACAATGATGAAATGTAATTTTAATTGCGCTATTTACGAAAAAATTCACAAAAATTATAAACGCTAAGAGTAAATTATCTAAGTATATTTACAATCAGTTTTCACTGAAATGATTTCGAAACGCGAATAAGAGATCTAATTTCAAAAAGGTTATTTTATCATAAATATCTCTGACTATTAATATTTTTGAAATAATTTCATTATTCGGATAAAGATTTTTTTTTTTTCAAAAAATTGTGCAATTATCAAAATTTATGTATCTCATCTAAGCAAAATTCACATCAAAATTTTGACGAACATCAAAAAATTATATTGCCGAATAAATTCGTCGAAATTTCAAATGTAAAATATCGCAATTTGAAACGTTTATATTTGAATCATGATTCGGCTTTTGATACGATGTTTTTCCGTTCGAAACGTCTATTTTGCATAACATTTGAGAAGCCCGGTGCTAATTTTACAAAATCGCAATAAGCATAATCGCCTTCGAGAACATTTTATGCGAAAAATCTGCTTTATTCAAATTTATGCGCTCTTTTTTCTTTTTCATCGAACCGATTATATTTTAACCGGATTTTTTTAACCCTTTACGCTCACGTAGTGAGTGAGACTCACTGCGGTCATTATTGGCATTGTTCATTTAACGGATTTATTTGCGTATATTTACAATTGTTATGCATAAATATAATAAATAATATCTTTAATAATAATGTGTAATTAAAAAGCAAAAACTCTATACATGTTTTAATCAAAATTTAAATGCAAAATTTACGATACATTAGTTTAGGATTAGTGATAATAATTATTACAGGGTTGTGTTTCTATTTAATATAATATTTTATAGTTCAAAATATTTAGAGCATTGTATTTTTTAAATTAATTTCTACTTTTATTGTATTTTATTAATGCAATTTCTGTTAAATTTTTATTTGATTGAAAAAAAATGGAAAATATTTTTTTTATGACACAACGGCAAAAATCGCTAAATTTGTTATGAATGCAAAGGGTTAAAATATTATCATTATAAAATATTTAATATCTCAATTACGAATGTTTCGAAATTAAATTTCATACAACGATCGATAATAATAATAATAATAATAATAATGTATGAAAATAGTCGGAAAAATGCGCATTGTAAAAATATTTACGAACGTATATTGGGCTCTAAGTCCGGTTCGACCGTTTTCTAGCGTCCGATTTTCCGGAAGTTGCAGGTTCCGAGTATCGCCCGGTTTAGATACAACAACGATAATGGCGCACTTCCTTTAACCGGAACGGCCGCGTAACGTAATACGTTGTTGCGCGCAACAACAACGACCGAACCCACACCGATAATAGCGCTTCCCTTGTTTTTAACCACTTCTCTGTCTTTTTTTTTTCTCTTTCGTTAAAAAATTATGCGATCGCACGAAAAATAACGTACACGTGAATATATATGTATAATATACCGCGGTCGTAAAACGATTTTTTTTTTTTATTATTCGGTTCACTATTGAATATTGAATGCTCGCTTGTAAAATTGCCGCAAGTTTCAAATATCGAATTTTATATTTTATATGAACAAATTTATATTTTAAAATAGAAAAAATACATTGTATGTAACGTTTTCAGCGACAAATAATGAAAATTTAAAATGAAAAGTGAATAATACATGTCGATAATTGAGCTCGCGGTTTACTGACATCGGTGCCGTATATAATAATGGTGGCTTTTGTTGCGGGCAAAGTGTTTTGCCATGGGAATCACGGAATCCGTTTAGAAGCGTTTAAACCGCATAATTTGCAAAACAGGAAAATGCATATTTTACCGGCACGAAACCTTCGCATGTCCTGCACCACTTAATGACCTAGGAAAATCGCACTGGGACCTTGTCTGAAAAACCTTCGCGGCACGGTAATTTCACGTTATATATATATATATATATATATATATATATATATATATATTACGTATGAAATCTGAAAATCAACCCGAAACACGGACCACATTTAAAACTATCTCTAACTATATACTCGATTATATTTATTACATAATTAATTCTCGACTGAAATGAAAATAGAAATTTTTGCCCATATTAAAAATCGTATATAACGTAAAAACGTTGTATTCCGTCTAAAATAGAAATATTACATTCTAATATTGTCGTGTATATAGAATTTCAGCTCAATTTGATATTGAGAAATGATCGAAAAATCGATTACAAAATATTTATCATTAAAACAAACAAATTGAATAAAAATGTATTATTTAATTTAATTTAACAATGAAATAATTTAAATATCATTATTATTTACCAAAATTTACGTCATCATAATATATAATATAAAAAAATATTTATTGTTTAAAACTAAAAAAAAATATGTAAAAACCAGCTATATAAATAAAATATATTCAAATCAAGTTTTTTATAGATAAAAAAAATCATATATGAAATAGTTATAAATTTTGCATATGAAACACATTTCATTTCAACTACTGCATTAACATAACCATTAAATTGTCTTTGAGATGTCACCATTTTTTTTTACCCCCGATAAAATAACGATGAGCCTAATATCATTTAAATAATTGGCGAACACCCCTTGTACTATAGGAGAATACAGATGACAATAAAAAAATTATATGTGTGCACGGCGAAGGCAGTCGATTGTTGGTAGTTTTTACCCCAACTTTAATTCGGGGGTAGAAATACAAAAGATACGCACACATTTATGATCCTTCAGAGGGGAATGAAAATAAATATATATATATTTTTTTTCAGCATTGTTATCATAGTCGTTTTATTTCTCTGAATTGATCCGCAATTTGTTAATGCATTACCGCTCGACTGGACAAACACACAATCGGGACAAATTTACAATAATTTGATAAATGCTCTTCGGGGAAACCTACGGCTAATTTAAGGGTTGAAAAGAAGCTGTTTATTTATTGCGGGAATCGCACACAAAAGGGTTGAAGATTAATACTTATAAATGGATTAATTTTTTAATTACAACAAATGTTTTCATAAATCATATTTAATACTATTTTTTTATATCAACCACGACTAAAATATAAACATATTTATTATAATAGATATACAATTTAACCTTGAACCTGATATCGTCTATTTTTTAATATTATTCACGATACATGGCAATAAGAAATCATTACAAGATTAACCGTTACACCTATACAAACATACATAAAATCGGATAGTTATATAAGACCAGTTAGTCACCCTTCACCACACATATAATATATTTATTCCTATTATTGCCATTGCACAGTGATTTATTTACGTAATTGAGTACGATAATGGAGCAAATAAAAAAGAGCGAAACTCATCCGTTTGCAACGGGGGAATAGATAAAATGTTTAAGGGATGCCCTTATATATATATATATATATATATATATATATATATATATATATATATGTTAGTATTGAATTAACAATTGATAAATAATTATTTTTAATACATTTATATGTACAAAACTGCTGGAAATCTTATCTATAGTTACAAATACTCGCTTTATAAAACATGCAATATATTTTTTGCACGATAACTGTAACTGTTAAATCCATAATGAATATAATAGATATATATATATATATATATTGAATTATAAATTATGCATAATTGCCGGAAATTATACATAATCGCCACGGATTTAAATTGATAATATTATGTAGTATTTTTTATTATGTACTATAATATTATAATACATTAAAAAGGTTTTAGTTGTTCTGATTCATAACATTTTATATTGCATAAAGGTCTAATTATGAAAAAAAAAATTATAAATACATATATATATATTTCATATTTTATAAAAATATTCATCGTAATTTTAAAGATCCTCTATGACAAAGAAATATACGTCACCGCGATTTTCACTCAAGACATAAATCCGTCGTAAAGTGAGAGCGAAAAACTATTTTTACGACTACTAAATCATCCCCTGAAAATTTATCAACCCCGATGTCTCTCGCTATAAGGGTTGAAAGAGCTCAATTATTATGATCTTTCTATCTCGGGGTACGAATTATACACGCTGCTTATTTTACTTAGAGCACGACTAACAATTATTGCCACTTGACAATTTATTGTGTCGAGCTTTTTAAGCACGCTGCGGTGAACTTTAAATTTATAATTTATTGCTTTACTGCCCGGCAAAAATACAACAAAACCGCCGTTAATAATAATAATAATAATTATAATAAATAAAATAAAAAACGAATTTCATGTGAACCCTCCCCCGTTGTATTATTAAGCGACGGTTTTTTCCAACCCCTTTAGTGCAAAAAATGGGTGGAGCAGAACTAACCTTGTAAAACTAGACAAAAATACCATATATCACATTTTTTTTTACCAATTATTACGATAAAAAAAAAACGACGAATTCGTTTCTAATTTTATATATCTGCTAGCATTTTTTTTCATTTTCATAATACGACCCTGTTATTCGTTTTATATGGTCTTCATAATTGTTGTGTGTTTGACATGTCAGGCACCTCATTCATATTAATTTACTTGCGTTTTCACCGAATAATTTATTTTTCATATTTCACTCTATAAACACGAATTGATATGAGGGTGATGCGGTTTAATTGGTTCTCAAAACCATTTTTAATATTCAAATATGACATATATATATATATATATATATATATATATATATATATATGAAAAAATAAATTTTATAATAATATAATATTTATTATTAAATTATTATTTTCTCAGAACGAAATGGAAAAGACAAACGGCTGTGGGATTGGAACTTTTAGCGGAAGCAGGAAACTATGCCGCTTTCCAGAGACTGTATGGTGGTGCACCTTATGGTTGTTGGGGTTATGGTGGAGCGCAGGGTTTAGGAGGAAATGGAGGTCCTACAGGAGCTCCAGGAGCTGCTCCAAGTGCAGCAGATCTTTATTATAGACAAGCAGCAGCTGCGGCGGCTGCTGTTACCTTACAAAAGCCCTTGCCTTACAGGTAATTAAAAATATTCTTTTTAATTTGTTAGTTAATATATATATATATATATATATATATATATATATATATATATATATATATATATATATATATATATATATATATATATATTGTTTAATAATATTGTGTAAATTTCAGATTATACCCTCCGGCTATGGGTGCATTAGGCGGTATTCCACCCCTTGGTTTGGGATTAGCCGGACCCTCAGCACCTCTAGGTGCCTTGAGTTCCTTAGGACTTTACGCTTCACCTGTACAAGGACCAAGAAGTCCTAGTCCTGACCTGGATCCAGGGTCTCCGCCACCACCGCCTCCACCAAGACCACAAACGGCTTCCGATGCCGAAGACGAACCCATACAAGTTTGAACCAAGACAATTCTCAAAACTTTACAGTGAAAAGTGATAATGGACAAAAATTTATCAAATTTACAATTTTACGACTTCAAGTAAAATAAAAATGGTGATATTTATTAGATAAATAAACATTGTTTTTTTTTCCACATGCAACGGACTAATTTTACGAATCAAATTTGAAAAGAAAATCATCAAAGAGTCGTCGAAAGAAATTCGTCAGTGTGTAACGCGAATTGAACTCGGAAAAAAAATGTAAATTAACGACGAAACGCGATCATAAAAACTGTACTTGAACGTTGCATACAATGAGGATAAATAGACATTTTTACGTGTATTATAAATAGAGTGATATAAATTTTATGTCAGCGTGTAAACAGCATCCTCTTGTACATTTTTATTATTATTGTGCTTGTAAATTATTTAAATCGAAATAATAATAATAAAATAATACGACACAAACAGAAAAAAATACATAAATAAATACGTACGAATATATAAAAACGGGTCAGTAAATAATAATGGATAAGTTGTTTCAAAATTATATTTTTGCGGACTACAAACATTTTTCATATAATAAAAAAACGACAGTTAATGAATTAATATATATGAAAGAAAAAAATAATAAAAATTAATTTTTTGTGTGATTTTAATTATGAAATAATTAATAATGAAATGTGTGTTACCAAAGCAACAGTTGTGCGTTAATATATATATATAT
This sequence comes from Leptonema lineaticorne, assembly GCA_024500535.1. Taxonomy (NCBI): domain Eukaryota; kingdom Metazoa; phylum Arthropoda; class Insecta; order Trichoptera; family Hydropsychidae; genus Leptonema; species Leptonema lineaticorne. The sequence goes on along the minus strand of JANIJI010000003.1, from coordinate 5,469,633 downwards.
ATATATATATATATATATATATATATATATATATATATATATATATATCAGTGCTCCGTAACCTTTTCTAATCCGTGACACACCTGAGTCCTTCTAAAAAATTTCGATCAATACAATCAAAATTATATATAAAATAAAATAAAATTTCGTCATGATATATCTATTACAAAGTACTGATATATATTTACGAAAAATTGATATGAATAAAATATTGAAAAAAAAATCATAAAATCGCTTTGACATAGTTCAAAAACAAATAAATAAACGTTAGGTAATCAAAAATGATTCGATTATTTGAAAACATACTGTTCACAAATAGTGAAATTATTTACGATTCAACCTAAATTAACATATAAACTGTGTAATTGCTTTTGTAATACGCGCTTTAATTGAAACACAAATAAATTCGCTATATATATATATATATATATATATATATATATATATATATATATATATATATATATATAATTATATATACATAAACAAGAGAGATATTTTGTGTCTAATTATTATGTACATATTTATACGTTTTATTACATATGTAGATATTATATAAATGAATAAAAAAAACATACTGTGTTATTTTTTAAATTAAAATATAACGAATAAATTGATTGGATGATTAAATGAATTAATAATGAAATAAATAAATAAAATAATAGCAAAACGCTTCTCGCCGGTGTTTAACAAAAATAAATAAATTGTAATAATGTTCGTTTTGACTGATTCGAATTTTTAACCTTTTGAATATGTTTGAAGTTCGGTCAATAATAACAAACAAACTAATGTGTTTTAAAAATTTGTTTTTGTTTATTTTTATTTCATTTTTTTTTCTTTGAAGATAAAAAAAAAACATTGGACTTGTAAATAAATTGGAGTAGTGTTATTACAAAGTAATGATGATTGTATGAAAATGCGATGAAAAATTTAAAATTGAAAATGAGAAAAAATATACATATATAATAAACAATCAAACAATATATTTTATTTTTATTTATCATCTTTGCTGAAAAATATATGATTTTTTATTTAATATTTAACATTTTCCACTTCCTGATGTTTTCCTTTATTATTGATTCCTATTAAAAAAAATATTAATAATTTAAATTTAGAAGATTATTCATTTTTATAATATAAATATAAATAATCGTCTGATTTTATGCTATCGAATTAAAGTTTAAGAACGACTTTTTTCATATCAAAAAAAAATATTTTTTTTAAACATTGTTTTTCAATTAAATATACACTTAATAATTAAATTTTTATGATGATATTCTATGTAGTATTTTTAAATTTTATTACAAAAAAAAGCAATACAATATTAACTGAGTAATTAAATCAAATTAATTTCTATATATTATAATATAAATTATTAGATGAGATAGACACAAGATAGAGACAAGTGAAAAAAGTTTGGAAAGAGTTTCGTTCAGCAATGGACGATATGTGATATGAATGATGATATATATATATATATATATATATATATATATATATATATATTTTATTTATAATTAAATTCTAACAGCGGAATTTGATAGTAAATTTTGTTTTCGTGTATATTTTTATATAAAGTATATATATGTAAAAATGCACATTCAATAACGTTTTCTCTACAAAAGTTAGGAGAAGAGAAGTAAAACGGAGCGTTTCCGTCTGCGCGAGATACAAAATCTGATTAAGGTCTCCCGATGGAGAAAACAAGGGGGTGAACGAGCTTCAGCATAGTCGACCACGCCCTAAAAAGGGTATATATATATATATATATATATATATATATATATATCCAGCCACTCTATTCTCCTCTTGTACACAGTTGACACCATCGCACCGAAACCACCGTCTATGCCACCCTGACGAAGGGTTTATAAGAAGGAAGGGTGGTTCGTACGTGAGAGGGATCCCTCATGAACCCTCCGAAACGTGTGCTTCGAAACTCACAATGGCTGCCCACAATGCCCGAAGTCAAATCCTACTAAGGTTTAACCGTGCCGAGGCCAAGGTCTTAACCTGTCAGATTTTGGACGACGTGCCCCTCATTGTGGATTTTATGCGATTTTTTTTTAATGCAAATAAATTATATATCAACTATTAATCATGATATAAAAGAATTTCATTATTATTTGAAAAAATATTGCAGTGATATCGCTCATATCTCGTGCAAATGGAATCAGAAATTTTTATATGAATAAATAAATCGAATTAATTAAAATTTTATAAACTTGAGTTTCTTTCAAAATTTACTACCTAAATCATTTTTAATATGATCATATTAATCTTTAATGTTATCATATTAATACACGTATCCACTAATATACGATAAAAAAAAAAGAAAACGAATAGAAATGTGTTAACACAGTGAAACGATACCGTCCTCGAATAATGCCGAATAATATCGAACCGATCCTGTATATACAAATATCACATACACACGTACAATATAATGTAATATAATCGACGGATAGGCGACTAGGAATGTATTATAATCGCTGACGAAACGCTTACGTGTATTCATGTTGTATGTAATAATGATTAATTGATACGATCTTGTAGGCGGTAGCATTTAGGCGAAACACAATCATGATTGGATTGTGCTTCTTGTGATCCGACTCAATTTGGTCCAATTATTTTCTCCTCTTGTAGGCTGCCGACTCGAGAAATGAACCGAAATTTACGAATGTATGTGTGTGTGTGTTTTATATTATTCAAATATATATATGTATACCTTGACGTGGAACGTGTGATTTTAAAAATATAAATTTTTCATGATTCAAGTGTGAAATCATTATTTTTTTTCTTTTAATGAAACATATGATAAGATGATCAACTTATTTATTTTGAAAAAGACACGCAGAAAGACCGTTAAAATTCTTACGATTCCCAGAAAATAGGTGAACTGTCCTCTTCAAAAGAGAACGTTTGGTCACCTTACATAAGAACTATCTTGTTTTTTTAAACCTTCTCTTGCAACAACGAGCTTCAATTGTCTATCGTTTCGATGACCTTCTTTAGGGATCGACTATAATTTATCTAATTATGAAATATTATATAATGGAGAGAATTCTTATTTACGTAATTCATCGAATTTAACTTTGATTACATATTTTCAATGAATTCTTATTTGAAAAAATAATGAAAAATCGCCTCAAAATTCTATTAGCAAAAATTTTAAGTATCTATTTACATAATATTCCTTCACTAAAATACATAAGCTTTAAAGTACTCTATGTTATTATAAATTTTTAAAAATCTCTTGTTGGTTCATTGAAAGAAATTATACCCATTTATGGCAACCATATAAGTGAATAATATACAAAAAAAAAAACTATCGAATTACTTACTAAATATCCATTTTTGACCGAATTTAATATTTTAAATGAAGTCTAAAAAATATATATAATATTTTAAAAATATTTTTCATTCTACAATTTTACGATTTATTATAATTTAGAAATATCGATCAATATTTTTACTGCATTATTCACACACACACACACACACCGGGCAACTATCTCGATATACTATATATTTATATAGTATATCTCGATATATATATATATATATATATATATATATATATATATATATATATATATATATATATATTCATATAATATATTACAAGAGCGCACTGAAACTTATTCCGATAATATAATACTTTGTTATTTAACCGGTTGTTGAATTCGCTCGGTCGTTTTAACCGTACGGTAGCCGTAGCGGCCTATTTGTTGAAAATGGAATTTCAATTTCCAATTTCGAATAATAATCAAATAATTCGGAACGTTTATTTCAATCATCGCAGATTATTAAGGCTGCGTTTCGAAATTGGGCCCGGGTGCACAGTCGAAGCGTAGCAACTGCAATTTAGCATATTGCCAACTCGCGTATATATATTTGTAATAAAATGCGATTATTGTTATTATCAGTGCGCGTACACGTATATATATATATATATATATATATATATATATATATAAATACAGGATCGTTACAAAATATAAATGCGATATTTGTGTAGAATTTAATTTTTAATACAAAATTATAAGATTGAATACAGAATTATATATTTATACAGAAGCGTTGCTTGAAATGCGTACAGTAATATTATTACATTAAAAGGAATATTTTTTTATTGTAAACCCAAATTATTATCCATATTATAATTCATATTTTTAAATTTCAAATTAAGTCATTAGAATTAAATTTAAAGTATAAAAAGTTTCGCATAAAATTTTAGTTTAAAATATATTTTTTTCTTAATATAAAATCTTCATTCGTTTATTCCAAATGAATCTATATAAAATTATAACAATATATTTAGAAAAATAATTATTGAAAAGAGATTAAAATATTTTGATATTTTAAGCTAAAAATATTTTTTATAATTCAATTAAAAATATGCTGCATTCTATTAAAATAAACTATTTCACTGTAGAAATCTTTCAAATAACATAAAATCACAATTTAAAAAAAAATCATAAATAATAATTATTTAACAACTAAAAAATAATAATACCGATGATATCGTTAATTATGACAGAGATATTAAATTTTGAACTAAAATAGTTTTGAAATCGTTACCATTACATTATATTACATATCCGAAAAGTGCGGAAAAAAATATCCACTGGAAATCTTACACAATGGTCGATTTTATAAATTCAGTCTTGTTAGAGGTAACTATCTTAACATTGTAATTCAATTATAATTAAATTACAGTCGGTATTAACGCGTCTAAAATGGAAAGAAAATTACACTTCGTATTGCTCAATTATATCATATATATATAATATAATATAACCAAAAAAGAGACTGCGGTGTTGTGAAAAAAAAATTACAATATTTCGTATTATAATTATGTTTAAAAATATGAAGCGTTTTACATGAAAAAATAAATAAATAAAATTCTTAAAATATATATATAAGAGTTGCATTTTTTTTTTGCACATGTTTCTATCATATAAATGTGCATCCGTTATTAAAATTTTGCAATTGAATACGGTTTGTAGTCCTCCAAATTAATTGAGGAAGTAAATGTTAATTATAGTATTATATAGTAAATTTTATGTAATAATATGTAAATGAGTGCTAAAAATCTATTTCTGACATTAGTTGCACTGCAGGGGGGCTGAAAATTTTGATTTCAAAGCAATTTTATACGCAAAATATAATATTATTCTATACTGAATAAAAAATTGGAATTTCTAAATATTATATAAAAAAAAATAAAAATAATAATTGAACTGTTTTATATGAATTAATTTTTCATCAATCGTTTATGGTTTTTTTAATCAATAAATTTAATTTATTTTTATTCTGATTTAAAATATATTTTAATTATATATTAAAAATTAAACGCATATATGACAATTTGCAATCGAAAAAACTTTATATCAAAATTCAAATCCAAAAAAAAAATATTTTTATATATATTTTTTTAATAATATAGAATTTTTTTATATTTATAAATGTTATTCTTCAAAAAAAAATATTAAGCTATTATAATAAGTCATACATTTATTATTCTTTTTCGTCCGCTGGTAAATTTTCGATTACGCGATCACGCAACGTGAAAAGGGCGTAAATAGCTTCAAATAACAAAATCGTTTTATTTATTATTTTTTTCATATATATACAGATATATAAAATACGAACAATACAATCGAAACGAAATAAAAAGAAAATGAAATTTGCAACGCTCCCGAGTATGAAACGCGTGGAACAATTTGAATTTGCGGCCGCGTAATGGCGCGTGATCGATTTTTGAATTTGAATTTTGAAACAATGCTACCGACATTTTACACGGCTCGTTATTGTATTCGATTCAAACCAGAAAAACACACACACACACACACAATAAGAATCTTTCATAAACAATCTAAATAAACATACAACTATTAAAAGTTCTATTTCGAAATATTTCCATAGTATATTATTAATACAATAATCGTTTACAATGTATGTTAGTAGTTAGTGTAATCGAACGATTTGCAGTAACCCTGTTTCGACTTGAGTTGTATTATATATTATCAGCATGAACAACAAGGCGTGGAATCGAAGAAAACCGAGTTGTTAAACTCGACGAGATAAACTCGTTACGATTTCACGGTTATTATTAATTGGTAGCGTTATCGTTAAACTATACGTTGGACCGTATACGGTTAACTGATAACAACATGTACGAGTTTCTCGTATATCTTGAACTGCCAACGACCGGCAACAGATCACCTTATTAAATGAATAATTATGATTTATAAATGCCGTGACGAGTGAGTTTCGTTGTATATCACATTATTTATATTATAATATCATCCTTCTCTGTTCTCGCACAACGTTATCATTTTAATAATTTAGACTCGTATATAAATATTTGAATTATAATTGATATGTATATATATATATATATATATATATATATATATATATATATATTTCGTTGATTATTCACAAAATGAACCGATCGTTTATATCGCATGTATACGTATTTATGAGATATTTTTTTTCGTGCACTTGTATTCTTCGGCATCTAATCGACTCAGAAAAGTTACAAAAAAAATATATTATATTTCGTATCGTCTGAACGATAATTTTTATTTTATCCGCGCGTCGAAAGATTGAACGCGCGATAAATCGTCGCGTTTAATCTCGAATACGAATGCCCGACAGATTATCGCGTTATAGTTGTCGCCATCGAAAACATATATTTTCTATTAGAGGGTTTGTTATAAATATATATATATATATATATATATATATATATATATATATATATATATATATTATAAATAAATATATGTATATAAAGATATATTCTTCGGGATTTATTTACGTGTTTATAAAACACACGCCTTTAGTGCACGTGTGTGTGTGTATAAATAATAATAAAATGTAAACGCGTTATGAGGGAGAATTACGATGACAAGTCACATTGATTGATAACGTCCTCGGTCCAGCGGTGCCGGTTAACAGAAATTTGTCATTAAGGCTCCTGTCCTGCTCGAATACCTCTATATATATATATATATATATATATATATATATATATATATATATATATATATATATATATATATATATATATATATATATATATATGTATATATATATATAATATATATATATATATATATATATATATATATATATATATATATATATATATATATATTCGCTTCTATATTTATGTTTTTATACAATTTCAGTTGAATGTTGTATATGCGTGTGTGTAAACCTTCATTTTTCGCATGAGTTCAACTCACAATCTAACACATTGAATGTGAAAATTTATAGAAGATCTATAGTGTTAATGAAATAAATATATAAATTCATATATTAATAATATATTATATATTATATAGAAGAGTTGGCACCACTGGAATCTATTTTGAATGATGTTAGTACTGAAATCTGTTTTGAATATTGGTAGCGCTGTCGTCTGTTCTAAATGTTGGCAGTACTTTTTTTCCGTTGTGTACTTAAACATGACGGCGCAATAAGTAATTGTATGTCCATCAATGAAGTTTTCGATCGTTGGATTTAAAAAAGGTTTCAATTCAATTGTATATTTTCATACATTTTTGTTTACTTTATATCGTTTATTACTTTACTGAAGAAATTATGATTTAAAAACGACTTTTAACATACGATTTTTCTAATTTTGACACATACGTCGATATATAACGCGGTATAGTATTTATAAGAATTAATTAGATATTTTGAAAGTTGACACATCTAAATCATTTTTATACATTTTCTCGTCCAGATACATGTGACGATGTATAACTTGATATACGATCATTCCGAATTAACCGGATATTTTGAAAGTTCACTTGTATATAGTCCACTAAATTAAAATCATTTATAAAAATAAACTTCAATATAAAGAAGATAACATATTCTATACATTATATAATATTTTTAATATAGGTCGAATGTGTTAAATAAAAAAAAAAAAGAGTCATCATATCAATGGAGCAAATACTATTGACGATATAACGTTTACATAACGAAAACGTGCCGCATTCGAAAATGTCAAACTTCCGGCGGATGTGTCGATTATTCGCACACGTTCGCCGGACCAAAATGTCGCAGCTTTACGATCCCCGACCCCTGCATTTATATATATGTATATGTGTGTGTGTGTGTGTGCACGATTTTGTATTGAAATTTAATTGTCGTCCGCTTTAATTATAGACACGTTCACATAGCGAATTAGTTCCGGGCGACGCGATGCCGTTGATTGAATGGATCACGGACAATCGCACCCCGGAATCGATCCGACGAAAACGGATATTTATATACGTTTTACAAATCGTGATAATTAAGGGAATTACATGTCTTTATGTAATAATTAATTTTATTAAAAAAAAAAAAAATTTTTTTTTCATAAATATTTTTGATATAATATTTTATTAAATTTGCTCGCACTCTAAATACTGCTTTATTTTTTACAATTAAATATTAAATGATTTTTATGATTCAAAATATATATCTTATTATATATATTTAATCGTCTATTTAACACGCACAATGGAATCAAGTGCGTTTTCGCTCATGAAGAGAAAAAAAATATTTTCTTAAAAACGTAAAACATTTCATTGATAATTTTATTAAAAATAATTAAAAAATAATAATTCTTTAATTTTATCACTACTAATATAATCATATTTGATATTTACTAAAAAAAACATTAAAATTATTACCGCAATCCCTATTTAAATCATAAAAACAAACTTTATAAATAATTTATATATAATATAAAATTATTTATATATAACGTTTTAAATCACTATCATAATATATAATATATTTTAACAGAGAACAAACCAATTGTAAATGCACATAATAGGGTTATAGTGTAATATATTTTATACATATATATATATATATATATATATATATATATATATATATATATATAACCCAATGTAATATAATATATTCATTTTCGTCCATTTTGTTGGGAAACGGAGAGGTTTGCGAATGTATTTGTCTAGTATATATATATATATATATATATATATATATATAGAGGGATGGTTTCAGAACGTACAAAGGCTTTGAAGAGCCAACCCCTAATCGAATTACATCTAATTAACGTCACCGACGAACTCAGCCACAACTTGGCTGACATGCAAATTGACTCCAATTCAATCAACATTATCCCAACGATTGATATCCTTTACACCGTACACTCGTGCTATGTATGCTCGTTTTCGTGTAATACGAATTTCATTATCTTTACAACACGATCTTATCAAATCCCTTGTATTGTATATATATATAATACAACGTATGATGTAATATATATATATAATACAACGTATGATGTTTTCGCGCATATAACGCACGTAAACGTCTATGAAAACAATACGACGATTTTATATTTCGATATTATGACATCAAAATTATATTGCGCTATTATATTTTAACATTTTATATACATCTGCTGTTTAATGATTTCTATATAGAATATATGAATATATTGAACAAATTTCTAAATCTAAAAGTTTTCACCACCATTTCAGAATTTTTCTTATAAAACAGTATAATGAGGTATACTGATCTACATAATCGTTTTATATTTATATGGATTAAAAAATTTAATTTTAATAATCCTTTTGGCAAAATTGACAAGTTTGAACCAAAACAAGTTTCAATGCCAAAAATGCAGTTCAGTTTGTGATTATGTGATTGCGAATTAATTTAAGATAAAAAAAAGTGTCATTTTATACTTCATAATATTATACGGAAAGAGTGTGGGAATTTTTTATAAATATATTAACAAAAGTAGTCATTGTTGTTCATCAAGTTTTTACATTAAATCCAAATGGTGACCAAACAGCTCTTGATTGTAAATATTCAAAGCTTGTATAACCTCAAATAATTATTATTTTTCTAAATAAATAATATATACAAATTTTAATTTAGCATATATTATATTAGACATGTATGAATTTTTTTTCTTTAAAAAGAAAAACAATAATATACCCAATATTTATTAATAAAAATTCTTTATTTTAATATATAATGCTATTTTTTACAATATTATAGAATTATATAATTTTATTCTTTAAGATAAAAAAAATCATTCTAGACGATCACAAATACATAGAAAGGTTCACACGGCACTTTTGATTAAATTGCGGATATAATAGTAGACGGTAATGGAAGAAAAGGGTGAGCGAGTTCACGTTGGAACACACGACCAAGTTTTCCTTTGATGAGTTAAATTTTCCTCCCTTTCTGGCATCCGGTTGCCGGGTGTTTTCTACGTTTTCCACCGTTGGATTTCCATTTTCGCGTTATATATCCACGTTCATTAGCCGCCTGAAATCCAACCGGTCCTCTGATAATCCAATTATCAATAAGAATACCAAATTGAATCACCTCACCTCTACGACGATGCCTTTGACTAACGAATCGGTTAGGTTGCGAAAATAAGGTGACGGACCGCGAACTGCGGTTTCGAATTCCCCGTCGTCGCACTATATTAATTTATTTATTTATTTATTATATACGATATTGCATCGTGTATAATTGAAAAACGAGGATAAACATCGTACGAATTGAATTATTACATTGTTAAAATTTCTGAAAAATCTTATTGAAATTCATTTTCGGTGTAGTATTTTTGTTCAAATAATGTTATTACTATTTCATATAACAAACATCATTATTTATATTATATTAAGTTCGAATTTTAAAATATCATTTGTATTTTAATATTACTTTTTTTCAATGAAAATTGATATTTGAAAATTACATATATATAATAAAAAATACCACTAATGAGATTATACCAATAATAGAAGATCTAAATTTTATTATATAATAATATATATAAAATGCTAACGCTGGTGCAAAGTTCGTGGTAGTTTAACATTTTTCTAGTAAAATGAAACTTTATTTTAAAATTTAATCTTAACTGATCTTTTCAATTCAAAATATAGATTTTTTCCATGCTAAAGATCAAATAATTACTATATGATTTCATGCAAAATATTTCAGCATTTGCGATCCAATTTTGCCAGCTGACCTCTTTACTATTTCAACGAAACAAAACAATACTTTGCATCTTCATAATTATTGGTATATTTTTATATACGATTTTAAATCAATTTTTTTATATAATTATCATGTCAATTAATAAGGACTTATCATTCTTTATTTGTTTTAATTTTAAGAGTATTTTTTTATATTTTTTTTTAAATCTGATATATTTATTTTTATACCGAAAATATATAATTAAATTTTTACAAATTTTTCAAATAATATATATATATATATATATATATATATATATATATATATATATATATATATATATATAATTTAAAATTAACAAAAACAATACCTATATTATATATAATTAAATAAAGATTTATTTTACAAATTAATGAAAAATAATTAATAATCAATAAAAAAATATACTTGTTTTAACTCTTTATACAGATAACACGGATTGAATTGTACACATATTTACCATAATTATACGTATTATAACGAACTGGCTTTGGGGCGAAGTGCAAACAAACGTTGTATACATACTCACAATAAACCAATATATATATATATATATATATATATATATATATATATATATATATATATTATGGATTTTGTAGTAGGCATAGAAATTCACCCCTTGGCACAAAATGAACATCCATTACCGTCTAGCCGAGTGCCAACACGTGGCGTGAAGTAGCTTATTGAAGTTCCAAACTATTTTATGACGATCATTGTACTGTTTACACATGGGGTATTTGCATATATATATATATACATATATATATATATATATATATATATATATATATATATATATATATATATATTTTATTTAAACGCAATAATCAAAATAATATCCTCGATGATGGTTCAAATCCTAAACCGACGTTCCGCCCTCAAATTCTCATCCCTTGTATATTCTCATATATATTTTTTTATTTATTTATCATTGTGCTTTCATTGTTAACGCGCTTTATTTTATTAATAATCCCGTGGAAAACGCACCATCAATACGATAACAATATGTTGTAAATGTACTTTAAATATATTGAACACAAATGTAATCATACTTAAATTATATTATTAGCATTTCTCAAATAGTCATCTCATATATGTAATATATATGGTATATATTTAAACGAAATTTAATTATGAATTCATTCGCATTGTTTATCATTAATAAATAAATAGATTTATAATATTTTTGTACGATATCATATTTGCAGAACGATTCAATTCAATATATTCCGTATTAAAATTTATCATAACTTGTAATGACATCTGCTGCAATATTTCCTATCGGTTCTCACCCTTTGACAGTTATAATGATTTATTATATTATCAACGCCATAAGGGGTTAACGTCTAATCATTTTTCATGCAATTTCTTAATAATTTACCAGAAAAAGTTATAAATGACAAACAATTTCCAGTATTATATATATATATATATATATACAAACACACACACATCATATAAATCTAAAAAATAATAAAAAGCGTATATTCAACCGAACATTCGCATACGTCAAATTAAAAACAGCTCGACCACTAATAATTTTTAATGTTCACAAGGGAAGTATGAACCAAAAAAAAAATATAATAATAATAATACGAAATTATACGTAAATAATTTGACGCCGAACGATGATCGCCTTTTATTTTTTCTCTATTCGACATATGGCGTTTTTGCACAACGCAAAAACCGCACAATGGTAATTATGTTTTAACACCCAAATATATGCATACGCAAGGAACATTTGACCACAATGGCACATTCGGTAAGCCGCTTACAACAACGGTTATACATCATTTATACATATAAATATTCTTATATATATATATATATATATATATATATATATATATATATATATATATATATATATATATATATATATATATATATTTAGAGAATGAAAGATCTTATCGTTTGGCTAATGGACCCACCCATGTGAGATTTTCCGATGTTTAAAGGCGATAAAAAGAATAAATACGTCCGATATAGTCGATCGCACGCGTCGATAAAATAAGAGTATTTCGCTTTGGGGGTTCGAATAAAAGGTTTTTTTTATTTATTTATTTAAAATACATTAAGCGTCCAAAAAAAATATATATATATAGAAATTAGTGTAAATGATGTTGTTACAAATATAAGTGTTTTATTTAAGGCAGAAAAAATATATAGCCTTGAATATGAATAGTGAGCACCGTTTTGTAAATATGAACATTTTTAACGTGCACTTGTTAAAAAATATTTTTTTTAAATGTATTACTATATATATATATATATATATATATATATATATATATATATATATATATATATATATATATATATATATATATATATATATATATAGTAATACATTTTTTAATTTTTAAAGTTTGTTTTTAAGTAAAATCGAATTTTAAACATTTCATACTCTCAACTAAAAGAAATATTTCTTAATACGGATACAAATTTAAACATGTATTAGATTTCATACTAAAAAATATAATGCGGATTCTATTTTTTTTTATTAAAATACTAAAGTATTGTAAATAAAAATAAATTATTATTGTTGTATTTCTTATTTTAAAATTTTAGGTAGAACAATCAAATATTAATGATAAAATTCGTATATTTATTATTGACTGTTTACAAGTTTTCTTTGCAATTTCATTGTTTATTTAGAACGAAAAAATATATAATTATTTTAATAATATCTATAACTATAACGAAAAACTAGCATAAAATTTAATTCAGTATAAATAATATTTTTTTAGATTCGTTGAACATCTCAAAATTGTTAAATTTTACTCGTTAAATAAAATTTTATTTTCAATTCAAAGATGCGTTGAATTCACTTTTATAACTTTATATCCCTTATGCAAATACTAAATAAACATTTGATTAAAAAAAAATACAGTAACGACGAATGCCATAAATGAGTTACCTTTTATTACGACGTACGAAATTGGCAATAAAAGTGTTTAACTTTCATTTTTTTTTTAAACTCACCTGTTCTTTTTTTCAACATCATCAAAATTTCAAAACCAAAAAAAAAATGTAAACTAAACTTCTATCGGTGCATTATTTGAAAAATATTGAAAACGATTTTTAATATGTGTTATTTTTCAACAATTTCTATCACGAAAATTGCACGCAATTTAACGATCTATATAATACGCGAAATTTCCTTATGTTATGAAGTCGAATAATGCCCGTTTTGAAAACAACGGACGGCAGTTGGTTTATTCAAATCTTCGTTTATAAAACGATAAATGTTCGCGGTTTGGCGATTTTCCTTTCGTTTTTATTATTTTAAGCAGTTGTTGAATTGGAATTGCGTTCAAACACGCAATTCTTCAAAATTCAACAATATCTTTTTTTTTTAGTGTTCGTTTTGATCCTGTTTGCAGATTATGTTTTGGTGTGTAGCTGCGTGCATAATTATAAAAAGATTCTACTCAGTAACGTTATATATATATATATATATATATATATATATATATATATATATATATATATACAGTCAGTTCTCGACTTACGACGGGGTTCGGTTCCACAACTTTTAACGTAAGTCGAAATGGTCGTAAGTCGAATTTCATACAAAAATAAATAATATAATATGATAGACATATATGTATATATTATATAAGCAAATATAATGGCTTTTATTTCTGATTTTTAATTTTTAATTGTTATTATTTTAGTTGGTTAATTAAATAACAATTATATTGGATATGTATGTAACAAAAACTATTAAAAAAAATTGTCATTTTTTAGAAAAAAAAAATATGAAATTTCTTCGTCGTAAGTCGAGGTGGTCGTAACTCGAGAACTGACTGTATATATTATACTTCAAATTCAACCAATCGATTTTTTTATTATTATTATCTTATTACAAGTTGATATGTACATATTAACTTGTTTTATTATATATGACAACCTTTACTATAATTTTGAAAATTATAATTCACAATATTTTTTCTTATCAATTGAAAATCATAAGAAAATATTTATAAAATGATTAATATAAAATTATTAAAAATCAACAGACTATAATTTCAATAAAATACCGATCTTCTTCTTTTTAAAACATCTTTTTATATTTTTAAACTCATTTTTTTAGAAAATATACAAATAAATATCATCGTTCATAATGTGAACTAAAATTGATATAAAATTTTCTGAAAAACAATATCAAAACATAAACCTTGAATAAATGAAAATAGTACTGAATTGTATCATCGATATTTAGGTTAAAATAATCCATTACATTTTTGACGCTTTAGATTAAATAGAATATTATAAGATAATATATAATGAAATTTAATTAACATAAATACGACCATCCGAAACATTATATTAAACGTGAATATAGAAAAAAAATCTAATTTATTAAACCGCAGTAATGTTCTAAATTTAAAAACAACTAATTATAATACATTAAAATGCCTTATTAATATTAAATATATGCGATATTTTCCGTTATTATAATGTTAAAATAGATTTAGGTAAAAAAAAAATATAGTAATTCCGATACATCATCATACTTACGCCGTATTAATAAAATTTAAATGAAAATTATTAATGGAAACTTAATTTCGTACATGGCCATAATATACATTTTCCGGTAATATAGTTTCAAATTATTTTTTTTTGACCATCATTATTTAGATGACATAGATAAGAGCGATCGCGAAATATTCAAAAAAATGATCAATTTTTTAACAAAATGAAATTCCGGCATTCCATTACAGCGCTATACGAAAGATAAAGATCTAATCGCCGCATTATCGTGGAATTCATTAGAACGCGAAATTAATAAATACTGATATAAATTATGCACGCTTTTCATCATTCGAATGATTTATATAAATTAAAATAATCATTCAAATATTTAAAATTTTCATTATTTTCAAAATCGAATCAATAACTAAACTATATTATTAATCAAATTGTATTTCAAATTCAACTTTTTATTATTCAAATATTTAATATAAAATATATTAATCTAATCCTTTCTTAAAATCAATATATATATATATAATAATTTTAATTAGTTACGTTAGATTGTTTGATTTAACATATATTATATTATACAATATAGAAAACACGCATTAAAATAAACTAAAATACAGTTTTAAAAATATATTTTATAAACACTAAAATTGTTAAAATTTTTCTATCTTAAAATAAAGAAAATAAATACGTAATAATATTGCAAAAAAAATATTTTTGTAATAAAATTCATAAAAAAAATGTTCTTATATATAATTTATTTTAATTATTTTTTTTATGATAAGATCGTATAAACTCATAAAAAATATTTACACATAATATTCTTAATTTTTACTATTTATATATAGTGTTTATTTAAAATATCTATGAAATATTTTCTTCGTTACTTCCTTGTGAATGTCATATAATAAATCCATATTTTATATAATATTTTAATCTTAAATATTAAATAAAAAATATCCTATAATAAAATACAAATTAATGGTATAAAAATTTTTAGATCCAATTGGATTAATTTATATTGAAAATTATGAGAACTCAAAATAGAATTTAAGATCAATTTAATCAAAAATTTAAACGAAAACCAATTGAAACAATTCAAAAAATTAAATAAGAAATAAAAATCAATAATTCAACACCGTCGTTAAAGAGCGACCGTTAAATTTTTATTTATTTACAACGATCGACGCTTATTTATTTATTTATTTAAAACTTTTACAACGTGTCGTTTGCTAGTTAAGAAAACGGTTCATTTAACGGCTTCCGATTCGATTGATACGTTTGCAAATGGAGTTAATTTATTTTTTTTTTTTTTTTTGTTGTCTCCCCTTTTCATTATCGGTGAAAATTTACCATCACGCAAAACGTACAACCAATCTAACCTGACCGTCGTTAATCGAATCGCGTTTCCAATAACAGGTGTTGGAAACCGAGTCACATTCATCATCCAAAATGTGATGACACGTCGTCGTCGGTCAACTGATAGTTTTGAACGTTCCAAATATGCCACTAATAATTGACGATATTTGACATTTTTTTTCATATTCATATATAATATTATATATGAAATATATTTCTATTTCAAAAAATATAATTATAATTCAAAATTAATATATTATTATTTTTTAAAATATCGACATCTATATATCAATTTTCTTATATAAATATATTTTTTTCTGAAAATAAAATATTTATATAATATTAAAAATATATTGCAATATTTGATAATTATTTTAAAAAAGCACATATCGATACACAAACGAACAATATATTTTTCAAATGATATTCTCATATAGAAAGGATTCATATTGAAAAACTATTATATGATCCATTTTAATTACATCAAACGAGCATCACAAGGATCGTTATTTAATAGTCGATCACGGTTCGATATGATATTAAGCTTGGTTTTTTTTTTTGAAAAAGATTTCCATATCAATTTTATCGAATCTCGTTCGAATAGCGATCGCGTCGGATAATCGAGGTTTTCGTCGTGTTTATCATTATTACATTAACTAATACTAGATGACGCAATTGTACGAAAAAGCAAATCGCGATTATGAAATGCTATTAGCGTGTAATACATTCGAATATATCATTTCCATGAGCACTGACAGTGTAACGTATTAAGTGTTATTATATATATATATATATATATATATATATATATATATATATATATATATATATATATATATACACACGTGATTTTTAATTTTATTTTTATTTTCATTTACGTTGGTCCATCATCCTAATAGGATCGTCATGTTATTTCTTTTCTCGATATGTTTTTTTTATATGTATATAAATTCTGGTATAATATTATTATTAATAATATTATTATTTTTATTTCATTTTTTTCATCGGTACACCGCCCCACCGCACTCCCCCACACGTCCCTATACCCTTCTTATATACACGGTCTGAAAACAGAAGCCGTAATAATTTCCGAAACGTCGGCATTAAGCCGACAAACATGGCGGCCTCTCAAATGAAAAGACTAATTTATTATATTTGTGACGCAGTAGCATAGCGTCGCAACTCGGAAATTGAAAGCGTTGAATTTCAAATAAAGCGCGCCGAACGCTCTCGTAACGCTTTTGAATCTGCAAATTCGTCATTTATATAATATATACGCGAAAATGTCTCGAGCGCCATTAACGTTGCTCGCAACAATATATATATATATATATATATATATATATAATATTTTATAATGTATATTATGCGAAAGATGTTGCTCGGATTTCATTGCATCTAGTGTGTTAAAAAGTCTTCATATTCGAAGCAATAAATAAACGATTTTTCAAAAGAATTTTACAGACTAATGCTGTTTTTAATGTTCTTATTTAATATGCTTCCATAAGAATTTTAAAATATTATAAGAAGTAACTATAATAATCATCTAAAACTTTTATCATTTTTTAAATATATTTTTAATAAGGCTTTTTTGCAAACATCAGTTACCCTCTGAAGTCAATTTAATATTAATTTATAAAGGCAGATTTTTTTATAGTTAATACCAA
Organism: Leptonema lineaticorne; assembly: GCA_024500535.1. Lineage (NCBI taxonomy): Eukaryota > Metazoa > Arthropoda > Insecta > Trichoptera > Hydropsychidae > Leptonema > Leptonema lineaticorne. The sequence goes on along the minus strand of JANIJI010000003.1, from coordinate 5,451,085 downwards.
TCTATTTTTTGTTGAAAATATATAAAAATTAAAAATATTGAAAACAATTTATTCTTTAAAATACTAAAAGAATACTTAAAACTTCATTTTTTTAATTATTTTACAAAGCTTAAAAATGTATAAAATTATTTTAATTTCAAATTTTTAATATCACAATTTTCATAACTATGAATTTTTATTTTTATGAATTTATTATAGTAATATTGCAGTAAGGTAAATGAAAATTTTTGATAATTTATTATTTATATGCAAATCATATATAAATAACAATAATTTGAATAAATATTTTTATAGTTCAGAGATTTTAAAAAATATACATAGTACAATCTTTTATTACTTATTTATAATAATTATTATTTTTTACACGTTTAACAAAAAATAATAATTAAATATTTATTTATGTAATATGAATAAATAAAAACAATATCGAACATATATATATATATATATATATATATATATATATATATATATATATATATATATATATATATATATATATATATATATATATATATATAAAATTAAATAAAAAAGGAATTAAGATGATATTACTTGACGGTCGAGATTTATAATCCTTTAAATTTAGATACAACCGACCGCTTCGTATGATTGATTGATTACCCGCCATTAGCGGCGAGCGCGCGAGATGGCAGCACTGGGCGACGCCATATGCACGACAGGGACGCCGCCATATTTATCGGTTACGCCTTTGAAATGCGCGGCGCAACCTAATGATCGCACTCACCTCATTCGTGGAACGCTCAATTTTAATTAAAATATTTAATTGAACTATAATTGCCCGGCGTTCGCGTGCAGACGCTGCTTTATATATATATATATATATATATATATATATATATATATATATGTATGTATGTATATATATATATATATGGTATATATATATATATATATATATATATATATATATGTATGTATGTATATATATATATATATATGGTATATATATATATATATATATATATATATATATATATATATATATATATATATATATATATATCGACGGGGGTTTTCGTGTGCGACTTTCGTCTAATCTAATTTCATACTCAAATCACTACAATTTTAATCTATCATTTTACTCGTTATTTTTAATTATTATTATGTTGTTCGTTTATTTATAATTATAATACATTTTTTTTTCTATAAGTTTCATTTAATTAAATTGATAATGAAAATATTTTTTTTTTGTCTTTGCTATTAATGTAAATCTATTAGTATTGATAAAAATATTTAATTTGAATTAAAAAAAAAATTAAATATAATTTATAAAAATGTGTGATTATTATTTTTATAGATTATGTGAAAAATAATAACTTTTCTATTAATTATATCTTATATGAATAAAAAAGTTTTAATAATGAAAATTAACCCATTAATTTAAAAGTTTCATTTTCACCCTTCTTTCTTACAATACTTTTTTATTATTTAACAAAAATATAATATCCAAAAATATTTCGTATTCTATTTGATTCTTAACTCTAATTTTAATTTTCTGAAAGTACACTACTCTTAAATAAAGAATGAAAAAATATATATAATAAATCGCATTGAAATGAAATTAGTCAACTGATAATGAATTATATATTACAATTATCGTAGATAGTGTCAATAAAATAGTCTTTTCTTCAATATATATATTTTTTATATAATATTTTAAAAGAAAAAAAAGCATGTTTAAATAAAAATTAAATCGAAAATAAATCTAATATTAATTATACAATACATTTATAATTGACAGTTGAAGAATCAACGCTTTATTAAATAGTCTCATTGTCGGTACATTTTCTGAAGGAAATCAAATAAAGTAGCATATCATATTTTTTACTCCTACACGCGTTTATAAATAAGTAACACACACAAAAAAAAAAGAGATAAAATAGAAAAAAATCTCCATAAATATACATCTTAATTTAAAAAAGTTATTTAATTCGTCGTTGTGTGTAACTTCATGCAGGGATTTAACTACCGTTAAGTTATATTTAATGTTGTTCCGTCTCGTATTAAGCGTAAACTTTTCAATTCTCGTCTACGTTAGATATTATAAATGAAAAAAAAAAATATATATATATATATATATATATATATATATAAATATACTAGTGAATTAAATTTTATATTAAAATCGTTCTCTATTCATGTGTAATATTTTGATATGAATATTTATTATATCAAAATTTATAAAATTAATTGCAATCGTTAGATACGTGTCATATATAGGACATTTTAAGATAAAATATAATAAAATTAATATGTCAATTATTATCAACGATGGATTCACGAAGTGTGAAACCTATTATTACAATTTTTCAAACACTTCGGACACTTTACAAGGGTTGCTTGACAAACCAGTCGCTTCATATCAAAGGATAGAAGAACACTCTGTCAATTTTCTCTTTGATATAATGCGACATTCTCGTCGAACGTTTCAATCTTGACCAAAATTAATACAAAAAAATAATAATAATAAAAAATAAATAAAAACATGACGACCTCTAATATACACGTTTATAGATATACACACACACATATATATATATATATATATATATATATATATATATATATATATTCGTATAAATTAACGACTAATTAAATTAATTCATCATATTAAAACGGGGGTAACGAACTCGAACAAACCTCATATCTATCTTAAAATAAATAAAAGATATTTTGTGCGTTATACATTTTTTTTCTTTGTTTTTATATTTTATTTATCACAATAATAATAAAAAATAATTAATAATCGAAGCGTTGACAGCGACCAAACGTCAGACGATTACGTGACATCGAAACTCATTTATATTTAAATTTTTAATTACTGTTGTACACATTATATATATATATATATATATATATATATATATATATATATATATATATATATATATATATATATATATATATATATGCGTGTGTATTACGAGTAATTTGTATGTTTAATATTTATATATGCATATATATATATATATATATATATATATATATATATAACGCTTGATTAATCACTATAATACTTACAATATATTTAATATTGCCTTAAAATAACTATTTATTTTTTTATGATTCAAATTTAAATGATAAGTAGTAAAAATATTTGATATTACAGTAATAAATATAACGTAATTTAATATTCATATAGATAATAATAAAAAGTTATGATTTTTCTCATATTGATCATAAATATAAAAAAAATGTTGGTAATCATAGAACTATAAACTCAAAAAAGAAATAAAATTTTAAATCCTTATTTAATTTTAAACTATTTATAATACAAACACAGAAACAATTATATATATAAAATCATTTTTCTATTTAATTTCTATTAAAAAATGACCATTTTTTTTAAATCTATGTATGTATATAAAATTACAAGGAATTTTCATTCCAAATTCAGACTAAATTCATATTTTTAAAACATTAAAACCAATAAATTCTCAATTAAAAAAAATAAACATTTTTATAAAAAATTTAATTAGAAAAGTTTTACTCATATTATTATAAGATTAATAATACATAATTTAATTAAAAGTAATACCATGAAAATAATCGATTTATATACGAATTATTATTTTTTATATTGACACAAAAACAAGTGATCTTAATTAAAGTACGTTTAATCCATATATACATCGGAAGTAATCAAGACAGATTTTAATAACATAATACTGTTTTAAAAATTAAACTACATTATAAAACGAGTACTTATATAAATAAGTATCGATTTCAATTTATATATCACCTACTTAGATACATAATATTAATAATAAAAGCCAATATCCGTTGACTTTTTGACAATAGGATCCAGTTTATAGTAAAAAAAAAACAAAACGATATCAATTGAGTACCGGTAATGATAATTAATAAAAATAAAAAACTATTTTTTCAATCGATCAACAACGAAATTATTAATATACGCATTAATAAAACCTGCACAGAATCAACTCTGTATTTCTTATATGTTTTTTTTATTGTTATTATTTATTATTATTAATGTTCAAACATCATTAAGTTGACAATACTGTAAAATATCAAAATTTTATTTTATACGATATATTTTTTTTAATAAATTATTTTTTTATATGAATAAATTTATGTAATAATTTAAAAAAAATCTCGATCGCATTCATCATTATGAGAATAGTAGAATCGACGATGTGCTCCTGTGTCAAAAAAATTTTATGAATTATCAGAACCCGTTTATATTTAATTTCGTATCATTTGTTACAGATAAAGGACGAACGAATAACGAAATTATATCTAAAAAAAAAGTATTAATAATGAAAAAAAAATATATATATATCAAAAAGAAATACGTGACTCGTTCGAGAAAAAAAAAAGGTGAACAGAAACGTTTCCGCGCAAGCGACTCAGAAAAGGTCTAACGGACAATCAATCAAACCAGGGATATTAAAATCGAAACCATCTCGCAAAATTCATATAATTTATTATTATATTATATATGTGCTTTTTTTTTTAATTCGAATAACACCTGCTAAAAACTGCAATTTGCACGCGTTTCTCCAGTCTATTAATTATATCAATTCCGTTTATTTAAATTTCGCATGCGAAATCGAGCTTATTATTCATTCATATTATTTTTTAATTACTATAATTAATTATTATTTTTTTACAATTTATAATGAATATGCTATTTTATTAATTTATTTATTAATATAATAATTATAAACGTTTGAAATATTGATGTATACCTAATAAAAAAGTTGTATTTTTTTAATTAATTTTTTGGCCTCATTATTATTTAATTATTAAAAATATTTTTTTCAACATATCTTGATATAAAAAAATGATAAATTTTAGATTAAATTTATTGAAATATTATACTATTGTTCCGTTAAATACATTTATTACAGAATATTAAAATTAATAATAATTTTAAAATTACTTTGAAATTTTATTCGAATCATGTTAAATTTATTTATTTCGAAATTACATACAATATTTGTTTCAATGTAACGAAACTTTTTTAACAATTTTAAATAAATTTCTATAATTTCATAACTCTAAACGAAAAGATTGAAATTAAAATGGATTTTTCTAAGAATCTCCCAAAATATAAAGCATCTTGACAAAAAAAACTTTTTTTAAAATATGTTTCGTTATCAATAATTCTCGGTTAATTTAATCCATCATATTATATTCAATATTATTAACCCTACAACATCGCCATATATCTTATCAACCACACAATTAATTTTGAACTAATTATCGACTATAAAACAATATATATAATTAAATTACAATTAACATGAAACAACAAAAAATATATATGCATTAAATTCACATCTGAAAACGCTAAGTGGTCCAAATTTATCGGCAATAATTATACGGACCGTATTAAAATATCGCAGAAAAAAACTGGACTTAACATTCGAAATATATATGAATAATAATAATAATACAAAATAAAACAAACTATAGTAAAAATAACGTCTAATTTGACGTACAAACGTTACGAATAAGAAGACATCAGGCTACCGAAAAAAAAAAAAAATATATATATATATATATATATATATATATATATATATATATATATATAATCGAAACGTGTTATTATACATTTTAAAACACGCAAATTTATTTATTGCGAGACATAAAGTGCGACGTATCGACCGTTAAAAGCGCTCATTACGATCAAAATAATATAATCGATCGTAAAATTCGTCCAAAACGACCATGACCACCTGTCGCAATCGATCCTCGAACACTGCGTGTACCCCGTGGCATTAATATAATATTTTAATAATGTAACAAAATAATAATAATAATAAGCGTACGAAAAAAAAATATATCATTAATGCTGAAGCTGATAGTAATTAAGGCAACATAACCGCATCACCATGGGGAGCTCGCAGTCTAACAATCCGACGCTAGTTTTTCTTTTATTTTTCTCTTTATTCGCCGATACAGTGGGACACCGCTTTAGATTTTTTACACGAAAATTTTACAATGATGTACTGAATGATTGCATATTAAATATATCTATATAAATATCGCATTTCTTATATACAATTAAATATAATTTCATTGAACATATATTTTCTATATACCGTTCTTATTATATATTTCTACATAGTGATTAAAATGTAATATTAACTTAAAATAATATCTAAATATAAAAAAAAACAATATTACAATTTTATTTTAATATTACTGAAAATATGCTAAACCTTCAAATATTGTCCAATTTTTATATAAAATCGAGATCTAACTGTATTGCTTGTTTCTTCTTCGAATGTTAAGTCTGTCTTTCTTCCCTTCTTCCATTCATTATTTTGTTCTGTCTCCCTCAGGTTCGACTCTTTCTCTCGAGTGACCCATAAAAAAGTGGATTGGTATTCCGCGCGATGGCAGGTCCAAGATTGATGATGCTGCTAATGGAGTAGGGCTCCCGTGCGGCCTCGGCCCCCACATTGCCCACCTCTGCCCACTATTAACGACTTATTTTAAATTAAGTATATTAAAATGATTTTTTGTTTTTTCGTTCTGATTTCACCCGTTTCCATTTTTTTAATTAAATTTTCATATATAATATATGAAAAGGCAAGAGTTAATCCCAATCGAAATATAGTATATAACTTATATGACACATTATCACGTAAAATTGACTACATTATTAAATATTATATTTTTATTTTTATTACATATATAATAATATCTAAAGTAATAATTCATGTTTAATGTACTAAATGTATTTCCTTCATTTTATAAATTCATCTGTCATGTGATTTTTTTCAATATACGTATGTATGTTTGTGTGTACTAACTTACCATATTCATAACAACTTTCCAAAATTTAAAATTTTCTTTCTAATTTCATTAAACTTGAATTCTCATTTTACATACACTTCTTAAAATTAAGTTTAAAATATCATCTTCAAATATTTATTTCATAAAAAATATATAAAATATGCAATATAATTATTCAAAACCAAAATTTACATATTTTTATTAATTTATATTGTATAATTTTATTGTATAAATATAGTAAAATATATACAATATTTATATAAAAATATTTTTCATCCCATGATATAATGATTAATATATATTAAAAAATATATAATTTTACTAGCTACATGTTGACATTATATTTTTAATATTAAATTATATAATTTTATTCAATGAAAAATTAAATCTTAAACCTTTGATATAATAATTAAATTATACTACCTACCATCAAAAAAACACCGAATTCAATATACATAACATGCGCATAATATAAAATCGCACTAATGAAGTTCAAAACGAACTATTTTTGAAACATATTTCATTGTCCAAAAAAAAAAAAAAAAATCTCACAACACAAACGTCCGACATCCCTCATTTTTGCAATATGCAAAAAAGGAGTTTATTGTCCGAACTCGAATTCCATACGAGGCGTTATAATTTACTGTCACGTTAATGATTGCAAGTGAGAGACGATAACAAAAAAAAAAAAAAAAAAAAAATACCAAAACACGAACGTTAATATGTTGGGTGCTACTTGGCACCTTAAAAATAGAAACCAAAGACCTTCAGGACCTCAAAATCCTCATCGAGCCGAATGGCCTTTGGCCTTTCGGTCGCCTTAATGATTGGCGGCTCCTCTTTGATAAAATGAACGAATTATATACATTGTATTTATGTATATGTATATGTATATATATTTTTTTATAACATCTCGTTTTCCACCTACCGACCGTCCTGTAATAATTAACAGACGGACGGCTTACAAAGAGCCGATGTTAAAGTTCAAATCCCGAGAAAGCCCGTTTTTAAACCATCGCTTTTCGGCCGCACATTACGCTAATTGATGAATGTGTTGTTCCCTCTTGATCAAGATCGAACCGAATGAAAAATGGCATTCAACAATAGCAGTACTCCGGAGGTAATTATTAGACGTGACTTAAAGTAGTTTTTTTTTATTTTAAAAACGATTATATATTTATAAAAAAAAAAAAAAGCTTTTAACATGTACTAAATTTAATACGTTTAAAATCGCATATTAAATTAATTATGTGCATCGTTTTAAAATTACTATTTTATATAATATATGAGATAAATATAAAAATATTAGATATTGTTTAATATATATTAACTATTTTATATTAAACAATGTATGAACAATTTAAAATATTATTTATTAGACTGCACCAATATAAATGTGTACATGTTAGCTAAATATATTAATAATAAAAAAAAATACTGTTATTAGTAATACCAATATTGCTCAATTATTTATACGAGTATATTATTCTGAAATTATTATTATATATATTGAAATTATTTTTCGAAAATATATCGATGCTTATTAGAGTTGAGATGTGAGAAAATCTAAGAAAAATGTTAAAAATATGGACGTTTTAAGAATTGAAATTAATGAAAATTACGTAATAAATGAAAATAATTTAATCATGGTAAGAATTGGTATATTATAGTAAATATTAGTAGTTTTAGTGTTAAATAACACAAAAATATACCATATATCAATAAAAATTTGCAATATATTAATTTTTCAATACATTTTTTTATATAATCCGATTTGAAAGCTGTCCATATTCACACTTCACTTTTTAAAAATTTGCAAAATAACTCAATTTTTAATCCGAAAATAAAATACGCTGTACGACACGAAATAAACTTTCATAAAAGTGTATCGCAAAAAAATCGTTAAATATTAATATGTTTAAAATAAAATATTAAAAAAAACACACACACACACACACACATGCACGCGCGCGAAAAACGTATGAAAACTGAAAAAAATCACGTTTACACGAGAACGAGCAGCGAGAATTGAAATTCAAAATCATAAGTGCGATACACGTGTCAGCTTTCAGCGGCATTTACATTAAATAAAATGAAATAATAATAATAAAAAAATACATACACACACACACATTTATTTCGAACGTGTGACGAAAAAATATGTCAAAATTTCGCAACGCAATCGTTTATCGCACTGTTACACTATTTATTTATATAATGCGAATAATTCAGCCGAAATGTTTTTTTTTTTAATAAAAACAGCGTTAACGAAAATTATAAATAATACAAATATATATATATATATATATATATATATATATATATATATATATATAAATATATAATATGGTTCGTGTATGAAACCGTGTCTCGTTTATTAATAAAATGTCGCTTCGGTGTGACACCGTGTAGTTCGTAATCGATGCGACAGTGTGAAATGTGATTTTAAAACGGTTTTATATTTCACGCATTAATTCCAGGGGGGCACGTCAATCATGGACCCGCGCCACAGTTTTTTATTCTTTATTATTATTATTATTATATATTTTTTTATCATCGACACTCTGTCGACGCGATTCTCAAAATGCGAAACGCGAACGATGATCGCCTTTTTGACGGTCGATTGAAAATTTATAATTTCGGCTAATTAAAAATTTATATTATGAATGCAAATCGTGTGAAAAATTTATCATCTAATTAAATATTATAATAATGAATAAAAAATAAATCATATTAATATTTTTAATAACGATCTCTATGATTTTTTTTGACATTTGATTCTGATACTTGGACGACAACAGAAAACCACCATAATATATATACCTAAAATAATCATCAATTAACACTAAAATTATAAATATAATATAAAATATAAATAATAGAGAAAACTTGTTTATGATGTTAAAATATATAATAAAAATTGTGAATTTTGAAAATCGATCGATTTTACCAGATTCAAAAATGCGTTTTTTTTTTTTTCTAATAATCTAAAGAAAATGACACGATTTAAAAAAGAAACCGTAAAACACGATACGGTCGATCAGGCTTTAACCGAATGATTCGATTCCAAAATCAATCAATTTGAATAAATCGATATGACGAAACCGCAATGTCAACCGACCAACGCGAAATTAGTCGTATTTAAAAATTCGAAATTTTTATCATTTTAATAACGTTTTTATATTTAAGTGGTTTATTTGATTCGTAGCATACGTACAATACAATCGTATTGATATTAGTTAAATTCCCTCGAAGATGAGTGACAGTGGCCACCGTCGAAACGTAATCGTGTTTAACCACACATGGCTACCTGTCCAATGGTTAATCCATAAAAATCCATTCTCTCGTAACTTAAACCTGTGTGTATTAAAAAAAAAATATCTTCTTATTATAAAACGAGGTTTAAAAAAAGCGGCGTGAAAATTATTACGCTTTTGTAATAAGAAAAAAATATATATTTATGATTAAAGTTTGTATCATTTTTTTTTTCAATAAAATCTAATATGTGTGAAAATTCTTAATAAAATTAAATAATTTTTTTCAAAATCGAATCACTAACTTTGTAATTAATCTTTGTTCTAAATCAGTGGCACATCACACGATTTCAAGTAGCGCATTATACTCCAAAAATACAAACCAAAAGTTTGATTGCAAATTTTGTGACAAATTTGAATTTGAAATCAAAGAAATTGATATATAGAAATCAAAAGATTGACCACTCCTATTCTAAATTATTTCATAGAAGAATATTCAAATATATTAACCATGAACATTGTACATAATATAATTCATCAATAAATTGAAAAATATTTCCGTCGTTAATATAATTTGATATCAAATAGATGATATAAAAAATATATTTATTATACATTAATTTTTTATACGAGATTAAAATAGCAAAAAAAAAAAAAATAATTATCACAAATTTGTAATATAAATAAATAATATTCGTAACAATTCAAGCGAAATAATCTCATCATGTTAACAATGATCGTTATAGATCGTTCGCGTTCACCAAACACCGATCGAATACGTGTTAATTTTAAAATGTCGACATTTGTTACAATCATAATATTTTAGTATACGATTCGTATAAAATTTTCATAGTCAATGAATGCGTGCCTTCGAAGACGAATCGATGAGACGTTTGATTTAAAACGTCGTCGCCTCCAAGAAAATAACCGAGTTGAGGCGAATAAAATAAATAAATATATATATATATAAGAAAAAAATATATATATATATAAGAGTAAAAGAAGTCAGCTAGAAGCCAACACAGATTCCGTTCATGAACATGAACGATCAAGAATGTAACAAAGATGATATTATATATAGCTTTACACACGATTGACATTCACAGAGTATCGAGTTACGACGGCGACAACGTAGAGCTTCTTGCGAGTTAACTACTTCTTCGCTTCCATTACCTCTTCTACTACATTATTAACCTTTACCTGACGATGAGGTTATTCGATTATTTATATATATATATTTACGAATATCACATATACATTATTCATAATTCAATATGTTCTAAAATGTTATATATTTATTCTATTGAAATACGTGATAAAAATACAATACTAAATCTCATACTTTTTTTTTTTAATATTTCATATCATTTTTATAAATATGTAAATAATATATAAGTTGATATGTTAAATCTGCAAATTGAAATTCATAATAATCATTGAAAAAAAAAAGCTGTGACTCTTAAAATGCTAATCGTAACCTATATTATAATTAAATAATCAAGATTTATAATAAATTAAATTTTTAAAATAATATAAATTATTGATAAAATGTTTTCATTTAGTGAATATATAATATGATATGATATAATTGCTTCATTAATCAATAAATTTCGCGCATTTTGAAATATTTTTTTTTCAAATAACTATCATTCGGACTGTATTTAAAAATATTAAATAATAATATAATTTTAATAAATTAAAAAAATATTATTTTTAAACTTTATTTATTAGAAAAAAAAATGAATGAACTCTTATAAAATTTATTAATTAGTGATATTATTTTTTTTATCGCATTATAATTAAACATTTAATTTAAGAATATCGATTAACGTTTTTTTTTATTTTTATTCATTTTAATTCGTATCGTTTATACATCAACCCCGATTTGACACGTGACTTGACTCGTGTGATTGACTGCTCTCGTCGAATCGTGTAACTTTTCATAGTGAATTCCGTGTTCTCGAATACCAAATTTTTTTTTCTTTCTTTCATTATTATTACTTGCCCCGTGTAATGTTTGACATAGCGGGGTGCTGATGATTGACAGCATCAATGGAATGCTATAGGCTTCCGTGGGTGACATGATTTCGTTTAATATAATCTAACGGTTAGAAAAGACTAGAGAGAGAGAGAGCAGCCTTCGAGCGTTTGAAAGTCGCATCATGTAATCTGACCGTTTGTTTTTAATTTTATATTACATGTATTTGTTTAATATATATATATATATATATATATATATATATATATATATATATATATATATATATATATATAAATCTATTAAATTATAATGTTTTTGTTAATCTAATTGTCTATTTATATTTGAAAGTTAGACTTTGAATTGATTCGATCCCATTAAAAGATATATTAGATCAAAATTTTGAATAAGATAATTTTTTGTATATAAAAATATGCTGGTATATAATACATCAAATTTTATATATATATATTATTATCAATATTTTTTTTTTAATTTAAAATTATTTTAACCAAAGTTTAAAATCAAAATATACTAAATAGTAGAAATATTATATATTTTTCCTTCATTTGAAAAATAATATATTATAATTTCACATTCAATTATAGAAAAATGCAAAAAAAAAAAAAATTAAAAATGAAAATTCAGAACTTAAACATTATTTTTAACCTTTAAATTTAACTTAAAATAATATATATGAAACTTTCAAATTTATTATGAATGAAATTAATAAAATTTATTTAATTACAAAAACTTCTATCCAAAACTGATATGACTCAGATAAAAATAATTACTCTTATTTTATGAATATATATATAATTTTATACGTCAAAAATGTTACGATTTTCGATCAAATTTTGTATTAAATTACCTGTCAAACGTTTCCATTGCAAAATATAAACATTCAACGTAACGCATATAAATCGTTATATTTAAAAAGTCATATTAAGGTCATTTAAAATATTATACACTGTATAATATAATACAATTAAAAATCGTATCGTCATTGAAAAAAAATATACGAATTGACATTAATAGTTTTATGATACGAGACGAAATATTAAACGCGATATTAAATTACGAGATATCGAATCAAGACAAGTACCTTCGAATTTTGACAATAACGATGAACAAAAACCGAACAAATACAAACACACACACACACACACTCATAAAATTCGTTAGACAATCATTATAATTATAATAATTATTTCGTATGAAAAATTAAAAATTGCTCTCGCATAATCGCCGGAAATCCAAATACGGTGGCCACGTATTACATTAAATTATAAGTGTTAAATTAAATGATTGCAGATGGAAAAGGGGTTAAAATCGTTCGCACGATACACACACACACACTTATATGTAAAAGCGGTTCATTCGATTTCCTTTATTATTTTATTTTAGTTTATATTATATATATTTTTTTTTCTTACATCTCTGTCTCATTATTTTTTTTATTATCGTCTTATTTCCACAGTCTCTCCATATAAGGTGTCAAATAACACGTTCAGCACCGCTGATTGACCGCTAAGTGAAATAACTGATATTTAATGAATATTTAGTTTCAATTACAAACTGTTAACTGTGGGATTGTGGAGTACTGTTAATCCGCGTTCACACCGAAGCCGACAATATTTATTATATATATATATATATATATATATATATATATATATATATATATATATAATAAAACGAACACAACTTTTGCCATCATTAATTAATTATTTAATTTTAATTATATTATATAAATTTATAATTTAACAAATATTTAAATTTTTATTATACCTACTGCATTAAAAACAATCATATAATCATTGTAAATATTTTCTATATTGAAATCAAACATGTATAAAATCAAAATCGATTTTTTTTTCACAGAATATTTCACAATATACGAAAACGTGCAACTATGTATTGCATTAATATAAATCATTACGGGGTTTTATATATATTATATATGATTGAATATTATAAAATAATGACGGCGCACCCCTTAACAATCAATCGGCTTCGTATCGAAACCGCAAAATGATACAAGGAGATAACTTGTGACATTAACAAGAACGAGAGTGATATTTGAGAACCATATCGATACGCAATTTTCAAACGTAATGGTCCAATGGACAGCGTTGAGAATCAGTAACCGACGGATCGAATCTCACACTAACAATTCCTGGTTAATAATATATTAAATATACCGATAAATATTTATTAATTCATATCAATTTTATATTGAATATAAAAAATATTATATACATATATTAAAATGGCATTTATATAGAATAGTATAATAATAATGAAACAATATAAACAGAATATTATGTATATATATATATATATATATATATATATATATATATGTGTGTGTGTGTGTGTGTGTGTGTGTGTAGAACATTAAATATGGCAATTAGTCGGAATATTCCGGGTGATTTTTCTTTTTCAGAATGCAGTGGGCGTTCACAGCGATGATCATTTGTAAAAATTTCTATGAAGAAGTTGTGATGAAAAAAAATATGCGGCTCTTTCTGTGTTCAAAAACGCTTCCGTCACGCATAATTTGTTTTGTTGATTGTGCTAAAAGGGCCGCTTTCGAAAATTCTGTCGTTAAATTGGCGCAGAAAATTTTGCGCCAAAAATATAATATAATATATATATATATATATATATATATATATATATATATATATATATATATATATGTGTGTGTGTGTGTGTGTGTGTGTGTGTGTGTGTGTGTGTGTGTGTGTGTGTGTAATTCATAAGAAAGTTATTCTCCTTTTATACTCGAGATAAATATTTCAATGTTGATTACTATTTATCTAGTGGTCGAAAAAAATATTAATGAATTAACGTTAATCACTTCGATAGATGTGATGTTATACCATATATATATAATCGAGTAACTGAATTTATATCTGATCTTTACATATTAATTTATTATTTTACTGATATATCTAATTGTGGAATATACATATAATATTGTGAAATTAGAATGTGCCTTAATGTATATCAGATTTTTACTATACTCACATATTAAATATAATAAAAAAAATCTGCAAGTTTTATGACCACTGATTTATTTATAATATTATATTACATAAACCTCAAAACAACAAAATGGAATAATGTCGATATATTTAAACAAATCTATTATATATATATATATATATATATATATATATATATATATATATATATATATATATATATATATATATATAATGTTAATAAATGACTAGACGTTATTAAGTACATTAAACAGTATATTATCGTTGTAATATATTTTTAATAGTAAGCATTCTATCGACGGTAACATGTTGTAATTAAGATATCCAACAGCATTTTAGCAAAGAAGCTGTCATGTCTTATATAATATATGTATATAAAAGATAAAAACATATAAACCAACTCGATAAACATCAGCATATTATAAAATTCGTAATATGAAATTAAATGGTAGTCGTTAGACCGAATTAAACGTCGATTACCAATTAAAAACATTTCGAAATCTCAATTCGAAGAATAAATGCAAAAAAAATAAATAAATAGACACTTCTAATAGATTACCGCCGCGGCAAAAGTTAAACGTCTAGTTATTATTATTATTATTATTTTTTTATAAAGTTCCCACAATTTTTCAAACTATAAGGGATGAAACCATTACTGAACAGTTTTCGAAGATCATTAGCGGGTAGCTCTTTGTGAAAAAAAATACACCAAAAGAATAGAATAACAGTTACAACAATAACAATAATTCGATATATATATATATATATATATATATATATATATATATATATATATATATATATACAGATTGGTGCACGAATTCACCATTTTATTAATGATTACGACGTTACATCGATTATTTTCTCAATTTTAATAATTAAATAACAATTATTGGATTCGTAATTAGCGGCTTTATTCGCGCCACGGTTGCAACCGTAATATCTTAGTCCAATTTGTACTAATTGAATAATTTCAAGGGTTTGAAACTGAGTACCGTCGTAGAATTTCAAAGTTCCGTCTGAACCTTTAGACGGCGAATAGGATTCATTGAGGATTGTTAAGGACATAGATTATTTAATTATTCATGAACCTTGTCAAAGCCGTACACGTATCATAAATATACAATCTGTATAATCGGTAAGTATTTATATTATAATATCAGTATTATTATTTATAAATATAATCTAGTCGTGTAATAATTATATACGCGTATAATTCTATTAAATATCGTACAAATATAATAATTATAAAATATTTTATGATTAATATTTTTTTTCTTAGTATATGGTATTTGTCGAAATCAAATGATAATCAATATATGTTTGAACATTTTTTTGTAAAATATTTTTATATAATTTTTGTCCAATTAAGCTATCTGCTTTGGAAAAAAATATATAATTAAAATATTTTTTTAAAGAAAAACAATTTTCTACATTTCTTAATAATATAAATAAAACACAATATTTCAGGATTGATATCAAATAAAAAAAATGCATTATTGTCGTACTATTTTAGCGTTTCATATTGTAAAATATAATAAATTAAAATTATAGGATTTGTTATTTTTATAACACACGTTGAACGATAATATATATATATATATATATATATATATATATATATATATATATATATATATATATATATATATATATATATATATATATATATATATATATTCTAAATTTACCAATATATCATATTTCAATAATAAAATGAATGAACGGAATTAATTCTATGAAGTTGAAGCAGTTCATTTCACACGAAGTTTAAATAAAAAAAATGTTATTTTTATATGAAAAAAAATATATTAAAATACTTAAAATATGTTATTCATTTATTTAATCATATTATATATAGCTTTAATACGTTCACATTATTTCTTCTTATATTGAAATTATATATATATATATATATATATATATATATATATATATATATATATATATATATATATATATATATATTGTTATGTAAAAATTTGGACTTTAACAATAACATATATAGTACATATTTACGTATGTACAACATAATATAATATAATGAATGGCGTTTCGCGTTCACAAACCCATTGCACACTCAAGTGACTATGGCAAACCTCCATGTAAATGACGCTTTAAGTTATGTAAACATTTCAAAGTGGTTTTTGAATAAAAAAACGATTTTTCAAAAATACTTGCAGAGTCACCGCGCTGTCTGTCAGCGCAGACGGGATCGAACCCTGAACACAATGAACGCTAGTGGTTCAACGTTTACTACTGTGCATTCAGAAGTCAACAACCTTTTACCGAAATAGATTCGAATGGATCAAACGAGATTACGAACAATGTAATCGTACGTATAAAAATAATAATCATCTTCGCTTCTGATACTTACCAATCAAAAATATTTTATATGTAATGTATATAAAAATTTTAATAATATTTTCCTTCAAATACACATACAAAATGTTTGAACTATTACATTGTTAAATAATTTTTAATATAATATTAATTTAAAAAAAAAACATTCGATTAGAATTTTTAGAACATTATTTTATTTTTTTCTATTAGACCAATTTAGTATTTCTGTATTTTTATTATATGCGAAAACACTTTACTCCCCTTTATTCATTATTTATAAAAAAAATGACGATAGAAAAATATCTGAAAAATTTTATAGAACTAAACGTTTAACATAAACTATTCATTGTGTTCTATGAAACAGTTTAATGATCTATGAAAAGAAAATCGACAACGCATAGGAAAACCATAGTAACTTATATTAGAAAAATTCATTATGTTTTATAAACGACTATAGTAACTTTTTATTATTAATTAATATAACCTAAGTTCGAAACCTGTGATATCACTTTTATTTCCTTATTTTTATTTAATACATTTATTTTTTAATATATATATATATATATATATATATATATATATATATATATATATATATATATATATATATATATATAGTGACTTAACAAATAAAATATCATGATTAAATTCAATTTTACGTATGAATTATACATATCTACGATCAAAATTTAATAGTATTCAATAAATATAATTGATTTAAACCGCAAATAAATCACCTAAACCGATTCGTATTAAATTTACAATCGATGCTAATTTAAAATTTCGAAATATGAGTTTCGTTTCACATTGTGCCCAATTTGGATGTTCGAGTTTTTTTTTTTTCATTTTTTCTTTCTTTCTTTTGTAACAACAATAAATTCATATCTTACAGTCGTGCATACAAAATACGCAATATTCAATGGTGAATAATGGGCGATGACGTGGAATTTTAGTGAAATAAAATGTCTGATTGAAAGGTTTTAAAACGTTTCGAAACCCTTACGATTATAAATGATATATTATATATAATGCACATTCTCACAAAGTATCCTACTATATATATTTATATATAAAAAATTGAAGCGTATAAAATATATGTAAAAATAGACGATCGATATACATTTATATATAATTATGTATGGCAAAACTTACTACTGATTATGAATTAATTTTCTATTTTTGTTTTTTTATAAAGTATTAAACCATTAATGGACGCATTAAAAATATGAAAGAATCAAATTAACGCATTAGTTCTAATACAAATGATGTAATTTTACGATTATATTTAATGTAAAATTTATATTTGTATGTGTATCTTAAATATAAGTTTATATATATATATATATATATATATATATATATATATATATAATATTTGATTATAATTTTAACGCTTTCCCGTTGTAAAAGGAGATAAGAGGAAAGTGACAGCCGAAGGAAAACAAGCGACCGGGGAGTCTTTTGTATGCGATTTTCTTTGTGAAAGTAAAGAAAAACAGGACGTTTTTCTTCCACTTGCGGCCAACTCGTATAAAAATGACTTTGGGGGAGGAAACCTCATTGTTTGTGAACAGATTTCTTTTGATGGAAGAGGATAAGGGCATTAGAGGGATTGCCTACCTCTTATCTACCCATACCTAGCACTATTTCTCTTATTTTTTTCCCATTTTTTTTTCCACGTTTTATTCTATTTATTTCATCTTTGCGAACGCATTATATATACAATTACGTATTCTTTTTTTCACATAAACCAAATCATTGTTCGCTTTATTATATTCGTCCCCCATTTTTCCACACAAAAATCTTCTATGAAATTGAATAAAATATATGAATCTATCAGTCATATTACAGAAGTAGTTTGATCATTAAAGCCAATTTTCATAATTACTTGTTTTCAACCTTATTTTCCAAGAATTAATATATTTCAACCTTCAACATTCTCATCGACACATATTCAGTGATATTGCTTTTTTTTATAAAATCCTGTTTTTCTTATTAAAAAAACTAAACTTTTTTGTATTAACAGGTCATTTTATGTTTTATATCCGATATTCTTATATACGTAATTGATTTGTTTTTGCTTATTCAATTCTATCTATATATTCGTATGTAAAAACTTTTATCAAAGAATAAGAAAATCATCTATATTGAATAAGAAAAAAAGTTAAACCTAATTTGACGGGTAAATTCCTCAAAATATATTACTCAATATTGAATATAGATACGAAAATTTATTCAACGGCAAAAAGAAATATATTTAATAACGATTCGATATATGCGTATATAAATCGGAGAATTTCTACGAAAACGATTAAAATTTAAACACAAAACATTAATATCGTCAGAAGTGGTCGGTTCAAGCATTAAATAAGTTCACCGCGTATATAAAGTGTTGAAGCTTTCGGAACGGTTGTTAGGCGAATGGATGAACCGGTCTACTATGGTGTGATGGTTACGGTGGGAAACCGTGGATGTTCACGCGCGTGCGAGAGGGGCGGCGGGGAGGAAGTCGATGGTGAGGGGAGGGGAATTTGGGAGGGAGGGCGAAAATTTTGCGGTGATGCGAGGGGGGCGGAGCGCTAGGAGAGTTTCCACGAGGCTGCGGTTGTGGACCGCGAGCAGACTGGCTTTTGTGAGCTACTAAAGCAAAAATCGAGTTAATGTTTCGGGATGGTGTTATAATGGTGGCCAATTCCAGTAGAAATGCTGCGAGCATAACACGCTTTAATATCTACGCAACGTCAAACAGAAAGCGAACGAAGACTACCCATTTTGTTTTTTTTTTTATTTATATATTTTTTATAAATTTGTAAAAAAAAACATAATACATAAATTAAAAATTAACAATATTCAATAAAAAAAAATATTAATTAATAATCAAATTCATATAATCTTCTAATTTTTATATTAAAAATACGTGTCTGTCAAATCGTTAGAAGTACTTATACACTTTTTTATTGTTTATCAAATTTCACCGCAATGAATTTAAAAATAAAACATTGACATGTCAAGGATGTATTTTTTTTGAGTTATAACGATCATTTAATATTGAATTGTAAAAATAAAGCAGCATTCGAGTGTGACCCCGGCGGCGCGCGGCAACAGCGCTAGAATTTTGTATATATATAAAATTTATATTTTTTAAAAATATATATATATATATAGATTATATATCAGTTAATAAATTAATTTAAAAAATTCTGATTCAGATTTAATATTTCAATTCTAGTAAGATTTTTTTATGTAAAATATCTATTATATTTAAATTATTATTAAGTTATAATATCGATCAACGTGACCGAATCAAACTTTTACAAATTTTATCTACAAATATAACAACAAATTAAACAGCGATAAATCAATACGCATATTTATACCGAATCGAATAAACATACACACACACACACACACACACATGTGTGTATATATGTGAACATATACGCTGACATCTCGTATACAAAAGGCGTATAATGCGCGGTAATTGCGCAAAGTTTTCCCGAGATTTCTGTTATGTACGCCGGCGTCCGGATGACGACGCCATTTCCACTTCTTTCAGAGCTCGAAACATCCACCTCACACCGTTTCGTTCATCCTCATCTTGGTGAGATTCCGCCTCCATCGCAATAGTCCACCTCCACTGTTCGCCTCCACGTTCCGCCCCCATCGGGCCACCTCTAAAACCACCCTCGACCCATCCTCCCCATTGGACGAACCGAGGCCACGCCCTACATCGTAGTACTACGGCAACCCGTTAAACGACCACCGGACGAAAATCCCTTGTCCATTACACAGATAATAAAAGCATTAATTAAATACGAGAATTCTACTTTTTCACTATTTCATACTATCATCACTACTTAATTACATAATTACAATTTTATTCTACTAAATAATTAATTTTATAATATTAAAAATTATTTTTATATATAATAATTACTTAAAAATGTTTTAAGATTGACATAACAATAGAAAAAAAAAATAATAATATTGATGAATTCGTCATCCAATTTGACAATAACAATGTCAGTGTAGTGAAAAAAAATTAAATTATACCTCAATTTGAGACAAAATTTACCATCAGCTCAATTTTAACATTTCGATAAATTCGCAAAACGAAAACGGAAAACGGGATACCCCTCGTTCTCAGTCTATTCGCTTTCATCCCCCTAAAAACCGTCTCTGTCTGTGCATGCACAGAGTGCTTACATCGCCATTTCCTATTCGCTTTATTATTTTCCTTTCTTTTTATTATGCGGGCGTGTGTTATTTGGCCGTTTATTACGTAGACACGAAAAACGTAGTTCTTTTTCAACCGTATAGCAAAAGCGATCGTTGCGCGAACGCCATCTAGTAAGATTAACGCACATGTTTACATATCAAATACAATTGACTCAATATTGCAATATTATCAAGTATGCGTAGATATTATAATAATTTATATATTATATATTAAAAATATATACAATACTCTATTATTGGCCTTTCACGCTTTTATATCATAATACGCACGACGCATTGACAACAAACTACCAAATGAACTTTCCAACGATCATTTTAATCTTTTTGTCGCGTTCCATTGGTCTTTTGGTCTATTAAAAAGCTATTTGTAAATAAATACAAGCGGGCATATAAAACGTGAAAATGAACAAAGTATCGGACCTCACATGTCGTATCCGAGATAATTAAACCGCGTACGAGCACGTACTCGTCGTAATGAAAAAATGATATATACGTCGTATGTAACGATAATAATAATATATAAAAAAAATGAGAATGTAATATTAAATATAGACGTACGTGTGTTGTATTATATGTAAGATAAACGTACAAAATTCTGAAATTCTTTTATAACGATCTGCGGCTGATGCTGTAATGGCGGACGATTTATTTAATTTGAAGTGTTTTTGCGTGAAATGTTTCGAAATTGACAAACGATTTGATTCCATTGTTGCGCGATTAGAATTAGATTTAATTTTATGAAATGTTTTAATACTATATATGGAATGGTATAAAAAACATTTTATGCTACTCTATATATAAAAACCTTTAAAAGTCGTATTTGAATTTTTAAAATTGAAAATAAAAATATTTATAATAAAATAAAGGTTAATTATTCTTAAAAATATACAATGATATATGATGTATTATATATATATTTTTTTATATATTATATAAAATGTGAGTCTTAAATTCTTACATTATCGACACTTATCGACGGAGCCTTTGTAAGGATTTAGTCACAAAAATCGTTTCCCTTTTGTACACTCCGCTGTGAATAGTTTTCCAATTTTCGTCATCGATATACATATAAGAACATAAAAACATGTTTAAAAAAAAAAGAGAGCTCCTTTGTCACATTGAAAGCGTAAAAGCGTTGAAAGCCTTTTTACTATAAACCGTTTTTCTCTTGAACGAAAACTTTAGCTTATACGCGCGCGTGAATATGTGTATTGTGTTTTTCGTGAAAAGTCGGAAAATTCACTGAAAAGAAAACGATCGTAAAATGTATACGAGTCGAGTTATATTATATAATGCATACAAAACTGTGTATTTTAAATATTTTCAATTCAATATATTATTATATTTAATTATTTCATGAATACTAATTATTGTTTCATATTTATTCATTTTTTTTGCTATATTTTTATTTAAATGACAATTATATTAAATATTCAATATATTATTTTTTTCTATATCAAAATCAATTTTAGATTTCATTTTAATTTTGAATTTAAATTATTTCTTAATGTTTTTTTTTATTATACGACTGTAAAAATGAGATCTAAAATGGTTTGATAATATATATTGCAATCAAAATTTTATATATCATTCGCGATCATGCTTTATCTTGACAATGCGAAACATTTAAATTTGAATACGGCCATATTAGTCGGATACACAATTCACCACGAAGCACACTTGGTATACAGCTGCTGAACGATGGTATCCTCGTGGCTTTCGTCATTATTCCGGTCACGCAGCGACAAGAAAAGGCTGTTAGGGTAAAAGGGCGAGGGTTTAAGGGCACGAAATCTTTTTGTAAAGGACTTTCACCCCTTGAACCTCACACACACGCGCGCGCGGGGAAAGGGGGGGTTGTGTGTCGTTTCGAAACGCCGATTTTCCCCAAAAAAAAAAAAAAAAAAAAACAACCCCTTCGTGGAGGTTATTCGGGCTCGTTTCGCTCCGACGCGGCCATGGATCATTTATTTAGACAAAGAACAAACGGGCGAAGCTTTTTAACGCAGTTAAAACTTTCAAGTGAAATTCGCACGCCGTCTAATCTTCTACAAAGTCGACTACAATTTACGAAAATTTATTCAGTATCAAATTCGATAAAATTTCTAGCAATTCACAACTTTATTCACTTTCGATAATCTCATATCACGGTATCAATGTCAGTAAATTACGTATACTTACAGAATAATTCATTATAACGTATAATCATTTATTAAAAATAATTATTTTTAAAAAAATCTATCTTTGAGATCCATGAAATGATAATCCTGATTTTTAAATTTAATCAAAATTTACATAGTATTTAGTAAATATATTTTGAAATATTATGAAAATAATAAAAAATTTAAAATTATAGAAAAGTATTGGCAAATGAAAAATATCCTTAAGGGGTAACACATTAAATGAAGCATTACAAATCTAATTAATTTTAAATATATCAAAAATACAACTTTATATCAATTCTTTCAGAAATAAATAATATCTGAAAATGGGTGATAAAATTGACTCATTAAAAATAAATTGAGCCATAAATCTTAATAAAATGTCTTCGGTATGAAATGACAATTATATCATTTCTTTATTTATTATTTCATAGAAATGTCGAATAAATGTATTTGATTTAGAATTTTTTTTTTTTTTGTATATAAAAGTCACATAAAAATTCTTCGTTTCGCTTTTGAATTATTATATTATATTTTATGGCATAGTTTTCCATTGCATTTATGATATTCTCTCAAAATTAAATTATTTAATTAGATATCTTATATTTCAAAGAATATATAATTATTTTGCCACATTCACGCGCATTTTCAATAATAATAATGTCCAGAAAACCGAAACAGAAATTTAATATACGCCGATCGCTCCATCATTATTGTCAGTCGGATTAATGGCTACACAGCCATAATATCGGTTATAAAAACATATAAAACGTATTCTAAAGTGACTAATGGTCCATTACAATAAATCTTTTAAATCGTATACATATTCAATAAGTGCGTACACACACACGCGCGCACACTCACTCACAAATTCCTAAAGTATATTTGCCGAAGGGATCAAGGAAAACGTGGTCGGCCTTTGTGAAGGGAATTAGTGGGCAATTCCGGCCACGATTAGCCATTAAGGGTTGAATTTCGGGACCTACACAAGAAGCTAAAGGGGGGATGAATGACGGCGACGGCGGCGGCGGCGGCGGTGGATGTTCGCATAATTCACCGTGAAGTATTCATTATAGTATTTTATTTCACAAATTACCGCAGTTGAATCGCACAATAAAGTGAGGCCGATCAATCGGCGGCCATTATTAAGTTTTGAAAACGGACAAATTTAATTTGTACGAATTTCGAATGAACGCGTGCTGACCTCGATTTACGAAAGTTCAAAAAAAAAAAAGTATTCGATCGCATTTATAATTAAAAACAAAATATTTTTAAAACTATGTCAAAATATAATGTATATCAAAAATTATATGTATTATATATAAAAAAAAAAAATAACGGGTAAGAGAAGAGCGACTAATCAAAACGATATTTTAACCATCGTTATAGTAAATCGAAAATGGCGTGCTTTTATTTATTTTTTTATTTATATTTATTTTTTTGCTCGTAATTGCAAACAAATTGTTACGGACAATTGCGTGCGATTTAAAAGCCACACCGTAATTCCATTATGTCCATTTTTATTTATTTTTATTTTTTATTTTTTTGTTTATATCTGTGTAAAATATTATTATTTAAAGACAATAAAATGTTAAAAAATCAACGATGTGTGGCTCCGCAATGGCGCGCTATTTGTTATTTAATTGCTCTCGAAATCGCAGCCTCTCAAATGATTTGATGCATATTTAGCGTAATTTAAACCCTCACTTTACCGTGAATATTTCATTTTCAATATTAAAAATAAACTTTTAATTGCTTTTTATAAATAATAAACAATATTTTCATTTTATTATATTAAAAATGTATCAATATTCGTAAAATTTTCACATTGCTTATCTATAAAATTCGAGAAAATCTTTAATTTTTATAGAAAAATTCTAAAATAGTTTTTATTTATTTTACATAAAAATTCTTGATTTAATATTTTTAATTCAACTTTTTAATATATCATATTAAATCCCAACAATGCCAAAAATATATAAACGTACTTTGCACATTTTAAACTTACACCTATAAGACACAAATTGTAATAAAAAGTTTTTTAATGATAAGTAAAATTTCTTTATTGAAAAATATCTCATTTTATAAAAAAAAAATGTTTATTCAAAAATTTGATGATGATGTTGTGATTATTATTTTACACTATTTAAATTAGAATATTTTTATTACAACATATACCAAATTCTGCTTCATATAAAAAAAAAACGTTTATTTTCAACTATCAAATAAAATTAAATATCAACTTCTATCGATATAAATAATGATTTAATAATTTCAAACAAATTATAAAAATCGAACAGCGAATATCAAACAATCTGACCGTTCAGAATCGAAAATAAATTTGAGAATCACTGATTTAGCTCGGAAAATGTTTGCAGAAGCACTTACGACGTTACCGAGCCGACTGTCCTCGACGTATTATCATCGATTCGCCACGGAGCATTTCGAATTTAGCGCGCGTCGATTCGTTTAACAAAACGCCGCAAGCGACGCAAACCGTCGCGTCGCTTGCGACGTTTTCGACGCGAACGACGAGCGCGCACATAAACGCTGTTTCAGATCACGGCTGATTTATTCTCGTACATCCTATTGCACTTTCGGTAGCTTTATCGAATTATATCCCGACTCGCTTATGTGCTATCTGTTCTTTTCATTATTATTATTATTATTATTATTATTTGCACTTTAAAGATTAATTTGATTTATAATGCGAATAAGCGTAATAAACTTTGCTCATTTTGACAGTTTCTATACTCTAAATGTTTTAATAATGAAAGGATAAAAGGAAAACATATATAAAAATATTTATACCATATTTATTAACTTAACAAAATTAATAAATATAATTTTCTACATCTATTTGGTTATTATCTCATTCCCAATTAGACAGAGATACAGGGGGGAAAGATGATGGGCACGAATGTATTTGGAGGCTATTTAATTGTTATTAAAATTTTTTAAATATTCATTTCCAAAGTGTAAAATAATATTCTTTTTCTTAATAGAAAATAGACGGAAAGTCAAGTAAATTTTAAAACCATTGTACTCAAGTATTCCACAAATTAAACTTTCAATAATAGTTAAAAAGATAAATTTCTACCAAAATTATAGAAAGAGAGTTAAAAAACGAATATATATATATATAATAATATACATATATATAGTAATTTACTTATAATATCATTTTTTTATTTTTAATATAAAGTTGAAATAAAATCTTTATTGTAGAATATGTAATTTTAAAATAATTATAAGATTTTATTTACAAGAAAAAAAATATTTTCGAATAAAAATATGGTCATATTTTATAGTGTTATTGTCGGCAATGTGTTTTGGCTGTCAGTTGACGTTTCAAGATACTTAACCTTAAAACTCTCACGTGAGCTTGTTTGTATGTCGCAAAATGGATTTACAATTAAATTTGTCTCACACGCCACAAAAAAATCCAAAGGTTTGTATTAATAAAATAAAAATATTATTTTTTCTTCTATTAATGTATAGTTTTTCTTTTTGAAAATTTTTATTCTGAGTTTACTTTATGTAACTACAAATAAATGTTTTATAACTTTTTATTTTTTGACGTTCACGAACTATATAATTATTATTTTAGCCTAAAGGTAAAAAACCTAAAAAAACATCGACATTCAGTAATAAAAACAAAACTGATATCAACTTTGTCCATAAACCTAAATTAGGAGGCAAAATAATAGCACGTAAACGAAAGCCTGTTCAAAATGACAGTAATAAAGCCACATTTTCTTTAATAAAAAATAATGAAAAAAATAAACAATTGGAATTACCATCATTACCAAAAGAATTTAGTAAATCAGAAATAGATGTTAATAGCGAAGATAATAATATTTCAATCAATATTTCACAAGACACTAAAAAACAAGCTAAAATAACCAACTCATCACCTGACACTAAAACAAATTATCCAAAAGATAATTTTAAACGTAAAGATCGTAACCTTATGAAAGATTTAAATACTGGAAAATCAACAAGAAGTAGTTTTACAGATAGAAATTTTTCAAAAAATACAAAATCGTTAGATGGAGATAAAAGACCGACATTTAAACAAATTTCGGGTCTATTTAGGAATAATCCTGAAATACCCAAAATTGGTCAAAGACACGTCAAACCAATAGATGAAAAACTTTTTTCTGGAAAGAATTTTACAGATTTAAATATTCACAGTTTTAGTGTTGCAAATTTAGAAAAGAATTTGGGTTTAAAAGAATTAACTGTCATACAGCAAAAAGCAGTACCAATAATTTTACAAGGGCGTGATGTATTGGTCAGGTAATATTGATAAATTTAGTATAAAATTTAATCTCTATATATTGTTAAACTAATAAACTCGATGAATTATAGATCTCAGACTGGTTCTGGTAAAACTTTAGCATATGCTTTGCCAATTATTGAAGCATTACAAGCTTTGAGACCTAAACTGAAAAGACAAGACGGTGTTAAAGCTTTAGTTATAGTTCCAACAAGAGAATTAGCCATTCAAACATATGAACTTTTTGTTAAACTTGTTAGGGTATGTCTTCATGTGATCAATATATTGAATACATTTTGAAATAATTGAAATACTATATATTTTTTTATGTAAACACAGCCTTTTACATGGATCGTTCCTGGCTATTTAATTGGAGGAGAAAAAAGGAAAGCTGAAAAAGCTAGAATTCGAAAAGGATTTAATGTGTTAATTGGCACTCCTGGTAGAGTTAGCGATCATTTACAAAATACAGCGTCATTAAATCTTGGAGGAACGAGGTAATTATTTTTTTATACAATAAAATATTCCTTAATATTTGCAATAGATATTTTAAAAATTTATTTTTTACTAGATGCCTTATACTTGATGAAGCTGACAGACTGTTAGATATGGGATATGAAAAAGATGTATCTGGGTAACTATTATATATATGTATATATATATATATATATATATATATATATATATATATATATATATATATATATATATATATATCTTTACATACTAATAATTTCATTTTAGTTCAAGTATATCTATTTACTATATTTTTAAGGATCGTACAAGCTCTAGAAAGTCATAGAGCTGCTTCGAAATATAATCCTCTAGCACTTATTAGGCAATCATTTAAAGATAATCATGTACATTTTGATAACAATGAAAGTGTTAATAAATCTGAAAATGAAAGTGAAAAAACAATGTCATCGTACCAACATGAACTTACAAATGTATTTAATTCAGATAAAAGACAAACTGTCCTATTATCAGCTACGTTAACGAAAGTAAGAAATTTTATTTAATGCCCAATTTATTCATTGAAAAATAAAACGACAATATGATTAATACATTGTATTTTTTAGGCAGTAGAAACATTGGCCGGTTTAACTATGGAGAATCCGGTATTTGTTGATTCGTCAGAAAATAGAGGAACAATAATTGCCGACTCGATTATAAAACCTGTTCAACATAATGAGAATATTGAAGAAAAGAGTGATAATGATGAAAATGATAGCAATGATGACGATGATTTGGAAATTGTTCCACAAGAAGATGACGATTGTGAAAATAACGAATTGAACAGTGATGAAAACGAAAGTAATGATTCTTCAGAAGATTCATCAAACGATGAAAGATCAGATGATTCAGATGAAGAATCTCTTAAAAGAAAAGCTACCATTTTTAAAGGTTGTTTTCTTTTTGTTTTAATGATTTTGTCTTAAGTTTAGCATATTTTTTTATATTTTTTAATTTATTTTTTAGGTGTAAAAGCGTTTGGTGGTCTAAAATCAATTGAAGAAAAATCTGAAAATAAAACCAAAAATAAAGATAAAACGAATAAAAAACAAAAGAAAATGACTACTAAATCTACAGATGAGAATGATTCTGATTCTGACTATGACTTCTTAGTGATCAAAGATGACAAAAGTAAATCAAAAATTGAATTACACAACGACACAACATTTATAACTGATAGTGGAAATCACAATAATCCATTTCAAAATGCTGTACAAAATGCTATAGCTCAAGATGAAATGATTATACCATCATCGGTCACTCAAATTTATATCGTAGTCCCAATGAAATTAAGATTAGTAACCCTTGGTGCTCTAATTGTTGAAAAATGCGTCAATCCTGGCAATGGAAAAATGTTAGTTTTTATGGGTACACAGGATTTAATTGACTATCATTGCGAATTATTATCACGAGTGCTCACAGGAAAACCTCCTGTAAAATTCGCATCAAACGAGTCAAAAAATTCAAATTCCTCCAAAAAGAAAAATAAATTTGACCGGCAAGAACAGCCAAATGATGATAAAAATATCGATATCGACGAAACAAACGCAAATGAATCCGATACAAAAAGCGGCGACAAGTTAAAAAAGCTGATAGAGAAAGAGGAAAAGAATGAAATGTCGGACGATGACTACGAATATAATTACGACGGCGTACCTTTGGACGTATATGAAGCGAAAATGAGGGCTGAAAAAGCTTTCGTTGACGTGGAATTCTTCCAATTGCACGGCTCGATGGATCAAAAGACCAGAACGGAAGTGTTCAAAACATTCAGAAACGCTAAATCTGGCGTGCTGCTGTGCACGGTGAGTAATGTATATTTTATTTATTAACGTTTATCAGAGCTTCTCAATCGTACTAAAGTTTTAAATTCAAATTCATATATATTTGAATATATCTGTAGACAATCATAGTTTCTTATCAATTCAGTTGTCTAATCAAGTATTCAATTGTACTATTAAATATTTACATTTTCAGAACTTATAATTAAATATTATCCGATAATTTAAACAACACTGATACATGTTTTATATAACATTGTTTTTTTTTATAATATTTCAATTTATTTTCACTTACCTGGTTCGTTGCGAGCTGATCGTGGACGACTTTCTTGTAATTGATTCGCCCACTGAGCCGCTAACATTGTTAAATGTATGGCACGATGTTTAAAAAATACGATTCCGATGACTTGAATCGTATAAATTTTGCCGAGTTATTTTATATTAAATCTACAAATCGTTTTTCAAATACCGATATTTATTGCTTTATCTTATCGCCTCTGGCTTTTCAGCCGAGGATCTTTTGGTTAGTTATAATATTAAATAAAAAAGACAAACGTTGTAAAAGACTTTTATCCTGTCCATATGTTCTAAATTTTACTTATAAATTAGATATAATTTCATTCTATGATCATTTTAATCTATATTATATTATTAACATATTTATATAAAATTATTTAAATTCTTTCTAAAATTCAAAATAAAATTACAAAATTTTATATAATTGTCTTCTTCAATTAAAAAAATCATCTATAAGCTGGACTTATTTATTTTTTTTCTCATAATTAACAATCATTTTATTATAAATTATTTTAATACTTTAATTTGATAATAAATCATACATTATTCAAAATGAACCATATTTATATAAACATTCATACTGCAATTTTCAATATTAAAAATTTCAATACTAACTAATGCTATTAATATAAAGATAAATAGTCGTTATCATCGCGTTTGAAACGATGAATTAGTGTAGCATTCTTTTCATACTGTTAAAACATTCCCCGTATAAAATATATTTCACAGTGTGATGCTTTCTCGTGTTGAGACGGTATTAATTAAAGGTTAAACCTTGTTGAACACGAACCATTTAGTGGTTTATAACCGCCAGTCATAATTCAATAACTTAACTTCGCGGAGGCCATAGCGATTTTTTTTTGACCACCATTTCATTTTTTTTATTTATTTTTTCATCTCATATATATATATATATATATATATATATATATATATATATATATATATATATATATATATATATATACGTACTCATGTATAAATTTTCTTTTCAATAAACATAGCATATATAGTGTTTGATTTTATACATTTTTACCGGTAGCCGATTTTTCGTGACTCTTCTACGAATCGCCATTACTTTAAACGTAGAGAGATGTAGAGAAAAAAAATTAAACATCATCGAACATATATATATATATATATATATATATATGTATATATATAGAAATCGATTCGACGAATCATATCTGTACAATAAGTCGGTTATTAAGACGATGATTAAACATATTTCATGCGCTTTTATTATTATTATTTTTTTATATATATAATATGCGAGTATTATTATTAAAGCACATGTTGTGGACTCTTTGATAACTCAATACGGCGACGTGACAAGTCAAACTATCCAGCAATTGAGCCATCGTCGCAATCGTGAATTATAAATCTTGTATTTCTAAATTTCTACCCTCGCTTTTTTTTTTCACATTCACCAGGGAGCCGAATTAAAATAATTCGTCCCGTAGGAATTAAAATTTCGTAATGGGAAAATCTCCTATATTATATGATAGATGAATTTTAAATAGGATAAAAACGCATGATTTTGTACGTGAAAAGAACGAATCCGTGTGTCATTCCAAACACTTGTGTATTTTTTTAAACGTGTACCGTTGAATAGAAATTCCTCAAAATAATCCAATTCATCGTATGCTCGATCTGAATGTAAAAAGAGATGAGGATGCTTAGGAGTATAAAAAAAAAGAAGAAGAGTATATAAATAATTCGACATAGTGTGCATAGTGAGATTATAATAATAGCATTTTTCTTTTTTTTCTTTATGCATGCCTTACTCCGAATTGATTCCCTTGTGTCGTTCAATAGTTAGTTATCTGGGTAATTTAACAATTTTTATATGTACACAAATTACTCACTCTGCCCACGCAATTTACGGTCTATGATTCTACAAAGATTGGTTGATTAATCCTATTAAGGCTGTGGTGTTTTTCATTGATCAATGCATAAATTTTAAATATATGCTATACAATATATACATTTTATTATTATATTATTCTCTTCGATTAACAACATATCAATATTATAAATAAATATATCTAGAAATTAATATTATGTTTCGATTATATCCAATAAGATTTTATGAATATACGCACGACTACACATATAAAAGGATTGTAAAATATTATATTAAATAACACTCAACATCTTTAAAATTCTTAAATAAACTTCTTTCTTCTTCACGTCGTCTCCTTAAGAAGATTGACAATCCGTATGCCTAACGAAATTTTCGAACAGTTGAACCAATAACGATGATCTTTACGCCATTATTTTTGACGTCTTCCTATTGATCGTTTCCTCTGAAGTTTTCCTACCAAATTTATCTGGAGAAGCCTGTATTTATCATTTCTCAAGATGTGACCGAAGTATTGAATTTTTATAAGCTTCTTGGACAATTCTATATGATCAAAAATTATAATTATACTAATAAGCTCGCATGTTTGATAATAATTAACATCGAAAAAAAAGAAAGAATGAAAAAAACAAAACCTCGATCCGTTTTTGCCGAGAGTCGCATTTTGCGCCCAGCACGCTTCCAGCTGGTGAACATCTATGGTGAGCTGATCACCCGTGGCTTTTGGACCTTCAACAGTCCATATTTATGTCGCCGAGTCATCGGCTGCAATCCGACCTATTAATCAGCTCGGCGTGGTTTGTCGGTGGCACCGACGACCGAATAGAAAAGGAAGACAGGAAAAAAAGAAAGAAAGAAAGAAATGGAAAAACTTGAATCCTTTTCGAAGATCACGTGCCGTCAACCGATGGACGATGATATCAAAACCGTTTACCGATCAGCGATGACTCTTTGGATGTAAAATCGAAACCGATGCGTGTTACTTCGCATTTAAATTTTTATGCGTATATAATATATATAAATATATTTTTTTTATTATGATCTTATATTATAGTAGTTTACCATATTGTATAATAATTGGAATTATCTTTTTGTCTTTCTATAATAAATTTTCATATAAACATCAGTGTAATTATCTAACAATTACAATTTTATAAACCCAATATGGATAATTCTATATATAGTATATCATCCACATTTTCCAAGAAAAAATATAAGTAATTCAATAACTTTATTATTACACGCAAATATTGGATTTAAAATACAGCTTTTAATTGATCGATATATAATTTTAATATTTATATATTTTTGTCTTTTAATTATATTAATTTCTCATTTATATAAAATAAGTACTAATATATATATCAGATAACGTTCAATAATTATGAAATGTGTATATAACGATATTCAAGAACTTTAAATTGAAGATAATATCAATAAATTGTGGATTATGAATTATATATGATCTTTAATGATGATGATTCTCTTGTTTATAATAGAAAATTTCCGTTTATTGTTCTTTAATTATCCGATCATAAAGATTTGTATAATTTGTTTCAATATGAAATATTCTATTTATATTGTTCTTTTATATTATTTATTTTACAAAAAAAAAAAATATCCATCTCAATTTCCTGTTATTTAATAATTCGATCTTTTTTTTCTCTTAAAACTGATAACTCA
Organism: Leptonema lineaticorne; assembly: GCA_024500535.1. NCBI lineage: Eukaryota > Metazoa > Arthropoda > Insecta > Trichoptera > Hydropsychidae > Leptonema > Leptonema lineaticorne. Next base: position 5,416,877 of record JANIJI010000003.1, on the reverse strand, counting down.
CAAAACACAGATCATTATTTTCATCTAAAAGGTTAATGTTTTATAAAGATTTTTATATGTCGATGTGTTACATCGACATATAAAAACCTATGTAACTTATTTTTTTCTCTCTTCTATTTTAACTATTACGTATGCAAAATTTGAATAACCATCCCCGGTGATTACTTCGATTAAATATGACAACGAAACGCCGCCGCCACATGAAATGAGAGAACCTTTTTTTTATATTATTATTATTTATATTTAATTTTTTTTCTCTCTCCTAAAGTAACATTTGTTAAATGACGTCCACACATTCGTTTATACAAATGAGACCTCATCGGTTTCTAATTTCGCTTCTTTTTTCCGAACCGAAGACGGGGATAGTCATTGTGGAGCCATCGCGTGAAACTGGTTCTTTGCTTCGAGTCAACAACAATCATCGTCATCGATGGACTCTACGGGGCGCCTAGTCGCTTCTGACTTTATATATTCTATTCGAATGATAAGTAATAACAATAATAATAATAAAATAAAATATAAAACTAGACCAGTTTACCGGCTTTTCGACAATAGCCATATCATTACGGCGAATGAAAAGGCTTCGAACACCCTGAGGACATTTCGTCGCTCATCTTAAAAGCGTTTTGTTTCCCTTATTCAGTCGGTGGACGAATGAAAAAAAAATTGTCATCAATTCGAAAAAATAATTAGCGTTCTGCGTCGGCAAAAACCTCAATCGGAAAATTCGATTTAACGCCGATTCGAAATTGATTGAGTTCTCGTTGTTGAAAATATGTTAACGGCGCAAAAATGAGAAATAAAATCATGATCGATGTGAGCGTTTAATGTTAATTTAATTGATTTTTTTATATAATACAATTTATATACTTGTAATATTGAACATTTTCAGCATTATTAATATATATATATATATATATATATATATATATATATATATATATATATATATATATATTTACATACTTTTAAATCTAATACTCTTTTAACAATTTATCGTATAGATCTTAGATTTTAAAATATCGATATTGACTTATTTAATTTTTAATTTCTAAATTATTTTATAACAACACGAAATATAATTTAAACAATTTTCAGCTCTTGATGACAGTGTAATTCTAGATTATTTGTTAATGTATCAAAATTATTTCTTTTATAAAACACAATTTTTGAAAGTGTTTATAGTTTTCATTTCTTCATTATTTTAATTTTCTTCCATTTTTTTTTATTGATAAATATTAAAAATCTTTTTATTTATATTTACGTTTACGCATTATTCATTTAATTTAAATTATTCATATCCAATTTATTATATATATTAATTTTAACTTAAAAAAATTAAATAAAAAAAAAATTTCATTCATTCGTAAAAATTGTTCAATTTTGATTATATCATCGGAAAGACTTAAAAATATATAATTTAATTTACATTGCTTTTTTTTTACATATTTTATATTCACTTCGATTGACGTTAAAAATAGATAATTTGAAACCAAAAAAAAAAAAAAACCATCAACCGCGCATTTAACGATTCCGAATCGAAAATATACGAAAAGGCAACACGTATAGATTATATTGAGGTCGTTTCCTTTTTTCAAAATAGCGTTTCTAAACATGTTTAGGTCATTCGAATAAATACGCGCGCGCGTGATTAAAAGGCACCGAATTTAATAAGTGCAACTGTTTGGTGAATGCGGCGTGTAAATGAGAACCGTTCCCGACAGTCGACACCGACATTCATATACACAAACCCCTAATTACTTTCATTGTCGTGATTCTTCTTTTTGATTTTTTTTTCTTTTCATCGTCGTCGTCGTCGTCTTCGGCTTCTGCTTTTGCTCCTCGCGTCTTATCCTTTTTAACTCGTCATGACTGTGCAACAATCGAAACCGTCTAGTTTATTTTCTCGTTTAACGCGAAACTATATAGGCTGTAGTGTCGTGTATTTCGATTTTTCGCTCTGTATATTCAAAACGAACTAAATGCCGATTAATCGAAAGTTTATCATATGATTTTCAATCTTTTTTTTTTTTTTTACGAAATATTTAATATTTAGGATGTCGCCGCTCGCGGTTTAGATCTTCCCGATGTTGACTGCATAGTACAATATACTGGACCAATCAGTGCTACGGATTATGTTCATAGGTATGATTAAATTGATTTACAAATCTGATTTAAATTATATTTTTGATAAAATTTACTATTTTTATTTATCAGAGTTGGCAGAACAGCTCGCGCTGGTAATGTTGGTACAGCTATAATGTTTTTATTACCATCGGAAGTTCTCTTTGTTCGACAATTAGAAGAAAGACGAATTCGGTATGATTGTTTTTTTTTTAATAATATTGCAACAAGTAAAAAGCATTGTAATAATAATATTTGTCGATTTCAGATTACATCAAGAAGATATGGACCACACTTTAGAAGTTTTAAGTAGAACTGGTTCCATGGCAACTTTCAGTAGACATCGTGATAGTAAAAAAGTCGCAAAACAGGAAGCCGCCACTGTTCTTCAACAAACGTTTGAAGATTTGGTTGAAGCTGATAAGGCTTTATATATTAAATCTTGTAAAGGTATTTATTACCTTCACGTAATTACTTCAATTCATTTCTATGTTTGACGGAATTTATCATGATATTATTTTTTAGCATTCACTTCTTGGATGAGATTTTATTCTACTTATCCAAAAGAGGCAAGAGCTGCATTTGATAGACGTGCTTTGCATGCTGGTCATGCAGCGCGAGCATTGGCTCTTCGTCAAGCACCAAAACAAATTGCAAAGAATGCCCCTAAGGATAAACAAGAAAAACCACACAACAGGTTATCAAACGAAGATATAAACCAGAGGTAAAGGATCTACTAAATCAATATTATTGATTATTTTATTATATTATTCTTTGCTAATTTATACACATTTTTTTTAAATTACAGAATAGAGAAAAAAATAAAGGATAAAACGGAGAAAATTCCTGCCGGATTCGACATCAGACCTACATCGGCGAAAGCTGCCAAAAGGGACAGAATGATGCTCATCAGCGAATACGACAGCGGATTAGAACCTGCAAAAAAGAAAAAGAAATAGTCTTAATTTTTTATTCCACATTGTAAATACGATGTAAATAATATATATTTTGACAAATGTGAACATTTTTAAAAGCATTTTTCAAATCTCACTATGCTCTATTTAAACATCAATCCTTAAATTTATAACGCTCAATTCAGACGGGCGTCTTTGCCTCGCAATGTCTCCCCTTCAATTCTGGGCATTTTATATATGTTGAACGTGTGTCTGTCTGTCTGTATGTAACACATTTGTCGTGTGCTATAACGCTAAAGTCTGAAGTTATTATTATTTATGCATTCACAGAAAGAGTGAACATAGAGTGCTACAGCCGCCCCCGCACCATAGACACATTTTAAACATTTTAAATGTGCACAGTCCAACCATATAAAATTTAAAAAATAATACATCATATTAACACATGTTCATATATGTCGTTTGCGTATTTAACATTCATCGATTTAGATACACTGATTGAGAACATCAATTCGATAACATTTTAATAAGATATTAAAATTATTCAAAAAAAAGTTTATAATTCTTGAAAATATGACATATGAAATTGTTATATTTTCCATATAAATTTATCAATAGTTAAAAAATATACAACTTTAACTTCAATGTTTTTTCTTATATAGAAAAAATCCTTCAATAACTTTTGAGTAGTATGCAAATATCAAAAAACGTATTAAAACCTATTTTCTTCAACCCCACTGAAATTCCTTGATTATAACTATACTTTCAACTCTCATTATAAAGATCTAAAATTCGATTTAAAGATATTTGTAATATAAATTCAGTCTCTTAGCCCAGGAGTAGCCAACTTTTACCTCTTTATGTACCAATTTTTTTTCGCTTCAAATTCAAATTTTTGTCCAAAATACAAAGCACGCCTTAAAACAGCTCTATAAATATAAATCAACATTTTTAAGGCGTGCGGTGAACATTTAGCACATCCTGAATCTACCACTGATAAATATTATTATCTTTAGTGTATAGTACACCACACATATTTTTGTATTTCATCTATTTATGATATTTTAAATACTTTTTTTTAATATTCACCACTAAAATGGAAAAATTAAGCCATATTCAAAATAACGAAAGCTCTCTCTCTTCAAATTACCATAAATTAATATTGTAACAAATTATGCAATATTTTTTAATTATTTTAAAATCTTCATCTCGCACAAGAAAAATTTAAAAAAATATATTTTTATATAATATTTAATATATTATTATCGGTAATAGGGAAGGCTATATTTCTATTTTATATATTTTTTATGCAAAAAAAAATTATTCCACTCGCTGTACATACATAATTTGAGATGTGATAACGAGGTGAGAGAGCTCTTGCTAGCGATTGTAGAGAAGAGCGGTGTTAGCCAAACGAAATGCCAGGGATATGACTGAGCTATATATAATTCCGGCCTTGCAAAAAGCCTCTTGAAAGCTACGTAAAGCGACCCATTTGCATTTATAAATGAGCTTTTAAATATTCCATGTTCGCACCTTTTTTTTCATTTCATTCTTCGACACGCACACTTCGACGCGCGCGCGCGCGCGCTTTTTTTTTATTTTATTTTATTTTTCGAGCGGCACACGAAAGGGCGAAAAAACGGGGAATGGTCGTCAAAAAATCGAAAAATGAAAAATTTATTCGAAAAGCGCCTGCAGTACTCGGGTGGAGGAGAGACGAAAAAAAATCGCACGCCATTATTTTATTATTTCATATAGTGCTCGTAACCTTTTCGTTTGAAACGTGTAAGATTAATTTTTACACGCAGAAAATAAAAATTAGAATATCGTATAAAAAAGTAAAATTTAAAATATAAAGGGACGGCTTTCTCTTTACATTATTTTTTTATATAATAATATATTTGATTTATAATAATTTAGATCAATCGAAATATATAAATATTTTGAATAAATAATAATTGAATCGTTTTAGTTTAGTTTAGTAATTAGCGATGTATAATATAAAAATAATTATTTCTTATTGCAGATATTTTTTAAAATAAATATTCATAAAATTTGCCTCAATTTCTAATTTTGCATTGAATATATATATATATATATATATATATATATATATATATATATATATATATATATATATATATATATATAACAAATATTCACACTTTTGTTGCATTAGATTGTCGTATAAAATAATAATAAAAAAAAGCAGCAAAAGTGAATAATGTCATCAGAAAACGTGTTGTCGACAAAGGCTTCCACTCAACCGCCTTTCCGTCGTATTTTTTTCAAAAATATACTAGTACACATGCATTCATGTACATTTTTATATATGTGCGCGTAAATTTTCCTTTTTTTTCTGTTAAAAAAACGGTCCCTTTTAAAGCGCGCCAATTAACACACTCAGAGTGTTGCCGCTTTAAAAAAATGTCGCCTGACAAATTATTCCCGCGCGCGCCAATTACCTTAGAATTATTTTGCAACCTTCTTCTCAAACTGTTCGTTTAATTTTTGTTTTTCATTTTATTTAAAATATATTAAATTTATTAAATGATTATTATTTATATTACAATTTTTTATCAAATATAAAATTAAATTCTTTCTAAAATTTTAAGACATTTTCATACGTCTTTCACAAAATTTTACAACCAATATAATACTTCTGAAATCGATGATTTTTAGAACTATATTATATCATATTATTTCCATTTTTTTATTTTATTTATATTTACTATTACTCAATTTTATTGTTTCTAATATAAAATAAAAAAAATATATTAATATCGCCCTTGCTAATTAAGTCACAAAAACGATCATTGAAAAATCATTGATATATATATTTTTGTACACTCATATATATTAAAATTTAAAATGTAATCGTCATTGCAATACTTCTATGACCGACGTGTATTTTTGTAAATGGAAAAAACTTGGTCGCGTGTTTGGAAAAGTTCTGATTTTTCCACATCCACTCTGAAAAAGGGGGTAAAGCGGAACGATGCTAGATGGTTTGAGGGGAAAAAATGGCGACTGCTTTAAACAGGCTTCACATAAAACCGAGAGCACGCGAAAGAGAGACGAGGTTCGAGATGGAAAAGGAAGGAGGGTTGTGAAGCTTTCCCTCAGTTATGCAAATTTGCCTAATGCCGTTTTAAACAAACATTATTTCCATAATGGCCGAGCGCGCTACACAAGCGAAACCTAAAGAGATTCGTCGCACAGACAGAATTCGATAATAATAAAATATAATACGTACATACAATATCGCCTTCTAAACATTTCATACATATACCTATACAACTTTTTTATACATATTTTTTTCTATACAAATATATATAAAAAAAATGTGAATTACCTACATCTAATTTGGTGATAATTATCTATACCTATATATTTAAATAGAAACTATTATATAAGAAGATTGATTTTGATTTTTTCATTTTATTATTTAATAATCAATATTTGAATGAAATAAAATAATTATTAAAAATAAAGACATCTAAATAGTGAACAAATAATTGTCAACTAAACTATAACCAATTTTAATTAATATATTCAGTATTATATAATTCTTGTCGAATAAACTTGTTTCAAATCGATCGTATTGAAACGAGTTTCAATACGATCGATATGATTTAATTTTAATTATCAAATCGATTAATTGTTTGACAATTAAAATTAATCGATTAATCGTATATTTTAAAATTGAAATTTTGCACATACGCACACGCATGATAAATCGATTAAAGTTGGTCAACTTTGTCGATATACAACAAGCGTAATTAAACCGTCTAACGTTAATTAATATAACAAAAGGAACAAAAGCTTCGCAGTCTATTTAGAGTGCGACACTCGCATTTTGTGCTTTAAGCGGGACGCCATTGTTCCAATATGGCGGACGCTGCTTTTCAAACTGACTATATACAATTAATATTTTTTGAACAATTTCAATAGAATTCGCGCATGAAATTCAAAATTTTCAATATAATTCAAAGTTTTATTTATTATGTAATATAAATAAATAAATACAAATATTGATTTCATTCATATTTTCGATAATTTACATAAAGTTATTCTATTTCAGGACGCGGATATTACTATTTAATACCCCTGTACATAAAGAGATCGATTGCGGAGACCAAATACTGTGGAAGAAATGCCAATGTCGCATGACTGGATGGAAAATCGACCTCACCCATTATACTTCTCAAAACTGAAGCAATTAATAACGTGAACTGACACCCTACAATGAACTGACTCCAGAGCTACCGTAATATGAATGGAGGCTGTTTTTCTACCTCTTTTATAATAATTAGTAACCTTTTATTTATTTTAAATAATATTACAGATATTCAAATTTGCATAATATTTTCATATATAGTTTACCATAAGTTAACTAATTATATAGAAACATTAATATCAACAACAAAATAGTAAAGATTAAGAATAAAAATATATATTATTCTCAATTCCTTTATTATATAAACAATTACTTCGGCATATATATATTCATCATATTTATTACAATTTAAGAAATTCCCTTTACTTAAGCATTTAAGTAATACATCTTAAATTTTTAACTGTCGTGTTTATTTTGCAGCGTGAATTTTCAAGCATTTAATGCACTAAAAATCTGAAATAATTTGAATCAAACATCAAAGTGTAAATCCATTATTAAGTTTTAAAATATTCACAAAAGGATTGCAATTAGTACATCTTAAATTTAGTATGTAAATTATATAGTATTTCGTATTCATTAAATTTAAATATAAATATTTCTATTTTAAAAAAATAATTATCAAATAGTTTATATCTTCAATTATTCACATACTATATAAGCTTTAATTTATTATTATTATTATTTTAAAGTGGCATATTTTTATTACGATTGAAAATTGATCGATTCAACCGCCATCGGTTGGTGACCAATAGTCTATAAGGCGGATTAATTTCGCTGAAATATCGCTTAGTAATTATCTGAATAATGACACGTATTATCCATTAAAGCTGCGTTTATTAATGAGGTTCCGGTTGTCAACTCCGAAGCCGCAAACTCAAGCCTTTACACAGAAATATCATTATGTTTTACCGGGTTGATCTACCGTAAATTATGCATATATATATGTATAAATATATCGCCCGAATATGCACGAGTATATGTGCGATGAAATTTTAATTAATAAAACTCATATACCGACTGATTTATATGACTATGCGAAAACTGATATCGGCATGTTTATTCTCTTATATTATTCACATTTGTACTTATATATATATATATATATATATATATATATATATATATATATATATATATATATATATATATATATATATTTTCCATCCCCTAATCTCTAGAGACTAGCAGAGGTGTCACTAATTGCCCTAGAGTGCTTTAATGATGTCACTTTAGTTTTTATCGAAGGGATGATGCGACCCTTCTTCGAATGCACACAACCCTCGCGATGCACAAACAACAATCGCGTATGTAACAAACCCCTAATGTATTATGATATCGCTTCAAATGTGCACGTCCCGAATGGTTTGTCTTATTTTCCCCGTATGCATAACATTACATTTATCATTCAATATAGATTCTAATAATTTATTATTTCATCTTTTCATTTATTTCTCTTTAACATGTGTTATACTTTAACACGTTGAATGCCGTGTAGATTACATAATCTTCAATCATATGACACCATAACAGTCATTAGTGACCGTAACCAATTTTTTTGATTTTCACGGAAAATTTTGGTCTCCAATAAAAAAAAATGTGTTTCCATGATTCCCAATGCTATCTGAAGACTTTTTCAGTTTTAAAATTACAAATTTTCTTAATTTCCACGATAATGTTTAACATATTAATTAACTTAATTTTGCAGTTGTTATGGCCAAAATATTAGTTTTTATCTTATTTATAGAGTCACACTTCGGTAAAAAATTCGAATTTCAATTTTGAGATTCGTGACTAAAATTTTATATTTCTCAAATTCTGCACTTACTCATCATATATGATATATATATATATATATATATATATATATATATATATATATATATATATATATATATATATATATATTTAAAATTGTACTATGTTTAAGGCATACATTTATATTCATTAAATATTGTTACTCATATTTTCTAAAGCCCTTTATAAAACTTTTCGAAATCGTATCTACAATTTAATAAAAAAAAGGGTAAATTATTGAAGAATAATACTTTTAACCACTCCATATCAAAAAATAATACTTTTAAAGACTAATATTTATATCTTATCATAATTTTTAGATACTTTTTAAAAAATTAATAGCCGTTTTTTTTTACTTGTACGTACATATTTTATCAATACACACTTTATTTGTATATCAATATATGTATTTAAGTGAGTTGTGTATGAAAGATTGATATTCGTTTCCGCGCACGTCCCACGAGGGTTGAAATGGCAACGGCTACTTTTACATGAATCGACGTGGCCCCACTAAAGAGGCACTTACACCCAAATGGACTGTTGTAATGGTTCATTGGTTACTGCTGAGTGACGCCAATGACTGCTCCTGACTCCAATGGACCTTTCCTTTCATCGCTACACGTTTTACTCCATCCACTACGAAGTGGACTCCTACCCCAACCCTCATTTCGTCAATATCAAAGTTTCAATGTACGTTTACATAACATTTATATAAAGATTTTTCGTAAATCAATTTATTATATTTACCTTCACCATATATTACATACTAACGAACTACCATATATTGTACATACTTACAAATTATCTATCAAAATTTAAGAAAAAAATAACATAAATTCCTATATTATAATTTAAATTTTTTTTTTATGTCATTAACAGAATATGCATTGAATTCTAATTAAATGACGACTGAAGAAAACCTAATATTTAAATATATAAATATTCTAAAAAAAACACATCACATATCATATATACAATTTATCTGACAACAATCTTTAAGCTTTTTATATAATTATTAATATTGGTAATATAGAAATATTTTCTAATTATGTTAGATCATAATTGTTATTATATATATATATATATATATATATATATATATATATATATATATATATATATATATATATATATATATATATATATATTGGTTTCTTTCGTGTTATTTCAAACAAATTTTTATTCAATACGCATTTTAGATTTTTTATTATCATATAGTATGATCGAAGGGTCATTCGATATGAAAACGTTTTTAAAAGTAAATTGTCCCATGAAAAATACATGACTTGTGTTTTGAGGGGACAAAATCTAAAATCGTGCGGTGCTTTTGTAAATATAATATAACATTATTTTCTATATTGATCGCTTATTGTGCTAAATTTGCTTTAAAAATTTGACATTTTCTTTGTTTCTTTCTAAAGAAACAAATTTTTATTACTTTTGTTAAAACAAAAGTAATAAAATAATTAATAATTTGAAACAAATGTTTTAATTTTAAAAGGCGATGTGTTAAAAATCTATATCAAATATTTTTATAAAATTTATATTAAAAATTTACTTGGAGCGTTTTATTTTAATAAATTATTCTTCCTCAAACAAGAAAAGACTTAAGTGTTCTCTTGCCTGTTTTCATAATATTTATTCTAAATGTCACAATTTAAAATATAACATTTTTTTAATCTTGGATAATCTAAAAAGAATAAACTTTCTTGCCCGGGAGTTTTAAATAATAATTTCATATTACTTTTTGATCACAGTAGTATATATATATTCATAATAAATAAGTTTCAAAATTAAAAAGTATATATTGATTACATAAAAAACATAATAAAAATTATTTTACTGTAATAAGGTATGAATTCTTAAAATTTTTATAACTGGAAAAAAAATTAAAAAAGCTTAATATTATTCATTGATTCTTTTACTTTAATCATTGCGTAACGTGTGAACTAATTAAATTTATACTTTTACTCTAAATTTATTTAAAGCGATCGTATATAGCTTCGATTACATCGGTTCGACGCATTGTAAAATTAAAAAAAAGAACATAAAATTTAAACACTTCGAAAAATAGTTTTATATTTACGTACCGTACGCCGCAAGTAAATCAATAAAATTATATTCCCATGACATAATTTCGACGATCGATTGAAGCGTTCGCGACATTTTGACATATGTTTTATATATATGTGTGTATTTTTTATGCTGGCAACATTGTTATTTTGACGTATGTTTCATATATATATTATGTGTGTATTTTTTATGCTGGCAATATTTTTTGACATAGCGGCTTTGCGAGGACGCCGACGACGCCGGTGAATTTTGTATTGGCGTTAATTTTTCATTTAGCTATACTTCAAAAGAAATTTTACCTCAAAAATGGTTGAAGGTGAACGTTCTGAACTGACAGAGGCCGAAGCCGAGCTCTACGATAGACAAATTCGTCTTTGGGGTCTAGAATCTCAAAAAAGGTAGCGTTATACACATTCTTTATAATCGCTCATTCATCTTATTTTTTAATATATATGTACATTAATATATTGCATTTGCAATCTAATATTTTTATTTGTTTCGATTATGAATTTTGCAACCTTTTTTTATAATGTTCGTCGTTTATTACAATTTTAACATAACCTCAAAACACTTCGTTTTTATTTAGTTGCACACCTAATTAACTACAAATATGAGACATCCGATCCGTTTGAAATTTGTTTTTAACAAAAAACTAATAATTAATTAATTAAAATATGCCTTAAGTATTATATCACGATTTTTTAAAAATAATTAACATTTTATATTTATCTCATTTTCATGTTTATTATTGTTATAAATAAACAAAACAAAACTGAACAAAATTTCAATTCATATTTTTCCACAATATATTTTTTAGCCAAAGATAGTTCAATATATTTTTCTATTTTAATAAAATGAAAAAATTTGCTATATAAAAAAATCTATATCCATATTAAGCTAATAAAAATCATTAAAAATAGTTTTGAAAACATTAATTACAAGAACAGTAAAATTAAATATTAAGTAATCGATAGGTCAGTTGAAGGTCGCTAAGAATGAAACAGCAACACTTATCGATTTTCTGTAATAAATTTAGAAAAAAATAGATATTATATATTAAATCTGTTTTATGATGTAGATGCCCTTAAACTAAATGAACTAATTATATATTTTTTTTTAGATTACGCGGTGCTCGTATTTTATTGATTGGTCTAAAAGGATTTGGTGCAGAAATTGCAAAAAATATTATTTTGGCCGGTGTTAAAAGTATAACTTTACTTGACCATCAATCTCTATCACAGATTGATTCTTACGCACAATTTTTAGCTCCTTCCGATAAAATAGGAACAAATGTTAGTATATTTTTAATATATGACTCATAAATTCATTTTTTATCCGTATAATATAAATGAAAAATAATATTTTACAGCGAGCCGAAGCTTCACAAGAAAGAGCTCAATCGTTGAATCCAATGGTAGCCGTTACAGTGAATAAAACTGAAATTACTGACTTGGCAGATTCATTTTTCACTAATTTCGAAGTTATCTGTGCTACTGATTGTCCACTAAATCAGCTTATTAGAATAAATAGCATTTGTCGTTCTGCAGGAATTAAATTCTTTTGTGGACAAGTATGGGGAATGTTTGGATATACGTTCGCCGATTTACAAATTCACGAATTTGCTGAGTAGGTTTATCATTTTTCTAACTTTAAATAAAAACGAGTAACTTTTACGAGTTCATTTACTTTTTTTTTTGCAATAGAGATGTCATTCAATATAAAGCTGCTAAACATAAATTAGATGGTGGTCCACCATCGAAGGACAAAATGGAAGCTATTACAACAACAGTTAAAAACACCGCAACTTTTGTGCCTTTGGCAGCCGCTTTAGAAGTTGATTGGTCTGAAAAAGAATATTCCAGCAGATTACGTAAAGGAGATCCTTCATATTTTGTTACTAAAGGTTCTAACAATATAGAAGTCATCTTTCTACAATATATATTTATATACTTACATGTTTTCCTTATATTTTAGTTCTCTTACGTTTTCGTACTTTATATAGTCGCGATCCAGATCCGGAACGACGAGATGAGGATTATCAGTCATTACTTACTATACGCACTGATATAATGAAAGAATGTGGTGTTCCAGTTGATTTCGTTCCTGATTCTTGTTTTTATAATGTATTTGCAGAAGTTTCACCTGCCTGCGCTATTGTTGGCGGAGTTCTTGGTCAAGAAATAATAAAAGCTGTCAGTCAACGAGAAGCTCCCCATAACAATATGTTTTTCTTCAACCCTGAAAAATGTTTAGGTTTTACAGAAAAATATGGCAATTAATTTTATATTTTTGTAGTGAGCTATGTGTTCACTAATTTTTGAAAAACTCTTTATTATTGTATTCTAATTCAATAAATAGAAAAATTAATGTCTGGCGTGGCTTTAAATATACATATCTTAATTATAACATATTTATATGTACAATAAATAATTTTTTAGCTTTGACAATTGATATTATTATTACCTTTATATATTCAAAGTACAACTTTCATTTCACTACCTAACTTATACAAATAAACAATTTTTTGTAGAAAAGTTTTCTGTGTTTAGATAAATGCACCTATTACAAGGAATTTATACAGAATAAGTTTTAAGATATACTTATGGTGATATATAGAAAGTTGGTTTTCAAGTGTATAATAAATATAATAATTATTAGATATTTTCTACACAATGACAAATACTAATTAGCAAAATATTGAAAAGGTCCTAATTATGCTTTAATATAAATGATCTGCAGTCCTCGAAGTATAAATATTATTCTTTAAAAAAATAAATGTAAAGAAAAATAAACTAGCAATAATCTAATAATTTGAAGAATTCAGAGACTGTGCTTTATTCATTTAAAATTCTATTTACAGTAAAACACAACTAAATGTAATTTTTAAAATAACAATTTTAGTATAAGTCTTAATCTTGTTTTCTGGGAAAAATTGTATATTTATAGTATATGGTCGTATATTGAGATTTTTAGTGCGTTTCTTGCTTTGACGTATCGCGTTTTTCTGGAATAACAGCAACCTTTATTCGTTCACCGTTTCGGGTATTTGTTTTAATTTTATTTTTATTATTTTCCATATTCCTCCATTTTCTTATATTCTTACTGCAATACATCAAAATTTTATACAAACCATTTATTACATAACTTTTATATACTATTAATCGCAAATTTGAATGAACGTTCTTAAATTTAAAAAAAATATATTTATTAACTTTTACCTCTAAATTTTAAACATAAACAATTCTAAATAATCAATATTTTAAAGATGTGGAACCGCAAAGAGAGTCCATTATATTTATTGTAAAATTAAATGAATGTCTAATATAAAACCCCATTTTAGAACAAATTTGTGACGATAATGGATAATAGTTATCACAAATAGTATTTTTCAACGATTTTTTTTTAAATTTTAGCTTTTGTATTCAACTGAGCAAAATAAAATTAAGACCAATATTACTGTTGAAAATACAATCACCATTTTATTTATAATTAATAGCTATTAAATTTGAAAAAACAACATTTCAGTATTCCATCGTAATGTCTTTGAGTCCGCATTTCAAAAATCCCCTTACTGACGTCTACGGCAGTGCTATTAATCATCAATATCGAGGAAAATGCGCTAATTTCGAATTGAGAACCATTGAATGTTTGGAAGCTTACGGTTTACAAAAAGGAATGATGAAATGTAAGGATTTACTCTCAGATTTGAAGGAATGTCAATTTGAAATAAAAAGAAGGAAGCGCATTCTCGTAAGTAAAAGTGTTTTATTTTAGTATTATGCTACTTTAAGATTGTATAATGAATGCAATTTTGTATGCTTTAGTTGATGAATGAAGAACGAAAAAAACAAGTAAAAGCAGGAACACTTAAACCTGAAGATATGTATCTTCCAAATCCACACAGAGGATCACATTAAAACTGGCAAACTTTAATTTCATGCAATTGTAATAAATTATTCACATGTTATCTAAATAAATAGATGTAATTAATCAGTGTTGTTATTTTTTCAATATTTAGTATAAAATTGAAATAGAAATTATGAACTTTTTATAAATTGAACAATTAACATACACAATAAATGTACTATGTCCAAAAATTGCTAAACGGTTAAATTAAAACTGAAAATTCGCTCAAAACGCATCTAGGATTTCTTATAAAAAAATAACTAGTAACATTGTATTTAATACGGTTTATTTTTATGTACTTTTAATTTATTCATTCCTTTAATTAGCGAAGGATTTGATTTCAGCGTATTATCCGATTCGTAAATTTTCCACAATATCAATATTCCTAATTCCCCTCCACAAACTAATAATTCCCGCTGAAAAAAATGATTCGATTAAAAAAATATTTTTTAAAAATTATCATTAGAGAATATTTAAAAATAATTCTTATTACCTCACGATCAAACCAACTACATCGAACGATTTGTTTATTTCCTTTTAAATTTGATTTTAGTCTCAATTTATTATCTATACATTGAATCAATTTAATATCATTACTAAAACAAATAATTATTTTATAAGCACTAGTCAATACGCATATATATATTTATATATATATATATATATATATATATATATATATATATATATATATATATATAATATATATATATATATATATATAATATATATATATATATATATAATATACATATATATATATATATATATATATATATGGATATATGTATATATATATATATATATATATATATATATATATATATATATATATATATATATATATATATATATATACTTACTCTTCTTCAGCGTAAGATCCAACGATAAATAATGGTTTGTCTTCCATAGTATTATGTATATCTATAACGTAACAATCTTCCACGTTTACGCTCTAAAAGTGTTAAAAATAAGTAAAAAGAATAATTTTAACACTAAATATTACAATAAAACAATCGAATTTGACTAACTTCAATGTTATTGGCGATGTTTTCTCTGCTGAAATTGTTAATCTGATCAGCACTTTCTATATTCCATAATTGAACGTCTATGTTTTGTGTAATGCAAGAAATAATATCATTAGACAACCAATTTATTTTATCTACTGCGGATTCTGTGTTGAAAGAATATTGAAGGGCATCATCTTCCGTCAACTCGCTTATATCGAACACGTTAACCAAACTGTCGGAGCCGCCTGTTACTAATTTGTTAGGTTTATGCGGACTAAAGTTAACCTAAACATAAAAACAATGAATTAAAACATTCAAATCATAATCATTCTATACTATTTTTTTCATACCTGTACTATATCATCAGTGTGAGAATTCCAATAACCACCCAAAAGAGACTTTTGTCTGACATCCCAAAATAACATAAATGCATCGTTTTCAACTAATTCAGTACCGGCACAAAGAATTCTATCGTTACAAGATATATCGAAGGACATAAGAGGTTTCGATGATTCTCTAGTTTCTGAATTTTCTGAGATAACACAATAACTACATAAAAATATAAGTAATTATTGAGATATTTTCGTTTATAAAATATTTACCTTCGAACACCAAACTACATGAGTTTCCAGACCGTGTATCCCATAATTTTATTGAACCATCAGCTGATCCAATATATAATATCGAATCGTGTAAAGGAGAAAATCGCACATCACATATTCCATTTATTTTATCAGTTAATTTATTACATTTTTTCAAGGAAGCCTCGTTAAAATTATAAACTTCGCATGTACAATCTGACAAGGCCAATCCAAGTTTTTCAAATTTGCTGGAAAATTTTAATGTATATATATATGTGTGTGTGAAACATTTTAATAAAAATTAAAATATCATATTATATACTTACTTTGAACCGCATACTTTCAAAACATAGTTATCATTCGATGAGACCGTCTCTTCAAATATGCAACTAGTTGTAAATATTTCATTAAAAGATGTTTCCATATTTTAAAAAAATATAACTAATATTATCACTACACATACAAAATAACCTAATAACTTCTACTAAGAGTGTCAAGCGCACGTGCTCAGTGCTGCCAATTACAACATGTTATATACAAGTGGCTCACCTTGTGTGTTAAATAAAAGAAGTACACACCATTATATTATATATATTGAGTTTATTAAAATTAAATCGCAAATATTATAAAAGTAACAGAATAGTGATGTAATATTTGTAATACTTTATATTGAAAGATATAAACAAAGGTGTATTTAGTATTTATATAACTGAAATAGTACATAAATAAAAATAATAGCATAATAATCGAAATGTAAAATAGATCGAACAAAGTATTTTTCAAATATAATAGATAATAAATATTATATTTACATTATTACTTTTAAAATTACAATTTTTCTTTAATGTTTTATTTTAAAAATATTGAATTACTATTTTAATTATAAAATAGTAATTCTGAATGTTGATATTTTTAATGGTTTTATACTAAATAAATTATATTTTTTCATTTTAAAAACAAATTAACCGATAATTTTCAAAATGTATATGTGAAATTATTCGTATTTACTTTTAATTTACAGTTGGCAAACCTGTTCATGTTGACGGCTGTCAGTTTTTGTGTTTGTGTTGTGTCTTTGGTGTTGTTTTAGGTAAATTAAATTAATCTTATATATTTTTTAGTATAAATTTTAAATTAAAATTTAATGATATTTTAATATAACGGTCATCATTTAATCACATGAAATAAAACCGAAATATCTATATACGTTTTTATTATCATCTAATTATTTTTCCTTTCTAAGTAGTACTAATACAACAAACAATTTATTATCAATATATATATATATATATATATATATATATATATATATATATATATATATATATATATATATATAATTTGAACTATTAACGTTTTTATAATTAACATTTATACTTAAAAAAAAGTGCTAAAATTGCAAGAATTCCTAACCTATATATCACCCAAAGTCCTTATTAATAGGTCTACAATATGCATCAAAGTAATACAAGAAATGCCTTATGCTTATTAAGTAATTTTATCTTAACTATAATTGAATTTGCTTTCCAAGTGGGTTAACATCTAAACTGTATTTGGGCTTACAATTTAATTTGTTTATCATTTATATGAAATTAATACTTAAAATATAATATCAATTGTTTTTGAAGAAGACATATACACTTCAATTTGAAATATTAAAATGCAGTAATATATCAAATATTTCATACGATATTTGAAGTTGTGATGAAAGAATATTCAAGAATTCTTGTACTTTCTAATTTGTTACAATATATAATAAAGCACTTTAAATAAATTCTAATTGTGAAAAGAATAAAATTTACCTCGCTATTTCATTTTTTTTATTTATATTTCGCGATTTTAATAATTACCAATTTTTTTTTGTTTATTCATTTAATGCTTTTTCATATTTTTTTTACCAATCCAAATTGATAGATTGATATTAATTTTAAGCAGATTTAAAAAAATGCTTTAAATCCAAAATTTTAACATTATTATAATTTATGGTATGTAATTATTTTAAGGTTTTGCTTACAATGACTTCTCAAGCATTGGCATCGTTGACTGCAACATATACAGATTCTGAGGGAGAAGAAGATATGGAAGATGGTCAAACAACACCTGAAAAAAGTCACAGTCCATCTCCTGCTCCTCCATCAAATTCAAACTCTCCAAAGCCATCATCAGCATCAACCGGTTTATTATCTCTTCCCACTTCACCAAAACCTCCGAAAAGACTCGTATCCTATAATGATGATGAGGCGAATGCGATATCAGATGACGAAATAGGCATTCTTGATGTTGAAAAACCTATCTTTAACAATACCGAAAGCAATGAACCCATTCAAAAACCAATAATCACTTCTGACGACGATGTAAGTATTCCACCAGCGCCACTTGCTAAATGTCCAGCTGAATTGCAGGAAAAAATAGCCAATTTATATAATAAAATGATTAATGAAGGAAAAGATATGAATAAGGTTATTCAAGATAGAAAAAGTTTCCGAAATCCTAGTATATATGAAAAATTAATACAATTCTGTGATATTAACGAACTAGATACAAATTATCCACCAGAGATATATGATCCTCTCAGATGGGGCAAAGAGTCTTACTGTGACGAGTTAGCGAAAGTTCAAAAGATCGAAATGGACAGACGAGAAAAAGAGAGAAAAGAGAAGTTATCAAAAATTGATTTCACCACAGGTTTAGTTAAAAAGACCGATCAGGAAGATGAATCCAAAAAACGAAAATCAAAATGGGATCAAGCTGCTCCAAACACATCTTCTGTCAACATGACAGTTAAGCCTGCAGGTTTAGTACAACCAGCTTTAACTACTGCCGCTTCTGGAACTAAAGGAACCGTCATATCAGCATTTGGTTCTTTACCAAAAAAGCCAAAAATTTAACATAAATTATTGTACATTTTTTTAACATTAAATATATGTTAATACAATCCAATTTTTTTAATATAAATACTTGTTTCGACATCTACTTTTATTATTTTTTGTCATTTTTTCTTCAATCAACTAAACTTTTGACAACGACATCTTGCCAGTTTAATGCAATGGCAAAAATAAGTAAAGAAAGTAATTTTCTTTTACATTTATTATAATTTATCCATGTGGAATAAAAATTTGTAAAAATAAATAATCATTTTATTTGAATATTTTTTATTTAATTTTTATTATATATTAATACTAAAAATGTTTGCAATACATATTTTGTATATAAAAAGTAAAAAAAAGAAACTTTGTTACAATTCACAATATTTTACATTAACAAAATTTTCTATTGTACCTCTTAAATCCAATGATTTAAGTAATTCATTTTCCATTGATAAAAAAATCATTTCTTCAGATATTTCATCAGACATATCATAATTCTTCATTATATCAGATTTAGAAATACCAATCGTTTCATTAATTTTTACAACTGGTAGAGTATAAAATATTCGTATAATAATTATGATATTTGGGAAAATACTCTGCAAATCACGATCGTATATATAATTAAAAATTTCCAAAGCGGTTAACCCATAACCACACAAATTAACAAATATTCTAAATTCATTAAATAAATCGCTTCCGTCTACATCAGATATATTCTTAAATTTTAAAACTTTTCCAATTCTTTCACAATCTTCTCTGATATTTTTTAAATGTCCTTTTTTTAATTTATGTATATTGTGTAAGAAGCCAAATATAGTTGTGTATTTCTTTATTTCAAAGTATTTTTCTTCAGTCATTTTAATAGCAATATTTACCATTGTATGAAAAAATTGGAGACCAATTTCTTCGAATGATTCTGAAGTGTTAATACTGTGAAATTTCGATGAATAATTCGCATTAAATTGATTTATTAACACTGTTGCTGATTTTAATGATATTTTATATTCCTTCTCCTTATAAATATTGAAAAATTGTATAGTTTCATCTAATATTTTAGAACATTCTAACACATTGAAAGAAAACATTTTCATAGATTGCGATATTTTGTCAAATTGACAAATAATATCATGCCATATTACCAACAAATAAATAAAATCATTTTCTACTATACTTTGGTACAAATATATAGCTTCAAATTTTTTTTCAGGTGATTTATTTTGATCTTCAGCTATCGTTAACAACATTTCTAATATAAATAAAATATTTTGCAACACTATATTTACAGCTTGCGGATTGTGAGATACAAAGCTAATTCCTTCGAAACCTATATTTGAAATTAAATTCATATCAGTTTTATGTCTAAATATAAAATTAAATAATTTTTCCACAATTAAAAAAAAATTCATTCTTTTTCCACCTGCTAAAAAGACGGCATCAAGAAAGAATTTGTTTAAAGAATCGATGCATGGCATACTAAATATTCTACGATTCCCTTTTAAAGTCGTGTATTGCTTTTTGAATTTATTTGCCATGGTGTACGATTGAAAATCAAAATATTGCCCACGAATATTATCTATATCGAGGCAAACATTTTTTAATTCATTAGAAACCAACTTAACTAAACCAATTTTGGATATTTCAGATGTTTGTAAAAAGCATAAAATATGTTCCCTCGGTACATATTTTGATCTTGTAATATCTTTTGAGACAAATCTTACTTTTAATAAGAATCTTTTTCTACTATTATTATCAGATATACAATTTACAATAATGGAATAATATTTTGCTTCTTTTACTAAATTAATAATATTATTCTTAACAACTTTTGCATATAAATGTAGTAATTGATTTATTGATATTTGTTTGGTGATATATTGATTCCAACTAACTACATCCATAAATTTGTTTCCATAATTATTAACACAGGGACTGAATTTTTCTAATAAACAAAATATCATAAAAAAAATATTTCTTTTACATATAGGAAAATTACAATTATTTTGAAGGGGTAAAAACTGATCTGCTAAAAATTGTATAACACTAAAGGATTTTTCGATTAAATTTTTATAATTAATTTTGTCTTGTTGCAATATATATCTGTAATTTGAATCCAAAATTGGACCATTTTTCAAATACGAATAAAGTTCTTTCCATTTATAATAACTGTCTATGTGAATCTTGGATTTTTCATGATGGATTATAGTATGTGAAATATTTTTCCAATCACTATAACCTTCATATGGCCAATGTTTTAATAATTTTTCGGATGAAAATAATTTACAACAAAAGCAATAAACCACATTTTTGTATTTTGAATATATTAACCAGCTTCTTTCAACTTTTTCTCCATTAATTAAATAATATTTGTAATACGAAGTTGAAAAGTGTCTACGTTGTTCATTAATAGGAAATTTATAATTTCTTATTTGAATAGGACCATTAGAAACCAATATATCTCTCATTTTAAAATTAATGCATGATCCCCATAAACCTGGATCTACACTAACACTCACAATCTTTCCTGAACTATCATGTCCATATAAATATTCCATTGTATTAATAGATTTATCATTTTCACATATATAAATCTCATTATCGGTTAAATCATAATCTTCAATTTCAGAATCCTTTTCATCTTCATTTAACACAGTATTTTCTTTCAAATCCCATTGGTCAAGTTGTTTTTGTAGTTCCACATCCCTGGCTTTTCTTAGTTTTCTATATTGAGCTCCAGACAGTTTTACTCTTTTTGGTCTATCGATATCTGAAAAATATTTTATTTTTAAAATTATAGTAATATATATATATATATATATATATATGTGTGTGTGTGTGTGTGTGTGTGTGTGTGTGTGTACATATATTAAACAAAATTTACCGGTGTTATGTTTCTGTGACATTTTCTTAATGAAAATAAATATTAGAAAAAAATAACAATATAAAAATAAAATAATATGTTAAAATTAAACACAAACACAATCAATTGCAACACATATTACAAATATATTAATGTAGATACAATATAAGAAAAAACACATTTCGGCGCTGTCAAAACTATTGTTGAGAATATAAACATCAAACTTGGTCTAAACATAAAACTATTTGTCATCATAAGAACGCCAACTAAAATAATTTTTTAATATATATATTTCAAAACAAATATTGAACCAGCTGAAAATCATTGAAAAATTTTATCATCTTTACGAGTAATTTTTTTTTAATAAACTTCAATTAAAAATCATCTAAAATACACATTCGGAATGATAAAAACTTGGTAAGATTTTTAAAAATAATAGGTATATAAACTAATATATAAATTATATATGATATTTGGTACATCATTTTTTTTAAATATGATCATCTCAATCATATAAATTTTTGTAATGGTAACCCTGAATTGTTTTTCGACCTTTGATAAGTGAAGTTTTCGCTTTGGTCGCTTTCTTTCTGTCATACGCGATCTGTTCGTTGGCGAAGTCATTGTCTCAACGGTAAGATTTTTTTATAATTTTAATTTATTATAATTCATTTAATCTCCTTTACATATATATATATATATATATATATATATATATATATATATATATATATATATATATATATATATATATATTAAAGTTCACTTCATAAATATTATTTGATATACGAAATAGCACATTTTAATTATTTCTTTTGCCAATCTCTTTTACGTCTCATTACGTTCAAATATCAAATTCCACTTGTTTATATAATTATTGTCTTTTTAATGTTGTTGTTTTGTATTATAATTTTCATATTTAATATGTGTGTGTAAATGCATTTTTATTTAACTTTTTTTATTTTATTAAATTTGTTCTAATAATAGTTCACATAGTAACAATTAATAAAATATATGTTTTCAAATTTAATTATATATTAAAAATTAAGAATTAAATTTAATATATACCATATAAACGCTGAATAAATATAATATCAAAGTAATATTCATCATATACAATTTATTTTCTTTCGCATAATGTCATAATTGTGCATCTTTCATATTGATATATATTTTCACCCAATGTAATGTTCCTGTAAATATTTTGTGGAATATATATATATATATATATATATATATATATATATATATATATATATATATATATATTTATATATATAATGTTATAGCTACAACTAAAGCCTTCTTTATCACATTTCGATTAATTAATATTAAATTCAACTCATCTCTAAATATTTATTTACTTGAAAAAATGTAAATAAAAAATTAAAAATCTTTAAAATAATATATATTTTTTAAATATATGACAACTTTCATTTCAACTTATTATTAAAATTAACGTTCATTGGATGTTAAAGTAATAAACTAAATTAGAAATTTCACTTAGCGTGTTTGAATATATATTTATTTACAGTAAATGTAATATTTTGTTATTAAATATTATTTGTTTGTTACTAAGTAGTAATTTTTTTTATTTTCAATACGTAAGATATCATTTTTTCATTTCGTCATTCAATTTTAGTTTATTATTATCTAACGTGCTATTTTTGTATGTACGTAGTAATACATTAATTGATATCTTTATCAAATTATATAATTATTTATTTTTATTTCTATTATTGTCAAAAAGTGTTAATTTTTTAAAGTTCTAATTGTCTTTTTTTTCAAGAACTGCGTTTGTGTTATACATATTTAAATCAATACGTTATAAGTATTGCTTTCTCATTACAATATACACATATAAATATATGTTCACTTTTTATACTGTCCATGAGTCAATTATTCTTTAACCTTTAATATGTTTTCTACTTTTGCATACATTAATTATAGAGAAAAATCATACTTTTTTGTTTTTTTTCAATATATTATTAAATTATACAATATTTTCTAATAAAAATGATATTATACGTTTTATTTTAGTAAAATTTGTTTTTGCTCATTTAATTTATTGTAATGTTATTATCTACACGATAAGCATTACAAATAAACTTCTTTTTACATGATAGATATGGTACTAAAAAATAGCGTAAGAAAAACTTTTACTTTCATAGAAAAAATAAAAGAAAACCAAATATTACAAAAAATATTAAAGAGTTTTTATTTATTTTAATTTGAATATTTGTTTAACATTAATCGAAAAAAAAACTAAAATAGAATTCTGATCATTAAATCAAAAATATTAATATATGCGTCTGTTAATCAACACCAGCATTTCGATCCTTGAAATAAAAAAAAACATTTTTTTTACATTTGTGAAATGTATTAATTATATTTAAGTTTTTAATATTATACTATACGTTTTAAATTTCTATTGAAATATTTGAATAGTAAACACTAATTTGGCTAAAAATATTTAAAAAAAATAGAAAATTACAAAAATACTTGTAAATAAAGAATTTATTGATTATTAATAATTCATAATATATTTTGTAATATTTCAAGATTAGTCCAAAATGAGCAAATTAACGTTTGATGGTCGCGTGGCAGTTGTAACTGGTGCTGGAGCAGGTCTTGGTCGAGCTTATGCTCTTCTCTTAGCATCCAGAGGAGCTAAGGTTGTTGTTAATGATCTCGGAGGTGGACGACATGGTGATGGAAAGTCTGCTAATGCTGCAGACAGTGTTGTTGAAGAAATCAGAAAGAATGGTGACTATTTTATAGAAACTCATTTTAAAATTATAACATTAAAAAACAATGTATTTGTTTCAATATCTAAAAACTAATTAATTTTATACAATCTTATTACATATGAAAAGTCCTCCCTGAGTTAAAAATAATATCTTTTTTTAATTTAATATATTACATTTTTTAATTTCTTATTTCACTTTCAAACTTAATTGTATATATTTTTATTAAATCTCAAATGAATGTATATTATAGTTTTTTTTCTAATTACGGAAATTATTGTTACAGGCGGTACTGCTGTAGCTGATTATAATTCAGTCGTTAATGGAGAAAAAATTATTGAAACGGCAATGAAAAACTTTGGCCGAGTGGATATTTTAATAAACAATGCTGGCATATTGAGAGATCGTAGTTTTGCACGAATTTCTGATGAGGTATTTATAATTGATTATTGTTGGATTAATTAAAATGTAATATTCGATGTAACAAATATCTAGAATTATATTTTTGTATTACGATATAAACGATAGATAAACCGTGTCACTTATTTTTTATGATTGATTATTAAAAGATACTTGCATCGATAGTGTATAAAAAAATCTTTTTTTTTTTCATCAGTTCAAAAATTATATTTTATTTTTAACATTTAATTAAATGTTTGTTATTGTTATTCAATAGATAATTAAGATATTTATATGATAACATACAATTCAATAGATTTTTTTAATATATTAATTATTATATCTTTCAGATCTCCCATATGAATTGCAAAATTATTATTTAAAAGTAGTCATGTTTAATCTCATAGAACTATGACCTTACCTTTATGATTTTAGATATTTCTTTCTTATTTTACCACTTTTTTTTTAGGATTGGGATCTTATTCAAGCTGTTCATGTAAAAGGCAGCTTTAAAACTACTCAAGCAGCGTGGCCCATTTTCAAAAAACAAAATTATGGTCGTATTGTTATGACTGCTAGTAACTCTGGAGTATATGGAAATTTCGGTCAAGCTAATTATAGGTATTTTTATTATTTTATTTTAATCTATATTGAATATAATACATTTCAAAGTTTAATTGCCAACACTTATCTTATGTACCAAAATATTTTTCTCAAAGTTATCATTATAATCTAACGACTTGCAAATAATTTTAATCTATTTTATGTAACATTTTAATTTTATATCAGTTTTGAAATCTTTCATTTAAAAACTCAAATAATATTAATTATAGTATGATTACATTCTTATCTATTTTTAATTATATTAATATATTTCTTAATTATTATTAATATTTATGATTTATTTTTAGCACTGCTAAATTAGGTCTTGTTGGTTTGGCTAACACTGTATCCATTGAAGGAAAGAAAAACAATATCCATTGCAATGTTATTGTACCTACAGCAGGTTCACGACTTACTGAAGATATATTACCACCAGATCTTTTCCAAGAATTGAGACCTGAATTAATTGCTCCTGTCGTGGTACTTACTAATGTTCCATTTTTTTTTAAATAATATATTATATGTATTTATCATCAAGTTTTGTGTTTCAGGCTTATTTGTGTCATGAATCATGTGAAGATTCAGGAAGTGTTATCGATTCAGCTATGGGATGGGCAGCTAAAGTGCACATGGTACGAGGAAAAGGTTCAAATTTAAGGTATTCTTTCTTATATTTTTATTGATAAATTCTATATTTGTACTGCAACATTAAATAATTATTGTAGAAAATCACTAGCTGAGAACGTTACCATTGAAAGTGTTCGAGATAATTGGGCCGACGTTACTGATATGAGTCAAGCTCAAAGAATTAATTCTATACAGGAAGCTACAAGTGATATTATGAATAATTTACAGGTTTAAAATAGTTTTCTTGCGTTATACAGATTCTGTTACAATTTTTACTCAAATATTACATACTTAAATACAGGCATTAAGTGAGAGTTCTAGTGCATCACCTGCTACAGTAGTCGAGGAAGTTTTATATACCCCTAAAGATTTCATTGTTTATGCCCTTGGAAGTAAGTTTTTTTTTAATTGTTTTTATTAAGATTAATGAAAATTTTAGTGTATTAAATATTTTTTTAATAGTCGGAGCATCGCTTGGAAATCCAACTGATATTAAATTCCTTTATGAAAACAGCGAAGAATTTATTCCTCTTCCAACATTTTTCATTTTGCCAGGAATTAATCAAACTATGACATCGAATGTCGTTTCAAAAGCCATTCCTGAAGGAAAAGAAGCTAGTTTTGCTAATGTAAATACTTATTTTTTTTAACATACATAATATACATTGTAATTTTAAACATTTTTCAACTAAATAATCTATTTTGTTTTTTAGATTTTACATGGAGAACAATATATTGAAATTGTTGGTACCTTACCACAAGGTGAATGTGTTTTGGTGTCTCGATCATCCGTTCTTGATGTTTTAGATAAAGGTTCTGGAATTGTAGCTATTGTTGAAAGTTTGTATTATAAATCAATATTTATTATATTTCCATTTACTATCATATCAAATTTATTTACTACTATTTATTATACTATTATAGATGAATTATCTGATAAACATGGAAATGTTATTGCTAAAACCCAAATAAGTTCATTTATTGTTGGTGCTGGAGGATATGGTGGACCTCGAAAATCTACAAAAGCAATCGAATGTGTTCCAGCACCAAAACGGGCAGCTGATGCTGTTGTTGAACAAAAAACATCAATTGATCAAGCGGCTTTGTATAGGTAAAATAAAAATCTTGAAAAACGTATATGTACTGTAATTCAGTAAACTTATTTATATTTTTTATTTAGATTGTCTGGTGATATTAATCCTTTGCATATTGATCAAAATATGGCTGTAATGGGTGGATTCAAGAAACCAATTCTTCATGGTTTATGCACTCTTGGATTTTCATCCCGTCACGTTTTGGCACAATATGGTAACAACGATCCAAACCAATTCAAATGTTTGAAAGCCAGATTTGTTAAACCAGTCTATCCTGGTCAAACTCTCGCAACTTCCATGTGGGTCAATGGAAATAGAATTCATTTTGAAACCGAAGTCAAAGAAACTGGAGATAAAGTTATAAGCGGTAAGTGTTTGCTTTTGCATTTCTTCTATTTACGTAAATTCTTTCCTAGAAAAGTATAATATTATACAAATATTTAGAAGTCATAGATGTTTCAAATTTTACATATTATTTTACATATTATTAAATTAAAAAGTGAAATATATACAAATATTATTGATTATATTTAAGTATAAAAATAGTTCATATATTAAGATCGTACATATTAGATTTATAGGGTTATAAAATTTATTTGTTATTTAATTTAACTTTATAGTAATTCTTGATATAAGTTCACTGTAATACGATCGATAAGGTTAGCATATCAAAAAAAAAAAGATAACATTTAGGCCAAATAATGAAAAAAAAAAACTAAAGATAAGTCGTTTGACGTAAGTGTAGTGGGGTTAAGTGTAGAACTTTGATCGTCCTGTTTTATTCTAAGTTTCATTAACTGGTTTTCCGTTAACCAGGTAAGTTGCTTTCATCTTGTAGCTGAATTATTTTTCATATTTCACACGATTCTTCTATTGAGTCTTTTTTTAATTTAATTAAAAAAAATAGTAATTTAATGAATTTCAAATTGTTGTAAAATTCTTATTTCATGGCCATTTGAATTAAATTATATATTTAACATTTATTACTGTTATTAATTATCATTGTAATAGAATTTGATTTTTGGACTACGAAGTATAATCATATTTTTACATAAATTATTTTTTTAAATACTAAACATTATCTTATTATCTAATAATTTATTTTGTTAGTTTTGAATAAATTTTAGTATGTGTAGTCATATGAAATCATATTAATTTAACAAGTTTTACTTCAAAACGAACAAGTATTTACTTACATTTCATTGCGACCATTACATTAATTTACATATATTTTTCGCAATTCATGCAACTTTATTATTACTATAAAATTTTATTAAAAAATAAATTTAATTTTATTTAATTTTCAATGAATCTTAACAAAAATACTTCATAATTTAATTATAATTTTGTTAGTTATACATACGTATTTATACATAATAGTATTTTATACATACGTTTAAAAACAATATTTTTCTATTCTAGGTGCTTACATCGATTTGAAATCTGCACCAAAAATAACAAGCAACAAAATCGCCATGGTTGCCTTAAAAAGTGATGGAATATTCGCAAAAATTGAAGACGGTGTTAAGGAATTCCCAGATAAAGCGAAATCTGTTAATGGAGTTTTCTTATATAACATCACAGTTGATGGCAAACAAGCTAAACAGTGGAGTATGTAACTTATTATTATATTTTATTTTTATATTTATTCTGAAATATATTCACTAATGTAAATATACCAATTTTAATAGCAATTGATCTGAAAAAGGCTGAAGTATATGAAGGTGCTCCAAAGCAAGGTAAAGCTGACACCACCCTTATCGTATCCGACGACGATATGGTCGATTTGGCTACTGGAAAATTAAATCCTCAAGTAGCATTCATGAAAGGAAAATTGAAGATCACCGGAAATATTATGTTAACACAAAAACTCGCACCTTTATTGAAAGCTGAAGGTAAATTGTAAAATGTAATTACGTGTCCAAATTACCTTCTTATTATGTAATAAATATTTTTTACTTGAATTATTATAAAATATTGGTTGAGGTGATTTTCTGAAAAATGTATTTCGTTTTATAAATGCAATCCTTTTCCATTCCACTACTCACATGTTAGAAAATGTTTTATAATTTGGAAACTAATTTCCAACATATTGTTATCTACATTTGTATATCTAAGAATGTTATTGTGATAATTATTTTTTTTTTATATCTTTAATCTTATCCAAAATTCACAATTTTTATAATTATATTGTATATTGGTTAAATATATATGTTTTTGAATAAAATAAATGTTTTATCATGTTAATTTTTTTTATTTTTATATATCTATAAACTTATACGAATTTACCATTATAATAATTAATAAAAGAAAATTTGTTAAAGAAAGTTTGTTTTTTATACATTGCTAAAAAACAATTTATTTGTATTTTCAAAAATTGTATTACACAATTCTTCAATATTTTCCTTTTTAATTTCTGATAAAACTTCAAGCACTTGACTGAAATAGATTAATAAAATATTAATAACATATTTGACTTATACTTTAAAAATTCATATCTCTAAATTGAAGTAAAAACGAACGTGATATTAACGGGTTCATTACGACCTTTGACCATTGTTCCACTCTGAAACTTTTCCTTCTTTACTGATGGATAATGCGTTTTAACCAGTTTATATCCTGCATGTGAAGCTTTTATTTCACACCAAGGACAGTCAGTTTCTAATAGTAATCTTTCAGAAGGTATTTCTGCAGCTACTAATAAGTTTTCGGGAGTTTTTAATGAACTGGAACAAACATAATAAATATGCTTTCAAATATAAAATATTTTTACAAAATATTACTATTTACCATCCATTAATTCCAATATAAAATCCTAATTCTATAGCTTTTTTCATATTATCTATAGAACCATCGAATGAATGCACCACTCCTCCTATAATTTTAGAGCGATTTTGTTCTAATATTTCATAAAAATCATCCCAAGCTGCTCGACAATGTAAGAATAATGGAAGTTTTATATCATTACATAACTGAAGTTGATACTCGAAATATCTGAAAAATTTGTTCTAATTATTTTTACATTAAGATCAAGCGTAATAAATACTTATGTGTACAAACTTTTTCTGAACATCTTTCTCACAAAAATGAAGACGATCATAATCTAAACCAAATTCACCAATAGCTATTACTTTATTCTTATTTAATTCGTAAAACTTTTTTAAATTATTCAAATATTCATCAGGATTTTGTTTAAAATCATTACACCGTGTAGGATGACATCCAACTGTTGTATATAGTCTTTCTTACATGAATAATAAAATTTTTAAATATCTCAAATTCATTCAAAATAAACATTAAATGCATTTTTTTAACCGACATACCATCCATATTTGCTAATTCTAAAGCAGTTTTACAATCTAAAAGACTGCCACCAGTAATGATCATTTTTGCCATTCCACCATCCCAACACCTTTTTAAAACTACATCTAAATCAGACTTGTGTTTTTGAGAACCATGATATAATCCTTTATACATGTCATCAGTTAAATTTGCTCCAATATCTAAAAATATTAACAATATTTTTATCACCTATATGTCATTTATAAAATCATTGGATATTTCTTCATATTTTCTTAAGATAATGTTGAACGATCGGTTTTTTTCCAAATCAACTAATTCGAGTATTGTATTTGAATATTGTGAATTATATATAAAAAATGATCTATTACAATAACATTGATTCCAGATCTAATCTTACCGATAAATTTACGAATTGTAGACATTTTCAAATTCCGGATAAACATCCAACTTAGCGACAGAAAAACATAACCTTTGAAACACGTTTAAAAATACAACACGTCAACACAATTGTCAATAAATTTAATTAAAATTTATATATTATATTTTAAAAAAATATGCGTATTCATTTTTAAAATATATATATATAAATTAATTTAGAACTCGCATAAATATTCTCTTTATATATTACAATATGCTTTATATATTTAATTTTTTTTTGTGATCGTACGATATTTTAAAATCTAAAATTTTTAATGGTATATTAAATATAACATATATTTCAATCATAAATAATAATTTTAAAAAATATTTTTCAATTTTTAAAATATATTAAACACATGTAAATATACGGTGTTTAGGCCAAAAAATTGATAGATGAAGTGTTTGTCACGTTTTTGATGCTTGCGTGTTATCTTGAGATATTACTGTATACGTTTTAATCTTAATATTGACCAATTTTTATTATTTTTAATTATATATTTATATTGAAAAAAAGTACTAATATATATTTTTAAATTATTGACTGAAATTTTAAGTGATAATTAAACGTTTCTTCGTATTTGTGCAATAATTGTATAATATATTTATATTGTGATCGCACGCATTTTAAAAGGTAAAAATATGGCTTCAAATTTTGGAATTTCGTTACCTTCTACTTCAAAGACAAACGTGAGTTATATCGCTTTTCATATTTTTTAGTTCTCAATGTTTTTATTTTTTTAAGTAGTTTTATTATTTTCAGGTGCATAAAAATAAATTCATCGATGAATTGTTCCAACGTTTTCAAAGTGTTTTACGATATGAAGATCCTGTTTTATTAAACGCAGCAAAAGCTTGTATCCCATTAACAAGTCTTCAAATCCGTGCCATTGAAAGAATGAGGAATATACAGAAAAAAATCAAGACTGGTATGACTATTTGTATACAGAGTGTTTTAAGTTTTTTTTTTTGAATAAAAATGAAAAATAATTTATTAATCTTTGGTATTAGATAGTTTCTTAGTTAAAATTATTAATGAAATTATAAACTTTAATCAGTGAGGGATTTTCTTACTTGCACAATCAACACTAATAAGTATTATTATATTATTCTAAACTCGATAACTTTCAAAACAAATTCTGAAAGTTGTAATTAATGTAATATATATTTATAAATAAATGTTTAATAATTACAAATATATAGATAAAATATTACAACAATATTCGATATTAATTTGAATATTTCATCTTTTTTAGCCATGCTGTAAGTAAAGATTACCTACAATTGTTGGATGGTAATAAACCAATGTTAACTAAAATATTATGTAAAAAATGTTACAGAATCCTTAGATATACCTGAAATACATCTAGAAGAAGCTATGATTATTGAACTTGTAAATTGGTTTAAAACAAGCTTTTTTAGTTGGGTCGATTGTCCTAAATGTAGTTTTTGCTCTGGTCCTACAAAAGCCTCATCTAATACTGTAAAAATTATTGACGGTGACAAAATTCGAGTTGAGGTATGTTCTTATTTACACCCTCATTATATTGTTAATTTTCTGTCAACACAGAATTTTATTTTTAGATCTTTAAATGTACCCTCTGTGATGTTAAAACAGACTTTCCTAGATATAATGATCCTGCAAAACTTTTAATTACAAGAAGAGGTCGATGTGGCGAATGGGGTAATTGTTTTACATTACTCTGTCGATCTATGGGTTATGATGCGAGAATTGTAATCGATAATACAGATCATTTATGGAGTGAAGTAAGTAGTATTTTACTGTTCAAATAAAAAACCTAATGATTTTTTGTTAAAATTTTATCAATTAAATGTTTTTATTTACACATGTCTAAATTCTCCAAATTTTTTTGTTATTTACAAATAATGGAAATTTTTAGGTTTATCTACCAACTTTAAAGAAATGGTTACATTGCGATCCTTGCGAAAATGTTGTAGATGCTCCCCTTATGTACGAAGCAGGTTGGGGTAAAAAATTGAGTTATATAATTGCCTATTCCAGAGATGATGTTCAAGATGTTACTTGGAAATATAGTAGTAATCATAAAGATCTTTTAACAAGAAGAATACTGTGCAATGAAAATGAACTTATTTCAGCTTTAATAGAAATGAGAGAAAAAAGGTGGGAAACGTTATCTCCATCGAGAATAAAATTTGTTAAGGAAAGACTTTGTAGAGAACTAGTGGACATGATGAAAGAAAGGTTCGTAAATAAACAAATTGTTTATTTGCTTATGAATATATTCTTAATTGTATATTTTTTTCTTAGGACACCTACAGAGAATGAAAAACATGGTAGATCATCGGGCTCTTTAGATTGGCGTTTGCAACGAAAAGAAACTACTGTTGATTCTTTTACTTGGAAAGTTGGAAATTATGATGAAGTTTGTATTAAGTATAGGACTTCTGACGATTCATATGAACTTGTACAACCTAATGGTAATATCGTCGAAAGGAAAAAAGAATGGCACGTTGGTGTATTTGAAATGAAGAATATGTTTAGAAAAGAAGAAAACGATTGGAAAATGGCTTATTTATGTAGAATAGGTAGTTTAACAAAATATAATACACTCTTTAAGAAATATTTATTTCATAGTTTATTTTTTAATTTTAGAAGATTCCGATAATGCTAAAATTTCATGGAAATTTGAAGTAGAAAGCGATACTAAAATAATTCACGGAATTAAAATCAACGTTTCATCCCAAATATATCATTCGGGAAACGTAGATTGGTTATTATGTTATAATAATAGCTGTATTAAAATACCTAAAAAATTAGGTATTTTTTCTTGCGAAAATGACATATTTATGATTTTTCATTTTCTAATCATTTTTTTTAATTCGACTTTTAGAAAATAATTTTGTATTAGAAGATATAAAAAATATAGTAGAATTTACGCTGTGTGCAAACTTAAGCGGCGGCAACGGACGAGAAGCTTGGCAACACGCTCAAATATTAAGACAAAGTTTAGACTCTCAAGATTTTCCTTTACAAATTACCGTCAGTATAAGGAATAAGTAAAATATAATCGACGACTATTTAATATTTTGGATATTACAATTATTATACATTCCTTTATGTGACTAAATTAAATTTATCCGTAAATATAATTTGTATTATATATTCTTGTTTTACTTAATACGTCCATATTAAAAAGTTAAATAAACGCACAAAGTGAAAACGATATTTGCGCGTTTTACGGTCGAATTCGCGGCGGTCGTTTAAAATAAAATATTTTATAAAAAAAAAAATATTTTATAAAAAAATAAAATATTTTATAAAAGAAACGTTACGCTACAAATTACGTATTAAAGTATATTAGTTCGATATTCGGCAATAAAAAAAAATAGTCTCGATAGACGTTTAAACGCGGAGACTAATATAAATAATGGTTAATTTTAATAATAAATCTTGTCAAGATCGGAACAACGAACGCGATCGGCCGAAAGAAGTTCAATCGTTTCGGTCGGTTTTAGCGCGTTTTATTTTATTAAAAAAAAAAATGTATCGTAGATAAATTGTCGACCGCGACTTCGGCTTTAAGTTACGCGAGAATTTCATAAAAATGAAGAGAGACCGACGATTTAATTTTAAGACCGAAAACGCGATAGGGTTGCGGGGCGAGTTTGCGGTTTTTTAAGTTCACAATAGCGAACTTAAAAAATATTAGGTACGAGAATAAAAAAATATTTTTCCGGAACGTCGACCGCTTTTTAAATATTTAAAACGTATCGATCGATTCCGACGTTCAAAAAAAAATCGCACATTCGATACGCGATCCGTGAAAATTAGCCATTTTTTTTAACGTCGAAAAATATATTATTTACGCGATATAAAGGAAACGCGCCGGTAATAATTTTATCGTTAGAGAATCGAATAAAAAAAGAAACGAGCGGAACGACCGAGTTCCGAATCGGCGTTCGCGAAAAACGCGTCGCGGCGCGCGTCTCCGAATCGAGATGCAGAACGCGCGGTTCACGGTCGCAATCGGTCGCGTTTAGGCGCTCGTCGTTCGAGGAGTGGAGGGGAGGCGGGGGTCGCGGAGTGCGGGGCGGGGCGCGGGCCGCAGCTGTCAAGCGGCGCCGCCCGATACGGCCATGGCCAACCCGCGCAAGTTCTCCGAGAAGATCGCTCTGCACACCCAGAAGCAGGCCGAGGAGACGGCAGCCTTCGAGCAGATCATGCGGGAGGTCTCCGACGCCACCAGTCAGGTGCGATCCGATCTCGGTCCGCGATTTCGGACGGACGACGAACGCGTCTTCGAAAGGAGATCCGTTTCGCGGTTTCGCCGTTCGGCGGATCGGCGGACCGGCGTCGACCGACGGAGGCGTCGCTCGTCACATAAACAAACGCCGTGCATCGCGACCTCCGCTCGCCGCGTCCCTCTCGCTCTCGCTCGGCGAGGCGCGCTCGTCCCTCTCGCACGTTATGCGCTTTTTTTGCGCGACTTGTCAAACGTCGCAATTTACACGGCGCGCGCGCGCGTGTTTTTTTTTCGAAAACGACGAAGCCCGCGAACCGCAAATTCGAACCCTTTTCGATTTGAACGCGCGAATCGATAAATTTATTTACAAAGTGTGCGCCGAACGCGCGACTCGATCTTAATTAGATTTTACGCCTCGACGCCGAAACGTTCGCGTCGTTTCCTAACTCTCGAAACGACGCGAAACCCGCCTTAGACGCGTCACCGTAAAGTCGTCGTTTATCGAACGTTTAGTTTATACCCTGTCGTCGATATTTTTGGCGGCGAAAGCCGTAGCGCTCTTAAAAAATATGAAAACAAACGATCCACAATATTGCGCTTAAACGCGTTTCCGTTTTGCATCCTTAACTCTGTCGAACTATCGAGTTTATTGAATGAACGCGTTAAAACTTTCTCTGACTGATTTTACATGTAGAATTTCGTTTTAACCAATATATATATATATATCAATCTGTAAATATCGATGCGCTTCATATTTTGGTTAATATGTCTTCAATATATATATTTATATATTATATTTCTTTTATTATTTAAAATTTTCCTTACGTTTGACTTATAAACGCTTAAAAAAAGTAGAGAAAAAAATAAACGCAATGCGTACTAGAGCTTTATTTTCCTCGTATCTTAAATTATGTTCGATTACTATTTTTGTTTGAAGCGTTTTCTATATTGTTTCTTATAATTATGGTTCGAGTCGTAGAAAATAAACCTCTTATGTCGGGATAAAACGACCGGCTTTTCTAATACTTTTAGATTAGCATTTTCTTTGTGATTTCAAACTTTTCTTCGTTTCTCTTATATTATTTCCAAATATCTTATTTTACAATTGATAAATAAGAATATTTCCTCCCGATATTTGTTCGTCCGTATTTTTTAAATTTATATTACTATCATAAATATTAATTGTTCATACTTACCATATTTGTCGCTAATTTCGCTTTTTTAATTCTATTTCATTCAAGTCGAGTTGTCATAATTGGCCACTCTTTAATTTGCCCGAACATAAATATATGCAAATGATGCACCTATTGTATTTTGTATGATCGATAATTAGTAAAAATATTGTTATCACAAGACCAACACTACGAGTACATTAACACTCGAATAAATTTATTGTAATTCTGAAGTTTTTTTATATTCACTGACAATAGTAGAACATTTTAACATTTAAATAATAATTTAAAATCGTATTTGTTTACATAATAGTCTAATCAAAATATTGACAATTATAGATAACGTTGAATTATGTATAAACTGATTTTATTGATGTATCATGTTTGTATAAGTTCTTTAATTCCAGATTTTCTTTCTTAATACTTTTTATATACTACCACATTTATCATAGATAAATAGCTTGATTTTCACTATTTGAATGATTACAATTAACAAAAATGTTTTTTTTTAAATTTTTTGCCTTTCAAATTTACAAATCTTTCTTCAATATATTTAAATAATAATAAAACATGTCCGGTTGAAGAATTTAGTTTTCTTGAAATGTGTGATTGCAAAATAACCATTTGCAACATCTGATTTGCATCATTCTGCATTAAAGATCTGTTTTATTTAAATTTCTAATGTTTATATTTTTATTCAACATTTACTGTTATACTGTCTACCATATTTTGGACACCAATATGGTCTTTTATTTATTATTATATTATTCTGTCACAAAGTATTTTTTTTAATATTATGACTTTTAAAATTATTGCAAACCTTGATATTTGTTTATTTAATTACCTGTTTAGTTAAAAGTGAAGGGCGTAACACATCTTTCAATAATACTTGATTTTTATGTTTTCCATCTTTTTATTATTAAATAATATTTTTTTTATGGTTAAACAAATAGTTTTTTTTTTGAAAATTGCATTATAATTTTCGCATTGTTATTATGTTGTACCAAATATTCAATAAACATTTTTATTTTTTATATTAAATACAATATGGCGTGATTCATCAATGTGTTGGAAATCACATTTCCAAATATTATATCAGGTATACAATAATACAACAACGTTGATTATCACATGTCAGTTATAAATTAATATATATAGAAATATATAAAACGTATGATTACATTAATCAAAATTAATCATATATAAGTAAAATCCACCTTGATGTTTAGCGAAATATTATTTTATTTTTTTTGTAATTGAAACTATGTATTAAATATCGTGAAAGAGAAGTATATTTTATACATTTGAAAATTAATGTGCAATATAGAGACTGGATATTCTGAAATATATCTGTATTAGAAGAGTTTTGATTGTGATGTGTTACAGGTGACCCGGGGGCTGGCTCCTGTTCGGGGGCCCTTACGTGCCGGCTCTCTGCCTGACGTGTCTCAGGTGCCCCCGACAAACAATTCTGAAACTTCTCGCCCTAAGGTCGACACCTTTACTCATTAGCACCCCTCAGACATTGATTTATTTTTATTTTTTCTGAATATTTTAACATTTGACTGTTTGAGGATTATCTTTACATTTTATAGTTATTTCTCTTAAAGCATCTGTAAATATTTAAAAGACATAAATAATGAAAAATTTGATTCTAAATGTTTTTACATTTAAACGTTTACTTAATTATAAAGTTGTACGAAAAATCTTTCTTATTTATTCGTAATTATAATTAAAATTTATATTATATCTTAGAATTCCGTTAAATACTCTTTAATATATTATATTTTGAGGATAATTCTCAAACATACGTTATTTTGTGGTTTAAAATTATATATTTATTTCAATTTATTATATATATATATATATATATATATATATATATATATATATATATATATATATTGTTATGCCTTTTATAAATATCAGTGGCTTATTACAATATCGATGTGTATAAAGAAATCATCATGTCCAAGTTTTTCTTTCTTAATTTTACAAATATCTTATCTGTGATTTATAATCATATTCATGAACTTATAAAAGTTGTTATTAATTTATATGTTATTAATTATTTAATGTCATACAAATTCCAGTTAAATATTTCTATAAATTCATTAGTGAATATTTACAGAGATATTATTACATTTTTCATAGTAAACTTTCAGTTACAATATGCCATTGATATCTACTAATTTATTATCCATATATTACTCCATTCGTAGATCTTTACTCCAATATAGACTCCACATAACGTTCTTACAATAAAAAAAATGAAATAAAAATTCTTTAAGGAAGATTTTATAATTAAAAATTTGTTACGTTCGTTATGTTGAGCACATCGTAGATAATTGTACCCAAATAAAATTATGATTTCGATATAATTTAATTAATTCTTTTGATGATCATTATTATTTATTTACTTTCATTAATATATCGTAGTGGTAGTTCTTTTTTTCAATATTGCTATAATTTATGAAGTAGTTAGCTTATTAATATTTTTAATAGTAATTTATATTTATTTTTCCACGTATTCTTTCATAGGTAATATATTTTTGAATAATTTTACAATTTTGTTAACTCTATCTTGATTTCGATAGTAATATATTTTAAACATATTTATATATTTATTTTCCACTCAATTTAACCATGAAACCGAGATCAAGATAAGGTTAAATTAAATTGACGCATTTTATTCTTAATTATTTTTTATTCGAGTAACGACTGTGATTTTTTGATTAGTCACTTAATTGTTTCATTATATATTTCTACCAAATATCATTATCGCTTTATATTTAATTTTTTAATGTTCTTAATAGGCGATTTTTTTTTTAACTTAAACGAAGGCTTTTTATATATCTATCATTATACATTTAAATTAACGATAGAGCCCTCATCATTCTTTAAATAGTTATTTTTAATAATTATTTTTTTTTATTCATAAACATTGCGTTTACGATGCAAATTATATTTATCAGTCTTATAATATAGTATAACAATAATATAATATCATATAATTTTTTAAGCCGTTCTATGTGACGATGAACCAGCTTTGTGAGATAATTGTTAAAAGTTCAATGTCAAATCTAACTTTGATACCACCAAGTATCACTTTGTCGTGTATATTCATTGACTTGATTGCGTTTTAATCGTATTTTTAATGCATTTTCTGATTAAAAAATATATGTAATTTATGTTTTCTACAATATCTATGACGTAATAATAGCGTTAAGGATAATTAACTTTGTATTATCTTTTAATTGAATGGAAAAAATAATGAAAAAAAAAATATAATGATCACAAGATCTTCCTAATATAATTTTCTTTTTTTTTTCTATTATTTCAAATATTTACGATTATAAAATATGTCGTCTCCGGGATATTAAAATAATCTTATAACGAATTCTCATTTATTTTTAAAAGTATATCATAATCTGAATATCGTGTTATATTAATTAATATTTAAATTCTACTTCATATATATGTAACTAGTGGATTATTATATGATAATTGAAATATATAAATATAATAAATCATATATAGAAATTATATTTTTTTACTCAATGATTTTCTTAAATGTCGTCTTACAAAATTTTGACTTTTAACAAATTATATTCAAGTTACAATCGAATCTGTTCTTTGTTGATTCTTATAACAGATCTAATATTTACCTTGAAAGTTCCATTTATGTTCAAATTTAAAAAAATTGACTATCTTATTTAGATTTTATTTTTTTAGCTCATTTTATATTTAAAGATTGCCATTTTCTATTTTTATATTTTACTAATACCTCTTAGTATAGATAGACAAAAAATCATCAACATTTTTTTTGTTGTCGACTCGCCTTTTTTCTAGTTTTGGCTATACAACCGTCATTATGACTATTCACATATATGTCATAGACCATCCAGTAAAACGTATTAATAATCTTCAGAAGGGAAAATAAT
This sequence comes from Leptonema lineaticorne, assembly GCA_024500535.1. NCBI lineage: Eukaryota > Metazoa > Arthropoda > Insecta > Trichoptera > Hydropsychidae > Leptonema > Leptonema lineaticorne. Next base: position 5,376,033 of record JANIJI010000003.1, on the reverse strand, counting down.
TGCATTTTTCATCTCTTAAGTATTCATCATCAGAAAAAGTGGCGTTCTTTTTCAATGTTATTACTATATAATATTATTATTTAGGGATTTTTTGGTTAGCTCGCCAAGTGAAACTCGCTCGTAAAGAAACAAAACGCACTTTTTTTTTCTGGTCTGGCCGTTCTTGGAAAATACAAGTTCTGTAAATATCTCCAAACGACCAACAACTGCCACACGAATTTCAAACAGTTATAACGAGCCCCGAATTGATTTTTTTCAAATCATCGTTCCTAAAATTTAATTTCGAACACCTTATATGAGAATCGTCTTAATTAGAATATAATGAATGAACGTGGACATGTAATGAATACGAGATGCTTCGTAAAAATTTGTGATTCTGTTGTGTATCATAATTATTTTTTATAAACAATAACATTAAGGTCACACTAAAGTTTCTAATTTTTTTTTCAGTCAAATTGTACGAATTTCCAATGTAATTCTTATTTGCAGTACTAAAAGATCAACGATTTCCAGCGATGATTATAGTTTTAGTTTCAAATCTTGAAAATTGTAATCGTTCATCATTTTTATTGTTAATTTATCTATAAAAAAGTTAAAATAGGAGAAATTCCATCAAATTTATATGTTTTTGGATAGTTGAATAAATCGCATTTTATTATTATGATATATTAAAGAAATCGTCATTTAGACGTGTGTGTGTGTGTGTGTGTGTGTAAAATAAAACGTTAACAAAGCGAGGTCGTGTTTTGTTTAAAACGCACACTTTTAAACTAAAGAAGTCTTAAAAAGAGTATTTGTCGTTCAATGCTAATTCAGAAAACATTTTTGGGGACTTTGAGCCACGATTTTCAATTATATAATGCTTTAAAGCTGGAAAAGTATGTTTTGATCTTTCATATCCCAATTTTCGCCTGGACCAAAATACAAATTGTACTTTTTCATTCTCTGTCTCGGCATCATTATATTCGTATATACATAAAGTACGCACAAGCTATTTTATTATAACTTGCTGTACTTTTTGTTTTTATTTTCAGCTATTTTTATCGCCATCTTCAAGAAATAACAAACAATCGACGTCAACAAATCACGCATCGTTTGTAGATCGAAGCTTTACTTATAAAAAATAGTTCATTGGAAGACGTTGTCACAGTTGAAAATCAATATTTATCATCTTGTAAATTAATATTTTTAATAAAAATCTATAACAAACATCAGAAACGCGTTATATGGTTGTTTATCTTTTTTATGTAATATTTTGGCTTCCGCGACCTTTTTCTTGTATCCAAATATGCGCATTAATTTATACAACATTTACGAGAATAATCTTATGTATTTATTAAACATTATAAAATATTTAAGTTTAATAAATTCCAGAAATATTCTTCATAATTCCAAGATTTACTCTCGAATTATAATAATAATTCAGCTTAATTATATGATTTTACTGGCAATAGGCAATTTATGTTTGTTTTCAATCACTATAACATTGTATCAATACTTCATTATTTTTTTTACATTAAATGCATTCAAATTTAGTCAGGTATTATTAGTATTTATGAATTTCTCACAATATTTTAATCACATCGTAAATAATCAAACTTCAAATTTGATAAATGTATTGGATAATATATATAGAAAAATGACGTTTATTAGTTAAAATTTGTGATTAATTCGGGCGCGCACGCGTGTGTGTGTGAATATGTTCATGAAAAAATATTGTATACCATTTGCATAAACAGATATAAAACATAAATAATAACTTATCATGGGTCAAATCAATCAATAATATTTCTTAATGTATGTTAGGATAGTTTTTTTTTTACTTTATAAAATATGTAAAAATAACAATATTTGATATAGTTATCTATTTTAAATTACAATAATATGAATGCCCTCATGTACCGTATATGTTTGTGCACAAACGAGATTACTTTATTGGAAGGGGGGAGGTAGCCACAATTAATACGGGTGGCAAATACAAATCAATTATATAAAATTATACATATTCATGTATAAGTTTAGTGTATATATATATATATATATATATATATATATATATATATATATATATATATATATATATATACTCTATTTTATTATCAACCCTCGCATCCCCTAATAGTTATCATGTAATATGTTTAAAATGATTACATATTCTATTACAACATATAACTTAAATTTTATTGTTTAGTTTTAATTTTATAAATTTTCCACTTATCCCATATTGACCATACAAATATTTAACATCCTATTTAATTAATTTTGATAATAATATAAATTAATATATAATATTTTATATGGAGTAGGATTAATTTATAAATCAAAAACTATTTAATCGAAAAAAACTAATTTTTAATAAATTGATATTTTTAAAATCTAGTACTTGAATTATTTTGAAGACAAGTTTATTAATTCATAAAGAGATATTTTTATTGTTTTAGTAATTATATATATATATATATATATATATATATATATATATATATATATATATATATATATATATATATAACACGTTTTTGCGTGCGCGCGTGTGTGTATTAAATGCAGTAAATTATAAAATATTTTTTTTAAATATGTGTTTAATTATGTAAAATTCAATTTATTACCATATCGAGTATTTCATTTCCAATGTTCTTTATTATATGTTAACACAGCTCTGCAAATAATTAATTTATACAAAAAAATGTAATATCGCGAAAAACATATAACAATAATCGCTATATTACTTTCATTAGCAAAGTTTCTTTAACAATTATCGAAATCGTCGTTTATTTTTTTTAAATTATAATAATCCTTTAGCACCATTATATATATATATATATATATATATATATATATATATATATATGTGTGTGTGTGTGTGTGTGTGAAAAACTGATTAATGCATTCAAGTTTCGTAATCAGATGCATGTTCGTGCACTATGTAAAAACAAATCATATACAATAACAACCACCTGGTAAATCGATAAATATTCAATACATTTGGCTTTGTTTTTTTATTTTTTTTATTTAATTATTAAACTAAAAACTGTTTCTGATTGATCTAATTATTTTTTTATACTAAAATTGTTTAATGAATTTTAATAAGTTCAATGTTTACATATTAACTGTTATTTTGAAAATAAGTATTCATAATTTAAATGATTTAAAATTATTATATATATATATATATATATATATATTTTTTTTTTTCCGATGTATATAAATTATAAATATACACCTGTGAACTATTTTTAATTTATAACAATTGATTTTATTAAAATGCCGTAATAAAAACTGAAGTATATAAATTTTCAGGATTTTCCATTTTTAATAAACAGTATTAAATTTTCCAATATATTTTAGCCAGTTGAAAAGGAGAAAGAAATTGTGTATGATTTATTACCTAATGTTCTATTTTTATTTGGATATTAAGCATTGTGATATAAATACAATATATTACATAAATAATATTAAATGAAAACCCAGTTTCAACATAATGACGATTTTTAATAAAAACAAGTATTAAAAAATTTCTTTCTTTCAAATTTTTTACCTGGAAAATCAATAATTATTTTTGTTAAAAATATACAATTATTAGAAATCAATGGCGTTCCAATAGATTTTCGTATATTTGTATGTTATTATAAAAATCGATAATGGTGAAAATTTTACTCATTTGAACGTTTTCACATTTTATAAACGATAACGTTACGATTTTTTTAAATAAATTATATGGTATCGAAAATTTTAATGAAAATCATTGAAATCAAATACTTTATTGATCGTATTATTCAATATTGACTATATGTTGTTATGTTTAATACGAAATTTGATATAATTCTTGTAAAATAAACAAAAAAGTACTCTATATATTTTTTTTCATGAATTTCATTTTTTAATCTAAAATTTCATTGTATAATATTTTATTTGTACATTGAAATTTTAAATTCGTTGTTCAAAACTAATAAAATTAATGATTTTTCCATCCTATTATAAGTAAAATATATGTGTAATAGGAATAAGTCTTTATTTTTAATTTTCCTGTATAAAAATATTAAGGTAAAATTTCGATATTATTATCGTGTTCTTTATTTTATTGCGCATTTGTGTAATATTTTTGCGTACACGCAAAGTTTTTATGAATAAATATTATATGCAATGAGTTTCATAATTAATTGATGAAATAATCAATATTGAGATAATTAACGCTATTGCTACAACCAAAAACTGAAATAAAATAGAGGCTCGACCACTTCTAACCAATGAATAGAGATCTTCCTTATCACAAAAGAATAATAAGCTTTTAACACAAATAAATACAATATTGACATTTGTCATACTCATTTTTTAAACTCATTTCGATATCATTTTAAAAATTGTTTTCAATATTATAATTTTATCATTTGAATTGAAGCAATATATTTTTTAATCTCCTTTTTTTAAAGTAGGATTGAAAAATGTTTATATATATATATATATATATATATATATATATATATATATATATATATATCAATGATAATTATTCATCCTAATTACCTTTTGATTGTTTCAGACGTTTATTTTTTTTAATTTAAAACTTTTCGCCACAACATACAAATATATTAAAAATTTCATCCCTAAACAAAAAAGTACATTTTTTCTTTAAATGATTTTCTAAAAATATTCAAAACAAAAAAAAATAATTTGTAAAATATTAAGAATTATAAATAACTAGCTGTACCCCTTCACGCGTTACTGTGTTTTGCATCTAATTATTATTATTTTCTTTTTTTATAAAAGAAAATAAAAAAAATAATTTTTCAATTTATTCATAGTTACCATGGTTACACTTTTAACAAAATATTACTAATTAAATGTTATTTTGATATTTTTGGGATATTTGTTTGGGAGCACCTAGAACCCCAACTCTGATAAAAAAAATCAAAAACCTTCCCAGGGATATACTTAATAATTTCCCAAATTTTCACTGCGATTTTGAATCTACCGAGTACAGACAGACGCATGTTCATTTATATATATGTATATATATATATATATATATATATATATATATATATATATATATAATCTAATAGTTAAAGTAGAGTTGGACTTTATTTTTGAAAGCTTTAACACGTTCGTTGCTTTTAAAAAAATGTGATTTCTTTCGTATATTTGAGATTTTTCTCCTTGTTTTGAAAAATATTCAAAACAAGGAGAAAATATATTATGTATATATATAAACTTGAAATCTCATATTTTACATAATCGGATCGTTATAGAAGACCTCAAGAAACCGCTATTTTTCAATTCTAGTTTATTAATGTTCATTTATATTATATGATGTTAATACCGGTTTTTGATTAAACATTCACACGTATAATTCTTTTAAAAATAATATTGGATAAAATCCATCAACATGATGAAACAATGATGTTGCACATCGGATGTACACAGTTGTTTATTTTATTTTTTTTGTTTTTAATAAATTCATTCCAAAAAACTCGTTCTCTTCCTCATTGCCTTGGAATTAAACGTTTATATTTTTTTGTATTAATTCTTAGTGTTTGCGTAGTATTGTTTTATATATATATATATATATATATATATATATATATATATATATATATATATATATATATATATATATATTTATCTCATGAGTTGTTTTCCTTTGATGCTATATTTCAATCTATTTACAAAATACTTTAATTCATTTTAAAGCCCAAACCCTTCTTTATAAAATTTAGATGTATCAATTTTTATGATACAAAAAAAAGTACGCATGAATTACAACTATTTTCTTAATAGATTATCAATATATTTTATTTACAACTAATTTTCAAATGTTTGATAACAATTTGCCTTGTAAATGTTATTATTACATATATAATTCGCGTTTTAATTTCATTCATTCTTTAAATATCTTTTTAATGATTAATTTGTAAATATACATATCATACTTTTTTTATTTCACAGTAAATCTACGATATAGGCAAGGATTAAATATTTTTAAATATAAATAATTCTTTTATTATTCATTAACATGCTTTATATCAGAGCTTCTTAATGCGTGAATTTTTTTTTACTTTTTAAATTGACCATTCTGTTAAATTCTTTTGGGATTTTACAGACATTCAAAATTATACATATTTCTGATTGCAATAAATAAAACTTTATTTTTTAATATATTATTGAGGAAAGATTTTAAAAAGAACATAGTTCGAAAATCTATTTTGAATTACCTTTTTAAATTTTGATCTTTTGATAAATTGTTCATTTTTAAATTTAAATTTTGTCAATATGTAACTAATATAGAATTAAAAACCAGATTTTTTGATTAACGTTTTATAAAGATAAATTATCAATAATCTGTTTAAAGATCATTTTTATTTAATCCATTTTTATTTGTATCAATTATATAGCCTGATGATAATGTACCGGGTCAATATGGTTTAACAACACCCCAATCTCAGACACCAACACCTCAGCAACAAACACGTGGTAGAACGGCTGGAGTAGGACCAATGAGAACTAGACCTCAAGATCGTAAAATAGATACATCACCATATGGTAGCACTGCTTATCTCAGGTATATTTAAAATTTCCTTGGTATACATCTAATTTGTAATTATTTTTTCAATTAATCTTGTATTTTATTCACAGTCCACCACCGGATAGTGGTTGGCGACGCACAAATTCCGATAGCGCTCTTCATCAGTCTTCAGTACCTCGAGATATTTCGCCACAAGGAGGCTCACCACATCATCATCATCACGGACCAAATCATCATCATCACCAAACTTCTTTCCTTGATCATCATCTTCACAACAGTCAATTCAGTGGTCAATTAGGACAATCACAACAACATCAACATTCTCATTCTCATCACGCTATAAACGCCATTTATCAACACCAACATCTACACAGAAGAGGTTATTTCTCATTATATTTAAAAATGAATATCTTCTTTATTTGTTTAAAACTAATTTAAAAAAATAGTTTTTATTTAATACTTTTTTATGTAGTCCTAAAATAATATTTTGCTTTAGATGCAAATAACGATGGTATGGTTACTATGTTAGAAGCAAATCCAAATAGGCCGAGATCTTCATGTGATGTTCCAAGAGTGCCAGGCATTCAGTAAGCATTCTGCAAATGATATATATATATATATATATATATATATATATATATATATTTAACAATAATATATTAATATAACTATTATTGCAGTGTTTATCCATCTCATGAAGGAGGAGGTACTCAAATTCCAGTTGGTAGTAATACTGGATCTTTACCAGATCTCACATCAGTTCATTTTCCTCCACCGCCTTTACATACAAACCCATTGGATCGTGATATTCAAGATCATAGTAGCAGTCCTTATAGCACAGTTCGATATTATATTTTATTAGAATTTTTCATATTGTTTTTAAATTATTCATGAATATTATTATATTTCTGTATTATTATTTTCAGAGTCCCATATCTGCGTCACCTGCAACTTTATCCCCTACTTCAGTTCCTCCTCTTAAACAAGGACATTCACCTCATCATTCACCTCGTTCAACGCCACAAACGGGCAGTCCGACAGCTCCTACACATCAGTACTCCAATCATCATACTCCTCAGGTGTTTATCTCTACAATTATTCCATATCAGGGGTCGGCAACTATTTATTTAAGTGTCATTAATTTTTGATAATTTTTCCACATGAAATATAAGTTCATTATAATATATACTTCAATTATGTTAACAGAAATCTGGAAATACAATTTTGAGTTACGATTATATAAATTCAGCTATTTTAGAAACATTGTATCATTAATATATTATGATTATTATATAGAATCGTATTATCTAAATCGCCTTTGATAATTGAATCATTCGTATAATTATTTTTTTTATCTATATATATGTAAAAGGAAAATCATTTATTAAATTAAAAAATACTCTCGTTTAAAACAATCATTTGTCTTAAATTGTAATCAAATTCCATATAATATATATTTTAATTGTCATTATATCAACGTTGAAAAAAAATCGTCCTGTCTCGCTCTCCTCTTTTATATTATTTTAATTATTAATATTCGTATTGTTTTTTTTCCAAATAAGTCTCCAGAGTTCTTCAATTATGCAGTTACACCGCACATAGAAACTACAAAGGAATCTTCGTGGAACGATTCACCAGTTTATGTAATATGAAAATAAACATTTTACCATTATGTTTAAAATAACAATGATTTTTTCGTAAATGACAATTAGAATTTTATTATATATATATATATATATATATATATATATATATATATATATATATATATATATATCGTAAAGCTTTAATTTACATATAAACTATTTGAATAGCACTAAATATCGCATGTGGTCCACATACCAGTGTTGCTGACCCCTGGTCTCTGTTATGATAACAATTTCTATAATAATCCCGATAGTTCGTTGATATTTCAATTATCCTTAAACAGTAACATTTTGTAAATGTGTATAAATTTTGTAATTATATAAATTTAACTCGTTTTTTATACGCTTTTGGTTTCCTGTTTTCAAAACATTTTATGTTATTTATTTTTTTTATTTTCAGGTTCATTTATTATTATTTTTTATTTTAAAAATAATTCCGAAATAATAATTATTAAATGTATTACATGGAATTTTAAAAAACAAATCTTAAATATACCAGTTATTTTCAAATTAGTAATTTTCTATTTTTTTAAAGCATGGCTTTTTAGTTTTCATGTCAATGATATATATATATATATATATATATATATATATATATATATATATATATATATTGTGCTTTTGTTTACTTTGCTTTCCTATATTTATTATTTTTTGTTTGCTGTTTTTTTTTGTTGTAATTTTATATTAAAGCCACCATTTGTATTAGCGCAAACAAAGTTTGAAAGAAATTATATAAAAGATAAATAAAATTATAACTTTATTATATATTTTTTTTATTTATAGTATTTTTTTAAATTTTACAAAATTTTGAATTCATTATTCTTTCGAAATAAATCATCGTTAATATTTCAGTTTTGTAATTATTTGATAGCAATTAATGTAATTAAATGTTTAGTTGTAGTATCTCCCTATAGACGCTTTTTAGTTTTGTAAATTTATTTTGTATTGTAAACAAGTTTGTTTGTATAAGCTTTTATTTTTTACATATTTTTTCTTCTTCCACGAAGTTTATTATTCACATATATTTTCTTATTTTCTTTAAATATTTTTGTTATATGCTTTTTTTTATTTTGCCATTTTGTTTTAGTATTCTATTGATGTGTATTTCAGAATCACTTGTCTGTGCCCAATACAAATAGGTACCTTCACCACAGTAAGGTTCGTTTTTATTTTATGTATTTTAAGTTTCTTGCATGTTTTAATTATTTTTTTAAGCACTTAATGCTATTTTTTATTAATTTTGTGTGCGTGCGTGTGTATGTACGTATATATATAATTATTACTAAAAATAATAAGATAGTCAAGTGCTTGTAATATAAATAAAACTATATATATATATATATATATATATATATATATATATATATATATATTATTTTATTAATATAATACAAGTCTAGCACTATCCTATAAAATATAATATTAACAAGTTAAATTAAACATACTTGTAAATAAAACATATATACAGATCTCACCCCTTTTGTATTTCCTAGTATATTTTGATTCCTCGAGTATTTTTCCTTTAAGTTTTATTTGAAATATTTTTTTTTATTTTTATCAAAAATATTATTATCTATTTTAAAAATGTATTATTTTATCAGAGTGTTACGTTAGAATCATCATGGGGACACAGTTTTCAACAGCAATGTAGTCCTCCATCTCCACACTCATCTCACTCGAATATTAATTTAAATTCACCAACTGTAAGTATTAATACTTATTTTATAATTAATATTTTTTATTTCAAAATTATATTTACTCAAATCTATATTTTTATTGTTTATTTCTAACATTTCGTTTATTATTATTTTTTTCAGGTGGGCGTTGCACCATCACAAATAGGTGGTGTTAGTAATGGTGGTTACAGAAGCCCTCGCAGTCCTGGAAGTAGTCCGGGTGGTGCTGGTGGAGGAGGAGATAGTCCTCATTACGATGCTAGCAGTGGTGGAACTTCTTACACTAGTCAGTCTGCCGATAGTTACAGCAGTCATACAATACTTTCGCAGCATTTTGAGCAGTTTTCCATGGTGATTAAATATTTTATTTTTTTCATATTTTCATTTACGGAATCCATTTTTATGTATTATTTATAAACAATATCATTAAATAATAATTTTAAATTCACTATTTTTTTTTCTGAAATATTTAACTTATTCAAATGATTTTCATCTTATATATTCCATATCCAAAGATCTAAATATTATTTATTAATTATTGCATATAATTAAAATACAGTTTTCAATATTTTTATCTCTACACTTTTTTATGATATAACTAAAAAGAGTAAATAATTTTTGATTTTATATTTTAAATACATTTTTTCTAGACATACTTTTATTAAGAAAAAAACTTATTTTATCATTTTTAATGAACTCCACATCAATTGACTCGAAGCTCCCAACCAAAACAAAAAAAAATATTTTATATAAAATTCATATTTATTTTTCTGTATATATTGCTATGTTTTGCATTTTCCCATTGTCCCAAATTAAATGTCAAGTTCTAGAAGGGTTTATGTGACTATTTCGAACATGTATTTATGTTTTTTGTTTTATGCTTGGATTCATATTTAAAGGGAGTGGTGAGTCGATCTATGCTGTTATGTATATTAATTAAATGTTTTATATATAATTACTATGTGCGCTTACGAGCTTTTCAAAAAAAAAAACATTTACACATATTTATAATTAGAAGTTTGGAAAGCAGTACGTGTAAAATGTCGTTGAAAAAGAGGATTTTATTTTAATTTATGTTTTATTTTTTTTTCCAAAATTGTTTATATAAATGTCAGCGTGTGTGTTGTGTGTGCGCGCGTGTGTGTGTGTGCGTGTGCGCGTGCGTGTATATGTGCGTGAAAATGCACGCAATCGTGTGAGCACATATGGGTGTATTAAGAAAATCTATAACTTAAAAATCTGAAAAATTCTTATTGAAATGCATATATAGATAATACTGATAGTTATTGTAGTTGATATTCACACTACTATTATTTTTATACCCATGATGTGTTGACCGTGCACTGTATCTTTTACTTTTTAGTACGCAATCACTACTTGCACTGTCATCATTATTTCACTATTCTGACTGTTTCATATTAGATTCCTTATACCCTATGTTCACAACCAGGACCACCCATATGTAACACTAGGATCCTCACAGATTATTTTAAAAACTGTATTAACGATCCCTGACTTCAATAGTAATACTTGAAAAAAGCATGCAAGAGAAATGATATGATGAATTGCAAAACTGTTAATAATCGTTTGTTATAATATTAATACTTTAAATTAGATGCAATATGTAAATCAATCAAAATTTTTAAATTAATATAATAATTTTATATATGGAAATAAGACTTTCGTTTTTATTCTATATATTCACTTTAATTTACATCTTGTTTTTACAGTATAAATATAATTATTTCTAGTAATTACCAAATTTCACTGGAATTTTAAACTTGTTTTTATGAATTAATTCCCCTTTATTAAAGATATATGTATTTTACCTTACATATAACTAAAAATTCGATGTGTTAAATAAGACTAGGTTAATTTTTACATTGTGATTTCTGATTTAATTTTTAATTATATTAACTTAGATAAGTCAGGTAATACTAATAAAAGGTCTAAATAATAGCATTTGAGGTTACATTCAATATTTGGGCGGTCCTGTTCACAACAATCATTTCTTATTTTATTCGTAAACGCTTCATAAACATATATCATAATTAGTTTTCACTCTGATAATGTGTTTTTGAAGCATTATAATTGTTTTTATTTTTGTCCTATCTGATGTGAACAGAGGTTTTTAAAAATGATTGTAATATGCTATTACAGTCATTCATATTACATACTATTAAGTGTTTTACCCATATAAACATTATTAGGAAATGTATATTTTGCGCCTTAGAAACTTTAAATTATTATTTTACAAATCTAAAGAATACTTTGTAATAGTCTATATATATATATATGTGTGTGTGTGTATTCAATGCGTTTCACAAAAGGATTGGGCACAACTGGTGCAGAGCCTTTTGGAATCTGGAGTCACTTGGACAGCTCAAGTCCAGGTGATATACTATTTATAAAAACGTCAACTTTTTTATTTATTATGCAATAAAACGTTTTTATATTTTATTATGCCATTTATTTGTTCTATTACAATTGTTTTATAGTTTGTTGTTTAAATATTACTTGTATATTATATTATTAGAAGATTTATTTCTCACTAATTTCACCAGATACATTCCACTGTCCTTGTTTGACTTCGGGAATAATAGCTAAAATAATGTTTTCCTTTCTACTAGAACACAATAGACATGAATTTCCATGCATGTCTTATATAATGTTGTATTTTTTTTTATTGCAAATTTATGTTCTATAAATCATCCTACATATTATACACGTATATTTACTTTATAAACTTTTCCACTCATTTTTTATGTTGCGTATGAAATGTTAATTTTAAGTTTCTGTTAATTCAATTGTTTTACAATGTTTCACTGCCGTTTTCAATATATGTTAAGATTGCTTATTGTTAAAATGTGTCCCTTTATAATGTAATTCCAAGCATGTCTACAATTATCTGTTTATATTTTTATGTCATAAAAGAAAACGTTTGAGTTTGCTTCTGAATTCATTTTATTTTTTTCATTTTTAATTTCTTAGTTTTTTTTTATATTTAGTATTGATTAACTAATTAGATGATTTTTTCCATGCTTTCAGATTGATAGTCCAACAACAAGCGTTAGTTTTATAAGCAATATGAGCCCTAACCAATCACAAGTAAATCGGAATATATTTATTTTTTATTATTCAAGGACTTTTTATAAAATATATCAATTTTGATTTAGGCAACGTTACCTGGTAATGAAGGAGGTGGCGGTGGAGGTAATATTGGTTGGCCTGGTGGAGGTTGTTCAGAATCACCAGCGTGTTTACAACCTGGCACTTGTCTTGGAGGGGCTGCTTGTTTCCCAGAGTCACATCCAAATACTCAGGCAATTCCCGATATCATACTCACAGGTATTATTATTATTTTTTTGTCTTTATCTTTATGTATTGTCTTATTAATAGCGAACGCTTGTTTAGATTTTTCAAGTACAAACACGTCGCTGTTTCCCGACGATGAAAGCCTCCGCGATGGTTTGGACCCTATCGATTTCGATGGTCTTCAAATGTTAACTGATCCAGACATGAATGTTATATCAGATCCGACCACAGAAGACGGTTTTCGATTAGATAGATTGTAGTCTGTTATTTTTTTTTTATTCAGTGCTTTTCGGGTCAACTCAGTGTGTTGTGGTTATAAAAAAATAAATAAATATAAACATTTTTTTATTATTAGTTTTCGTCACCGTGTGTTTCTTAGGAAAGTTATCAGTGGAAGCTTAATTATTGAATTTTTATGGTTTTCCATTAAATACCATATGATACAATCAAAAAATTGTACGTTTATGAAAAATTTTATGATTTTTCATATATGTACATGTGTGTATGTGTATACGTATGTATGTTTGTATGCGTATATATTTTCTGCGTATTAATACAAATATATGTATATTATAAATTATTTAATGTACATATTTAAACGTTAGAGTGTATTTATTTCTGGAAAATCAATATTTCCTAAATTTAAAATTATGAAAAAATTGTTATTTTTTTAAATGTTAAAACGATGAACAAAATCTAAATACAAATCACTCATGATATTTGACTTGTAATTATTATTTTTTTGCTCATTTTTGGAATCTCTTAACCACTTTTAAACTGCTATAAAAAGTATATCGAAGATTATATGCATTTATTATATAAATCAACGTTAAAGAATAATAATATTATGAATATCGTCTTAAACTTAAATAATATTTTCTTAGTTCAGTCTCTGATCATAGATTATATCATTGGTAATCTCATAGATTACGAGTCTGTCATTATATTAACAGCATAATAATTATCGCTAAAAAATAAATATAAAATGAATGATATTAGATAAGATCTCAATAGACTACTTCATTCATATAACCTATCATTTAGATTTATTACTTCTTATCTGAAAAATATTTTTGTAAATTTAAATTTGGAGAATATTTATTTATCAGAAATAAATAACCTATATATATATATATATATATATATATATATATATATATATATATATATATATATATATATATATACGCGTGTGTGCGTGTGTATGCTTGTACGTATATATAATATAAGCGATCCATGTGACGATCATTACATTAAAAAAGAAAAACAATGAAAAAATATTAAATAGTGAGGATCATGTTTTCAAAATAGAGTGCGAATTAATTTGCACAAGCTGTAGTGTGATAAGAAATGTTATATTTTGTAATGTTTTTCGTGTGACCTAATATGTGAGTTTTTTTTTGTAAAAAAAAGAAAAGAAAAACAGAATAGGTTATATTTTTTTTATTTTGGCATTTTTATGTGGCCAAAACGTTTTAAAATAGAAAGAAAAAAAAACATGGGCATTATGAATTTTATGTATTATCATTTTCTGCACAATATCTATCTTTTATCATGATTCAATATGTATTTCTAAATTTTAATTACTCGTTGATTTCCTCAAACATTTAAAAATTTTACAGAAATATTTTTTTCATGAATTTATATATATATATATATATATATATATATATATATATATATATATATATATATATATATATATTGAAATATTTATATACATATTTTAAACGAATGTTGAGGGAAATTGTTATAGTTTATCATGAAATGTCATTTTTCTAAAATTTATATATTTTATTACATTTTTGCAGTGTATACTTTTGTTATTAAACTTCATACTTTTAACACTAAAATCTGTTAAAATGTTCATTGATGTGAAAAATATTGTTTTAAATTTTATAATATTGTTACATGTATTTTCCAAAATTTGCCTTTTTAGTGCGAATTTATCGATTTATTAAAATCGTTAATTATATCCGGAGTGGTTAACATTTTTTTATAATTGTTATTTTATTAATATATGAATAAAAACTTTTTTTTGAAATTACTGATAAATATGTTACAAATATAATCTATGATCACAAATATATTACAAATGACTTGTTAACCATCTCTGGTTTATACTGTTGTTAATTTCGTTCGATACAATTTTAACTCTGATGCAACAACGATTTTTTTACAAATTATTATTTAATTTTTTTAATAACGGTCTAATTGCACATTTATATACATATATTTTACTGTATGTGATTTATAACTCGATGTTACCATTAGTGTGATTATGAAATTGTACATATTATATATTTAACTTTTATTATAATTCCAGTATGAACTCTTCTGAGACTTGAATATGGATTATTGTTCATATAAATCAAACAGTTCGTTCTCTTTTTTTTTAATCTTAATGTTAAGCATATTAAAGTCACAAGTACCTTTGCAAGATTGTAGTATAATTTTATGTAATCAAGTGTTTTTATGAATTGACGAGAATAACACGCACAGGACAGTGTCCTTAAAATCAGAATTTTACAAATACATATGTAATCCAAATCAGTTATGCAGGGTCGAGTGAACATCAGATGTATTAAAAATATCAAATTATATTAAAGAAAAAAAAACGATAAGATTGTTTTTGAATATAATTATGTAGAAATATCGTCAATTATTTCTTTATATATATATATATATATATATATGTGTGTGTGTGTAATTGTACATATTAGATTTCTGCTTGTCATGATTTAATTGATTTACGTCATATGTGTAGTATGTTTTTTATATGACAGACTATGAATTTTTCTAAATGTCGCCATTACTTCTATGACGAGTTTAAAAAATAAGAGATTTATAATAACAATCTAAGTAAAACATGACATTTTACATGAGAAACATATTCTCTAAATTTGTATGTAAAAGATTATGAACATTTGTTATTTATGTTAATAATTGTAAAATATACATTTGTACTGTGGCTTTGCTACTGTATTTAATATTATCATAAAACTTTTAATAATCAACTATGTAAACCTTGTATTTGAAATCTTTACAAGTGTGTACAAAAATCAACATCAATGTGAGAATATCCGTTTTTTACCATTGTTCATATATTTTATATTCTAAAAATAATTATTTTACAGAATCTTCGTTTACGTATCTGCATAATAATTCATTAAATTTTAGAAAATATATATAACTGTATAATACTATTATAAAAAAAGTCAAAAAATATTAAGTTTTTTTTCGTTGTACGTGCAATTTTGTTACATAGTTGTAATATTAAATTTTAAAAATTAATTTATATCTACGAATTTGCATTGCTGTGTCTCCATGATTTATAAATTTTTCTTAATTACTGTTGAAATAATTGTGTCAACTTAAAATACTTTTTTTATATTGCTGTAGTTATAGAATCATAAATATAACTATGTAATTTGTACTTTCTTGAATATATCAGATCAGATAAGTTTATATCAATTGCTCCACAGACTTTAAATAATGCTATTGAATGCAATTTAATATTGAATTTTGCGATACAATTTTAACTGTTTCATTATTCAACTTAACCACTTCACAGCAAATATATTCAAACCGTTTTGCACTAAATACATTATTAAATATATATATATATATATATATATATATATATATATATATATATATATATATATATATATATAATGAGGCTGTGTCAGCTTTCAGTGCCATTTTTATTCTGACTGTCAATGATTTCTTAGTGGTTATAGTTTTTATTATTAAAGTGTGGACTCAAAAAAAGAAGACAGAAGTCGAATAAGTGTATTTCTCTTTTTCTTCTTCTTAAAAATTTAACGTTTATGTGAATAGAATCTGTACTTAATAATAATTAATGTCTCCAAAAAAAAATTGATATAACTTTGTTAAGGAAATCTCAAATATATAATTAAAAAGAAAACATGACTTAGTAAGAAGACTTTCAAAAATCTTAAGCCGATGTCAAAATAAAAAAAAATAAAATTGAATTTTTGTTTTATTCATATATGTATATATTTTCTTTTTTCTTTTTAATATACATATCTTACCTCAATATTAAAACATTTTACATTTTTATTCATACAAAAATGTTTAACCTCATTAGGATTAATAAATCATTTAATATAATTATCCTATATACAATATTTACAAACTTTCTTTTTAATTAAAACAAACACATCACTCTGGAATTAACTATGGATTTAATTCCATGTGATATTCATTTAATATTAATTTTAATCATAATTAACGTATTCACTTGATGAATTCATTATTATGTTCTCAACACTTATACTGAAAATTCAATGTTTTTAATATGCATACACACGAATATTTCACATTTGTTCTTTCATTAAATATTTGTATCATTCTCTATAGAAGGTAAAATAATAAAATATTTACAAATATCAGTAAATTATTTCAACTTGGCTCGCGACTATTTTAAAGAAAATGAACTAGAATATTAAAGACACTCAAAGAGAAAATGATCGATAAAAGCATATATAAACCATATTAAATACATTGTTTCTATTATACAACCTAGTTATTTCTTTATATATTAAGAAAAAATAAGTTTATTTTACAAAATTTTTTTTTTTTGTAATTTTAACAGATTTAATAGTGACTTGTTGTGTAGTCGATTTAATAGTCGTTTTTTTCAGTGAATGTGACTCATTTTTATTTGATTTTATAATAAAACTTTACGTGTAATATGTATAATACCAGTGGCGTAGCGAGTTTAACTCGCGCCCGGGGCACGACACCTTATTATCCAGCATTTTTTTGTTTTACAGACCATTTGGCACCCCTTTGTGAGTAAAGCCCAGGATATGATGCCCCCCCTCGCTACGCCAATATATGATACATAAAATTTTGTATCAAAAAAATAAAAAGCATGCTTGTATATATTAACTCCTTAAAATAAATATTTTTAAATTTTAATTACCCTCAATATGTCAGAAGGACAACATTTCTAAAAAAAGAGGTTCCTTACACCTCATATAATAATTTTGAATAATCAAAATATAATAAAGCAGTGCAGGGTGATATGTGTAAATAAAAAAATATATAATAGTTGTGAAAGTGTGCTTCTTTATTAATAAAAAATAAAACAAAATAAAAACAGTTAAAATGGCAATAAAAATAGAAATTAAAAATAATTTCTATTGCTATATTAATTAAATAATGCTGCAGAAACAAGTAACAACATAATTTAAAATTAAAAAAAAGAAATATAATATATTTAAAGCAATATAAGCATATATGTATGTATAAACTTTATGACAATTAACGTGTTCATAAATATAATATATATTGTTTTCTTATGCAGACCACATAAATCTTATTCGTAAAATATAGGAAGAATACAATGCGTAATATAAAAAATCTTATATTTATCATACTATATTAGTAATCGGGGCGGTTAATTTATCACAATAACAATAATAATTGGATAAAAAAATATGGAACTTTTCGCATGTTGGAATGAAAAGAGAACAGGAATATAAAAACTATCAATCTATGCACCAATTTTCATTTATCCTGGAATATAATATTCATAAATAAAAATAAATAGATATACTGATTTAAATATAACAACTTTTAAAATATATATTTCTGAATAAAAATTAATAAAACGACCAAAAATTATACATGTCAATTATATTTTATATATATATATATATATATATATATATATATATATATATATATATATATATATATATATATATATATATATATATCCCAGGATACGTGTAATTAATAAAATTTATTTGGTAACTTTAGGCATATAAAATTTGTGAGTTTTAGTATCTCTCGTATGCTTGAAAGGTGCTTTTGGTGTTTCTAAAAGTGAAGCCGGGCAAGGTCCACAAGCTCTAGGTACATATTCCTTTTTATAACTTGTAGATGTCAAAACTGAACTATCGCCCAGTGATATATGCGAAACATTTGTTTTTCTGGTAACACGCTCAACCCGGTTAATAGAACTATGTTGAGATGATTGCATAAAGTTTCCATATGACTTTGCTTCAGATTGCCCATAAAACTCACCGCCGATACTCAAATTATCTTGTCTGACAATCTTCTGTGGACGTTCGATTACTTGATATGATGTCGTATGGACTGATCTTCTGCCGTGTTGTCCCTGAGATCCATGAACTTCACATTGTTGATTTATTATGTTTGTATTGTGATAATCACGCGTGGATCTATGTATGGTGCTTAAACTGCGTCTTTCTGTATTTTGGGATGAATTACTGATATATTGTCCTTGTTCTGTAAGATTATTAATGCTCTTTCTCTGAGCTGCTGCCGCCGTACTGATTGTATGTAAAGCTTCAGTGGAAGATGCAACTCCCTTTCTATGAAGAACAGCATTTGTTACATCACTTTCTGAACTAAGCTCTGATATTTTCTTATGATGACTTTGTGTACTATGTGTTCTGTTGGAAACGATATTTTCTGTATGCTTGGAACTCTGCGAAACATGTGATTGTGATGAACTTTTGTGTATAATATTATTTTGAACATTAACATTTTGCGATGAAATGATTCTGTTCGTCTCTCCATTTATAACTTGAGACTCAGAAGTAATTAAATTTGAACTGGCTTGTTTAACATTCTTAGGACCTGAAGAACGCCCTCCGGTAGTTGTAGTCGTCGTTTTCTCGACTATAATGATAGCTCCATCGTCTGATTTACGTGTTTCTGATGAAATATCCACGTGTTTCTTCACATCTTGTACTTTTCTCGTATCTTGTTCTATCTGAGACATTTTTTGTGCATTTTCTCTAATTGTTCGTTTAGTATATGTATTGTAATTTGTTTGATTTGTAGTTACCATTTTAGAACTATCTTCGCCCAATGTTATACTAGATTCCATATGTCTACGTTTATTAACAGTTACTTTACCAGCAGGTGTTACAATTTCTTTCTTAGGTGTTGTCTGGAATGTTTGTTTACTGACAGTGATACTTTCCATAGTTCCATTTCCAACTTTTAATGAGTCCTCGTGTTTCTTAATTTCAGCCCTCTCACCTCGTACTTTTGTAAATTGAGATTTTTGAATAGTTGTGTCATCAAACTCTCCGACAACTTTCAAATTGTCAGTGTGTTTTACAATTTTAACTCTTTCACTAGGTTCATATCCAATTTGTTGAGGTCGTTCAAATTCTCCTTCAGGTTTAAGATTATCATGAGGTTTTTTAGGAGTAACTTTCTCACTAGGCTCCCATTTACCAGGTCTCCTTTTATCAAAATCTCCTTCAGGGAATAAATTATCTGGATGTTTTATCGGCGTTCTTCTTTCTCCTGGACCAATAGGTGAAGATTTATATGTTTCAAATTCACCTTCAGTTTTGAGATTATCTTTTGGTTTCCTAGGTTCAGGTCTTTCTGCTGGTGTCCATGTAGATTTAGGACGTTTTTCAAATTCACCTTCTGGATGCAAATTATCCTCGTACTTAAAAGGAGTTCTTCTTTCACCTGTAGCTTTATAATCATCTCGTCGTGTGTTATCGTAGAATGTACCTTCGACTTTTAAATTATCAACTCGTTTAACAATTTCTACTCTTTCGCCTTTCACCACACGATATTCATCAGAAGATTTCTTATCACTAAATTCACCTTCGACTCGCAAATTATCTCTATGTTTAACTATATTGGCACGTTCGCCTTTAACAACAGTATATTCATCTGAAGTTTTCTTATCAGTAAATTCACCTTCAATTCGTAAATTGTCATGATGCTTAATGATATCTGCACGTTCACCTCGTACTACTGTAAAATCGTTTCTTTGTCTCATATCAACAAATTCTCCTTCCATTCTCAAGTTGTCTTCTCGTCGAACGACATCTACTCTTTCACCTTTAGTAAATGAATAATCATTTCTTGACCTATAATCAATAAACTCCCCTTCAGTTTTCAAATTATCATCGTGCTTGATAATAGTTCGTTTTTCAACGACACCAACTTCTTTAACGACTGGTCTCTCAAATTCTCCCTCTGGCTTAAGATTATCTTCTGGTTTTTTAACAGGCATTCTTTCTCCTTTTACAATTTTATAATCATCTTTTGATTTTAAATCAACAAATTCGCCTTCAATTTTAATATTATCTTCACGTTTTTGAACAACAACCCTATCAACAACAGTTTTTTTAGTATAATCGTCTCGAGATCTATACAAATTTATTTCACCTTCCATTCTTAAATTATCTTCATGTTTAATGACATCAACTCTTTCGCCTTTTATAACCGAAGTATCATCTTTAACTCGTTTAACAAATTCACCTTCAGGTTTAAGATTATCCTCGGGTTTCTTTTGTTTGGGTCGCTCTGCTGGTTTATAGTCAAGTTTTTGAGGACGTTCAAATTCTCCTTCAGGTTTCAAATTATCTCCGTGTTTAATAGGTGTACGTTTTTCAGCACGTTCGACAATTATATATTCTCTCTGTTCAAATTCACCCTCAGGATACAAATTATCAACTGGTTTTTTTTGTTTAGGTCTTTCTGCTGGACTCCATCCTGGTTTTTCAGGTCTTTCAAAATCTCCCTCTGGTTTAAGATTATCCGATGGCTTCTTCGCCTCAGGTCTTTCAGCAGGCTTATATTTATCTTTTTCAGGTCTAGCAAATTCACCTTCAGGTTTGAGATTATCATCAGGTTTTGTTGGTTTTGGACGCTCAGCGGGTGACCATTCTGGCTGTTCAGGTTTTTCAAATTCACCTTCTGGATACAAATTATCTTTCGGTTTCTTTTGTTTAGGTCGCTCTGCTGGACTCCAACCTGTTTTTTCTGGTCTTTGGAAATCTCCTTCAGGTTTAAGATTATCCGAAGGCTTTGTAGGCGAAGGACGTTCTGCTTTTTGATATTCAGGTTGTCTTGGACGTTCGAATTCACCTTCTGGATACAAATTATCTGTTGGTTTCTTCGGTTTTGGTCGTTCAGCAGGTGCCCATCCTGGATGCTCTGGTTTTTCAAAGTCACCTTCTGGATATAAATTGTCTTTCGGTTTCTTCTGTATTGGTCTCTCTGCAGGACTCCATCCTGGTTTTTCAGGTCTGTCAAAATCACCCTCGGGTTTAAGATTATCAGAAGGCTTTCTAGCTTTTGGTTTTTCACCAGGTCTGTATTTTTCTCTTTCTGGTCTTTCGAAATCACCTTCAGGTTTAAGGTTGTCATATGGTTTTGTTGGTTTCGGACGTTCAGCAGGAGTCCATTCTGGTTGTTCCGGTTTCTCAAAGTCTCCTTCCGGATATAAATTATCTTTAGGCTTTTTCTGCTTCGGTCGTTCTGCTGGACTCCAACCTGGTTTTTCGGGTCTTTCGAAATCTCCTTCTGGTTTAAGATTATCTGAAGGTTTTCTTGCTTCGGGTCTTTCACCAGGTCTATATTTTTCTCTCTCTGGTCTTTCAAAATCACCCTCAGGTTTAAGGTTATCATATGGTCTTGATGGTTTTGGACGTTCAGCCGGTGTCCAATCTGGTTGTTCAAGCTTCTCAAAATCACCTTCCGGATACAAATTATCTTTAGGTTTCTTTTGTTTGGGTCGTTCAGCTGGAATCCAACCGGGTTGTTCTGGTTTCTGGAAATCTCCTTCAGGATATAAGTTATCTTTTGGTTTCTTTTGTTTCGGCCTTTCTGCAGGACTCCATCCGGGTTTTTCAGGTCTTTCAAAATCGCCTTCTGTTTTAAGATTATCTGAAGGTTTTTTCGCTTCCGGTCTTTCGCCAGGTCTATATTTTTCCCTCTCTGGTCTTTCAAAATCTCCTTCAGGTTTAAGATTATCATATGGTTTTGTTGGTGAAGGACGTTCTGCTTTTTGATACTCAGGCTGTTTCGGACGTTCAAAATCGCCTTCTGGATATAAATTATCTGTTGGTTTTTTCGGTTTCGGTCTTTCAGCTGGTGTCCACCCTGGTTGCTCCGGTTTTTCGAATTCGCCCTCTGGATATAAGTTGTCTTTCGGTTTCTTCTGTTTTGGTCTTTCTGCTGGACTCCATCCCGGTTTTTCGGGACGTTCAAAGTCACCTTCAGGTTTAAGATTATCTGAAGGTTTTCTAGCTTCCGGTCTTTCACCAGGTCTATATTTCTCCCTTTCTGGTCTTTCGAAATCTCCTTCAGGTCTTAAATTATCAAAAGGTTTTGTTGGTGCTGGTCGTTCCCCTTTTTTGTATTCAGGTTGTTTCGGACGATCGAAATCGCCTTCTGGATACAAATTATCTGTTGGCTTCTTCGGTTTCGGTCGTTCAGCAGGTGTCCATCCTGGTTGCTCTGGTTTTTCAAATTCACCTTCAGGATATAAGTTGTCTTTTGGTTTCTTCTGTTTTGGTCTCTCTGCTGGACTCCATCCTGGTTTTTCAGGTCTTTCAAAATTACCCTCGGGTTTAAGATTATCAGAAGGCTTTCTAGCTTCTGGCCTTTCTCCAGGTCTATATTTTTCCCTTTCCGGTCTTTCAAAATCGCCTTCTGGTTTCAAATTATCAGAAGGCTTTGTAGGTGAAGGACGTTCACCTTTTTGATACTCAGGATGTTTCGGACGTTCGAAATCGCCTTCCGGATATAAATTATCAAAAGGCTTTTTCATTTTTTGACGTTCAGCTGGAGTCCATTCAGGTTGTTCTGGCTTCTGGAATTCTCCTTCAGGATATAAATTATCCTTCGGTTTCTTTTGTTTAGGCCTTTCTGCTGGACTCCATCCAGGTTTTTCTGGACGTTCAAAATCACCCTCAGGTTTAAGATTATCAGAAGGTTTTCTTGCTTCTGGCCTTTCTCCAGGCCGATATTTTTCTCTTTCGGGTCTTTCAAAATCGCCTTCGGGTTTAAGATTATCATATGGTTTTGTTGGTTTTGGACGCTCAGCAGGTGACCATTCTGGCTGTTCAGGTTTTTCAAATTCACCTTCAGGATATAAATTATCCTTTGGTTTCTTTTGTTTAGGTCTTTCTGCCGGACTCCATCCTGGTTTTTCTGGACGTTCAAAATCTCCCTCAGGCTTAAGATTATCAGAAGGCTTTTTAGCTTCAGGCCTTTCAGCGGGTCTGAATTTCTCTCTTTCTGGTCTTTCAAAATTACCCTCAGGTTTAAGATTATCATATGGTTTTGTTGGTTTTGCACGTTCGGCAGGTGTCCATTCAGGTTGATCAGGTTTTTCAAAATCGCCTTCTGGATATAAATTGTCTTTTGGTTTCTTTTGTTTTGGTCTTTCTGCCGGACTCCATCCTGGTTTTTCTGGACGTTCAAAGTCTCCTTCAGGTTTCAGATTATCTGAAGGTTTTTTGGCTTCTGGCCGTTCGGAAGGCCTATATTTTTCTTTAACAGGTCTTTCAAAATCACCTTCTGGTTTAAGATTATCATATGGTTTGGTTGGTTTTGTACGTTCAGCAGGAGTCCATTCTGGTTGTTCCGGTTTCTCAAAGTCTCCTTCCGGATATAAATTATCTTTAGGCTTTTTCTGCTTCGGTCGTTCTGCTGGACTCCAACCTGGTTTTTCGGGTCTTTCGAAATTTCCTTCTGGTTTAAGATTATCTGAAGGTTTTCTTGCTTCGGGTCTTTCGCCAGGTCTATATTTTTCTCTCTCTGGTCTTTCAAAATCACCCTCAGGTTTAAGATTATCATATGGTTTTGTTGGTTTTGCACGTTCAGCAGGGGTCCATTCAGGTTGATCTGGTTTTTCAAAGTCACCTTCTGGATATAAATTATCCTTCGGTTTCTTCTGTTTAGGCCTTTCTGCTGGACTCCAACCAGGTTTTTCTGGACGTTCAAAATCTCCCTCAGGCTTAAGATTATCTGTAGGCTTTTTAGCTTCTGGCCTTTCAGCGGGTCTGAATTTCTCTCTCTCTGGTCTTTCAAAATCGCCTTCTGGTTTAAGATTATCGTATGGTTTCTTTGGTTTTGGTCGTTCAGCAGGTGACCATTCTGGTTGTTCGGGCTTTTCAAATTCACCTTCTGGATACAAATTGTCTTTTGGTTTCTTTTGTTTTGGTCTTTCTGCTGGACTCCATCCTGGTTTTTCGGGCCTCTCAAAATCACCTTCAGGTTTGAGATTATCTGAAGGTTTTCTTGCTTCGGGTCTTTCACCAGGTCTATATTTTTCTCTCTCTGGCCGTTCAAAATCTCCTTCAGGTCGTAAGTTATCGAAAGGTTTTGTTGGCGAAGGACGCTCTGCTTTTTGATATTCTGGGTATTTTGGTCGTTCAAATTCTCCTTCCGGATATAAATTATCTGACGGTTTTTTCGGTTTTTGACGTTCAGCTGGAGTCCATTCTGGTTGTTTAGGTTTCTGGAATTCTCCTTCAGGATACAAATTATCCTTCGGTTTCTTTTGTTTCGGCCTTTCTGCAGGGCTCCATCCCGGTTTTTCGGGACGTTCAAAGTCACCTTCAGGTTTGAGATTATCTGAAGGTTTTTTCGCTTCCGGTCTTTCTCCAGGTCTATATTTTTCCCTCTCTGGTCTTTCGAAATCTCCTTCAGGTTTAAGATTATCATATGGTTTTGTTGGTGAAGGACGTTCTGCTTTTTGATATTCAGGCTGTTTCGGACGTTCAAAATCGCCTTCTGGATATAAATTATCTGTTGGTTTTTTCGGTTTTGGTCTTTCAGCTGGTGTCCACCCTGGTTGCTCCGGTTTTTCGAATTCGCCCTCTGGATATAAGTTGTCTTTCGGTTTCTTCTGTCTTGGTCTCTCTGCTGGGCTCCATCCTGGTTTTTCGGGACGTTCGAAATCTCCTTCAGGTTTAAGATTATCTGAAGGTTTTCTAGCTTCTGGTCTTTCACCAGGTCTATATTTTTCTCTCTCTGGCCGTTCAAAATCTCCTTCAGGTCGCAAATTATCAAAAGGTTTTGTTGGTGAAGGACGTTCAGCTTTTTGATATTCAGGCTGTTTGGGACGTTCAAATTCGCCTTCTGGATATAAATTGTCTGTTGGTTTTTTCGGTTTTTGTCGTTCACCTGGTGTCCATTCAGGTTGTTTAGGTTTTTCAAAGTCACCTTCTGGATATAAATTGTCTTTTGGTTTCTTTTGTTTAGGCCTCTCAGCTGGACTCCATCCTGGTTTTTCGGGTCTTTCAAAATCACCTTCAGGCTTAAGATTATCTGACGGTTTTCTTGGCTCTGGTCTTTCAGCAGGTTTATACTTTTGTTTTTCCGGTCTTTCAAAATCACCTTCTGGTCTTAAATTATCAAAAGGTTTTGTTGGTGATGGTCGTTCCCCTTTTTTGTATTCAGGTTGTTTCGGACGTTCGAAATCGCCTTCTGGATACAAATTATCTGTTGGTTTTTTCGGTTTCGGTCGTTCAGCAGGTGTCCATCCCGGATGTTCAGGTTTTTCAAAATCACCCTCTGGATATAAATTATCCTTAGGTTTCTTTTGTTTCGGTCTCTCAACTGGACTCCAACCAGGTTTTTCAGGTCTTTCAAAATCTCCCTCAGGTTTAAGATTGTCATTAGGTTTTTTTGGTTCAGGCCTCTCAGCAGGTCTGAACTTTTCCCTTTCTGGTCTTTCAAAATCTCCTTCTGGTTTAAGATTGTCGGTGGGTTTTTTAGGTGTCGGTCGATCTCCTTTCTTATATTCTGGTTGTTTAGGACGTTCAAAGTCACCCTCGGGATACAAATTATCTGACGGTTTCTTTGGTTTCGGTCGTTCCCCTGGTGTCCATTCTTTTGGTTGTGGTTTTTCAAATTCTCCTTCTGGACGTAAATTATCTTTCGGTTTCTTTTGAATTTGTCTAATTTGAGTAATATCTGTTTTGTCAAATGTTTTGAAGACCTCTTGTGTCGTAGTTGTAGTTGAAGTATCTCGCGTAGAATAAAATTTCTCTACATCTTCCTTTGTCCATGTCCTTTTTCTTTTTGGTCTTTCAACATCAGTTATTTTT
This sequence comes from Leptonema lineaticorne, assembly GCA_024500535.1. NCBI lineage: Eukaryota > Metazoa > Arthropoda > Insecta > Trichoptera > Hydropsychidae > Leptonema > Leptonema lineaticorne. The sequence continues at coordinate 5,348,984 of JANIJI010000003.1, read as the reverse complement.
TCAGTAAAGTCTTCTTGATTTGATGTTATAAAATATGTTTCGCCTTCAGTACGTAAGTTGTCATCACGCGTTTTAACAATCTTTGTTCTCTCAATTACAGAATTAACAGTATGATCAATATATTCAGATCGACTAGTTGTATCTGTAAACAATTCACCTTCAACTTTTGTCCATGTATTACGTCTAACAAGCGTTGGTCTTTCTGTAGGTTCTCCACGATATTCTGTCATAGTAGTAGTAGTTTCTGAAAAAATATTAAAGTTGATTAATTTTGTAACATATTTATATAATATATTTAAAATAATAAATTTACTTACGTGTGAAACTTCCTTCAGGTTTAAGGTTATCTTCAGGTTTTTTCTGTGTTGGTCTTTCAGCTGGCGACCATTTTGGTTTTTCCGGAGTTTCAAAATTACCTTCGGGTTTTAAATTATCTTCTGGCTTGCGAGGTTTTGGTCGTTCAGCAGGTTCCCATTTGGGTTTTTCTGGAGATTCAAAATCACCTTCAGGTTTAAGATTATCCTCTGGTTTGCGAGGTTTTGGTCGTTCAGCAGGTTCCCATTTGGGTTTTTCTGGAGATTCGAAATCTCCCTCAGGTTTTAAATTATCTTTAGGTTTTTTAACAGGGGCACGATCTCCTGGCTTCCATTCTTGAGGTTTACGTTTTTCAAAATCGCCTTCGGGTTTCAAATTATCTTCCGGTTTTTTCGGTTGAGATCTTTCAGCAGGTCTCCAAGAAGGTTTTTCTGGAGTTTCGAAATCACCTTCAGGTTTGAGATTATCTGTAGGTTTTTTCTGTTGAGGTCTCTCTGCTGGTTTCCAAGATGGTTTATCGGGTTTCTCGAAGTCTCCTTCTGGTCTTAAATTATCCGTTGGTTTTTTAACATCCGGTCTTTCAGCTGGACGCCATGGCTCTTTTGAGGGTTTTTCAAAATTGCCTTCAGGTTTCAAATTATCTATTGGTTTTTTAACATCAGGTCTCTCAGCTGGACGCCATGGTTCCTTAGAAGGTTTTTCAAATTCTCCTTCCGGACGTAAATTATCTTGCGGTTTTTTGGCTTCCGGTCTCTCACCCGGCCTCCATGGTTCTTTTTCAGGTGAGGTAAATTTACCTTCAGGATGTAAATGATCTTCTGGTCGCTTTGGTCGGAATCTTTCTGCATGCTTTTCATCATATTCTTGTCTATAGGCAGTAATTAAAGGCACCGGTTCGCGATCATTGAATATCGGTTCTGACGGTTCGTCATGAGGACATCTATGACGTCTGAAATAAAAAAAAATGTATATAAGTAATTATGAATGTTTCATTTTTGTGATTGCTACATCTATAATATATGAGTTAAAACAATTCTAATATTTTACCGACGTCTCCTTTTTTTCCAGGAATAACCATTATTAGTTATAGAATATTGACGTTGCTCTAAAATAGGCGGTAGCCGAATAGCTGCCGTCATGTTAAAAACATCATTTAGTTAAATCAAAAATCATAAAAATTTTAACTATTTGAAAAAAAACATCTTTCAAAAATTATATAGCTAGAAAATTTACAAATTAATCCAATTACAAACACCTTCATTATATATCACAATTTGAAATATTCATTTATTACATTTTTCTTCGAAATTTAAACACCGGAAATCGAACAACTAGAAATATATTATAACAAACAAAATAAATTATTATCAAAAGAAAGACGACGAAAATTACAACTTTTCGTATTTATTAAGTCATATCGAAAAAGAATTAACGACGACCGTCTATTAAAAGTTTCAAAGCTTGACTGATCAACTTTTCGAGCTTTCGCACGAAAACTGTTTCAGTCATGCGCACTGAAAAACATTACATTACCATTCATTTATACATATTACGAGGCTAATGCAGTAAAGAAATAAAAAGAAAAAAAAAAGAAACAATAGCGCCGATTAATATAAATTTACGATAATCATTTCACGCACAATACTGGCTCATATAATATATTACAATCTATTAAATTTTTATTTATATATATATATATATATATATATATATATATATATATATATATATATATATATATATTGTTTTGGAATATATTTTAAACGATTTGTTTTAGTATGAATTGTACGATATTAACGAGGTATTATCAGGATAGAAATTATGTGTTCTCTCATAGCTGAAATTAGGGCAGTCGGTTTTGTTGATTATTGTGCCAGAGGAGGTATAATGATCGATCCACGTGGCCGACATTTCAGAACTCTGGGTTACCGAACGTTCAATATTCACGGCAATAACCTTTGTTGCCGACTGATCACGAAAGAAACCATCTCCTTGCCAACGGACCCACATTCGTGTCATGCAAAAACGTCGGAATACCTCGCTATACATTGTCATAGATTTATTTTTAGTATTAAAAAAAAAATAAAAACATTTTTAGAATATAATATTAATATTCGTCCTCGAATTCAAACGTTTCAGGTTAGTTCCTTAACCGCTTTTTACAATCAAATACCATAATTTGATATTGATGAGATCGCTGCATATTTTCATTTATTTAACATTTTTTTCAGATATATTTTACTGATGATGCTACGATGTCTACAATGAAAATAAAGAAGACAAAAATCTGATAATTTTACTTTATAAAAATATAACAGAAGGTTAGACGTAAACCTTGCGATTTTCTATATGAAAAAATATACAGAATTAAATCTTCTAATTTCGCTTTTTATTACAGAGTATTATTTAAAACATTATTCGTATACCATTGCTCTATTTAATAATATAAAAAAATATTAATATTTTATATATCTCAAAATATATTTAATATGTGACCTATAGAACAAACCGATTAATGTTTGAATTAACCGTCAATAAAATAATTCAATAACTGCTTTTTCAAGATCGAATAAGCATAACCCATATAGAAAAGCGTTCGTTTCTAACATAATTATGTTTACATTTTCAGCTGAAAAACCTTAACTGTACAATATATGTACGATAGTTAACTGACCTATAACACTATACGAGATCTTTATCAATGCCAAACGACTGAACGATGGAAATTGGTTCGTTTTGTATACATATTTTTTTTTTCTCCTCACGTGAGTATGTAAATTGTATAATTTTCACCGAATTTGCCCTAAATTGGTATACCCCTGAAATAATAAATGCAACCTTATTGGCTCTATCGAAATTTCGATAGTATTTAACTGACTTAAGGTTAAACGTTACCATGAAATAAATTGGAATTTATATTATAATATTCTAATTTATAAATTAAATATAATATATCAAAAATCGTTTATAGAAATGCATTCTCATTTGAACCGTTAGAATTTTAATTAAATATGTAATCTTCAGCATTTTTTTCAAAGTGTTACAACGCAAGAATTAAATAAATTTATGAATTTTTTTTTGTCAATGTTAATATTTCTTTCACTTAATTACATTTCAAGTTTGAAATCAATAATTCCTCTAACACTTATTTTTAGATATAATATATCTATCATGTAAAGATATTTTAATGTGGAATACTATTATATGAAAATTAAATAGTTCAAGTTTTATGTTCTCATAAAATATACATTTATGTCTTGTAAAATATTTTAAAAATATTAATTAAATATATATATATATATATATATATATATATATATATATATAAACAAAGGATGAAAGTAAAAAACACGCAAACCACATCTGATATTCCTGAAAGAGGGGAAATTTACTTCCATGTTAAATGTTAATTGAATATTTTCCCACTGCTTCCACTATTATTTCCATTGTATGACTTTAATGTACATACACACGTTCCATGGTAATAATACAGGAGAAGGTCAATTATTATATCTTAACGCGAAAAAAAACGTCTTAAAAAAATTCCCACGAACTCTTCAAAACGATACATCTTAAATCATATTCTTCAATATTAAGAATCATTTGTTCCCAATTCGTATGCAAAGTAATTAAGTATAAATGTATATGGTATTTCGTATCATTGTTTGTTCATTTACGCTAATTGTCGAAGACATGACATTAAAATTGCAAAATAATGATTTTCGATTATCATTATTATCAGTGATATTAAATATGTTAATGTTTACAATTTTCAAAATTCAGTAATATTCTTGTTGACAACTATAATACATATTAATAATAGAAATTTTGTAAATTATACGAATATAAAAACGAAATATAAATATTATTATATTAATAAATATAAATTATTAAAAAACTGTACGTATAAAAATATAACAATAAACTCATTTATAATAATATAAAAATAATGAAAAATTAAATATTAGAATCCATATTACATATCTATATTTTGTGAATATGTATTAAGAAAAAATCTTTGTTTTTTTTTTATAAATACAAAATGACAAGATTTATATTTAAATATTAAAAAAAAATCGAAAGCACCATATAATATGACGTAAAAGGGCATAAACTATACAATAAATATAACATCATATAAAAGATCACGTTATTATTGATTTTAGTATATATAATATATATATATATATATATATATATATATATATATATATATATATATATATATATATATATAATGCGGCTGTTTTATTTTCAAAATAAATTACCTTAAATTTTAATACAAATGTGTCGTTAATAAATATTTTAATATTCAATATAAATTATATTGAAAACGTGAAAAACAACGAGTGAGTCAAGTCTAAATTTAGAGATATCTACCATATTGGAAATTATCATTCGAATGTTATTGAAGAATTATTAATTCATATAAGTAATTTCTTATTAAAAATTGTCTATATATAGTATATATAAAGATGATGTCACGGTTAACGAGAAGTACTCGGATTACAAAAATTGCACCAGATTACAAGAGAAAAGAAAAAAATATTGCATTCGATCGACTTTTAAAAAATGGACAAAACTGCATTCAATAAATCAAGCCTTAAAGAGCAGCAAAAAAAATGACATCACTTCAGCAAATTTATCAATTGAAGAAACAAATGAGTCAATTAAGATAAACAAGACGTTCGCTTCGCAGTATGCATCGGTTATATTATATATTTATATATGGTATTTGGATCGCTTTGAACCGACGTTTCCTTTCACGTTTTATGCGTCGGATTTCTATATAATACTATAATACTTCGATGTGCTAAATTCGAAAATGTGCACATCGGTCGTCGTCTCTCGAAATTTCCACCAACGACAGACAATTCGTACGGTCGTTTTTTCAATGATGAAGAAATAAAATAAAATTTTAAAAATGAACGATTCGCCTCCTTCGTGAATGATTCGCACCAATGGCAAATCTCTTGTCCTTTTATGTAACGAAAACGTGGGCGCAATTTATGTACGACACTATAATTTTCATATACCATATGTATGTTATCGGATTTCCTCTTTTCGACATTTAAATATATAAATTGAAGTATATATCTATGAAGCGGTAAAAAAAAAATTGAAATAAAAATAAACACAAGGCTGATATATGTATCTATTAAGATGGCAATTTTAAATGGCTTCTAATCCAATAGAAATTCGAATGCAATATCGTAGAAAAATTGAAAACTTAAATGTATATGTTTAAATTTTAAAATTACACAATTTTTATCTATATTTAATATAAAGTGAATTGTTGATCATGGTTAGCAACTTATTTATAACCATAAAAGATCAAAAGACACAGTTCAACATTCAATCACTATCTAAATATATTACGAAATATATAAATTTATATAAGTTTACAGTGTCTAACAATTTTTATTACAAAATTTTCTTTGAAAATAAACTATATTATAATTTTTCAACTAAATATCGTTGATTTAAATATATGACATCATAATTTATTTTTTTAACGTTACGATTAATCATGTTTTTCAATGTTGAATGCAAATCTCGTTAACAACCTTTAACTTGTCAGACATTAGAAATACGTGTATCTATAATAATAAGACGTCGTTTGCATTTTCTATAATTATTAAATATATTCATTGTAATCTTATAATAGTTAATTTAATATATAACAATAAGTATATTTTTAAAATATTGATTAAACATTTTGAAAAGCGGCATATAAAAATATGAAAAAGAAAAAAGTGGTAGTAACTTGAGAAGTTAAAATAAATTTAAAGAAGCCATGGTTGGATTCGAGATTAAAAATAAGTAAACCGAATATTCTCAAATATTATTTTATATATTTTAATTATTTTTTAATAAATTTCAATAATTTATTTTTTCAATAAAAATGTTATCTAAAAAAATGAATCTAGTTTAAACGAAAAACTAACAAGAATTATTGACAAAAACAAAATATACTTTATGAAAAAAAAATACAATGACTAATAAAGAAAATAAAAAAAAATCCTGTATAAATAAAATAACGCACGTGATATTATTCGATATAGCGTGATGATGCCCACGATGAACTATGCAAATCAAAATGTTTATCAAATTGCCTGGGTATTTCCTTGCAAAACGCCAACTGACACGCGACGAAGAAGACTCCGCACCGTGGAAAAGTCGAAGGAAAAACTATCAATCGGAGAAAATTTTTCGGGAAAATCACCGACCTCGATAACTTTCGTCGAACGCGTGCTCGCCGACAAAAAAGAAAAGTCGTTAAATGGTACCGCAATACGACGCCGATTATCTACGAAGACGTAGTATATAACGACTGCAAATATCTAAAATTTTTCATGCTTAAAAAAAAAACCTTCATTTCGTATTAAATTGATGGATGAGGTCAAGTTTTAATGAAATAAAATTATTGATGTTATGTATATCAGAAATTTTCAAAGTTTATTAAGGAGTCGGATACAAAAATTTATATATATGTATATTATAGATAAAAATTAACTTTTTATCTAAAAAGTACCTTTTTAAATAAATAATAACGAGTTTTTGTTAAATTTAAAAATATAAATTTTATATTAAAATGATAAATATAAAATACCGAAATATAAATGAAACATTTAATTTAAAGTTAAAAATCTATATACAAATATATGTCAAAATATGAATCAAAATATACTGTCACGGTATTTATTTAATAATAAATTATTAAATCATCTTACAGCAGGAAAACTTTAAGAATCCCTGATATATTAATATAAATTTCGTTTTTTCATTCATCATTAGAATTATATTTAACCTTTACAAAATCCTCGACATTTTTACATGATTGATGAATACTTTTATAGAAAGTATTAAAGACCGATTTGTTATTAATTTTGTAACAGAAATATAGCGACAAATAAAAAAATATATTAAAATATTATCCCTTCAAATATAAAATTAAAAAAAAATATTAATAATATTTAAATAATGCCCAAATTTTAATTATCAAAAATTATAAATAAATAAATACTGTGATTAATTTAGTATTTCAAATCTAGTAACAAAGTATAAAAAATTCATTCATTATAACATGTATACAATGGTTTACAATGAATAATATATTGTATCTCATTATAATTGTAAATGAAAAAAAATATCACAGTTTCAATTGTGCAGTATTATTTGGTATGTGCGATTTCACGAAGCAAAATCATATGAAATGAACATTATAAGATTTTAATCAAATGCATCTGTCTAAATAAATTAAGAAATTTCTTAACAAAGAAACGTGCTTTGAAGTATTCCCGAACAAACGGTTTTCAACTTTTAATTTCGTTTTACGTGGGAATTGAACCTATTATAATACGCATTAATCATGTTATGGTCACTGCGCTAAAAGATCAGATAAAACTTGCGTTAATATATATTTCAAACAGGCACTGAATTATACCTTAGAATTTTGAAAATAAACTATATAATAGTTTAGATTTTCGAAATGCTACATATAGTGTATAAAAAACTTTTTAACTAAAGCATAACTTAGAAATATATGATAAATTTTAATACAACTTTATATTTTATTATAATATTTTCGATGTTGATTTATCTTATTTCCTGGTTTCAATTGCCAAAAAGATGTTTATCAAGAATGAAAAAGAAAAATATATAAATCGTATCAGAATTCGAATTTGGTGTATTAAAATAATATTTTCTGGGTTATTGTTTGACCTTGAAAATGCTAATTGTCTATTCAATATTTTTATAAGTCATTCTCCATGCGATCAAACTAAACAATTTAAATTTTTATAATTTATTATAAAAATTAGATTTATTCGATATGTTCATATTTCTTTAAACTAATAGGTGTATATCATTTATTATACTACATATTATTATTAACGTTCAATATTAATTGAAATTTACGTTAAATAATTTTAAATATAGAAAGAGAAAGTTTAATTATCAAGAACATCTTGCCAACAATATTTTACTTGTGTCTCGGATAACCTTTCAAGGCATATGCGCTTTTACTTGCAAGTTTCGAAATCTTCCAACAAAACGATCATACATCGAAAGGGTTAAACGAAAGTTTTGCTGTAAAAATCGTGGGCGACGAAGGTCAGACAGACTCTAAAAATCCCAACAAGCGTCTGGGTCTTTTTTTGTGTCATATATATATATATATATATATATATATATATATATATATATATATATATATATATATATATAGTATTATTGTTTCGTGGGAAGGGGTTTTTAATCTGCATTTGAGGTCACCAAAAAGTGGTACTCGGTCTAGGTCTTAAAGCGTCGCGTACCACTTTTTTATGGTTAAAATGCTTTTTTTTTCTTTACACCGATATAGAAACAAGGAATCGAGGTGAAATCATGGGGAGAGAGGAGTTCGCATGTTAATTTTAATATCTGAAAATCTGCAATGCCAAAAAGAGAAATCGATATTAAATATAACGTGTTACTAAATCGAAACTCCAATTATTAATGTCTCTTTTTTTTCATAATAGTTATAGCCTAATTTAATTATCACACTTGTTTAATATGAAATAGATCTCGAATTTCTAGTCTTAGGACATTGTTTATGTTTTCAATTTTAAATGCTTTCTTTTAAAATATATAATTAAAAAGTAAACTAGATACCATAAACGACCTTCAAACTTAATTACATGTTTATATCAGATCGAAGCAATAATACTAAGTATAGTGACATAATCGAATGACCTTTTATATCTTATTATCATACAATGAAAAATAAAATCCATACTGTATATTGTTTATTTGTGAATAAATATAAATATATGATAAAAACGTTAACCAAGTAGCACAATTTCTTGGCGTGCAGCAAGTCACGGATTTGTATCCCCGCAATATCATTTACATATATTTTTTTGTTACTTTTATTTATAAAATGTAAAAATATGCATTAAAATATGAAATAAAAAAGATATGTCATAACTCTTTTGTATATATAATCATAATTAAAAATTAAATTAAAGATAGTTATTAAAATCTATCCAAAAAAAAGAGGAAAAACTTAAGTCCATATTTTTATAATTACATCAATATTTAATAATTCCGTGAGTTTTTTTTTTTTTTGAAAATATATTTCTAATATTCAAACCATAAAATTAACGCTTTCACCATTCTATATTTATATATAGTAAAATTATTTTATGTTAATAAGCAATCGATTTATGAAAATAGACATTATATGTTCTATGTATATATGTAAGTGTTATACAAATACATATAAAAACGAACATTAATTTAATTGCAAAAAATATATACGAAAACATTTAATTGGAGTCGTAAAAAGATATAACCGAAAATTTGTAATGTTTTTTTTTTCTTCGAGTACTCTTTTTCGGTATAAATAAAAAAACCAGTATTATAATCGCTTGAAAAAGTCAACTGGAGGCGATTTCCTTTTTGAACGAATTCTATTTTTTTTTACAATAATTTAATATATATCATAGCTTATTATGTATTACATATATTTCTATAATAAATATATAGACACGATTTGACCTAATTTAGCGCAAAGTTCGCAAATTTGGATCGTTATGAAAATGATAAACGACGATACTTTGCGTTTCATAAATTGACATCAGTTTTTTTTTTTGTTAAATAGCAAAAGTTATTTTATTGAATTATTAAAAAATTTAAATTAATCTGAAATTTTTTTTTGTTGTGTGTGTGTGTGAGTGTGCACGATAAAACTGACCTCGTGAACTTTTGACATTTGACAATGACCGTAGTAGTTACCGTATGACAATTTTTAATTAGGAATAAAACAGAAACGAGGTCTTCACATGTAAAGATTACAAAATTTGAATAAAAAAATACTTCAAAAAAATATTTTACAGATTCTATATAAATATTCGTATATTCATATTCGTTATACCGGTGAATGTTTTTTTTTCTTTCAGTAGAACGTGAGAAAAAGCGTTGTTTCAGACAGATATTTATTCGTCTGGAGTAGTACGAATGAATATCTTAGTCTATTTTAGTTTCAACACAAGCAATTCGCCAAAAGAAAAATGTTTGTAAAATTGTATGAAATATAATTGAGATCGTTGAACTTCCATTAAATATGAACCGAGTATTCGACGAATACTTTATATAAACTGTGGTTCTTAATCATTTCATTTCTTACATAATATCTGAACATTTTGATTATATTCTATAGCACGTGCGATTTTTATCATAAATTAGGATATCAAAAATCATAGTAAAAATCCAATATTTTACATTTTTATAATTTTATATATGGTATATATGAAATTATACAATGGTTCAAATAAACGTTATATGGATCAACTGTTTTTTTTTTCTCATATAAAAAAACGACGATACATATTATTCACCATAATTATTATACAACATGAATAAAATACAAAACAGTATAATCGCATGCTCTGTGTTGTAATCGTAGTTTACTACAAAACAAACACAATACATACATTAGCTACATACGTATATACAATTGCAAATTACTCATGATGTATCCATATATATATAAATATATATATATATATATTTTAGTATGATTCGAAGAATGGCCGAGGACAATTTTTGACGACATTCAAGACACGGAAAGGACAATTACGTTCCAAATAAATAAATTATTCAGTTAGTACGATTGCACAAGTGTGTCGGTGCCGTAAACGTATACGAGACGTCTTCTCCTCTGAAAACTATTAAAATATTCAAAACGTATGATTAATATATTGCGTGTCTATAATATTGACGAACTATGTCAAATAGATGAGTTCACCGATCTGTGATTATTAAATATTTTATACGCGTCTGCTCTGCGAATCGATTTTGACTATCAATTAGATAATAAAAATTGGATGTATGTATGTATTTTTTTATTATGATAGAAACCGGTTGTTTTTATTTTTGGCGAATAAACGGCATTTTGGTTATTATTTTATTTTAAATATATTGTTAATCGATGTGACGTTTAATTGCTACGCGTATTTACTGTGACCGTATTTTAAAAGCTTATTTTTAGCTTTATGAACAGTTACGAGAAGATCTCTTGACAATTTTTTCAATTTGGTGTTAACCTGATTTCGACACAGCATTAAAGCAATTTACGTTTTTTTTTTAAGTAAGAAAATGGAAAATTGCTCAGATGTTGATTCATTTGATATAATAAAACAGTTTGAATATATAAAGATTTGGTATATTTTTTTCTGAAAATAACTGAAATATAATGACATCTATATTTTTCATAACAAAACTAAAAATGTAAACACGATATAAGAAATGAAAATGTAAACACAATATACATATATTGCATATAAAATTTTAACACAAAAATATTGAACTGAACATATTTTAATTTTAAAAAATATAAAATTTAATACGTGTATATAATATGACAAATTTCCATAACCGTTAATCCGCCATTTTGATATTCGCGTTATGAAATGAAACGAGTTAGATCTAATAATTTATAATTGACCTTTGATTAATAAAACTTTCTTCGATAAATTATGTAAAATAATAAAAAAAATGATAAAAATATTTAAATTAAAAAAATAATATATGTATATACAATAAATAAATTATTTTAATACAAAATTTAGACTTAAAATTGGTAGGTATTAATTAGTATTTTAATATATATATATATATATATATATATATATATATATATATATATATATAATGACTGGTTTAAAAATAGTATAGATTTTTATTGCATCACATAAAAAAAATATAGAAACGATTGCAATCAAATATCAAAAATAGAACAAAAGAAATCAACCGCATTGTAAAACAATAACAAAAAATAAATAAATAAAGCTTTGGGCGAAAATATTTCTCAATCAGGTTTCACCGAGAAGTAACCGGAGAAAAACAACTCTGTAGATGGCAACGGATGAAATGAACTATAGTTTGGCCATATATGGTCATCGATGTGGTCAAAAAAAAAAAAAATATCGCCAATGTCATTATATATACATATAATTTTAACAATTACACATTAATTTTTGCTAATATTAATTTGTAAAATGACGAGTAAATCACGGTGTAAAATAGAAAATTGCGACCATATGTTCGTTCACGTGCTGTCTTGAGCACAAAAGAGTCGCATAGTTGACTAAAAAAAAAATGCCACAGGTTCTTCAACTTTTTTTTTGCAAAGAAAACAATATAAATATAAAACTTTTTTTAAACGTATTTTTTTTTAATTAAATTTTCGTAAATTTCAAAGTTTGAATAAATAAATAAATAGTTAAAAATTCAATTTTCTTTCCAACTAAAAGAAAAAACAGAAAAGTGTTATTTTGTAATAAACCTCGAAAACTATTTAACTATGAATTTAGTGTTTGAACAATGTAAATATTTATTTAGTAAAAATATTTTTTTTTTAATTTAATATATTAAAACTTATTAAACTAGTCAAAATAATACTTTCTCAAATATGTGTATTAAATCGTTTTTTTTTTGCCAGTAGGAAAGCACTATTGAAATTGATATTTGTCTGATTTTATTGTAAATTGATATTTTTTACATTACGATGAAAAAGATGATTATATGAATTGTCAACGTGTTAATTTTTGAATTCTCTTTTTCTCTCGGCAAACTATTGATATATAATAACATATAAACGGACGTATTGTAAGATTTACATAAGGCTAATAAGAAAAGCGTTCGAATGTTTGAACAAATGGAAAACGAGCTAAGGAAATGCTTATTTTTACAACATATGTGTCATACTATATAAACAAACTTGCATTTCTGATATACGATCGAATACGTATGTTTGAGAATATAATTTTTTCTTTTTGATTTCATCACAATTCTCACTAAGTTTTGACGGTTGTCTTTCATATTGGACAAAATCCAAAAGAATACTGATAAATCACATGTGTGCCAAATAGTATTCTTATTATTTATAGTAACAGTCAGTAATTCGTTTTAAATGTATAACATTGATAAGTATGTATATATCAAAAGGTATGTATTGTTAAAATATAGCAGTCATCCTATAATACACCGATCATTACAAATAAATGATTGTATGATTACAACAACGTGTTATGGTTATCACTAAAAGTACTATATTATTATATAACTGATAATTTTTGACACGTGTACATTATCAATATCATAAATTTTATTAAGTAAATTTCTTTAAATATTTCATATTTTTAGTATTGGCAGTACACTGTTTTTGTGTTAAACGTATAGTAACCTACTAAATATACTAGATTTGTAATAGTTTTTAAGTTTTAAATTTCTAATATTAAAACTAGTTTAAATTTATGGCACAATAAAAAAGAAAATATATAATCTGAAAAGATTTAATATCAAACATCATTTCTCAAGTGAAATGTTTCATTTCCATTTCACTATAGAAAGTTAGTTGACCTATATTAAAAATCGTTCAGAAGCTAAAGGAACTAAGAGTTTTTTTTTTGATAAATTCTTTTCATAAGGACATATTTTAACGGAGAATATATATCTTTTTTTTCTTATCAACACAAATAATAATTCTTTTAACAAACTTTCAAGTATGATAAGGGGAAATATAATTTTTGAATGTTATAAATTCTTACTTTTTCACTATTGATAAAAAAAACGAAAATATAATTTAATAAAAATATAAAAAATTCAATTAATCATAGCTGCCTTGCGCATATTATTAAACATGGTTTTAAAAACATCGAGATGAATAATATTTAAATTACACAAATAGCACGTATCCAAAGATAAAAAAATCTGCATTCTGATAAAAGAAAATCTGAAAATCAACACGAATATATAATGAATAATAAGATAAGAGGCTACCAGTCATGTTCTAAATATATATAGAGCAATAAGGTCAAGAATGCAAATTTCGTGATAAATATAAAGTTATTATTACATTTATTTTGGAATATTTATATTTAAAAGAAACTACATTTTTATTTATAATTAATTAAACGTAATACAAAATAGATATAAAATATCAATATCCATTTACTGAATGTTATATATATACGTTTGAACTAACAACGCGCAATCGATAAAATGTAAAATTTAGAAACAAAACTTGTTGAGGCACTCGTAGGAGCACTTTAAATTATCAACAAGAATGAATTTATATACGACAAATGAAATTGATAATATTCATATAAAATGTTAACTGTCGGATTTGTGATTCTTTGACGTTTAGTGCGTTCTCATATCCGACGAAAAATACCAATGTACAGTATAATAATAATAATAATAATACGAGGATTATTAACGATTTCGGAGCCAGACGATAATATAATAACTAGCGTCGGAGTATCCGAAACACGGAGGAACATATCGATAGTCGCCCACCATCGGCGAAAACGAGAAGTCCAAACAAGTTTCACCGGTAAAAAGAGCATATAGCCATTACATATAAACATATATTGTATAAACGTATATAAGAGAAGGAGAACAGTATATATATATATATATATATATAAATGGTGGAAAGAAATATATGACCGTCGAACGAGTCAACTCCGACAACGTAGGCAATAACAACACGTCGATGACATCATCTCTCGGAATATGGCCGAGTAAACGTCGACACCGATAAAACGCCTTCAGGTCGAAGAGGCTAGAAAATCTGACGACAGTGGAAAGTTTTAGAAGCGACGATTTTTTTTTTTTTGTTTTCACGAACGTTCTGTAGTCTTTAGATCGATAGGAAGACCGGTCGAAAGTTAAATATATATATATATATATATATATATATATATATATATATGTATATATATATATATATATATATATATATATATGTATATATATATATATATATATATATATATATGTATATATATATATATATATATATATTTATATATATATATATATATATATATATATATATATATATATATATTTAACCCTTTGCACTCGAAAGGTGCCGTTTGGTTGCAATTTGGATTAACGAAAAAAACTTTATAGGTGACAATAATTATTTATGACATTGTTTTTGTAACGAATTCCCATGCTCTTTCTATATAATATTATGAAGTGTAAAACGACACTCTTAAATAGAGAAAAGAGAATATAGAGAATCAAGTAACAACAAACCGAACTGCACTTTCGGCATTGAAATTTTGACTTTTTTTTGCTCAAACTTAACAATCTTGGCAGAATGATTACTAAAGTTAAAATTTTTAATCCTTATAAATACGGGATGATAAAATGATTGTATAGATCAGTATACCTCAATATAATGATTTTATATATTGAAAACTATTTTTTTAGATTTAGAAATTTGTTCAATAAATTCATATAAAATCATTGCATTCGAGAAACGTCTCGAATGCAAAGAGATAAGTGAAGAAAATCGTGCATAAATTATTATTAGTATTATTATATCAGAAATCGTCACAAAATCGATTTATCATTAATTTTATAAAAAAAAATATTATTATCACGTAACAAAAAAGAAGTATACGGCTAGTGTGAACGTGGCCTAAATTGAAATGAACGTATACGGTCGTGAATTGAATTCGGATGACGTCATGATTGCATTTGAAATCAATGAGTTCACCGAGCGTTTAAAAACACGAAGGAATTGAACACTGATAGTGTAACAATATATATTCAATTTACTTTTAACATGAGAATTAAGATATTGTTTATAAGACTTTTAGAATTTTCATGTAATAATAACAAACCAATCGCTATCTTTAATTCATTGATGTCAATTTTAAATATAAATTTTAAAATAAACTGTCAGTTATTTTATTGTAAATACCACATTGTTTAGAATCTCTTAGACCAATTTAATACATCTTTAAATTACATTCGCTTGTACGATAGTTGACTCTTTAAATGATAGTTATATATCAAGATTTTTAAAGATATTTATATAAAACATGATCGTAAAAATCTTTCGATTCAAATATCTGAATTTGTAATATTTAAATTCAATATTTCGAACTATCTATCTGTATATAAAATAAACAGAAAAAAGATTTTCCATTCAAATAAATATAAATTTATTTTACAGAACAAAATATACCAAGATATATATATCGAATTCAATGTTTTATTTGAACCTATAATCTGAAGCGTATTTATATAATAACAACAAACATAATATAAACAAATTATAATAATAAGAATATAAATAATCACATCTGCGATATTGCAGACGAATTCGGCACAAATTATGCAACCTTTATGTCTTAGTGGAAATTTCTTTAATGTATAAAAGCGCGTTTTCCATTATAAATAATTAATATAGCAAATAAAAAAAAACACAAGTACACTTTCCATACAACATAGTTTTATTATGGACATATCTACTATTCGAGACGAAACATTAACACACACACACACACACATATATATATATATATATATATATATATATATATATATATATATATATATATATATATATATATATATATATAGTAAACGTTTTGACACGTGAAAGTTAAAAACGTCTGAAATAAAAAAACAGACACAAATGTCGTCGCCGCATAGTGAAATCTTTATGTGTGTCTTGCATTTTCCATTTTAGTAAATATATATATATATATATATATATATATATATATATATATATATATATATATATATACATTTATATAAATAAATAATTTAATATAATAAATATGGCTCGGTAATGTTCAAACAATGATATAAATCAAATTGACAGGTCACTTATTTATATGTAAACTTTCAGCGGAAATTAATGTTAAAAGTCGATTTAAAAAAAAATGTGCATAAAGTAAAAATAAATTGCAATATTTATATTATCAGAAAACTATTAAATATAAATAAACTTATATTTATAATAAAACATAATGCGTTTTAAGAATTTAAACTTAAATTATAAATAAATATAGTATTTATAATTATTTCGCCTATATGTATTCTATATATGATGATGTTTATAATAAAATACATAAAAATATAATATAAATAACAAATATTTTCATATATAATGTGATTATTGTCATGTTTATCAAATGTTTATTATATAAAATATATTATGTTTATATAACAAAAATAATAATTTAAAAGTTTTTTCTTTATAATATATATATGATTATTACAATGTATGACAATTATTTATGGCTTTAGATTTTTTTAATAAAACATTAATTTTCATTCAATGCATATATATATATATATATATATATATATATATATATATATATATATAATTTAAAGGATTGTTATATAAAAAATATAGAATTTTTATTTTAAAAATGTATCATAAGAGATATTCTTTGTTTTCATCAAGGTCTAGTATTTTATTTTAACTCGGACATAATTAATCAACGAATGGGAAGTCATTGAAAAAAAAGGCGGTAATTTTAAATTTGTTCTGTTGCCATTGTTTCGCATATACGTGCATAAAACAAAGCGGAGCAATGTAAAAAAAAAACGGTGAATAAAAATAAAAATAAAAAAAAACATACAGATTGGAACGGTAAATAAATTATAACCGAGATTCGATCTCGCGATTCATAAAATACAAGTGCATAAGAAACGAAACATATGTGGAAAAAAAATCTGTGCACCATTGCCTTTAACATGTATTAAACGAATGTAATGAATTATGGCGGTGTAATTGATCGTAATAGTGAAGTAGTAGTAATTGAGCCGATTGCGTGTTGCGTATTTTTTTTTTTGTAAATTAAACTTGAACCATTATATAGTTGTGAATTTTCAATATTTATATATTTAATTATTGTATTTTAATTTAGATAAATCAATGAGAAAATACAATTTTACAAATCTTTTACTTTTTAATGTAGCGAAATCACAATCTGAATATTAAATTATCAATTATCATATTTTGATAATTAAATAAATTAATCTACGAAGTAATTTAATCATAATTCTAAATAATAACCAACACAGTTCTCGATAAAAATATAATATATTTATGTTTTTCGTACTTTGTCCTATATTATATACAAAATGAAAAAAAAATGTATATATGTGTTAAATTTTAAATATTTCTTTGAAAATGGACTTAGTACGTCATATTAAAATATAGTATTATTTTTTTTTAATATTTGAAGTGTTTTAAATTTTCAAATCAGGAACTGCTATTTTTTTATAAACAAAAGGGAAGGTCATTTGCGATGACCTACGATTTGAAATTGACATCATTACATCATTATAAATATATATATATATATATATATATATATATATATATATATATATATATATATATATATATATATATATATATATATATATATATATATATATATATGACAAACGAAACATCATAAAATTTACGTAATGATTCCATGAATTACAATACAAAAAATGCAACGTGATCTAATAATAAATAACATTCAACACACTATCGTCGTTCAGATTGCAAAATCATTTTTTTAGCAATAAAATATATTTCTTAAATACGAAACTTTATAGTCAATTTATGGATAATTAAAAATATTCGTTTATTTATTTACTTTTTTTTTGGAAAATATTCGATTTTAATCACAAAAATTCGTACCGAATGCAAACCGAATTGCGTAACGAGTCACATATTGTGCAATAAGTGAATGTACGCAATCATTACGTTACCTGTATTATATACATACATACATACATATATAGATAAATAAAAACGAGAGAAAATGTTTGAAAATGTACGATTTAATTTTTCGTTTCAGTCGAAATTTCGACTCGATCAAAGCGACCGGAAACTATGAGATAATAGTAATTTTTCAATTATTACTATTTTTTTTCTATTTCTAGCACTTGTGTCTCAATTAAATAATTATCGTATTTATTTGCCATACACGCGCATATATTCCGTATTAAACTATCTCTATGGATTTGATGTCTTACACCGGATGAACGAATAACTGTTTGAATTGTATATATATATATATATATATATATATATATATATATATATATATATATATATATATATATATATATATATATATATTATGTATATATTTTCTTTGATTAACTAACACTCATCATGCAAGATTTCTTCATCTAAATTACTCTTTTCATTTATTAAATCCAAAGTTTCATCTTTTTACATATAATATATAATTATTTTTAATAAGTATATATACATTTATTACTTTATATATAATAAATTAAAAATTAAAATATGAATCAATAGAAAAAAAAACTAATATAATCGAAGAATATATAAAACATTCTTTCATCTTTTAAGAGTACTTTTTTTGAACGTTAAAAATTTGCATTGAATACTTGAACGTTTGAGATATGAACCTAGATAGTCACATCTGAAAAGTCGTCACGTTTTGCAATCATTATTTTGTATTTTTTTTTTATTATAATACTACAACAAAAGAAATGTTAACCGAACGTTTGCATTTTGAATTCCAATGCGATTTTTCTAATATACTCATATTATTATTATATACTCGTATATAAATATTATATGAAATAAAATATGTATGCGAAATATGTTTTATTACACGACAATTACGTGTTCGTCATCATAATGTGAAATTTTATTTCGAAAATATTTTACGAGATCGTAAAAAGAAGGTAATTTTTGATAAAAATCAATTATCAAATATATATAATTGCAAAAAAAAAACAAGAAAATAGGTTATACGAAAATTTCTGATAAATAAAATGGTAAAATAAACTCTATAGTAATTAAATTAATTTTCTTGTATAGAAACAAAAACACTTTCATTAGACGTAAAAATGTAAAAAAAAAAATTAATTAACCGTTTCAACCGTAGAAACGATCAATTCAATCGAATCGAATAATTACCAATATCGACAACTATTTTGCATTTTTATTTCCTTTCTCTTTTTTTTCTAATTACCAATCTTTTTCCTCGTGTATGATATCATAATCCCAATATTCACAAAAATACTGTTAACGACTACAATAATTATGGTTTTAAATTTTAAAAAAAAAACAAGGCGTGGTTTCGCAATGTAAATTTGTAACACAAAAGAACATCACCGTTTACGTAATTAGGTAAATATTCATAATTATGCCAGTTTTTTTTTTCAATTATACACTACAAATCCTTATCGTGAATAGGTTGTGACGTAATACGCAACATATTATACTCGTATTTTTATAACGAAAAATAACTGTCATTATAAATTTAAACCATCGAGTGAATACAAATAAATAAATCGGTCAAACCTCGTTCACTTTTTCAAATTTCAGTATTCATTTTTTTTATATTATATAGGTCTAATTATGCATTAAATTTTCAAATACATATTATATTATATAAATAATTATTTGAAATGTCATCATATTTCAAGATATCTTATAAATATATAGTATACACAACTGCTGTATATTATTTTTTTTATTAAGAAAAGAAATTATGCAATTTTAGTTATTTAGATTTTTTTCTATGTATTTTATATAAAAAAATATAATATAAAAAAATTGAATTTTTATATGTAAAAGATTTAAATCTGAATAAAAGATTAAATATATGAGTATAATATAAAACTATCACACTTGTATATGTACTACCATATATATGTATATTTAAATTACGATTTGATATACAATTAACTAATAAAAAAATTACATGTAATTTAATAAAAATACAAAAAAAAATCAATCAATAACAATAGACATCAAAATTAATTCGATTTTTTTTTTTTTTGGAAATTAGACATATTGCCTAGACATTTTAGAATGATCCGAACTAAACGAACCGTACATATATTATGTCCGTTGCGAATGTATGAATTCCGTTTGTATCTTGCTTTGCTTTATGGCTGACGCGTATTAAATGGAGCGTGCAAACATTGAAGCATTTTCCACCTGTATAATCGAATTTACGAACTCGAAAGTGAAAAAAAACACACACACATACGTACATTCAAAAATATATTTACATACAAAAATATGAAAAAAAAACTTACATTTCTTATCTAATAGCTAGGAAAACGTCTTGTGTCAAACAGATAGCGTTACGTGTAATTTGTGCAATTTTCCATTTTCTATCATTTTTCCGCCTAATAACACGTTCGACATATTTTAATGGTTTTAACAATATTAAAACGCAGTTTTTGCAATTTAATAGTGCATATGTAGTGAATAAAAAAGGTCATAACTTTTTTTATGCAGTGTAATTATAAAATCATTAAGCGTCTACTACTAAATCACAAATTACTTATTTTTTGTCTGCGAATAATATTCTAACATTTTATTACGTATATAATGTATAATTTCAGCGGAATTGTAAAAATGAGATTAACAAAATAATAGCGTAATAATCAAGTGATGAAATAATCTTTCAGATTTTAAAAGTAAAAGCGTTCCACAGTCGCGATTAACGAGAACGATGTTTTATTTACATTGTTTATGATAATTGAAACAATAAAATTACATATAAAATATAAATGAAATGTACATAACACCTACAAAATAATGAATCGTAAAATACTGATGAAAAAATATAATTGATAATTTAATTTTTGTCGAATGCATGACGAATTTCTAACCATTTTCTCGGTTTGCAATATTCATTTGCACCTCCTGTGTTTCTCAATCGTGTCAATTATTATTGAATATTTCATTTCACCGTATTCATGTGTATATATATTTATAAATTTGACGTAATGTATAGTCATTATTTTGCATTTTTATAGAATGACGCGATATTTAAAAGGAAATTCTCGACGTGTAATCGCTTATCCTCGAATATAAAAAAATTCTACAAAATCGTTATATTATTACTATAACATGACGATTCTGTAGATTTTTATAATATAAAGTTTGATATTTTATTTATAAGAAGAAAAATTATCATATTACTATATGATAAATATATTTTTTTCTTGTAAATAAAATATCAAATTTTTCAAATGAATTGACGAATAATTTTTTGTATTATGTTTACCGAGTTTGATATATTTTTTCAATTTCTCAATAAAATAGATATTTTTGTCTAATAAAAAATATATCTACTACTATTGAATAAACACAAAATTTTTATTATTAAAAAAATAAATCTAAGGAATGTAAAATTTAATTGTAACGTGATCGTTTTTAAGTGCTGATGATTTTTAACATGACATTCCATATACTGGAATCCGGTGTAATCAAATTAAAAGAGTTTAAAATTAATATTATATACCAACATCAATATAATCTAGAAAACAATGTATTTTTGTACATAGACATAATTAAATACCAAATAAAAATAGAAATCTTCGAAAGTAAAGGTGACACATGGGAGTTTAAGATTGTTTCGAGACGTCTCATTCGTGAATCATTCCGTTTAAAATATCCATATAAATGCGAACCAGAAAACATACGAAAATAACATATTACAACTAGATGAAGAAAAAAGTAATCATTTTCAAGGTATATTTATTATTAAGTGCGTATTTGAGTTGTAACGACTTAAGTCACAGCAATTCACGGCAAGTGTTTCAATTAAACGACCGACCACATAGAAACAAATTCCGTGAGCCATCAGCGAAGATAAAAATCTCGCGGTCGCTCTTACGCAATAATAATACACCACGTCAAATCTCATAAACGACAATAAATTGTTACCGTCAGAAATATCTCCTTGAGATAGACCCACGAAGTTAGTCACTGTAACAGCTAATCGCCCACGTATTATTTTGCCAATTATGTGCAACAGTCAATAGTTCTGGTAAATCAGGTGGGACGATGAAGGAAAATGTTGGTCGACTTGTTTTCAAAGTGATATTACTTTGAAAAAATATATTATAAAAATAGACGATGATATTTTTTATTAATTTATAGTTTGATGTATTTAATAGGCAATGAATGGATTATACTTAAACACTAAATAGATATCTATTAAATAATCATATTAACACATAATACCCTATTTAGCCATTTAAACATCAAGTCTTATGAGCCCGAAAAAGAAAAAAAAACATTAGATCTGAATTATCATGGAATATATTAATGGGTATTTAGAAAAATCACAGTTTATTACTAAAAATGTTTAAAATAAATGAATTAAAAATAATATGACATGTTATATGAAACATCTTAAATTGTAAACAAATTACGACAAAAAAATGAAAAATATTAAAATGTTAATTGATGTAACTTAATTTGACCATTTCATATGAATAAAAACAATTCTTCAGAAAAAATGTTTCATTCATATTAAATCACCGTTAAAAATATCAATAAAAAGAAAATGAAATTAAAATAATAATAAAATGCAACTCACCCGCATGTGCATATTTCGCAAACACATTTTTCTTTGGGTTCCGATGGGTGTTTATCCTTAGGTTTCTTCTCTGGAGACTCACTTCGAGGCTTTTTCTTATCGGGAGTATCTTCTTTCGGTTTTTTATCATCTGGAGATTTATCACTTGGTTTCTTTTTATCAGGAGATTCTTCAATTGGCTTTTTGGGTTCGGGGAAGATTCTCTCTGTATGCGTCATAGTGGTATAATCATCTTGAACCTTCGTAGTGGAACGATCTACCACATCTCTGGTGACATGAGACACTCGGGTGTCCGTCTGAAACAACCAACATCAAAATATATATTAGTAACGAATTTAAAAGAAAAGCACATTTTGAGGGTAGGAATAAAATTACAATACAACTTACAAATTGTTTGACATCCGTATTTTTATCAACATATGTCTTCGTGTCAAATTTTTCATCCGTTCCAACATCTTCGTAGGTGACGATTTTCTTCTTCACCCCATTTTCGATGACGTATTTCGTCACTTCAACTTTTTTTGTCGTTTTTTCAACTTGGAAAGCCTTTTTAGTGGTTTCAGTTGTACTCGTTCTGATATCTTTAGTCGTTGAATAAATATCGTCGGTTATTACAGTTTTATCATCTGTAATTCGAGATATTTGATTCGGTTTGTCATCATCGGGCTTCTTCGGTTTGCCAGGTTCATCTCTGTCTGGTTTTCGCATATCATCACCAGGTTTTGTCGATCGCTTATCTACAGGCTGTGATGGTTTTTCAGGCTTTTTGAAATCCTTATCTTCAGGTTTTAAAGGTTTTCTAGATACTTCATCAGGCATTTTTCTATCACCAGGTTTCTCGGGTTTTCTATCACCTGGTTTCTCAGGCTTTCTATCTCCAGGTTGTTCAGGTTTTTTATCTCCAGGTTTATCAGGTTTTCTATCGCTGGGTTGTTTAGGTTTATCTTCTATAGGTTTGGGAAATTTATTATCATCTATATATGACTCATTAACAATAAATGTTGTATTTAAAGTTTCATCAACAAATTTAGAAGTATGTATTGATTTAAAGTCCTTAATATCAGTAAATTTACTTGTTTCAATATGTTCATCAATAAACTCTTTCGTAATTCGTTTATCATCAGGTTTGGTGCCATCTGGAGTAATTTTAAAATCTTTAGGAGACTTTTCATCGGGTTTTTTAGGTTTAGTTATATAAGTTTTAATTCCATTTTCAACAACATATGGCACAGTATCAGATGGTTTTTTTCTATCGGTATTATCAGGATATTCCTTTACTGGTTTTTTAGGTGATTTGGGATAATCATCATCGAAAGTATCCGGAAAATCTTTTTTGACAGGTTTATCTTTCCTAATAAATGTTTTTATGCCATTTTCAATTACATATGTTGCAGTCGATGAAAATGAATCAACTGATGCAGTTTCATCCATTTCACTTATAGTACGACTAACAGTTTTATTAAATTTAGGTTCATCGGGTTTCTTAAGTTTTTCTGGTGTTCTAGTAGGTTTTGTTATATATGTTTTTATACCATTTTCAATGACATAATCAGGCTTTGGCCTCTCAGGTATTTCTTCTTTTTCAAATGGTTTGCTATCTTCCGGTTTTTTTGGAAACTTATCATCGGGTTTTTTCAATTTTTCATCAATCTTCTTTGGATATTTATCATCAAGTTCTTTTGGATGTTTGTCATCAAGTATTTTATTATCTTTCGGATATTTATCTCCAGGTTTTGATGGTTTATCGCTTGGTTTTCTTGGAAATTTATCATCCATTTCTTTAATATCTGATGGATGTAATTGATCGACGGGTTTAGTAATGCCATCTGGAGTTTCATCATATTTTTCGGTTGGTTCTCTTGGAAATTTATCACCAGGTCTTTGCGAAGGCTTCTTATCATCAACTTCAGGCTTTCTTGGTGACTTTTCATCAGGTTTTTTTGGCATTTTTTCATCAGGTTTTTTTGGTAATTTGTCGTCTGGTTTCTCGGAAATTTTGTCATTAGGTTTTTTTGGAGATTTTTCATCTAGTTTTTTAGGAGTTACACCTTTTGGCACTTTTCTGATAGCTGTTCTAATTCCATTTTCTATCACATATGTGATTGTTTCTTCAGTCACTTTACTGTCTCTCACATCAGTTTTTTCAGTAATAATCTTTGTATCATCCAATGTTATTAATTTATCTTTGGGTTCGGTATCTTTTGATGGATGTTTTTTATCAGGTTTTTCTGATACTTCTTTTGGTTTTTTAGGTGTTTTATCAATAAGTGTTTTAATTCCATCTTCAATAACATAATATGTAGTTTCTTCTGAAGTTTTATAAAATTCAGTTTTATCGAATTTTCCTTGAGTAGTTTTTTCATCAATTACTCTTGTAATAAAATCATCTGGTTCATCTCCTTTTTTTGGTTCCTTTTCATTAGGTTTAGGGGATTTCTCTTTATCATCTGGTTTTTTCGGCACTTTACGAATATAAGTTTTAATACCATTTTCAATTACATACGAAACAGTATCTGTCGATTTTATATCTTTCTCGTCAACTTTTTCAAATGTGTACTTCTCATCAGTAATATCAAATGGTTCTTTTCGTGGTTTCGTAGGTTGATCAAATTTATCGCCTTTTTTGGGTTCTTTAGGAGACTTATCTTCCGGTTTTTTTGGCACTTTACGTATATATGTTTTTATACCATTTTCAATTACATATGAAACAGTATCTGTTGATCTTATATCTTTCTGATCAATTTTTTCAAATGTATAATTTTCATCAGAAATGTCAAATGGTTCTCGTGGTGATTTAGTAGGTTGATCAAATTTGTCACTTTTTTTCGGTTTAGGGGATTTTTCTTTATCATCTGGTTTTTTCGGCACTTTACGAATATAAGTTTTAATACCATTTTCAATTACATACGAAACAGTATCCGTAGATTTTATATCTTTCTCGTCAACTCTTTCAAATGTGTATTTCTCATCAGTAATATCAAATGGTTCTTTTCGTGGTTTCGTAGGTTGATCAAATTTATCACCTTTTTTGGGTTCTTTAGGATACTTTTCTTCCGGTTTTTTTGGCACTTTACGTATATATGTTTTTATACCATTTTCAATTACATATGAAACAGTATCTGTTGATCTTATATCTTTCTGATCAATTTTTTCAAATGTGTAATTTTCATCAGAAATGTCAAATGGTTCTCGTGGTGTTTTAGTAGGTTGATCAAATTTGTCACTTTTTTTTGGTTTAGGGGATTTCTCTTTATCATCTGGTTTTTTCGGCACTTTACGAATATAAGTTTTAATACCATTTTCAATTACATACGAAACAGTATCCGTAGATTTTATATCTTTCTCGTCAACTCTTTCAAATATGTATTTCTCATCAGTAATATCAAATGGTTCTTTTCGTGGTTTCGTAGGTTGATCAAATTTATCACCTTTTTTGGGTTCTTTAGGATACTTATCTTCCGGTTTTTTTGGTACTTTACGTATATATGTTTTTATGCCATTTTCAATTACATATGAAACAGTATCGGTTGATCTAATGTCTTTCTGATCTATTTTTTCAAAGGTGTAATTTTCATCAGAAATATCAAATGGTTCCCTTCGCGATTTCGTAGGTTGACCAAATTTATCGCTCTTTTTAGGTTCTGTAGGAAATTTATCTTGCGGTCTTTTTGGCACTTTACGAATATATGTTTTTATGCCATTTTCAATTACATATGATACGACATCAGTTGATTTAATATCTTTCTGGTCAATTCTTTCAAATGTGTAATTTTCATCTGTAATATCAAATGGTTCTTTACGTAGTTTATAAGGTTGAGTTTCAGGTTTATCCCCTTTTTTTGGTTCTTTAAGTGGTTTATCTTGAAGTTTCTTTGGAGTTTTATGAATTACCGTTCTTATACCATTTTCAATTACATAGGAAATAGTATCTTCGGACGTTTTAACGTCTTTTTTATTTATAGTTTCAACTGTAGTTCGTTCAGTTTTTGATTTAGTTACTCGTTCAATATCTGTAGGTTCTCTTTCCTTTGTTTGATTGTTATCTGGTTTTGGAGATTTTTTATTCCTATCATCTGGTTTATCAATATCATCCAATTTCACTGGTTTTTCATATTTTTCATCGGGTTTTCTGGGTGTACTACTACTTTTGGGGGTTTTATTAATAAAAGTTTTAATTCCATTTTCAATTACATACATATTTTTTTCATCTGTTATTTTTTTTACATCGGTGATATCACTTCTTTTAATTGTGGTTTCGTCATAACTCTTTGTAATAGTATTAGTTTCATCAATTGAATCAGTTGTATATCTAACTTTACTTATTTCTTCTGGTCTGCTAGGTTGAAATTGGTTTTCAGAAAGCATCTTTTGATCATCCGGTTTTCTCGGTATTTTAACGCCATCCTTTATTATATACGATACTGACTCATCGATTGATCTCCTATCGTATGTCTCTGATTTATCTATTTTATCAGATGATTCTCTGGTAATCGTCCTAGTTTCAATTGGTGTTCTTTTTGCAGGGTGAAGTTCCGTATCTTCACTTAAAATGGTTTTAACACCATCTTTAATGATATACTTCACAGTGGTAGTTTTAGTATCATAAATATCATCGATTTCCATAGTTTTATCATCTGCTTTTGTAAAAACAGTGTCTTCACTTAAAACCGTTTTAACACCATCTTTAATCATGTATTTTACAGTAGTTGTTTTTGTATTATATAATTTTTCAGTTGTATCATCGACATCATAATCTTGGGGTACTCTATCACTTGGTTTTCGCGGTATATATTCAGTATCTTCACTTAAAATAGTTTTCACACCATCTTTTATAATATATTTAACAGTAGTTTTCGACGAATCATACGATTTGTTGATTTTTGTACTGTCCACATTTCGATGTACAACATCTATGTTTTCAGTTATATTTTCTCTTGGTTCTTGATATATCACCGTTGAATCAGATTTATCCGAGGATACTATGGTATCTTCACTAACCAATGTTTTTACACCATCTTTAATAATATATTTATATGTAGTAGTTTTCGTTCCGAGAGATTTTTCTTCACTCGTGTCAGTTTTATTTCGAACGTCACGTGTTTCAACTTTTGTATCTTTTGTTGTTTTGATATTTTTCACATCGATGTCTGTTTTAGACTTTTTATCATCTTTTTTTGTGCTTTTAGTTACTTTATTAATTAAAGTTTTAATACCGTTTTCAATAACATATTGTACACCAGAGGGTTCTGTCGATTTATCAACAGAATCATCTTTTGA
Organism: Leptonema lineaticorne; assembly: GCA_024500535.1. Lineage (NCBI taxonomy): Eukaryota > Metazoa > Arthropoda > Insecta > Trichoptera > Hydropsychidae > Leptonema > Leptonema lineaticorne. Next base: position 5,320,194 of record JANIJI010000003.1, on the reverse strand, counting down.
TTTTTTAAATGTTTTATCTTTGTCCTTAGGTTTTTCTTCAGATTTTTTCGGTGATGGACTTTTTTTAGTTTTATCTACGTAAGTTTTAATTCCATTTTCTATGACATAATTTACGGTTGAAGATTGAGAATCCGTGGTTTTTGTAGTATTTTCACGCGTCGAAGAACTAGTGATCGTTTTTACATCTTTTCTACTCTCACTGTCGATAAAATCAACGGTCTCTTTAATTAAAGTACTTTTATCGGGTGTTGTCGATTTTGTAGATTTTGGATAAATGTAGGTTTTAATACCATTTTCGATTACGTATTTGATCGGTTGTTGACCAGGTCTCAGTTCTGTGGTTTTATCGAAGGTTTCCGCATCCTTAATTTTGTCACCGATGTCTGTCGAAGTTGTGATCTTTTCATCGGTACTTAATATTTTCTTAACTCCGTTTTCAATCACATATGTTACTTTTGTTGTCTTGGAATCCGAAGTTTTTTCGACATTCTTATCATCGATTACGTAATGCGTACTCTTTACATCTGATACCTCTTCGACTCGATCGTCAACCTGTTTTCCAACAACAGTTGTGGAAGTTTTATCAATCTTTCCACTGGTTACCTTCTTGTCACCTTTTTTAATGAAAGTTTTAATTCCGTTTTCTATAATATATGAAACGGATTCATCGGTTTGTTTTTTACCATCATCGATTCTTTTATCGACGCTATCCTTAACAATTTTTGTAGTTCTTTCATCTATACTATGACCTGGAATTATCTCTTCATCTTTACTAATAATTCTTTTGACACCATTTTCAATGACATAAGTGATCTTTGTCGTTTTCGTATCACCAACTCTTTTCATGCTCACGTCGTCAACTTCATAAGAAGTGGATTGAATTTTTTCATCAGATTTTTTAGTCGTCGATTTAGTTCCTTTATTTATATACGTCTTTATTCCATTTTCTATGACATAAGTACCGGTTGACGTCGTACTTTGATTATCATCGTCTACATACATTTTTTTAGAATGATCATCCTGTGTTGTTTTTTCTTTTATATCTTTTTCTTCTGTTTTTTTAGATGATAAAATTTTAGATCCTTTATTGATGATCGTTTTAATTCCATTTTCAATTACATATGAAATCGATGAACTTTCATCTTGTTTTGAACTTTTATCAACAGTACTGTTTGATGATGTTGTTTGTTTTCGATCAATAGTATCAATATGTTCCTGTTCTCTTCTAATAAAATCGTCAACTCCATATTTATCGCCTCTTATTTGTTTAGAATCTAGAACAGACGTATCAGTGATTTTGTTTCCTTTTGAATCATATACAACAGTATTAGTAGAAGTTACTAAATCTTGATCATTTTTCATTTGTTGTAATGTTTCAGTTGAATATCCCTGAATATAAGGTTTGTCATCAGTTGATTTTCCAGTATCGTAAATAATTTTATCATCAAAATCTTTCCTTTTAAATTCGGTTTGAGGGGTCATACCTGTACCATAACGGGCTGAAGACTTTTCATGAGAACCAGTAGTTTGACTGCTTCCCCATTCGCGTTTTTGATCTTCTATCACATGCGGTTTTCCATCAATGTATTCAACTGCATAACTTTCAACTGATGACTTACTGGTTCCGGAATGCACTTGTGATTTAGTAGATTTTATTTCGGATGTAGATGAAACATTCTCAACAACATCGCCATCTTTAATATGTTGTGTGATAGTATGATGACCAATATCAGACGGAATATTCTTCGATTCTAAATGATAATGTCTATCTTTTTTATCATCGACAGGCTGCTTATGTAATTTAAGTTCTTTAATTGGTAATTCTTGTACGTCAAAATTAACTTCATTTGTTGACGATATAACTTTACCATCGACGGTCTTAATTTTTTTAGTAGAATCTGAGGTCGAATGATCCATGAAAGGTTTATCGCCTGATTTTCCAGAATCATAAATAACTTTGTCATCAAAAGTTTGTTTTTTGATATCTTGAGTTGTCTGTAGACCCGTTCCCGATGTTGTTGACGATGCTTCATGAGTTCCAGCAGAATGAGCATTTCCCCAATCTCTGATTGAACTGTCTACTAAACGTTTTACACCATCTACAATTTCATATACATAATTGCTTGAAGACGATTGTTGAGAAGAAGACACAGTCTTTTGTGAGCTTTGATTGGAAGTTGAAAAAGTTTTAACATTCGGATTAGATTCTAATAAAACTTTTGTATTATCCGTAACATTTTTTGAATCGTCGATCTTTTGCAATCTTTCAGCATCCAAAAATGATTCTGTAGCGGAAACGTTCCTAGATGCAGATGTTCCCGAGTGATCGGCCGATGAAGAAAGGAAAGCCGTATTAAGACTCTGATCAGCTGTTGTTTGAAAATCCGAAGATTGTTCAAACGAACTAGATGACGTTTCGAACGTGCTGCGTTTGGAAGACTCGTGTTTGGAAGACGATGCCAAATTAGAAAGCTGTGATGAAACAAATTCTCCAGTATGAATCCTGGACATATCCCCGATAACTTCATCGGTTGTCGACAAAGCTCTGGTCGACATGTCACCGGCAGAAGGCGATTCTGTAATAATGTAATGCGGATGACTATTGTAAAAATCGGACATAGCCGAAGAACTGCAAACGGACTGATTGTCCGTAACGTCTGTGATCATCAACGGGTCATCTTCTTCAACCTTGACATCTATTAGATGAACCGTTTTACCCGATGACGTCTTGAAAACTTTCTGCTGGGTACTAGTGGAGGACGTCGACGAAGACGTCTTATGAACCGTCGTCGAGGACGTGGAAGATTTTTCCGTTTTAGAAGTGGACGACGTGCTCTTGCTGGTGCCGGCAGCGTTCGTCTGCTCCTTTTTGCCCTTAATCGTCATTTTGGCACTTCATATGACTAACTCGCACTTATTAATTATTATTTTTAAAAAAGACACTTAAAAAATCTGCGTTAAAAATTTATACAAATATACGCTTAAGACACTTTATTTTTTATTTTTTTTTTGTAAAAAAGGCACACTATCACAATCAATGAATCAATATTATCAATATAAAATAGAAAAAAAATGTTATATAAATCAGTCGTTCTAAAATATTCGTTCGTGTGGCCGATCACCCGGCGTGTTTGGGAATGAGCGAAGCAACACGTTGTATGAGCGGTCCGCGACCGCAGCGGCCGACGGCCACTTGCTGAATGTTCTTCTCTGACTATATGTTAACACGGACAAGAAGTCATCTGCGAACGGAAAAGTGGTAATGGTACAAGTGAAATCAGCGATTCTCAAACTGCGGAATTAACGTATTCGTGACCCTCCTTCCTCCCCCCCCCAGAATAAAAGAGAAGAGATTTAAAAGAACGGAAAAACGATAGCGATCGACTCGTCGACGGTTTGACCTTTGATTTTTGTGGATGTTAAATTGTATTAAAGTCGATAAGTATTGAAAATAAATAAATAATTATCAAAATTAAACAATATAAATATAAAATTTTACAGTAAGCGTTCAAAAGTAATAATGATTCTAAAATAAATATCGATAGCATGAGCAAATAGAATTAAAAATATTTTAAATTATGGTCTCGACCACTAAGTCCAATAAGCCCGATTAAAAAACATATATAGTATAAAAAATATAGTAGAAAAGTGATAAAAAAATAACACTCAATTAATATATATTTTTTTTTTTTTGCAAAATAGTTGAATTCTTTCGTTAATAATTATTGTTGTCAAATTACAAACTATATCATTTAATTTTATAGAAAAATGTTCATCAAAAATTCACCATAAATAAATTAATCATATATTCGTATATTGCAGGAAATTTTAAAATGGCAGTGATATAACTAGATGTAAATTAATATTTTGCGGTTATATAGTATGGTTTTTATTTCTAAGTTATAAAGTCAATGTTGTGGTTTTCTTACTAATTTCAATTCAATAGTAAAAATTTTAGTAACATAACTATTTTTAATATTATTATAGAAGCTAGTAGAATATTGACTAATTTTAGATCCAAATACGATAATAATTATTTATTCGCAGTACTACAAATAAATATAAAAAGTATGATAGAATATTATTCTAAATTATGTTTTAACATAAAAATAATTAAAATCTAATTGAAATTCTTTATTGTTTTATTAATTAATATACCAAAATTTTTAGATGTGTAAATAAATATTTAAAAAAAACTAATTTTCATACATAAACGATTTAAATTAAAGTAAAATATGAAAAGTATATCAATATATAATATATGACAATTTAGTGGTATCATACCTATTTAATTATGAATAATATATACCAGTTTCATATATGTAATAAAATAATTTTCCTCACATGATTATTTTTAATTTTTCAGTTTAAAATATTAAAATTTTTAATATTTTTAAATATTTTATATTCACACACACATCTAAAATCAATAACGTTACATTTCATTAGATGTGATTCATATGTAAATTCACTAAATATAATATTATAAAAAAACATATATATATTTAGGTGAATATTTTTTACATTCATTTTTTGAACACAATTATATTCTACAAAGAAAAAACTGTTAAATCCTTGTTTATTTATTTTTATCATTAAATTTATACGCAGAAGTCGAGTAACGTTATTTTTATGCATTAATAAAATACAACGCGAATCTAAATTAAAGTTCTGAGTCAACTTTTCATATCGCAAAAGAAGACGAGAACAACTCAGAAATCAGAGCAAAACGTGATCATTTTGTTATGATTCAGAATAATGAATGTAAACTTCATTGAGTTTATAAGCTTTTTTTTTAATGTTGTTTATACAAATACGTGCATGACTGGTAAAAATTCACTTTTGTTTTATACGAATACAAAATTTTTAGCATGATCTGAAATAATTAAATTCATAAAAGAAAATTATTTTACGGAGATATTTATCTTATTAGATATCATAGATGAATATTACATCTAATAAATATATATTGTATAGCTTTTTGTGATTAATTTCATCAATTATTTGTTGAAATGTTTAAATTAATACATATATAATTTGAAATTAAAATCTATATATTGTAGCAAATATTCATTACTTAACGAAATCATATTTTGTAGATAAAAGTAATATATATACATATATATTTATATATATATATATATATATATATATATATATATGGTAATATATATATATATATACATAAATATAAATATATATATATATATATATATATATATATATATATATATATACATATATGTAAAAAGATTAAAATATTTTTTAAATTATAATATATTTCTTTCTTTTTTTCAGAGCAGAAAAGTCCAAACTACAATATTTTAAGTTTCACAATACTTCAGAGTAATATAATATACATCTTAAAACTTAGAATAGGGGAAGAAATAGTGCAGAACGTCTGCGATTCTTCAAACTGATAATTTTACTTTACAAAAAAATATATATAATGCATATTGATTGTTATTGTTTTTTTTTTACTATTAATTAATTCTAAATACAGTTTAATAAATATTATCAATAGACTTTTTAATACATAATTTCTAACCTATAACAGAAAAAATGTTGCCTTATAAATTTCAATGTTTTATCTTGACTGTTTATCCTTTTTCAATTATATCCACGCAAAATATATCATCAGTTAAATCTATACAAAACAATATATAATGATCCAAAGTGGAAACTAAAAAATAAAGCCTCCGCTTTATAAATAAAAATAGTAATCACATGTATGACACAAAACAAAATCAATAAATTAAAATAATAATAAAAAAACAAAATAAGATTCAAAATAAAAATAAAAAAATAAATATAATATTAGTCACATTTTAAAAAATATTAATTTTATAAAATGAATGTAATTGTAAATTTTTCAAAATCATACTTCAAATCATTAATAGGCAAAATATAATGTGTTTTTCACTATAGAGTGTATTTTAATTCTCAAATTTAAAACGTTTACATTATATTATGAAATAAACTTACTTTTCAGCACTTTCAAATGATTTTTTAGCGCCATGAGTAATAATGTAACCACTGACATATTAATGTCTATGTATATATAAAAAAGGGAACCAAAAAAACAGATTCTCAAGCACTAAAGCAGACTCACTGAAGGTCTAAAATTTATGATAGATCAGTCTATGAAGAAAAACTCTAACACCAGGATTAATAAAAATAAACAATATATAAATTAAATTATTTTCCAATAATTATAGAGAAGATTTAAAAGAAAAAAATTATAAAAATTCACATTTTTAATAAAATAAAAAAATAACTACTTTAACATTTTCCATTAAAAATAACATCTCTCAATAATAAATATAATCTAATAAGAATCAAAGAAATTTTAATTATTTTCTATTGTATTTTATATTTATCCTAAATGTCAATATTAATAATTTTTTACAAATATATATGTACTGTCATTTTAAACATATGGTATTTGATTGTCTCTTATTTATTATTCATGCAGTAATAAAGATAAAAAAAAATATAAATAATAAATAATTAGTTAAAAAATTTTGAATTTTCCATTTGTTATGTGAAATAATTTTCCTCAAAAGAAAAAAAAACATATAATCTTGACATAAAAATACCGAACATACACTTGAACAATACATTGTTTTTTGACACTATTGCACAAACACTCTAAAAAAATACATAATGTAATTTGAATAGAATTACTCCCACTAGATAAATGAAATTATTTAACTTCTTCCAATATCGAGTATCACCCACGAGAAACGAGTCACTTCATATGACCGGTTTCACATTTTTAATCATAAAGAAAATCTAGAACATTTCTCATTACTTTTCGATAATATTCCATAGTCTGTAATCAGTTTTAATTAGTTAAAACAAGTACCGCGAGTGTACTTCTATATATTGATATTCAGAATGTATTACTGAGAAATATACATATATATATATATATATATATATATATATATATATATATATATTTATATATATATATATATATATATATATATATATATATATATTTATATATATATATATATATATATATATATAATATTATGAAATATTTAATTCCATATAAATAAAATGTACAGAAGTGTATGCTTCGTGATGCATGCGCATGTTTTCTGACTGTTTGAGGGACGCAACCCACTTATGCTGTTTATGGAAAAACATGACCCAAAATGTACGTCGACTTAATCATCATATATATTTACAGTTCCGAGAAATATTCTTTGAGACGCTTTACTGAAAAATAAAAAAAGAATCGAAAATTCTCATACTTCTGAAAATGTTTCATTTTAATCGAGCACAAATAAAACAAACTAAATATATATATATATACAATAAACCATCAATGACACTTGAATTATGCATAATAATTCTATGATACAAATTTTGAAACAAAGAAGACATGAATAAATAATCCATCGAAGGCAATTTATACCCGCATCACGACTATTGATCGATTTTTCAATTTTCTTTCTTTTTGGGAAGAGAACGTTTCAATCATTCTGGTTATTGTCGGACTATGAAATATTGAAAATTTTTAAAAATATATTTTTTTAATTTTTTTTTCGATGCATTAAACGGTTTCGTCAGTTGAACAAGTATGGGATACGCCTACATAGCAGCTTGAGCACCTTCAACTCCTTATATGTTCATGGGGAGTTGGCCATGTCTCCGTTAACCTGATCACCTTTGATACAATAAAACTGCAAAATACATCTATACATATCACAATTTCACATTCGAGAAATGATGCATTTTATATTTCTAGAAATTGTTTGCATTAAAATATGAGATGTATTAAATAAAACAAAAAATATTTTCTTATAATAAAATATAATTATTACATTTTTATATTATATTACTTAATTGGTAATATTTTTGTATCAATTTTATAACTTTCTTTTATTTATAAATTACTCTATTATACTTGTTAAATTTTAAATGTTTTAGATAATTTTTTAATATTTAATTAAACAGTTATTTCTATTTATATTCAATAAATATTAAATTATTTTATAATTTTATTTTTATATTACTAATTTCAAATATGTTTTTATTCTTTGTATATAAAATATTTAGATATTCATTTTTTGTTACAGCTGTAACCAAATAATGTATTTAAAATATATTAATAAATCAAATTATAATATATAAATGATATCAAATTCTTTAATATGCAGCATCAATTTTATATGATTGTATTCTATTCATATAGAAAAAAAAATATTATACACAATCAATCAATTGACCTTCTCAGCGAAATGTATTAGTTAAAATAAAAATTATTAAAAAAAATTATCCAATTTAATATCAGTGACAATTCATATATATTTATAATATAAATGGCATAAGGACACATGTCCATTTAATGATATTCTGATATATCTGTGATTTATAATGTCCATATATAAAATGTATGACAGAATTGTACAATCATTTGATTCGCGACATATTTCCATGAAACGGTTAATAATAGTAATTCTATTAAAATAAACTGCAAAAGGAAAAGTAATTTTTAAACGATGCTTCTAAAAAAATATTCTAAAAGTATCTAAATTATATTATTTTGTTTTACAAATTAATATTTTCTATTCTTATTTAAGATTTTTTGTTTGTTTTACTAGAGTAAAATATAATGAAATATAGAATTGACTAAATAATATCAAATCTAATCAATTTTGAAATGTAATCTATTGATCCGTATCGTCTAAAGACTTCACAATTTGCGATCGTCGATCCTGAAAATCTAAAAATAGATTTTATTGAACCTGTTGTTTTGGACAAATACGACTGAATTATGTGTGGGTGTTCACGAAGGCGGGCATGATCGTCTGACTCATGAAAGTCACCAAAGTAACCACCGTCGTTTTCTTTCGTGATCAGTCAGGATTCGTAGGAGGTGTTTAAAACGCCTCTGAAAACCTTATTTTCCATGATAAGAAAGAACTATTGTCATATTTTTCAATATGTTAAAATTAATGTTTATATTATAGAAGAATTCCTAACATGGTTATTACAGATATCACAATTGTGATTCTGATTTATGCTATCGATAAATATTTTATTAAAAAAAATAGATTTTTTTTAACATATATGTTTTATTTATTTCATAATGAAAATTTATCACCATTTTATTAAAATCATATAAATACATATGACTAAATTTTCACATTATAATTTAAGATAGTTAATAATGAATATATATAAAAATAAAAATAATTCATTAACATTCTTTTCTGTGATAAAATATTAAGTGAAATTCACAAATTGGCAATTTATTTGTTCCTTAGCAGAAGTCGATAGTTTAAAAAAATAGATTACAACTAATTTGACTTGAAAAAACTAACATATAAGATAATTAAAAACATAACTATCATAAAAAAAACGAGATTCTAAAGAACTTTAATTGAGAAATGATAAATCATTACAAATATTTTTTTCATATATTGCAACTAATTTTATATGCAATATTGCAGGTCAATATCATATTAATAATATTGAATATATATGCACACTTTAAATATAAATAAATATTAATATAAATGATTAATCCAGATGATAATTTGTAATTCCACAATATTATTATGTTTTATTTGTTTTTTTTTTAACATTCGTGATATTCGATGACACAATGCGCTTCATGAAAAAACATGTCTTCGTTTGTGCATTTGACTCATAATATGTTTTTATCGTGAAATGTTGTCACAGCTGATCCTGTCTCCATTTTATTAACGACGCTTTCTCATTTTAACCATAAATTACATTATTATTAATTTACAGTATAAACGTTGCTAAAATAAAGGACATACGGTTTCTATATATGAATTCTTGGATATTGTATACAAGACGTTATTTTAATGTGAATGTTTTTATGGCAATTATAAATTAAACGTTTGAAACAAAAGTACTTATTAATTTAACAAGATAAAATTAAAATAATATTAAGGATTTTCCAGAAAATGTAAATATATCCATTGCTATATATCTCAAAATATCATTTATTCTTAAATATCACAGGTTAATTTTAAATATTTTTTAATATTAGATGTTTAAAATTTGAAAACTCTTTGAAATTATTCCATAATATATTATTTAATACTTATTCTCACATATTATATATATATATATATATATATATATATATATATATATCATTTTCATTTTTTTAATTCTTAAAATGTATTAAATAAGTTCCCAAAGAATACATAAAATGAGTTATTAAACTTAATAAAAAAATAATATTTAAAAGAACCATCAAATGATTAAAATAGTAATTTTATACATAAAAAATATTTATGTATAAATAATTATTATAAAATTAAAAAACTATTTAAAGTCATACAAATTTTTATTAATAATTAATATTTTCATTACAATAATTAATTTTAGTAAAAAAAAAAATCATTTGACTTACTTGTATATCGAATATGTTCTAACTTCATCTCGTTAACAATTATTCCAAGTGAATTGTTTTCATCAACTTAAAACACATAAAATACAAAATTAATCACTACATTATTTCATTTTCATATTAAAACAATTATTTTAATTGTCAAAAATTATTACATATATGTGCATATTTTTCATCAATTTCCCGTTCTGAAAAAAAAAATCGACCGACCGGTAGCAATCGACGTTATTAACTGAATATACAAACTACAAAGCTTTCAGATCAAACGTTTTTACTATTAAACTATAAGGGGTGTGCACCTCGATATTTACGTTTTAAAATTAATACAAAATCGATCGATAAAAGCGCAATTTGTATGCAATATTTCATATTTGTAATGCAATGGAAATTTTTATATATATCCACATCGCCTTGAATAGGCAGTTCACTTAGTAATGTGCTAATATATGGTGTATTTTTTTTATTTGATATTATAATATTTACAACTTTTGGTGGGTCGACATTATATTCTATAGATCGAATCCCCACACATTTTGAAAAATTAAATAGTAATGTGGGATGTTTTTATAAAAAATATATGTACATTTGATATTATATTATATAAACAAATTTGTTTTAAACATGTTTTTAATGCTAATTTGTCACATTTATTTCAAATATTATATAAAAAAAAATTAATTGAAAATATGCATTATAAAATATCTCATAGTTTAAAAAGTATAATATTAACATTTTTTCATTGATTCTTAAATCATGTCATAGATCGGTGATTACGAAAAAGATTTTGATTTCTTGTCTTTTCTTTGAGAGAACTTTCTGGTTCTTCCAATATATTTTTCTCTTGTAGTCTCACTATAAGTATTACAAACTTTTATTATATTAAAAATCAAATATAAACAATAATAATAGCAAAAAAATTCCTTACATATATCTGATAGAAATTCAATGAAATAAATATTTTTAATGTAAACTCTTAACTATTAATAAATGAAGTCAATTATATATAGTGCTATATTAAAAATTTAATTTATAATTGACTATCAGTCATCACCCTAATGATGATTTTCAGCAACACGAAGGTTTTCATACCACAGCAACAATGTGAAAATTTTTCGATTTACATTGTGCATTCATCGACACGATAGATACGACGAACTCTACGACCCACATTTTGATGAAAATTTACACAATGAGATAGCAGTGAAAGCATGTGAGGTCACCAGTTCATAACTTCAGAGAAATTATTTTCATTGTGTTTTTTTTTTATTATTATTCTTATTATTATAATTGAGAAATTTTGGTGGAGACCACGAAAAAGTGTAGGGTGATGGCACCTTACTGTTTCTTTTATTATTATTTTTCAATACATTCGCATTCTAAGCTTGTGAAAACGGAGGCGTGATGACTGAGCGTATTTTTAATAATAAATTTTAACATTGATACGTCTTATTGAAACTATATTTTCATTTTGTATATATATGTGAAAATATCATTGATATATATATATATATATATATATATATATATATATATATATATATATATATATATATATATATATATATATATATATATATATCTATACACATACAAAATAAATAAAAATGTGTATCTGGTTTAATTTTTAATCACATTTATAATTATTATTTAAATATATATAAAATGACGAGGTCAATAAGTTACATTTGTTTTTATTTAAAGAAGATTGGTAGATATTTTGGAACATCTTAAAATTTTATAATTAAAAATCGTTCAAAAGAATAAGTACTTTTTTTTCTAGAAGACTAATTGAATTTTTGTAGCTCTCTATAAAATAAATATAAAAATAAAATGTAATTTAATTAATTTGTAAAATAATAAATACAAAAAAAAAAAAAGGTTTCGATCCTGCCAGGATTCGAACCTGGAATCTTCTGATCCGTAGTCAGACGCGTTATCCGTTGCGCCACAGGACCGCTTAAGGTACCGTTCGTAATAATAATATAACTACACAAATTAATAATATTATATTTAAATAAATAAATATATATACAATTTTAGAAATTATTTATTTTTATATATATTTTCTCGCGAATTCTATATAAAAATTTAATAAATCGAGTATAAAAAAATGTTTCAACAACTCAAAATATTCTAACATATGTTGATTTCTTTATATTATTAGTAAAAATACTATATTTAGAGTTTTTTTTAATAAAAAAAATAATCTAAACGTAATAATATGAAAAAAAAAAAATCTTTTTAGTGACATCTCTAGTATTATAATAAAATATATTAAATGTTGTATAATAGTTTTTGATATATTTCAAAAGATTTCTTTTGGAAAAAAATTAAAGAATAAAAAAAATTATAAGCATTTGTAAGATTTCTGTTTGATCATCTCGATTTTAGTATTTTAGTAAACGTTTCTGCATTTCTTTATTAATTTTTATTTTATAGTTTTTAACATTTATAAAAATTATTTTTTGCTTAAATTTTAAAGAAAACATTATTTAACGCATCGAAAATGGCTTAAATTAATATTTCGCCAAACCAAAAAAATATTAACAATGTTATACGAATCGATAACGATTTTAATGTACATATAGGATTTAATATTTAAAAAAAATAAATACATAAAATAATATATATATATATATATATATATATATATATATATATATATATATATATATAAACGATCGGTGCAGTTAAATCTATCGAACAGATCCAATTTATTAAAGCTGGTAACGCTAATCGCGCACGGTCGACAATTGCGAAGCGTAGGCCAACACGCTTAACAGCTGTTCTGCAGTGTTTGGTGTGCAGCATTCGCGTTCGGTTGGATCGCGCGACGCGGTTCAATATACGCGATCGTCGCGAATCGAAAGCGAGAGGCGAAAGGGGCGCTAAGTGTTCGTTTGTGTAGCGTTATCGTCGATATATATAGTCGAACAGAAGCGCCGATAATATCGTCGACCGGAAACGAGCATGTCGGCGGTGTCCGGTTCGGCGGTTCGAGCTCTCGCTCTCGAATACAAAAGCCTGCAGGAGGAACCCGTCGAGGGCTTTCGCGTCAAACTGCTCGGCGAAGATAACCTTTTCGAATGGGAAGTCGCCATATTCGGCCCTCCGGACACGCTCTATCAAGGCGGATACTTCAAGGTGCGCGCTCTCTGAATCCTCTCCTCTCCTCTTCTCTTCTCTTCTCTTCTCTTGTCTGCGCGGCGCGATCATGGCCGTCAATTTTTGGCCGCGCTCGACGCAATCAAAATAAACGCGTCGTCGTGACGCATATTCCCACGTATTCTAGAAAAAATACCTTGTATATTAGTCAAAATTTTTTCATCACTATCTTTGTTCTTTTTCTTTTTTTTTCAATACGTAGTAAAATCATTTTAATCGCTTATATAAATTTATCTCGATCGATTGCACAAAGCGCCGTTTACTTTTAACGCTAATATATTCGAACGACGCTTTACGATCGATCCATTTTTTTCGTATATCTACGCACATAGTAAACAGCGTACTTTTTGTAACAATACAAAAGAAAATCCGATCACGGTTTTGCGCAATCACTATTCGAATTTTAAAAATGTACGAAATCTCGGGACGATTCGCGCGCTGTCAATTTTGATATGGACGATATCGAAAAGCGTAATTTTTATACGATAAAATTCGCCATAAAGCGCGCGTTAAATCGCAAATGCAAAATATAAATATTGCTTTATAATATTTTATTTTATTTCTTTGCGAGAAAAAGAATGTAACGAATTTTTTTTTTGTGACGCTTCCGTTTGTGGAACGTCACGTCGACGTTTTGCCGATATATATATATATATATATATATATATATATATATATATATATATATATATATATATATATATACACGTGTGCGCCTATTTCTCTATTTTTATACGCGATAATATTTATGTTTATACAAAACGCTCTTATTTTTCTTTTCTTTTGTCATTAATTTCCTCTTTATTTTTGTTTTTTGTTTATATAAAATTACGCGATTTATAAAATAATTATTACTTTTTGTTCAATTTAGAGTAACACGTATATATTTATTATCTTTGTTATTTATCTCTAGGTATTAATTGCGCTTTTTCACTTCTTATTATCAATATTATATGGAATTGAAAATTGTTGGTATCTATAACTTACGCTTTAAATTTACGTAAATTACAAAAAGAATATTATTTGTAGAAATTATTTCAATTATCGATAAATTATTCATTCTTTCCAAATTAATAGTTCCGATGTGTTAGCAAATTTAATATTTTTTATTTATAACAAAAAATAATAATAATAGTTATTTTTAATTTGATTAATCGACGTCTACCTTTCTAACCGTTTAAATAGCGTAATTTAACCACATACTAGTTAAAAATATGGAATTTTACTTTTTCCATTACTAACTAATATTCGACAGATTAATATTATATACTAATTAGTTAGTCGTTATATAAGTCTCAAATATTTCGGCAAATTATAACATTAATAATTGTACAATTTTAAACCGTTATATAAAAATAATCAGTATTAAAAAATAACAAAAAACTTCTCTTAAAATTTATATATATTATAAATCGTTAAGTATTTTATTTTACAGCTGTTAATTTTTTCCTCTTATAAAAGTTTTGGTAAATTTTAATCATGCCATTAATAAACACGGCGATGATGTTTCACTAGTGTTTTCCAAAATGATTTGACTCATCTTGTTATAAATTTATTCATATATGAGTAACTTCGAAATTCTATTTAAAATATTTCAATAAATTTTAATAATCATAAAATTTTCGATATCATTAATGATTTTGTATTCTTAATTTTTATAAAAAAATGTGTCCACAATTAATAGTGTTTACATATATTTTATTATTTGATGATGGCAAATAAACAGTACACATCAATAATTGTATTCAATTCAGAAATTATTTTTATTACAAATAAAACAATATTTGCTTTGTAATTGTTTCTAAATGCAGATTTAACATTGGTATTCAATGCAACGGATTGTTCTTTGTTTTTTTTTCTTCTATTTTAAATGCATTACTTGCTATTTAATCTGATTAAGATGTGACATTGACCCGTTTATTAGTTAATCAACAATATTATTATTTTTCAGTATTCAGTATCACTTTATAATAAATTCGTGAGCATATATTATCACTTATTATAATTATATTATATATTCATCTATTAGGGTTTTATAGATTTCTTAGATAATTGATTGATTACCTGACTTCTGATAATAAAATTTTGCACACATTTCAATATTAATTTTTAAACTTTTTAAATTTAACGCACTGCTTTTATTATTAGGCTGTTTTATATTTTGTTACTATTAACCGAGAATAAAATATCATAGATTTTCGGTGGTTTACTTATCTCGACTATATAATTAATGAAAAATAAATTTTAAAAGCATTTAAAATTTATTTTTCATTTAAAAGCATAATATTATTCTGTAGTATTTTTTAAAGTATAAACAAATAGATGATGTAATAAACACGAAAGAAAACCCATTATGTTGTATATTGATATTATCAATAAACTTTAACATAACAAATCATTTTCCATTGTTTTTCATTTATAGTAAACATTTACATTTTATATTTTAAATCTATTATATTAAATATAATCTCCTTGTTGTTTGAAAATCGCAAATAGTGTGTTGTGTGTTTCCGACTTGTAGAATTATAAATACTGCTTTATTAATGTCAGATTTCCGGCATTTGCACCAAATTTGGTCTTGGTTCGTCAACAGTGTGTAGTCTTTGGAAAGTTATGATATAGTTTGTTCGTGCGAAGGTCGTCCTTAAATGGCAACCTGATTTTTGAATGTCACATATCCAAGGTTTTCTAATATTTTCCTTTTTCCTACCCCCGTATTTCTACGCTGTCTTGATAGACGGTTCACGTTTTGCTATCGGTTTATCCGAAGGCTCAAAATCTGCAAATGATGACTGTCAAGTGCATGAAACGCACGTTTGCATTATTTTTGTTCAATATCAAAATGACCTTTGAATAAAAAATATTAACGATACAGAAAATAATATATGATAAGAATAAATTTATATAAATTCTTGTTGTTTTTTTTTTTCATATGAGAACTGATAATTATAATATTAAAGACTAGAAAACTTATGAATATAATATTTTGGTCAGTAATAATTATACTAAATTTTTATTTATTAACCTTATGATGACACTTAAATATGTAACATAACATGTCATTAAAAAAAATGTTTGCTCTATTATAGTTGTTTAATTTTATATTGGTTAAACTATTATCGTCTATATTTTTCGTGATAAAGTTATACTATTTTTTTTTAAATTAATCTTAAATTGTGCAAACGTCAAATTAAATATTGAATCAAAATGATGCTATTATTACTTTTATTTTAACATTTAATACATACAATATCATGATGTGATGTGATTACTTAAAAAACCACATAGTTACAAATCGATCGACCTTTAGCAATAATAAAAATAATATATATATATATATACATACATACATACTACATATGACGTAGAGTGAAAGTACGTAAGTTACTTTCGTTATGACGATAAAACGTTAACGTACACGTTAAAATTTATGTAACTTTTAATTATTTACGATTTAAAAAAATACAAGTCTAAACTTTCCAAAAAAAAAACGACTGCACTCTCTTGATTACTCATTTACACATTTTTTTATGGTATTTCGTGTTCGATACAAATATAGATTTCAAAATGACGGTAGTGAATTATGAACACATGCGCAAGGTCGACAGTCTGATGACCTTAATCCGAATATATATATTTTTTTCTCTTTTGAATTATCATAGTAATTATTAGATTTTTTTGCTGAAAAATTTTATCACGCCCAGCCATGAGCGAAATTTGCAATCGTAACGTTTTACTTTTCAGCGAGCGAATAAAGTATTTCGTGATGTCCGCTTTACCGTTAACATTTTTCAATCTTATTCCTTAACGGTTTTCTTTACATACATTTATTTGTATGTGCATGTTTTTCGGTGTTCTTTGCCAACTTTCGATCCATTTCCTTAATATAAATTTCACGTTTTCCCATATTGATTATCCATTTTTAGACAACGTTTATAGGTAAATTTTTATCTACACGCGTATATCGCCCGTTACTGTTATTGTAATCGATAACATAGGTGTACATTTTGTTTATGACTGATACCGATTGAAATTGAAATATACTTGAAGTGATAAACAGCACATTTAGTGTATTTGGTTATGATAAATCAATAAAAACATATGAATATTTCATTTTATTTTTATTTTGTTTTTTTTTATATTTATAAAAACTAAGATATATGTTAACCAGGAGTTATCGTTTTTAACACGATAGCTTTTCCAAGGTGGTCACGTTTTTAAGTTATAAATTTTTATAAACGCTAAAATTGTAAAAATATATATTATATAAAATTATTTACTAGAATCTCAATAACGTGTATATATATATATATATATATATATATATATATAAAAGAAGACTTCCATGTGTGATTCTTCGTATATTCTTTATATTCAAACGTAATGTATGCATACTTATTTTAGTCAAATAGAATTTTAAAACAAATTATAGCGCATCGTTCGCGAGTCACATGTTTCAAACATTTGGCTAGAATGGATTTATTTTTATATTATCATTCACTTGAAAAATATAATGAGAATATATTATTTTATTTTCTTTTTTATAATTTAATAAGGTAATTTTTTTCTTATGCGTTCGTTCAAAATTCGCTGAAAACGTAATAAAGTTAATTTTTATTTTTTTTAATTTATTAAAAAAATAATGTAAAATTTATTTATATTTTGTCCACTTATTTTATTATTTTTGAATTTTTTACAGGCACATATGAAATTTCCTCAAGACTATCCATATTCTCCACCTTCAATTAGATTTTTAACAAAAGTTTGGCATCCAAACGTATATGAGGTAAGTTATAAATACTATATAAATAATTGGATTTATCTGCATCCACTCACCAATCACTTTCATTTAATTAACACATTTTTTTTATTTTTAATAGTAAACATTTTTTTTGTTTTCAATAACGCATTAATATCAGTGATACTTAGAATTTTTCGTAAAACGATTTGTATATTTATTTAATTTTAGAACGATTTTTCAATTTTATAAATTTAAAAGCGAAATGAAATTCATCAGGTAGATAGAATCTACCTTCGTTGTTTTCAATATGACGTACGAGTAACATGTAAAATATGTATACCTTTGTACCAAATCTTTGTTCTGATGAACGTTTTTTCGGCAGCATATTGACCCCAAAATTTCCACCCACGGTGTCTTGGCATTAGTCCCGACATTATTATATCCGGAGTTAACCCATCGACGGAAGATTTAAAATTTTGGTCAGCGTGCCTTGTCTTATCTTGTCTTTAAAACGAAATCATTTCACGTTATCCACGCATATAGCAATACACGAGATGTACATTTGGCTCACCTTCAAGCTTTTGAATCGTTGAAAATTTATTTATTTTTTAGACTCTTCGCAATTCCTCATTTAAGTTTTAAGAAATTTCGATGTTTATTTACAATTCAAATTAAAATATTTTTTATCTTAATATTTATTGGAGAATATGAATAGCGCTTCAAATTCCTTGAAATTTTGATACGTTTATTAGTTTGTGCCAAGGTTGTTTTTTCTTCTAAGAACGTATTCTTCTTTCATTCGAGTGCATTTCCTCGACCTTCGTATCGCTCTTTGCTATATTTGCTGCGTCGTTCGTATATATTTGGAAACTGGTCTTTATATCGAAGATGAAGGAACAAAAAGATTTTATTCTGGTAAATTCCTCCTATTTATATCCAGAAATTTGTCTGTCTGCTTTTAACAGTTACTAGTTCTTTTTGAAATTTTACTAGTAATAGATGTTTCTTTGTTTCGTAATTAAAATGTTATTTGAAATATAAACGTACACATTAATATGTATATTAAAAAAATAACAATTTTTATAAAACTGAAAAACTCCTTCATTTTACAGTAATATACTTTTGTTTATTTTTTTTTCAATCTAAATGACCAAATCTAAACGAAAACAATCAAATGATAATTTTCAATATCTGCTTTAAAAACCGAAATCACTTTCTATAACTGATATCTATATATGACGATGCAGTATACTAAATCACATTTAACATAAAATTTAAAACAATAATTTACAATTCACTTATAAATATTAACTCGATGCAGGTACGGTATTAATTATAGGGGAATATAAGTCAGCAGAGAAATTACTTTCTCAAGAAAAAGCGATCAATGTTGTTAATTTTCACAGATCGTTGAAGTTCTGTTCTGTTCATTCAAATGAATAACTGTCGAAATTGTTCGAAACTTAAAACACGATAAAAAAGACATTCACTTGACATTATTACGAAAGTTTCCTACGGGACTATATGAATGATAATTTATTTTCGATCGATCTGGTCAATAAGGATGTGGCCTTATGACCCATTTTCAAAGACCGGCACGCGAAAGCTGTATCGGCTAACAGGAATAATGCTTAACCGGTTTATAATGTTAACTTTTATACCCTTTTCTTTAAATACATATATATATCCGTATTTGATTTCAGTACACTTGTAATGTATACGTTTAATGCGATTATATTTATGTAAATACCATATAACGGTATGCGTGTGTGTGTTACGCTAATTTATATTACTGTTCTCATAGACTAGGTATAATAACGACAGTTTGTATATTTTTGACATTTCTATACATTTGACATTTATTAGAACAAAAGAAAATTATTGTAAAACAACATTTGTTCTATAAATTAATTCGGATTTTTTTAAATTATATTTTAATCATACTTGCGCATAAATTTTGTTATATTCAAAATTGTTTTATAACTTTTTGTTATTCTCGTTATCTGAAAATTCTTTAGTATGGTGGTACCAGGTCAGCGACCTGTACTACCACCTGGTGATATTTTAACTTACTGTTAATATCACTAGCTAACTTCCCAATGGTTTTGTCTCACAGCTTTATATAACGTGACGATGAGCTAGAAAACCGCCATTTTAGATTTTTTTTTATTCTAAAGTACCGTTTTCACATTGACTTCTTTCCTCGATTCGCATCATCGTGAACAATGCATTCGTTACGAAAATTTACACGGATAGAAAGTAAAAAAAAGAGCCACGATTAGTTATTATTTAACTTCTATATTATTTTTATTCGTCGATTTCACTCGATTTCGGAAATGAAAACTCATCTTGGTCAAATAACGTTTTCCTCATTTACAAAACAATTAAAGAAAATCGATTATTTTCAAACTAAAACTTCTAGATTTCTTTAAACAAAAGATGATAAAGAAATATCCATAAGTGATAGTACTGAAGTAAGGCAGATGTTTAAAACTTCTTGTTGAAACTCTGAAAAAAATATAAATAAACCGAACAAATGGAACCATTATTACATTTTACCAACTACCTGTTAGGAAGTTAAGGTTATCGTTTGTTCCTGGATACAACTTCATGTAAATAGTGAACAGCTTACTTATTTTTTAATTTTTTTATTCTTTTAGTTACGTGTGAAATAATATATATATATATATATATATATATATATATATATATGCGTGTGTGTGTACATATATATAACAGTTTCAGTCACACTACGTAAAATGTTATAAGTGGTAATAGCAAAGTTTGGAAACAAATCACTTGTATTTTTTGGTCGTAACTTGAATCTACCTGATCCAAACCCGTCTGCCCTACCAATACAGTCTTCTTCACCAATATTTTTTTTTATATAACCGTCATTATGCCTTTATTATTATGTTGACCTGGTAAAGAGTCCTGTCTTTTCTGCCCCTCCTCCCACTTTGTTTTTCTTAGTTATTAAAAATATTATAAATATTCTATATTTTATTTCTAGTATCATGACAAGTATAATGATTTCAATTTTTCAATTTTATTGTCAGTGTGTTGTAATGTGCATTTTTTGCAATTTGACCACGTAAAATGCACGCACTCTCTAACTGCTTATATTTGGCCTAGATAAACTTTGAAATGCGTTAAATTTGCATGCAATACAAGTATAATATATTCACTATAACAAAATAGTTTATATTTTATATTATAAAACAAGCATAGGCTTTTGAAAGCTTCATTTTAAAAAAAAACATACATTATTTAATTATTAGAAATGCTTTATAAGTTTTTCCTTTGATAGTTCGTTATTTCTTTTATAGTGAAAGCTCTCGATCAAAATATGGAGAACTATCCGGAGAGCAGAAATTCAAGAAGGGTTCTTTTTTAATCTCACTCGTGTCTCCTCACGCACAGGCTTTATTGATTATTTCTCATCTCTTTTACCCCGTCACTGAGAAGAAAACCTGCAGCACATGGTGACCTTTCTGAAACTTCGAATCCGACTAAAAGTTAACTTTTACCACTACGCTAAAAATGCGTATTTTGTGAAAAATATATTGATTTAGTTAATTCTAAAATTTATTATTAAAATTGTTATTCCAGTAGCATCAATGTCAACCAATCTACTGATTTCATTCTTATGATTATTTTGTAAGAAATAGAATAATAATCATATCTTTTAGTTGCGAAATTATTTATACTGAAATGCGATATGCGTATAAATAAATATATTAACACATTGATCTTCGGCATCTTATATATATTTATGTATACCGCGATTATTAGTAAGTGCAACGACTGACTGCGATCGCATACAAGGTTGATTGCACTCGGTCAATGCACACGCACCCAATGACCAACCGTTTCGTATTTTCTCCTGGTAACGTTGCCCATCGACGCATCCCTTCTCCCGATTTTTGATCCTTAAAAAGGGATTAAAAACCGACTAGTTCGCAGGACTCTCGCATGAGAAACCCGGCATACTTCTTTCATCTCATGATCGCCGCGTATTAGCGCGTTTTACTAATTTTTAATGTGGCTCCTTTCTTTTTAATGTGGGCATTCCGTTCTCAGAATCTCACGTCTCCGATCCCCATATATGGAAGGGATGCGACGGGCTTAAATATCAGGATTGCAGACGATGTACGCAGATGTCGAGGACCCAAACAAAACGAAGGAACCTGCTGCGTTTATACAGACAGGGTTTTTCAATCGGACCCAGCGTATTAGTATGGGTTCTTCGATATATTCGTATGTCTATGTATGTACACTTGTGACCGTCGACCGTCGACTCGAGCTTTACTATATATACGTCTGTAAATATAAAGGACGATCATCAGTATTTTTTCTTTCTAAAGGACGTAATTGTATTGATCTTGGTGTCTGATTAAATGAGAGAAATTGTAATATGATTTATTTTTATATCAATTATATGAGAAAATATAATTGAGAATGACCTTCTAAATTTCCATAAATAGTACACAAAAAACACATAACTTAATGTTTGAAACATAATTGTGTGTATGGACAAATATGTAACCAACCTTTTTTTCTTGACCGTGTTTCTTGCGTTCTCCCGACGTACATTATATATATATATATATATATATATATATATATATATATATATATATATATATGTGTGTGTGTGTGTGTGTGTGTGTGTGCGTGCGTGTGTGTGTGTGTAACTAACTCAAAGCTCCATATTCGATCAGATGCGTGTCTTTCTTGCTCTTTTTTATGTCCATTGCGTCCCTCTCGCGTTCACTGCACACTCTCCTTTTAGTCCTCTTAACTTCTGTAGTCCTGATATCTTGTGCCCTTTAGATCGTTGCCTGCGTCTGCCTGCTCCTTTGAAGGCAAACTGCATGCGTATAATATATATATATATATCATGCGAAAGCTTCGAGAGAGAAAATTTTTAATTTTGTTGAAAACGTTTTTAAAAGTGTGATATCAAAAATATTTCATTAATATGTAACTAAAACAGTATTATATGATATTAAAAATAAATTTAAATTTATTTTTGCTTATACTTTTGTAATTCCATTAAATTAATATATTCTAGAAATTTCGTTTCAGAAATTTACATGACAGCTTCTAGAAACGTATTGTATCTTAGTAGCTTGCACATATATTGTTAATTTAATTTATTCGAATGTTTTCTTGGATGCGATTTTAATCATTAACTTGAATGTTTATATCATTTGATGACGTCACAAGGTGGAACCCCTTACTATTTCGACGTAGGGCAATAGCAGCCCCTTGTTTTGGCGGCCCAAAATTGAGTCCGAGAGAGAAGGGGGCTCCAGGATCGATACTCGAGCCCTTCGGCATTTTCGTTTATGTTCACTGAGTACCTTGCCATGAATGGAAAGGGAGAGCACTTCCCTTCGTCAGAAAAAAACGACATTACTTAGAGTCAAGGGTCATTAAACCTTTTCGATACTTTTCATGCACTCGTCAACTTATCAGGTCATTTCTATATACATTCGATAAATAGTATTAACTTTTCTATTTTTTTTTCAATGATTAATTAGATAATTATATGAGATATTTCAGATTTTTAGAAATCTTTATTATTAAAAATAGCACACAATTATTTAACGTAACGACAACTTAATAAATAAAAAAAATAAACTCATCACCATCTTAGTAATATATTTACTTTGCGCATTTTCTATATTGTGTAGAAAAATGATTAAATCTTAATTTAATTCTTACATAATTTATGTATATTATAACTGTAAAAGAGAAAATATTATAAGACTGTGAATGTTGTATAACGATTTCCCATCCGTTTACGTAGTACATTTTCCATCTATTTTTCATTGTGTAATAAAAAAATCATGACAATTGTTTTACATTATCACTAATTTAACCACAAATATTTTTTGATTTTTTTAAATTATTATATCTATGTTAAATATAAATCATTTAAATATGTTAAAGAAAATGTACGTTTCTATTATAAATTTACTTTATATTTTACCACACGCACAGTTGCAGACTATTCATACATTACCAAATGTGATATTTCTAACTGTTTCTCTTTCACCATTAATTATTTCATAGAAAAATTAATTTATTAAACACACATTATAATATATTCAATTATTAATTAAAATAAATTTGTATTTATTGAAAATCTGCTTATTCTTAATTTGTAAATTGCTCAGTGATTTTCAAAAATATCCCAAAAATATAAAATTTTATTAAAATTTAAACACTGATTAAGCTAACTGCAATATTATGATTAGTGTCAGCCGTTTGTTTATTAGTGATATTCATAGTATGTATATCATGAATACGTATTTATCTCGAATATTTATAAGTTAATCATTTTTCTTCGAATTTAATATTATATTTTATAATTGCAAAATTTCCCATAAACGTTGTCTTTTACATTTACTCGAGAAATATTTTTTAGAGAAAACGATGGAAATTGAACATTTTCACTCGTAATTATTATTCTTTATCTTATGTTGGATATTTTAAAATATGTCTTTAATATTTTATAATTTTAATACTTTTAATTACGTCACTCTGATTTAACTTTCTGTATATTTCTTTGTCTAATTTCACATATTCGAACAATTTGCCAATTTATTTTATCCTCACGTACATACACATACATATTGAAAACGTACTTTCTCCTTCTCGTGGAATTGAAGGAAAATCGGTTTCGTTTCAAAGACGTCATAGTGGCGTAATCACCAAAACGCGGATATAATAATATAATAACAATAACACTTCTCGTATATAATATTATTTTGATTCTCAAAATACTAAATAACCGAGTAAGATTGAACGAGATTTTAATAAGGATTGATGTATCGAGGTCACACACTTTGCATATATGTATCCATTTCAATTTGCAATCCATTGTGCAACACTTGTTCCATATTAAAACTCACTGTATAACGATTATTTTTTGTCCTTTGTATAGTAAAAAAAAACAATATTAAAAATATATATTTTTTAGTTAAAATAATAGAAGAAAACAGACAACGAAAATATTTTCAGTATTTTTTTGTGTTTATATTATAGGTTTATTGAATATAATCATAAGTAAGTTATGATATAAATGTTTTTAATACAAATATGTAAATGACTTGTTCGTTCCTTTTTATTTTTTATAATATTACGTCAATTGACCTACATTTTTCTCAAATGTGGGGCAAGCTCTGAATAAAATGTGTGTGTGTGTGTGTTAGATATTATTAAAACTGTCGATTTGAAGTAAATTTTATATTAATTGCATTTTATGCAATTAATTTATAATTTCGTTAGACATACTTATTTTTCAATGTCTTTCCGTTATATGTTGCCACAAATTAATTGAAATTTAAACACAACACATATAAATTTACACAAATATTAAAGCCTTGGAAATGCTCTATTTAACGTAAAAATTGCTTTTAGTTGTTTCCTTTCTTATATTATTTTTAGGAAAGAAAATTAAATCACATTTTATTATTATTCTTAATAAATATTATCATTTAATTATTTTTATGGTTTTTACCCACTTAATGTATATTTCAGCATTTCAAGGTATATGATTTATTTATTATCAGTCCGTTTCGATACCTTCCTTGCATCGTTAGCCTTATGGAACCAACATTTCTGTTTCATAGCAAAAACCCCCTCTTTTCAGTTGAAGAAATTATGCAATTTGATAATACTATTATTTTCTTTGTATAAACGTAGAAGTCAACTAACGACTTTCACTGTTCACTATGACAATGAAAATTCAATTTTATAATACATTAAATAAGATGAACGTTTTAGTTTTTAGTCGTTATTTTCTTTTTCAAAAGGTATTTCTCTGAAATTTTTAAATATAATTTAAATTATGCAAAACAATATGTTTTAATTTAATCAATGTTTTTAATTAATCAATTATTTTCATTTACTTTAATATTCACTTTATTTATTTGTTTATTAGTGACGTTGATTTTGTTTGATTTATCTATTTTTTCTATAACATTACTAATTATCAAAAAAAAAAAGAATTATTTTGATCCCTCCAATTTTTAACTGATATATTATCATATGAGAGACATTTATTTTATATTCCTTAGTATTATATTGTGATTCATATAGTACCTGGAACTAACTACATCTTAACTATAGTTTCTTGAACCCAACTTCATTTATTCTGTCGCGTCGTTGAACCTACGAAAAAAAACCGAACAAGGCCGAATGGTCCATTGAACTCGTCTTTATTTCTTCGCCAATTTGCAATACATATCATATTATTCTAATAATGATAATATAAAATTTGTTGAACAAATAACTAATAAAATTGTCTCATATGTTCTCTTCATTTTTTCATTAATAAAATGAAAATTTAAATACATGTATTAAGAATAATATTTTTTTTTAATTTTGTTTTCATAATGAATTTACTGTTATAAAAATATTGTAAGCATCTGTATTGTGTCTAGTTAAATAATAAAGGTTATAAAGTTTGATGGATTTCTTACATCAATTGGAAAACAGTGTAAACAATGTGCTTCACAGATCTAGCTATTAACGAATTGAGTATTTTGTGCTATTTACATAAAGCAATTATATGGCCAAATTTATAGGAAAATTGTTCATAAATATTTATGGACAATATTTTAAGCTAATTCTGATATTCTGATAAATATTTTAAGCTAATTCTGATATTCTAATTAAAAATGTGATCAATATATATATATATTTGTGTGTGTGTGTGTGTGTGTGTTATTAATTTTATAAACTACTAATAGCTAATGAAATGATTCCATTCATATTGTTCAATAAAAACATTTGAAATTGATCTATTTATAAAAGTAATACACATTATTTTCATCACTCTAGTCATTATATGTTACTGTGTCGTATCTGGACAACGATACGGAGTTAAAATTTTGACCTACGATAGAAAAAATAATAATTTATTAAAAATCCTCAATAACCTGTTCTATAAGTCACCATTGAAATGTCTTTTATTAAAAATCTTACATCTCTATATATATTTTTAAATTAGAATTTTAAATAGTGATGCGTTGTATTATGAATTTTTTATGATTTTCATTTTTTTATTTACTTTCTCTTTTTTTGCCGTTTATAATTTTGTATGTATAAAAACTAAATCGAACTTCTAATACTACTGTATTTAAAATTAACTATGCATTTAATTTCCTAAATACATTTAAATTAATTGTTTATTAAAACAATCAACTTTCATACAAATTTAAAAATCGTTAATATATTATCATATAAATATTTTACATAACATTGCCCTCTCATCTTTTGAATAAATTTTAAACAACTTTACGATAATCAGTTACTAATTTTATAATGTATTTTTTAATAACGTGTTAATTTTTTTTATTGTTAATATTTTTCTCAATCAATACTTAACACCCCAATATATTTATATGGCTAATGATAATTTATAACGATTTAATAGTTTTCAATTTATAACGATTTAATGTATTTTTTAGATTTAATAGTTTTCATGGTATTTTCTTATTATATATTGTTTTTATAACGTAAATTAAAAAAGTTATAAGGTATTTTGCAAAATACTAATTTTTAAGAATTTTTTTCATTCATTTTTTTAATTAATTATTATATATAACTATCAATTTAAATATTTCACTCTCTTATTTTGATGTGTGATATTAAAATAGATATTGTTATTTAATTTTATTGTTTTATTTTTCATACAATAAAATGTTGAAATTTTAGAATCCTAATTTTAACTTAATGTTCGAATACAAACGCAATCGTTTGTATCCCACGCTGATGAGTTAAGATTCATGGCAGACCCACTGACATACTTCGTTTTATATTGACACTATTCGATTAGTATTTTTGTTTTGTAATCTTATAACTGCAATTCCATATATTTTATTTAGTTGTAATACAAAGATATACATTATTAATAAATATATTTCAAAGAAAATTTAAAGAAATATAGAATACTGAATATTAAAAAGTCATTTTACAAAATTATACCTTACATTATCTTTTAATCATTTTTTTCTATTATAACACTTACTATGTTACCTATATTCTTTGTTTTATTATTATTTTGATGAAAATATTTTTTATATATTTTTAAACATTAACATCAAAGTAATGTTTAATTGTTTCAGAATGGAGATTTGTGCATATCCATTCTTCATCCACCAGTCGATGATCCTCAAAGTGGCGAATTACCGTGTGAACGCTGGAATCCTACGCAAAATGTCCGTACAATATTATTGTCAGTTATTTCACTTTTGAATGAACCAAATACTTTCAGTCCTGCCAATGTAGATGCATCAGTTATGTACCGTCGCTGGCGTGATACAAAAGGAAAAGACAAAGAATATGAAAATATAATTAGGTAATGCAAATACTATTATTCTATATTTAATATTATCATAACTTATATTAAATTGATATAAATGTTATTAAAAACGTTTTACGTTGTTAATGAATTAGATTAAATTATATTAAAATATTTTTTCAGAAAACAAGCACAATTAGCGAAAGCAGAAGCTGAAAAAGAAGGAATAGTTGTCCCTTTAACATTAGAAGATTATTGTATTAAAACTAAAGTTAAACCTCAACAACAAGAGCCACAAGTATTTATTTTTTATTTGTATTTTTACTATTTTTTTTATTTTTCACTATTTAAATATTTGTATTTTAGCTTGATATGACGGATTTTTACGATGACGATTACGATTTAGATACAGATGAAGATGATCAATCTGGTGCTGAATCTGAATATCAAGATGGTGATGACAGTGGTAATGGTGAATCGTGAACAACTGTGAAATGTGTTACGTGATTTAAAACAAAACGCCTTTGCACTGATATAGTACGAATAGTTCTCCATCTAATTCATAATATGATATAATTTTAGTCATGTAAAAATCATAGCACCAAAATGGAAATTTCATAATGCACTAAGAATTGCAAAATTTCAGTTACATTTTATCGATTTCCAATTATTTCGTTTTGCAGTGTTGACCTTTTAAATTATTTTATTTTCAACCCTAAATTAGTTTAAGAATCATCATCATTTTTTTAATCTGTTAATATTATATATTTAAATTTGGTTATGTTGAATCTATTTATTAACGACGACCTTTTATACTATGATTATTAATGATTAAAAATGAGATTGAATAAACAAGCAGTCAAAAATGTACTGTTCAAAAATGAAAATTTAAACCAGTCTACATATAGTTTTTGAAGAGAAAAACAATTAATTTTAAAATAATTTAAAAAAAATACACTGGAAATGAAATTTTTTAAATCGTTGTATTGAGATATTTTACTGAATTCATAAAACCGTTTCTTATTCCTTCTCATTACGAACAAAATGCATAACAAATAATATATATATATATATATATATATATATATATATATATATATATATATATATATATATATATATATATATATATATATATATAACGATGACAATTGTGTTAAATAAAAAAAAATATGGAAGAAACTATTAATTTTCGTGATTATATAGTGAATTTCAGTGCTGAGTTTTGTATTACGCGCGATGTGGACGCTTTGTTCGTTAAAATTATTACATATTCAGTATAAATTATATTTAATAAGTAATGTTCATTTGTCATGTGAAAAAAATAAACAATTATCGTAAAGAGGAAAGGTTATATGTGAATGTGTATTGTATACAGTTTTGCACGTATATAGTGGATGCCAGTTTAATGTGATTGCCAATTTTCACGATGTATTTTTAATATATTTAAATGAAGATTGCATCATACCAGTGATATATAATATAAATTGGAGTCACGTGCAAATCTCTTATATTTCCGACGATTTATATATGCTTTTTATGTATTATTCTGTTCATGAAATTGGTGGAGTAACTAAAATTTAGAACCAAATATATGATAAGAATTTTAGTTAAACGTGATTCCAAGATATATATATATATATATATATATATATATATATATATACATACATATATATACATATATATATATATATATATATATATATATATATACTCTTCTGAACTCATTAGAGTTATCCTATTTGAATATTTAATATAATATATACTATATTTTTTTATTATTATCTTCGCTTTCATATATTTAAAAAAATACTATTGTTTTACTCCTTTCTAGAATAATTCGAATAAACAGCGTAAGAGTCACTGCCATAGACTATTTAAATAACAACTTTGTTTTGATTTTTTTTAATCTTACTAAAAACTAAAATTTAATTACAGTAACTGGCATCTGCCAAATACATTTTTATACAGTAGAACTCCGCTGCTGCTTGGTTAATTTGTATTATACTTGCAATCAATCCTTCATGTTTTATTGTTAGATATACGCTTCAATCATTGGTACCTCAGTATAAAAAATAATTAAATAAAATTACATGTAATTTATGCACAATAAAATTTGCAATGATAAATCAACATGTATATTTTCCACAATAAATACATTTTCATAAACACATACTAAAGAGTGAAATATATAGTATGTAACTTTCATTTAAGATAAATAGTTCGTGTTTTTACGCTTATCAGAATTCAAAAATATATTTCTTGTATATATAGTGATTTTCCAATTAAAAGATATGCATTTTGCTGGTGCAAAATAATAACATATTATATGACTTGGTCATCTTATGTTAAAAAGCGAAGTTTTACTGTATTAGTAAAAATATTTAAATCCTTACATATATTGCTTACGTTAATTGAAAATAAAATTATTTTTTATATATAAATGTCTAAGCCTTTATTCTGTGAAATAATTGGTTTTCTACAAAATATTGCACTTTGCATTTAAACTAAAATTTTCATCAGAATAAATAAAAATGAAACTATATTGCAAGAATATAACTTCGAAATGTTGAGTAGTGTTATATTTCTGGAATTTGCACATACAACAAACAAAAAATCATTAAAATCAAAAAGAAATATTGAAAGTGTATAATAGGTAGCGAAGCTATATGTTATGTATAAAATGAAAATAAATTTATCGAATAAATAGCTACTGTTACTGAATTTCTTCTCTTAATTTTACATATTTTTAAATATTAAATCATATAGATGCAAAATATAAAACCTATTTTTTTCCTATTTATGTAAAATTATATTGTAAGAGAGTCGGTTACATATATGTATATAATGGACATAGTGAAAATATAATAAGTTTTCGCATAATGGTGAAATTAGCCTTCATGTGTACTCGCTACATAAATAATATATATTTGGAATAATTTTGTCTTTTGGTTTATTGCAGGAATTATTAAAATTTATGACACTGAATCTCGTTGTTTTATTTATTTTATAATTCTAATAAGTATGCTTCATCCTTTAAATATATTTATTGAGCATTTAAAAAAAAATCATAAAATCAACGATCGTCAAGCTTGGCGAACAATCTTTTTACTTATATACATCTTAAATCATATATTTGTATTCTGTAATTTAAGGTTTTATTGTAGATTTATTTGGTTTAGTTTACTTATTAAAAGTAGTATTTTTTTACATAATTTAATGATACATTATTTTTTGTTGGATTTACTGTGCTACATATAAAATATGAAATTTTATATAGTTTTTATATGGGTTAATTAATTAAATAAGAAGCGTGTGATTTATATTATTAAAAAAATGTATATTTTGTAAATGGTCAAATTTAATTTGAAGAAGATCAATAGATTACAAGTAATTAATAAAAAAATCTATATATATATATATATATATATATATATATATATATATATATATATATATCAGTACAATTTCACAAAAATAAAGGACAAAATATTAAAATAAATTTCATATGGAAAAAAAATAATTTAGTTTTTAGCGTGGTGTTTGTAATTCTTAATCATATATTTAATATTTATTTGAGACTAATATAAATGGAATAAATTATCATCATTTTAACATAGTGCAAATAATATAATAAAAAATAAATAAAAAGAGTATTTCGAAAGTGACATCTATAAATTTGAATCAATTCACTGACATGATTATATCTATATGTACAGAAATACAAAATAGCATTTCACATATATAAATTATACAAATAAGTTAAACTAAAAAGATTAAAATTAAACAAAAATATCTGAACGCGATTAACAAGAATTTAATTTCGAACCCTAAAACTTTTACTTAAATGTAATTCGAATGCGACATTTACACCGAACGGGTTAACAATTAAATAATATAATGAAACTTCCAAAACTATTATATATACACGAAATACGGAGCCCGGCGTACATATCGAAGTACATTATCGATATCAAAATCATAAATAAAATATAAAAGGATGCCGAGTCGTCGTCATGACATAAAACGTGTAAAGCCGTTAATCTAATAATTTAGAACGGCGAAATAGCAAATCGAGTTCAATTCCCTTCGCGCAACGGTTCCATGACTCGACGATTTCATTCATTGAACTCCATCCGCATAGTTTAAACAATCATATTTCGGACCATACCCCGCAAACGTCAACTTATATTACCAAAATTCACATATTTACCTTTTATATATATATATATATATATATATATATATATACAAGGTAAAAGAGTATCATATTTTTCTTACATTTCAAATATCTTAATTGACGATCAAATCAAATTTAAACAGACGCGACACAATCTGAATCTAAAAAAATTACGAAACGGTTATACGAAATGAAAAAAAGAAATTATATATATAACTTCGAATTATCGAGATATTACGAATTGTCGAAAAGAAATCGCGATACGGTCTCGCAAATTTCGTTAACTCGCGCCGAGTCAGCGGACGATACGTTCCAAAATAATCAAATAGTAAAAATAATCGCAGTTCTCGGGAGAGAAGAACGAGGCCCGATAAAAGCGTCGAGGTGTCGCATGTCGCATGTCGTACGTCGTATCGGCGCGTCGACGGCTCCGACGCGGCAGTCATAAAGAGGGCGGCGATCGGTAGCGTCGGTCGCGCTCTTGTCGGATCGCGCGTTCGAGCGCAACGTTTCGCGAGCGGCGCCGCCCCTCGGGGGGCGCATCGGAGCGGGGCGACGCAACAGCGTCGTCGGCGCGATCGACTCGTTCCCCTCGCGGCGTTTCCGCCGGAAGCCGCGCCGACGGGCCAACATGGCGGCGTGACGTCACTCCGCGCGCGATAGCGCATCAGAAGACGTTCGTCGAGAACGCGGACCTCGATCCGCGATGGGCGCGCGCCCCCCAGACTCGTCTCGACGCTGATCGGATGAACGGCAACGGCAAAGCGCAAGGCGGCGCGGCGCCGCAGGGCGCCGCAGCCAACGCGCCCTCGCAACCCCCTCAACCCCCGCCCGGCGCCGCCCTGCACTACTTTCAGAGGCCGCAGCAACCGCAGCCGCCGCCTCAGCAGCAGCCGCAGCAGCAGCAGCAGCCGCAATCGAGACAGGAGTACCACGTGGCGTTCGCGAGCGTCCCTCCGCAGCCGCCGATCAGGGCCGCGCAGCCGCACCCCCATTCGCACGCGCACCCGCACGACCACCCCCATAGTGCCGTCAAACACTACTCTCAGCAGCAGCAGCTGTTCTCGTACGTGAGCGCGCAACACGCGGCGTCGCACACGCATCACCCCCCGCACCACCCGCCGCATCCTCATGTTCACCATCCGTCCCACGGGGGCCACGCGCCGCACGCGCCCCACACTCCCCACGCCTCGCACGCGCCGCACGCCCAGCGTCCGCAGCATCGCGGCCCCCCCGTTTACCCGGCCTCGCAGCCGACGCCGCCCGTCTACATGCCGCTGCACCACTTGCAGCAGAACCAGCTCTACAGCTTCGGCGCCATCGCCTCTCAGTATCCGCAGCAGCAGCAGCCGCGTCAGTCTTACTTCGGCAGCGTACAAGCGGGCGTCGCTTCGGCCGCCGTGCTCGGTCAGCAGCCCTATCAGTACTACGTGAATCAGAACCAGCAGCCGCCGCAGTACGCGTATCTTCCCACCGCTGCGGCGAACGGCGCCGCGCAGCCCGCGGGTCTCGCCGTCGGGGGTTCGCTGGCCGTCGCGTTGCCCACCACCGCGTTGGCGCCTCTGCCCGCGACCCCGCTGCCACCGCCGCCTCTGATGCCGGCGGCGCCGCAGCCGCAGCCCCAGTCGCAACCTCCGCCGGAGCGAATGCGGCGCCCTTTCGCGTTGCACGTCACTCATCCGACCACCGGCCACGACGTCCTCGACGACATGTTCAAAAACGAGCAACCGTCGCAGGAACCCCCCAACACTGCCATCCGCGAAGAGTTCTATCGTCGCGTGCACGACTCCGTCAACGAACCGGTCGATCGTCCGACGCGCACTCCCGTCGTATCCGCCATGTCGGATAGTCCGGAGATTGTACCCAAAACGGGACCGCCGAAGTTGCACAGACCGCCTGAACGCGCGACTCCTGCGCCCGTTGCTCCCGTTACTCCCGTCGAAATCAAGCCGACCGTATCTCCGTCGACCGTTTTGGAGAGACCTTCCGATTTGACATCGTCTCCGACCGTTTTGTCGTCGTCGCCATCGCCGTCGCCGTCGCCTCCGGAAAGCCCCGCTTCCCCTTTGCCCGTGACGCCCGTGCAGAGGACCGCTTCGCCGGTTTCGATATCGACGGCTTCGTCGATGCGTTCTCCTCGGTCGACTTCTCCCGCCGTCGTCGAATCTTGCGCCCTTCGGCAGCCCGCCAAAGTCGAAACTCTAGACGAACAGCAGAGTGTCGAAATTAAAATACAGTTATCGGAAAAGAATTGCGATTCGGAATCCGACGATAAGTCGTCGGACTGTCGACCAATGGAAAATGTGACGTCTATAGAAAATAATGCATTTTTTGTAGATTCGATTGTTCCTCGTATCGTTGAAGAAAATACCGTCAACGTAATCGAAAATGAGACCGAAACGAACGTAGAAATGCCAAGACGTAAATCGATTACAGAATCTAACGTACAAGCCGTCGATATAAAGGACAATATAGCGGATGATAAAAATGTGGCTTTGGCTATCGCCGACGATTCTCCGTCGTCATTATTAATCTCGAAATTGCATCATATACCCGCTATTGACAAAAGTGAAGACAATGAACAGACTCCTCTTGAAACGCCGTTATTGGAAAATTTAGCCTTAACCGAAACTATAAATGCCGCTCCGGAACCTCCTAAACTATCCGATGATAACAACGTTAACGAAAATGACGAAACGTTGCCCATAATTCACACCGTGCAATCGAATAATGTCGATAAAGAAATAGATGTAAACGACAATATTTCTCAAATTGAGAAGATAGAAAACCACTGCAACAAATTTGAAGAGTTTTCTGAGAAAATTGAAACCGCAAACGGCGAAGTAATTCTAAACGAGAATATATCTAACAATAACGTAACTAATAATATTGATAAGATCGAAGACGACCATAAAGAAATGTCTGAAAAACTATTAAAAGCCGCAAACGACAAAACCGCCGTTAAGAATAATATAAACGATATTGAAGAAGAAAAGAAACCTATTTTACGTTATCCTTATAAAGATGGTCAATGGTCGCCATTGAACACGTCTGGTAAAAAATGTTACGACACTGAATTTTTATTGGCTCTGAGACAAGATCCGATGTCTCTTAGGAAACCTGAAAATATTGAGAGATTAGATTTAATACTTTCTGATGGTCCGTCCAAGCAGAAATTTCCTTCTATTGCTTCAGGCGGTATTAGAAATGACAATTCAAATGTCTTCCCTAATATGTTTCCAGATTTTGCTAGAGGTATTTTACCGAGAAACGTTCTACCTAGTCGTAAATCCCAACAAGGAAAATCTGGGTCAAAAGGTGGAAACAATGCGGCATCAGCTCCTAGTAAACCGCAAGTCATTAATATTAGTCTTTCTCTCAAAGAGGATGTCAAATTAAACGAAGCCGAAAATGCTTGGAAACCTAAAAGGTTAAAATCAGCCGCCGAAGAGGCTAACGATTCTAAAGAAACTCAAGAATTATATAAGAGATTTAGAAGCATATTAAATAAATTAACTCCTGAAAAGTTTGATAAATTAACGAAACAAATTCTTGAATTAGAAATTGTCACTGAAGAAAGACTTAAAGGTGTGATAGATTTAGTGTTTGAAAAAGCTATTAGTGAACCTAGTTTCGCTCTTACGTATGCCTCTTTGTGTCATCATTTGAAACAATTAAAAGTGCCTAGTGCATGTAGTGAGAATGAGTTTGTTAATTTCCGTTATTTAATTATTACTAGATGCCAACACGAATTCGAAAAAGCTCGCGCTGACGAAACTGCATCTTTACAAAAACAAAAAGAAATAGATGTTTGTGACGATTCTGAAAAGAAAAAAGAATTGAAACTCTTATTTGAAGAAGAGGAGCGAAAAGTGAGAAGAAGGTCTGTAGGAAACGTGAAGTTTATTGGAGAACTATATAAACAAGGCATGATTATGCCTAAGATTATGATTAGTTGTATTGAAATTTTAATAAAAAAATTGGAAGAGGAAACGTTAGAATGTTTATGTAAATTGCTCACCACAATTGGTAAAAAACTTGAATCGGAACCTGGTTTTAATTTGCAGGTTTATTTTAATAATATGCAACAAATTGTTAATACTAAAGACAAAAGAGTTAGTAGCCGTATAAGATTTATGCTGCAAGATGTAATTGATCTAAGGTCACATGAATGGGTTCCCCGACAACAGGCTGCGAATCCTAAAACAATAGAACAGATTAATTTAGAAATTGAAATGGAACAAATGAATAAGAATTCCTCTTATATAGGCTACTCATCTTCGCAAAAAGATGAACGCCCCAATAATATGAATAAGCGTGGAGGCTCTAAAAGCACCACTGATGAAGGTTGGTCTCCTGTACCGACTCGCAACTCTAGAGTTAAACAGCAACAATATACAGTTGATTCTGGAAAATTAAAAGGAATTAAACCTAGTGCGCGTGTTTCTGAAATATCTCTTCAACCAACAACTTCTTCAAGTTGGAGCAAAGGCTCCAATATTAATACTAATAAAAAGAGTGATGCGCTGTCAAGTCATAAATCTAATAGCGGTATACCAAATAGAAAAAATTCGACTGAAACATCTAACATGTATTTAGCATTGGATGGAATGAATTCTGACAATTCCTCTATTGGATCTGGTGCGGAAATGCCTAATTCCAAAGCAAATACATACCGCAGTAAAGGTGCCTCCATAGAACGATCTACTTTTAATGATATTCCTTCTATGGACATCTCTAAAAAAGTTGATAAAATGATGTCTGATTTATCTAATGATGAAATGGATAGCTTATACGATATTGTGAAAAAACAATTTATTAAACAAGATTATCCTTTTATTATTCGTGAATTATTGTTGTTAGGACTGCGTTCTAAAAATTGCAAACAAATGCAAGCAATTGGAAAAGTTACTGGTATGTTTGTAGAAGAAGAAATTATTACCATAGACGAACTTCTTAATATAATTAAACAATCTATAGATAAATTGTCAGATATATTTAAAAAGGATAGTGATATATGGAACTGCATTTCTAAGTTTTTGTGGTCACATAGGACACTGCATAAAGTTACATTGTGGAATATACACACTGCGTTTTCTAAACTTATAGATATGGAAATGGGGTATGATTTATTACTCGCATTATTTTTAGATAAATTAAAGGACAGTAATAACTCAATCGAGGAGTTGTGGTCAGAAGCGTCCAAAATGGAACTAATTGATTGGATGCCCAGAAAAAGTGTATCACAGTTTTTAGAAAAAATACCTCTAGAATTTTTAAATTATAAAGAAGAGAAACAAATATCGCCAGAGGAGGCCTGCAGTCATATGCTCCAATTAATGAGAAGTAATGAGAGCAGAGATGCAATAACAAATTGGATTAGAAATTATGTTGAAGAATCTGTAAAAGAAGCGTGGTTTATAAGAGCTTTAACTGAAGCGATTTACACATATGCAGTGATTCCTCAAGAAGGTCTTACACCTAGATTGGACGAAGCAGCTTTTGGTAGATTAAAATTCTATCTTCCACTCTTAACCGCTTATGTAGCTAATCATGAAGAACTTGAACTGCAGTGCCTTTTTGCTATACAGCGTTTGATACATAAACTCGAACATCCCTCTGGTTTTACTTATCAAATATTTGAACATCTTTGGGAAAGTGGAGAAGTGGTTTCCACTGATGGATTTTTAGCCTGGGAGTCAAACAGTGATCCTTATGAACAGGAAGGAAAGGCTGTTATGCTTGTCACGTTAACTTCATTCTTTACATCAATAAAATCAATAGATGAAGAATCAGATGGAACTACACCTTCAGTTATAGATGATGACTACTGACAGGTACTACGCTGTGAAAGCTATTTGGTCACTGTGAAATTATTTTTTAATGTAACTTTTCAACACAACTATTTCAAAATGATCTATAAACATTTTTTTTTAATTTAAAAATCAAAGTATTTATTGAAGTACTCTCATTAATTTTCAAATGAAACGTTATTTTATTTGATATTATGCATCTATTAAACATTTTATTATTTGAATTTATTTGATGTTTGTTAAATATATTTCTGTGGCCGAATTAGTTACGATAACAGCTAAATACAGATAATGTCATTATTTATTTTTCTGGTGATACATATAAAAAATTTAAATTTAAAAATCAATAAAGCGATTGAATTTATATAATCCTTTTCATTTATTTTTATTTTAATTTTATTTTAGATTTTGTTGGTATTTGTATGAAAATTCTGTATAATTCTTAGTAATGTTATTTAAAAGTGATATTAAGTATGTATGTGTATATATATATATATATATATATATATATATATATATATATATATATATATATATATATATAATGCATGTATGTATGTATATGATTATATTTTTTCATTTTTTATTATTTGTATAAATATAAGAAATTATAAATTGCACAGTATATGATAACTATGTAATTTCATTTTCAGGCAAATGTTATTTTTTATTCACTTGTGTTAATATATCCTTACATATGTGCACATCGATTGTGTGGAACAATTACATGATTGAACATTGTATTGTAATTCGAAAAATGTTATTTAAGATTGGGAAGTAGTGATGCATATATATGAAGCAAATAAAATGTGCTACGGAATGTATATAGTTTTTTAATAAATTGAAAACAAGAATGTCAGTTTTGTCATCAACTGATGCAAGGACTGCAAAAGTGAGAATATTAGTTTAAACGATGACATTAATATATATTATGAATATTACTTGTATCATCATATTTATATTTGTGTGTGCGTATATATATATATATATATATATATATATATATATATATGAAAATGTTTAACTTGCTTAATTTTAGGTATTACAAAAATTAAAAACTGATCAAAAAATACTATTTATAATTGACAAATTATTCTATTTAATACAAAAAAATAAAAAGCTTACAATTGTATACATACTGTAAGGAATATATATGTATGTATTATGTTATGTGCATATTTTAACAAGAAATTCTGATATTCTTATATATATTTTTTTTTGTTTTATTTTGTTTTTCTCAACTCGTTATATTTATAATATGAACTTTAAAATGTTCAGTGTTCATTGCTTTTGGGGGTCTTAGGTGCATAATATGAAACACTATTATATATATATATATATATATATACATATTTCCTTTTTTTGTATTTTATTTTCTAATGCAAGTCCCTGCATCTTAAATGTTGAATGACTCTTTAGGAAATTGATTCTCGAATGTAAAATAAATGAAAGGATTATAAATGTGTTTTTTTTATCATATATTTATATAACTTTTTATGATTTACCATTTATGACTTGTAAGTAACATGTGGGTGATTGTATAGCAGTAAAGTTATATTATTCCTTGGTGATTTTCATTATTTTAAGTATTTCTTTTACTTATTCAAATATGAAATTTAATAAGTAACATTAGTGAGTAATGTAAATAAATATGAAGAAAGTCTCCATTTAAATTTTCAAATGATTTTTACCAAAATATTTTTGTATTTGTATAATTATGTGCTATACATATTATAGTGTTTAATCTAATGTTATAAATATCACCTAAGAGCATGTAAATATATATGTATACGCGTATGCTATAATATCTTACTGAATATTAATCATTTAAATATATTTCTACAATATAATGTAAGTGGAGTATGTTGCTTTATTATAATTTTCACATATAATAGCATTTTTCAAAATTCATAAAATGCGAATATCTGATATTTCTGAAATATCGATATTGGGTTAATTAGACAATATCAGTAAGATATAAATATATATATTTATCAGTGTTTCTTAGTTACTAATGTTCTCCAAGTTTTATATTTTAGTAATTATAAGAAAATTGGAGCAAAAATTTGCAAACAAAATTAAAGTTGCGTTTTTCTCAGCGTAATTTCATTTTCTGGGTTTTCGAAACACTGATATATATAAAAAGAGCGTTATTAATGTTAAACAGCGGCTTTCATATTTGGTCATGAAATATCCAAATCATATACTGTTCTACTTGCACATAAATTTATAATAGATAACTAATTTCATAAGTAATTTACGTTATATTTATAAACTGATTATTAAAAACATGTACATTATGATTCTGCATCGAATATAGAATCGCAGTGAGATAGCAAACATTAACTAAATCAAGAATAGTGACAATTACAAAGAATAACGATTATATGTATGTGAATTTATATATACATACATATATGTGATGTGATAAAACTCTTGAAAAAAGACGTGAAACGTTTTGGGTTTTATGAACGTATAGAACTTCCTTTAAATTTTATTTCGACTGAGACTTCTATCGTATTAACTCATTCCAATAGACGTTGTGTGTACATTTGTTC
This sequence comes from Leptonema lineaticorne, assembly GCA_024500535.1. NCBI lineage: Eukaryota > Metazoa > Arthropoda > Insecta > Trichoptera > Hydropsychidae > Leptonema > Leptonema lineaticorne. The sequence goes on along the minus strand of JANIJI010000003.1, from coordinate 5,279,005 downwards.
ATACTTCTCTATTAAATAAAAATGATATGCATATATATATATATCAAAAAAAGGGACAAATTTACATGCCATTTTATCGGCACAAACAAGTGTAATACCTTATTGTAGACAGACAAGATAATGAAACGATCGTGGCCTTTATTGGCTGTATAATTTATTTACTTTATGAACAAGTTTGTAAGACTGCAAAATATGTGAATTTGTTAGTCAAGTGATACGTATATTTTGTTTGTTTTTGGTGATTATTTCAAGCAGACTTAACCCCCAAAGACAAAGTTTGTTCCTGCATCAATTATTTCTATATATATATATATATATATATATATATATGATATGATACATATATTGAAAGTTGAATTTTCTCAGTAAACTGGATATTCTGCAAGTTATTAATTTTGTTTTATTGACATTTTTTTTTGTATATATTAAGATATATTGAAATCATGCGTGCGTATATTATTGAATAAAAATGATGATTTAATGATATGTAGTGTGATGTATCGGATTTTAATTACACACACATATATGTGCGATTGTTAAATAACTTCAATATATCATCGTGCTAATTAGCGTTTCCTATTGAAACGTTTATTTATCATAGTTTCCTATTAAATAGAAAAAAATATTTTAAAATCGTTTTGGGCGATTTTATATATTGGTAAAATTACAAATATATCAAAGAATTATAGAAATATTGACTTGTTTAAACATGATTTTCTTTAAATCATAATTTTACAACTGTAGTTACTAAAATTGTATTTTAATTACTGCTAAGGCAATATTCACTTAGATTACAGTACATTAGTAATGGTAAGTATGTGAAAATGAAAATATAATCTGACAGGTAAAGGTACCAACACTTCTGTAAATGTGCTTTAAATTGAATTTTTAATTTATAATATTTCGTTAAATTACAGATTGAGTAAATCTTAAGAATATCGGGATCAATTGGAATGTTTAAATATTTACCGAATTATATATAAAAGAGGCCTTTAATATAGCAACGTGTTTTAATATAAATTTCCAACATTTTTTTTTAATTAAAACTTACGTCCAACTTTCTAAAAACCATTAATATTATGTGATGCCTAATATAAAATTTAAATGCTTAATTAAAGTTTATTTTTCAAAATTTTGGCATTTACGACTATTAAAGAATTTAATTAGTTTGGTATTTTTTACTATAAAGGCATATTAAAAAAAAATATTTATTCGAATGCGACTTTGAAAAATTATTATTTTTTTGTTAATTTAGTAATAATCATCTCATTTGTAAAAATTTTGATTGTACCTTTGGTATTGACTCAAAACGGCAAACTTTAATGTTTCAACTGACTCATAATGTTTTTCAATTAATATATTCTCTTTTTCTTAATATATATTTTGAATACAAGTTGAAATATTCAAAAATTGCATAAAATCTAAATTTCTTGACAATTTTAGTATAAGTATTTAATCGTGTATGAAATTATTAAAAAAAAGCTATTATTTCAACGCTAATGATGTTTTAAAAAATATGAGATACAATTTTAATAAATTAGTAATAATATAGAAATAGATTTAATTACTTTCAATATCGGTTTTAATAATTTTATTACTTACTTTTAATTAAAAAATTACTCTTTATTTTTGATAATTACTATTATTAACTATTTCATAAATATAAAGAGCGTTTTAATTGACCCCACTTTTTAATATAATAAAAATTGTAATGTTGTTGTACATGTCATTTTTCATATACTTAGGTTGGCAAGACGTACTATAAGAGCTAAGTGCGTTTGCTACGATTGGGTGTAGTGTGTTTTGGTTCTTCGGTTTCTTGACATTGGTATATTTATATCTTTTGAAAATATTCAAGGTAAACTAATCGTTTATAATATTTATTTTTATAATATTTAGCATCATTTTCATACAAAATTTCCAATTGAAACTTTATAATCTTAATATTTTTTGATGCCGACAAAATTCATCACGTACGCCGCTGTCAAATTTATAACCTATATTCGCATTTGACCCTCAAGAATATCTTAATATCTGCATTATGTTCTAACTTTCTCCTTCTAAATCCGATGTCAGTAGAAAAAAAAATAAAATATACATTTCTGCGGCCGAGATCTTCCGAGTTTCGAAATATCTAATTTCTTTTGGGATGTAATATTTCGGTGCTGCACGTCCTTTTTTATCTATATTATACCTTCTAAAAATATAAATATCGTGTTAATTATAATTTAATCATTCTAGTGTTATGATAAAAAGTTAATAATAGCGAAATAACCAGTAACCAGAATGAATTCTGTCAGTTCTTCTATTGGATTTGATGCAAAAATGTCTAATCCCAAAGCAAATACACATCATAGATGAAAGTTATACCACAAAAAAGTTGATAAAATAATGTCTGATTTATCTAATGATATTAAAAAAATTGTTAAATAACTCTTTAATTTATAACTCGCGATTATATTATCACCAAAAAATTACCATTATAAATGTTGATTTGTCGTTTACTTATGTTTTATTATTACAGATAACACACGAAAGGAACTAAAGTGTAATTGTTTATTTGTTCTAGAAACTGGATTCATAAATTTGCGAAAAAATAAATCCCATTTTGTCATGTGACGTTTAAGTTAAATCATATAAAATGTTGCCAGTAACTTTAGAAGGTTGCGTAGCCGTATCTGAAGGAGGCGGAGCGCGCGGCGGTTCTATATCTTTAGCTGTTTTGATCGATTTTATAGTACAACGAACTTATCATGAACTCACAGTGCTCGCCGAGCTGTAAGTATAACATTTTAAATTAATTGATCAATTATTCATGTTTTTTATATTAAAATGTTATTTGAAAATCTTGTAAATTTTCTATATATTTCAAATATACATTTTTTTCATAATTTTGTTTCATATAACGTTAAAAAAGTGATATATGATTGACCATTTTATTTATAATTATTGTTTTTCCTTTATTTTCATTTTATATTTTAGGTTACCTCGTAAAACTGACATGGAAAGAAAGGTTGAGATCTATAAATTATCAGCCAGAAGTCGACAGTTATTTGTTCGATTGCTCGCCCTTGTTAAATGGGCAGGAAGTGCTTCCAAAGTTGATAGATCAGCTCATATTATGGCTTTTTTGGATAAGCAAGCGATGTTGTTTGTTGATACTGCTGATATGCTAGCTAGAATGGCCCGAGAAACTTTAGTACATGCTCGGTAATTATCTATCATTTTTATTTATACCATAATATACAGGCAAATTTTGTTAACCATTTCTCATATTAAAAAAAATTGAGGTCATGTTAATTTTTATAAATATGTTATAATTTTAGATTGCCAACATTTCATATTCCTGCTGCTGTAGAAGTACTTACTCAAGGTTCTTATGGAAGACTTCCAGCGTGTATCAGAGAAAGACTTGTACCTCCTGATGGTTTAACTCCTGCAGAACGTAGAGCTACATTAAAAGCTTTAAATCATGTAATTCGTCAACGACTAGTTACATGTTCGCTTCCTGATAATATGAGAACATTCAAGGTTGTATATAAAATATTTTATAAATTTTGATATTTGCATTTTTTTCTATTATTAGAGTTATAATTTTCTACTAATTATAGGTAGAAAATGGTAGAGTAACGTTTCAAGTAGGTCAAGAATTTAGCGTATCTCTCACTGTTATGGGAGACTCACCTAATTTACCATGGCGTCTTTTGGATGTTGCAATTTTAATTCAAGATAATGAGATTGGCGGTATGATTTAATATATATCTGTTAACATGTAATTATTAAAATAAATGTTTTATAGTTGTACTATAATATTTTTAGAAGGAAAACCACTCGTCCATTCTCGTCAAGTATCTTATATACGATCAGTAGCTCAAGCAAGATTGGCTGCTGGTGGTGGTCCTCATGCACTTCTGGATGTCTTAGCATATTTTTGCAGATCTTTACAATTAGAATTACTTTATACACAAACTTTAAGATTAGCTCGTGATCGTCTTGGTCGCCATGTTCAAGTTGATCAATATGTACCAGGACGAAAACTTACTGTATCGTATTGGAAGTAATATTTTATTTATATTTTTCATTTTTTTACAATTACTTGTTGATTTTTATTAACTCTAATATAAAATACACAGGGAATTAGGTTGTGAATTAGGATATCGTGTTACTGTCCAAGCAGATGCTTCTTGCCCTGGACGCCCATTAACAGCTGTACATATACCACAGTTAGGTGCAGAACAAGAAAGCGCTGCAACAAAAGCATTATCAGCTACACCTTTATCGATGGAACGTTTATTGGTTACCATTATTCATGTGAGATCTCGAGCACGTTTAAATGATTTAAAAACGTTGTTAGGAGAAATGGGAGTAATTATTATTTATTTTTATAATTAATTATAATATTTTTTTATAATATAATGTTTTACATTATTTTAATATTTTAGATTGAATGCACTCTTGGTGGATCACCATGCGTTTTATCATGTTCTTTATTACAACCATGTTTACGAGCTGAACAATTATTAGTTGCTGTTGGTGTGCACTGTGGACAATTGCGTTGTCATATACCACAATATCCTCGAGCTCCATTACCTTCATCTTTACCAGTTGCTTTAGCAACAGCTGATCGTATTCGCTTAACACCTCTCTTAACAGAACTTAGGTATTTCAATTTATATTTTATTTATATTATTTTAATTTACGTCTATTTCAAGCTTTCTTTTTTTTAGATTTTGGTTAATGGCACGACGTTGTGAAAAGACTTTACAACATTTACCAGCTCGAGCTACTGAACATTTACCTCTTATAATACCACCTGGTCATGAAATTGAAAAAATGTCATCTCATAGAATTTATGTTACTTTTCATCGGCATCCCAATCAAATATTGGTAAAATCAATTGTTCATAGTTAAAGCCAAAAATTATTATTTGTTTTACATTTTATTAATTAAAATAGGTGGTTGAAATGATAGCTGATGGTCTTAGCGGTGTCAAATTGGGTTTTCATTTAGCTAATGTTCAAAGATGCGGACCTGATGAAGAAGAACCAGAAAATGAAAATGGAGGCGCGTTCTATAAAATTAAATCACTTCTTAATTTTGATACATTTGTATTCACTCATGGCCCATTTACACCTGTTGATCCTCCCAGTAAGCATTTTTTTAACTATTTATTCGTATTGATTTTATTTATTTATAAAAATAACTATATTATTAAATAAATATAATATACGATGCTTATTTTTTTGTTATTCTGATTTAACTGAATTTATTGAGTATAAAATTGATCTAACTTAAATCATATGCAATAAATTTAGTTTTATATGTTGCTATAATTATATTTTTAAGATTCTACTGGAAAACGTAAGGCTACAACCACAGGAAGATCTGTTAGATCAAAGCATCCTGCTTACTTTTTACCTGAATTGGCTCATATAGTAGCTGCTGCTGACGAACGTATACCATTTATTTATTTAGCTAGAGAGGTTTGTTTTTATTAAACATTATAATCATTAAGTAATAATACTATAATATGGTATTATTAATTTTATTAACTCATTACAGTTGACTGAAAAAGGTGTATGTCATGGTGGAGTGCAAGTAGAAGCTGGTGGTGGCGGACCTACTTTAAGATTGATATCACTACCATGGCCAAAAGAGAGTGTTGCTTCATCTGAAGCTGCTGGTGCATTAATGAGACGTTTATTAGCTGCTACTGTTACTGTACATCTTAGAAGTCAAGCTCGTATATGGACAGTGGAGTTAGTATTTCATTCATCTCCTCTTCGAAGTTTACATCCTAAGGAACAAGGTACTTTTTCATTATAGTTTAATATTTTAATAGTATATATTTCGTTATTGTAATTTTTGCAATTTTTTATATTTAGGAATGAGAAGATGTATATATTTCCATTATGAAATGTGTTCTGAAGGAACAGCGCGTACAGCTGAAGCTATACTGGCTGACTGGAATACAGTAGTACAATTGCATACATTAGTATATCATTATACGCAACGAGATGTTGCAGGTACATCATATATAATATTTTAATTCAATTTTAAATCAATAGTTAGTAATAAAACTAATTGAACATCTGTAATTTTAGAACGAGAGGCTGCAGAAGCACATGTATCTATTGTGTCTTATGATTATCGTCGTCTGGTATTAGGAGCAGGTCCTGGAGGACGAGCTCGTTGTACAGTAACTTGGTCAGGTGGAAGATTGAGACTTAAACCTGCAGCTGCACCTGGTGCTGCTAATGCTCATGCTCTTGTTCACCATCAACTAGAAGCATTTTTAAATATGTAAATTTATTATTTCAATGTTTACATACACACATACACACGTATATATATATATATATATATATATATATATATATATATATATATATATATTGGTTTTCAGAAATAAAGATCTCTTACAATTGATGGCAGCACTTCGTGAAACATATGCACCATTAGTTGCATTAGGACGATTATCTACAACTCCTCATCTTGGTTTACAACATTCACGACCACAAGCACCTGTACAAACCTTTACATTAGTTCCACAATCATGGAGAAAAGTATGCGAATAATTATTTTATTTTATTTTTATTTTATTTTTCAATCGTCTATTTTTTTAAGATACGTGTCGCATATCAAGGAGCTTATTGTTTAGAAGTTGCAGTTAGAGGTGGAGGAATTGTTGCTGTTAGAGATGGTGCTTATTCTAGATTTGATAGAAGTACTGTAGTTGGAGAATTCACTCCAACTCAAGGATTAAAAGTAAATTCTATATCTTTATTTATTTTATTCTTACATATTTATTTTATAATATATCAATTAATCATGTACTATGTGCTTTAATTGTAGAGCTTTTTATCGCTATATGTATCAGAAAGTGGCACACGCGTTATATCTGAAGACGATAATCCACCATCACCTGTTTCTCCACGAGAAGGTGGTACTACCACGAGTGGAGGTCTTCTTAGGTTCCACGCACCCCTTACTCCTCCTCAGCCACATACACCCCATTCTGCACCACACACACCTCATCCAGCTAGCCCTCATCAGGTATAAATAAATATATTTTTTAACTTTAAATAATTATCTTCATATTATAATACTTTTAATGTATTGCAATAGGGACATAGTGGGTCTTTTAATTTAACATCACCTCCTATGGGTAGTGTTGCTCATGCAAGTCCTGCTTCACCGCAACATCCAGGTGCATCTCCATTGCCATCAATTGCTAGTGCTTCTCCTAATCCAGCATACATACCACCAGGTAATCAAAAGATTGTATAACATTTATTTCTTGCTCGATTGTCTCATTTGTATTTAAAATAATAAAATTTCGTGTATTCCCTTTGCAGTTTAGTTAACTTTTTACAATTTTTTAATCATCATAAATTACTTGTATTGCAAATATTTATTTTTTACAATAAAAAGCTTAATATTTCAGTATAATTAGTTTTAGAATTTGATTGTTTATGTTTTAAGGCTTTATTATATTAAAAATTGAAGTAATATATTAATATGTATTATGGCTTTAAATATTTATCTATTTCGAATTTAACTCACAAAGCAAACAGTTTATTATATAATAAGTATGACCTCTCTTTTTGACGTCATGATACTAATTGGTTTTTTTACAGAGTTGAATCCTCAGCTTTTCTATTCGATAATATTAAAAAAAATCGATAAATTTAATATTTAATTTATAACTAAGATGTCCAACTTAAATTAACAATTATATAAAATAAAATGATATCCCGAACTCGAATATTAGCTTCTTGAATGCCTAGTTGTGGGAAAATGAATTCAATCGCTTGTCTATTTAGATATCCAAATTAAAATTGAAATAACATAATCAAGAATTAACTGAATTATTCTAATTTCATACATCATTAAAAAAAATCAAAATCGTTTGTGTAAAATCGAGGAAGTGTATAAAAATTAATCTTAATTGTGTAAATTGCATTTTTTTTGTCTAATATTTTATAGGAAGCCCTTTTACTGCATGGCCAGGCTCACCAAGTGTACCACGTCCGTTGCCATCTCGTTCTCAAGAACATAAAGGTTAATCATATAACCATAAAATATTATATTTTATAAACGATAAATTAAATATGTTTTGTTAATTTTAGTGGCCATGGGAGCTGGACGCGTTTTAGTAGGTGGACGCGCTTGGGCTGGAGCTGTAGCCACCTTATTACCTGTAGGAGCATTAGAAAATTTATGTACTTCTTGTGAACCTCCCGCTGGAGCATCTGGTCCATTACTTGCACCTTTGGAACGTTTCCTAGGTTGCGTTTACATGCGTCGTCATTTACAAAGATTTATTCAATTAGGAGAAACTGTTAGAATTCATAATATTTATATTGTAAAAAAATATAGTTAAATATTATTATGATTAAAATGAATAATGTACATTTTAGTTAACACATGTTGCTTGCGCTGAACCAGGAGTTGTAGTATTTAGAATAGATGCAGCTGGTCTTACAGGTCGAGTTGCTTTGCATCCACTTCATATGCAAAGTTTACATTTATCTCTTACTCCATTACCAGAACATAAAGACCAATGGACTGCAGAAGAAATTCAGGTATAAAAAGTTTTGTTTGTTTCTATAATTTAAGTGACATGTTTTTTTATATTTAAATTTTAGATTGACTATTATAATAATCGATATTTTATAAAGTATTAAAAATAAATTCAATTAATTGTGTTAGTTTTATAGGATAAAATCTGTATTACTAATATTTTTCTATACACTATTTTCATTTCCAAATTTGGAACCTTTTTCATTAAATATAATAGTAAAAAATATATTTTTACAATATTTATTTTTAATACTTTTATTTATATTTAATCTCTTTTTAAATACATTTCTTTTAATTTTAGGTAATGGAGAAATTTTTTGAATTACGTGTTGTTTGTCCACCATATAAACCAAATTCAATATGGGCATGGGGACGAGCGTGGGGTGCACCTTCAGGTGTTCATCGTGATTTTGTTCAAATTATGCGTCGAGATCTAGCCGGTCCCGGACCAGCCGGTCCACCAGGCACAAATACGCCTTGGAACCTTCAATGGGCTCTACGCATTCCTCCACAAGCTGCTCCTATCGTTCCAACAGCTCATCCTGCAGTTGTAATCGCTAGAAATAAAAGTCTCATTTTCGTGAGTACAAATTTATACCCCATTATTATATGTATGCATTTTACTGTGTAACTATTATTTATTAATAAAATATTTGCAGTTATGTCTAAGTAAAGGTGAAGTACAAGTGGTATTACCTTTAATATATGACATTGCATCGAATGTTACCCAATTAGCAGAAAAACGTGATCCTGCATCACAGTATTCACCATCATTATTACAACATCAAGCATCGAATATATTGAAAAGGTTTGCTCATTGTATACAAATTTGTGTATTTTTTAATTATATTATATAACGCATTCTTTGGTATATTTTCAGACTTGCAGATTATGGTGGACATAACGAATGTTCACTTTGGCCTGCGGTACGTGATTTATTAAATGGATTAATTATCCCCCCAGAAATGACAACACAACATCCATCATTACCTCCCACTTAAACAGTCCATTTTGACCTTTTTGTACTGTGACATTTAAATTATCTTTTATTTATTTAACGTGTTAAATAAAATATTGTTTCAATTTTGATACAGATATGTTTTTATATTTATTGAAAATACGTAAAATGGTACGTTATTTTTTAAATTTAATTATTTTTTTACGTTTGAATTCTCTTTTAATTATATTTTGATCTCTGAGAATTATATACAAACGCATGTTAACATATCTTTTGAAAACATTTTTGATATTCTAAAGTTTTTTTTAATCATATATTTTACGTTGTGATGAAAGATGAAAAAATACAGATTGTAAATTTATATATTTAAATAAAATTTATTGAAGTCGCTCAATATTTTTATATTAATTTCTATCTTTTATATATATATATATATATATATATATATATATATATATATATATATATATATATATATATATATATATATATATATATATATATATATATATATATATATATATATATATATATATATATATATAATCTAAATTAATACTTAAAACTGAAAAGATTTATTTAGTAAATTTATATTAAAGATGCATTTCCAAATGTCAGTAGGCATCTTCTAATATTTTGTTGACACAAATGATAATCTTTGAAAGGTGGTGCCAGAATCTCGCCGTATATTTTTAACTCTTCCAAAAAATTTTGCAGTGCTTTCACATAATCTCCCTTTTCCATAAAATTCTTTCCCAATTTTTGGACCATTTCTGTATCCTACAAAGAAAACATTTTGTTTTTTTTTATGAATCTATGTAGTTAATTAAATTTTATTTTGTATGTATGTCGTATATTAATAAATTAAAATGGTATTAATTTATTGGATATATATAATATCATACCTGTACTGTTTTTAAACCTTTTAAAATATTCATGTAGTTTTTACACGAATCACATTGTATCATGAATTCTTGACAGTTTATTGGAACTGATATTACGTTTGTACATCCATTTTTAAAATCACATCTAAAAAGGAAGTATAATATTATCTCTAATACATTTTAGTAAATATCAAATGTGATACTTTAATTCTTACTTAAATCGCATCATTCCCTCGTCCATATCTTCAAATTTGGGCCATTTTTGTTCACACGCTATGCAGTGACAATCGAACCAATATTGCTCCTTTAATTCTGCCTTGCGTTCGCTTAAAGATTTTCTTGTGAAGATTGGACCATAATTTTCCGATATTTTTTCACCTCCTTTGATATTTTTAATCGCTTTAACAATTACTGTTGTACCTTGGAAATATCTAAAAAAAAAATATTATATACTTATGTTGTATTTTATGTGTAATTATTGTTTTTTTTTTCACCTTACTACACTTGGATCACAAGAATGATTAAATAATGCAAGAGTTGGATATAATCCTCCACCTAGGAAAACTGATTTTCCAAGATCTCTTCGTAAAACTTCTCCTTGTGATTTAGGTTTTTCACATTGTAGTTCAAAAATTTCGTGAGAATTAAATTGTAACAATTGTAAATTTCTCAATATTAGTTCACCAATATATTGTTCAACTTCGCTCAATGTCATCGTTTCGTTTGAAGACAGATAAGTTGTTTTCTTTAGTAAATTTAAAAGAAATGCAGCCATATGAGTCCTTTGAAAATAATCTGATTTTGACCTCAATTTCTCATTACAAACTAAATTATAAACTCTCATATAATCATCACTGAGATATCTCCCATCAGATTTAACGGTCAATTTAGATTTCAGCCCTATAAAATATGGTAAATTCTTTTGTACTATAATCCTGAGCGCCATATGACAGGTAACAGAGCATCCAGATCTCCACAATATCTTCAAAATTGGACATTCATAACGATGATATGAATTTAATGCAATTTTTTGACAATTTTCACTGCAAAATATTACGTTAGCACATGTTGGACATGCAACTGGTGCAATACATCTAAAATTTGTAATAAATATCAACATATATGATATATTTTTTAAAGTATAAAAAGCTTCAGAAAAATATTTAAAATTATGCATATCTATTAATGTACTAGTGTAAGTATTTTTTTATATTACCTTTCAAAACAGTTCTGGCAGTGTGTTTTAGAATATTCAGAAAGAAGTACACCACAATGTGAATTCTCCACAACGATTACTTCACCAACGTTGATATCTTTCATAGCAATGGCGTGTCTTCCTTCTGATTCATTGCTTTCAATGGTCAGTGCATTCGTAGCCATCTGATATATATTGTGAGGTTTTTCATAAACTGAAGGTATCGGAATAATCTTTTTTTCAATTTTACGCAGTGGTTCATTGGTGATTTTCTTCTTATTTTTGTTTACCATTTCAATGCTTTTATTCAATATCTCCAACATTATTTGAGCATCCGTTTGCATTTTAGTATATTTATCTTTTGGTATCTTTGCTATATCAAGCGCAGCTATGGTCTCCCTAAGAAAATTATAATTTATTTTCATAAATTTTAAAAATCTACACTGATATCAAAACTTACTTAAATGCTGCTATTGCTTCTTTATTCCATTTCAAAGCCAAATAACATCTTGCTTTTCTATCGAATATTTTAAACTGTAATTCTTTGGGATAATTTAATGATAGTGCAAATTCAATATCAATCAAAGCAAGTTCATAATGTCTTAAATGATATAATGCCGCAGACCTGTTTGCCACTATTATAGCAATTTCACCAGCTTAAACAGACAAAATAATTTAAAAAAAAAACTAAATTTGTATTTTAGGTTATGTTATAATAAATATAAACTAAAATTAAACCTAATTATTATTACCATTTTCATGCGGCATACAAACATAACTATTGGAATAACAGTTTAATGCCATTTTCCAATCACCCTTTTGTACGGCTGAATTACCATCGTTTTTGAGAGCACGAGCTTTATCAACATTTTTACTATCAATAGAAAATGTTGGATCTATTAGTTTCATACTAAATATAGGATCGAAATCTCGAATCTGCGATATATTCATGATGTAGGAAATTCGTGCAAAATCATTCTCTAAATTCGTAAAATTTTTTAACGTCACATCGTCCAGTGAATTGCGAACTTTCTGGTGATGATTGTAAAAAAACCCCTCCGCTGTTATTTGTTTGTCCAACATTTTATCCGCTGCAAAATAATAATATTGATTATTTTATTATCTGTAAATGATATATTTATTATTTTAGAGTGAAAAATACTTGCTTGAAGAATTAAGTAGATTAATAAAATTTTATAATGGATTTGTCTCGCAGGCACGTGTGTTTCTGAAGTTCAGCGTGTGATTTTAATTTTAGATACTGTGTGCGTTTCTATTTTAATCTCAATGTGAATATTAGGGTAGACTTTCGTATTATTTACAGCATTTATTTCTATTATTTGATGAAAAATAATTAAAAAAAAAGTTAATTTGCAATTATATTCTTTCAATGCAAAACAAAAAAAAGGTGTTAAATTTATATTTCAGTTTTTTTAGAAATATTTTCTAATCAATATTAGAGACATCTGTTGACAATAATAATTATTTAGAACAAAAATATTCTTGAAACCATTTAATGATGTTTGAAAAAAGAAATTTTAGATTTTATTTGATCTTTATTTTCCTTTTTAAGTTTGGAAGGAAGTTTTAAAAATATCTAATTTAAAAAAGACAAATATAGTAATTATCAAAGCGTTTTCCATATTATAATATATATATATATATATATATATATTACTGTAATATACAAAACTATATTCTTATATAAAGATTGTGACAGTTATTAATGTTGTTATACCTTAAACTATTATATAAAACTGACTAACTTATAGAACGTGCTCTCTATCTCTATTTGAAGCCCCATATAACTAATCAAAATTTCAGGTTCAGTTTTATCCCATGGACTATAATTGGTAACCATTTACAGTTCTCTCTGTCTAGACTCTATGTTAATCATAAATCTTAATCATTTAATAACTACCTACCACAAATATATAAATACAAAAATTAATATACTACATTAACTTTTAAAACGTTATGAATGTGAATTCATTTATGTGAAAATTATATGAAATCGACGAAAAAACATATCGAGGAAAAAAAATAAATCAATAAATATCGAACAGAAAAAATAAATAAATCGAAGAAAAAAATATAAAGAAAAAATGTATTTTGAAAACGTAGTAATCATCGATGATAATACAATTTTAATCAATTATCTTAGTTTTTTTTACCCTCACTAGTTTCGAATAATTTAATATGTAAAATTTAATATTTTTCCATTTCAAGATTCTTTCCTAATTTTTAACTGAATCGTTATAAATTATGAAATCTTTTTTTTATAAGATTTACAATAACATGTCTAATTTTATATTAATTAATTTTAATATATAACAATTACAACACGTTAATAAAATTATATATAATAATTTATATGTTTATTAAGTTTTAATAAAATATATAAATAACTTTTTGTGGGTAGTTAGATATTTTTCTTTATTGATCAATTGAAATAGAATCTCAGTTGTATACATTTTAAATTAATGTATTAAAATTTCAATCAATTTTCTTTACTTCTTATTTCTAACGTTTATTTTTGCAGTAAATATTCGTTTACAAAAAAAAAACGTTATGAAAATGAAACAATTTTTATAGTTATTAATATTTTATTTAAATCATTGTACATTATTTAGATTACTATATATGTACTTATATATATACTATATATAAGTTGTAAGGTAAACTTATTAAAAGAATTCTATGGAAGATTTATTTTAATATATAGAAAAACACTTTAATTATAAAAAATATGGTAATCGATACCCTAAAGAACTAAAATGAAAATAATTAAGCATTTAATATTAAATTAAAAAAAAAAACTTTAAATTTAATTGGAAGTAAATAAAACGTAAATGGAATATTTTTCAAGAACACCAATCAATGAATAAAAAGATATAAATACCGAAATAAAATGACAAGAAACATTTTATAAATTAGTGCTGATATTTGAAAAATGATTATAAATATTTAATAGCTAAAATCACCTCATTTTCGTTATCTTTCTGGTGATGATGATGTCTCTTTGGCGGATGCTGCTTTATAGCTTCATGATCAACATGATGATCTTTCACATAGTTTACTCCTGTAAACTGTATAGGAACAATGCGTTCATTTTTATCTGCAAGAACTATTGGATCTCTGATGGACAGAGTCAATATTCCATCGGACGATAACGAAGAAATCACATCAATGGGATCGACGTCTTTTGGCAACGGATATCTTCTGACGAAATGTCTCTGAATGTAGCCATGTTCGTCCTGTTTTTCTTCATGCTTCGCCTCGACCACCACATAATTATCGATTGTCTTCACAGAGATTTCTTCCGGAAAAAATTGTTGGACGTCAATGCATACCTGAAACCGTGGAGCTTTCTTCGAATTCGACTGCGCCGCATGCGGTGCTACGCCCATTCTATATTCTAAATATGGGCAAAAATATTCTGGATGATTTCTAGAAAACGGACGACCGTATCCAAAGAGAGACATTTTTGCAGTGTTGATACTTTGTATAAGTGCACATTATATATAGACTCCCCTCTACGCGCATAGAAATTTCCTGAACATTCTGGTATAACAAAAGTGCACAATACAGCATGTTTACAAAACTTTTGCAATCTAAACGTTATTTAATATTCGACATTGTCATAATTATATTAAATTCGATATTAATAACTAATCTTAGGAAACAATTTTGAAGCATTAACATAAATTAGTTTTTACAACAAAATAAATGAATAAATTTTTACGTTTGATAATATATGAAATAATATTGTCTAAATAAATATATTAAATATTATTACATACACCATAAACTATAGAATTATTTTGAAGTGAAACGTGATTTTCGCAGATTTATCGAGAATATTCTAATGTAAATCCCACCGAGTTTTCTCGTATTCGAAAAGATTCCATTGAAAAATAATTTGAATTTTTAGGAAAGTTATTTTAATTCGATAATTATAATTTTTACATTGTAAATATTAAAAGAAATTACTATATTACATGGAAAAGATCTAAGAATAGTTTAAATGAAGAAATAGTGAACTTTATTAAGTATTCTTAATAAAGAATCAAAATCAATTTTTTAAAATAAGATTATAGACAAAATCAAAATCTTAATAAATACTTTTTAGATTATCAATATTCTAAATTAAAAATTATATTCCTAAAACTATGTATGAAATTTTTTAAAATATGAAAATTCTAGAACTTTCTTCATTATTCATTTCGCTCCTGGAAAAAACGACAACTTCTTAATCATGTATTTTATACATATTTCACTTGATCCTCATTATAAAGGAATAATATAAAATAAGAAAAAAACATGAGTACATTCACATTATTTAATTTATTTCAAGATGTAGATGGTCTATTATAAGTGATTGATAAAAAAAAGAATTATTTCTTTCATTTTGGATTAGAATAATAAACAATTTAATATTCATTAATTTGTCTAATTTAATTAAATAGTAATATGATTTTATTTTATTGGACAAAATGCATTTTATATAAATAATGTATTAATACAATTCATATAAAATATAACATTCATCAAAATATATTTCATTTGTGAAAATCAAACATGTTTATAATATCATATTAACAAAAACAAATAACAAGGAAAATGTAAAACTTGGTTACACGCTAATAAGTCATAATTATAAAGTGTGTTTTCATCAGATAAACATCAAAAAATTAAGATAAATTAACAAAGTATTAAAAAATTGTATATAGAGTTGACATTTCAATTTTATAAAAAATATAAATTAGCACCGAAATGTTTTAAATAAAAGTTAAAAACTTTGGCTAATTTTATGTATTCAATAAATATATATAAAAAAAAATAGTCTCGATCACAGCTGATAGTAATAATACTATATCAGTTACACTGAAAGGTTTAGCACTTTTTTTATATTAAAATATCAAATGCTATAACTCTTCCATTTCGGCTCGTTTTCTTTTTCTATGATTATCAACCATCGGTGCAGGTTTTAAAGGAATTACGTTGCGATTACACCAATTTGTAAGCGCGCCGCCGGCCCCTTGGCCGGCACCAAGTAATCCTTTCTCCAATTCATCTAGTTTAGCGGCCACAAGCGGATCCGGTTCCGAATTTTGACTCATATCCATAATATGACGAAAACGGTTACGAAACGTCTAAAATAAAATAACGCGCGAAATAAATATAAATAATCATATTGAATTTCGCCGATCTAAAGCGCAATACAAACCGAAACCAAAGAATTTCCCAATTCTGATTTTGGATCAAATTGCGATAGTAAACATCCAAAATCGTAATAATACATTCCTAATTTGTGTAAATCGACAACGCTCGCGTCGGCCTTTAATATCTCTCTATACGATTCTTTATAAACTTTCGGAATTTCGATGGATATTAAAGGCGGACGTTTTAAACTTAAGCTTTCGGCGAGCCAAAACGGCATATCTAATGTCGTTCCCGCTTCCAAGTCTTCATTATCCGAAGACGAATCGAGAAATCCTGGAAAACGCATTGCACATATAAAATAAATTTAATTTAAAAGGTTTTAAAAATGTCATGTCGATTGTAAAGCGTCCAAAAAAAACATTTTTTTCTTAGAAACAATGATAAAATTTATTTGAATTGTAAGCGTTCTTACTTTATAGAAATTATTCATAGAGCTAATATTCTTACATTTAAAAAGCAAACTGCAAGCATTACTTAGATATGAAAATTTGTTAATGCCATATTAATGTCGGTAGATTATATACTAAAAAACATATGCGCAGCATGCAAGCGCAATTTGGAGGTTATGTTCGTTTCGAATGGATTATTAATACGTGATAAAACCGACCCATTTTAGGCAGAAGTTGAAGAACGCGCACCGAAACGCGCTCAGATCCGGCGACGATAGCCGCAGGATTCAAATAAGAACCCGCAGTGCCGACAGATCCGCTCGATCCGCTCCACATTTGACACTTCGAACCTCGAATAAACGAAAGCGCGCCAAACGCCGTCTTAACACTTCAATGTACGACTATTCTCTCGTGTTTCTTAATATATATATATATTCAAAAAATATTTTTAATTTGTCGTACGAAAAGTTTAATTTTAATCTATTAAAATGTAAAATATATTAATAATGACAATTTTATACAAGAATGATTTGATTTCTTTAATAAATCATTAATGTATTTGAAAAACTTGCCAATAAATTTATTATAAATGCTCTTTTTTAGACAATAAACTTTCGTTCAATAATAATTTATTTTTAACATTATATTTTTTTATTTCTATCTCTCTTTCTTTCTCCCACACACACATATATATATAACACTGTGATCAAAAAGTAAAGTGAATTTGTTTATAAAATGTAAATTCTTTATTTATTAATCCAAATCAATTTCATTCCCTGCAAAGTAGTCCCCGTCCGATAAAACGCTTTTTCCAGTCCTCGAAACAGTCGAAATAGTCTTTTTCCGGTGTAGCCTTCGAGACCTTCTTCGATTCGGTTTTTATCTCCTTAATCGTGTCAAAACGACGTCTCCGCGTTGACCTTTTGAAATTGCCTATTAGCCAGAAGGCGCACGGAGCCAAATCAGGCGAATACGGTGGTTGTAGAACGATATGAGTTGAGTTTTTGGCAAAAAATCGCGAAAAACCAATGAGTATAATATTGGAGATATTCGTGATGAAGGAACCAAGAATTGTAAAAACACCTGTAACTTGGATATAATCAAACCTTTTGTCAAAAAGACGCTTGGCAAATGTTATAGACCGTCCTACCAACCTAGAAATAAAAATTCACAATTTATCCGTCTTCTTAATGCTCAGGAATTTTAAATAACAATTTCACCTTACTTTTTGATCACAGTAGTAGTAGTAGTATATATATATATATATATATATATATATATATATATATATATATATATATATATATATATATATATATATATATATATATATATATATATATATATATATATATATATATATATATATATATATATATATATATATATATATATATATATATAAACAAAATTAAATCCAATATTTCAATAATATCTTGAATACTTAAAAAACACGTTACATTTAAATACAAACGATTTAGTTTAAATATATTTTTTAATTATGTAGGTAGATTTAAAATATATGATTATTAATTAAAAAAAAAATAATGTTGTTAAAGAACAGCGCCTGTTTATGATGATAAACAAGATCCTGATTAAATGTATATACTACATTATACCATGTAATAGCTAATTTGAATACTGTTTGTATATAGAATTATCAGTTTTTTTTATCAATATATTTTTTTAAGTTTCAAAAGAAAAATATTATTTTTTCTAATCTTAATGAAATATAGATGCTTTATAAGAGAATATTCTATATTTTCATAATGTTATACTATTGGCGAGATATCTAATGAATATCCATAATCATGACTTTCTTTTTGAATATTATGTTCAATCAATGTAAATGCAGTATCTTAGAATGATATAACTCCTGTAGTAATTATAATATTTTATCAATTTAAAATTTTTAATATAAATTTTTGAAGTAATTGCATTAGGTAATTTTAATGTTGTATCTAATATTTCGACGAACATTGATGAATGGATGTATAAACGGTAATTTAATTTCGCGAAAGAGAGAAATCAGCAATGAAATGAAATTGTAAAGAGAGGCCAAGGCTCTCTATGAATTATAGTGTCAGAGTTTTTTTTTTGTCATTATACGATAATACAGATGCAGAAATGAGACTCTCACCCGGTGGGTTGATAGTGTTAAGACGGCACATTTTGTAGTGATGGTTGAGGTGGTAGATTGTGGTGGTCCTCGCGCCGACGCAGCTCACGCACTCTAGATTCTATGGTCTGGGGTAGCTAAAACCTGGGGTGCGTAGCATCGAGCGTTTCCAGCATCCATGGCACATGCGCCGTGGTGTTTAGGGTTCGGCAATCGGTTGAGAGCTCCCGTATCACTCGGTGCTAACCGGCTCCGACTATAAACCATCATCATTTCGCATATAATTTATTGCGAAGTGATTCCAATTGTGAGCACGCTACGGTGAGATATCGTGTAAAAGGCGCGCGTTACCGAACTTTCGATGGCAGTGTGACTTAGGGGGTCTTTTATATTACGGGGGGGCGGTGTTCGAGTCCGTTTTGCTGGAAGGCTACGCCCCCAGAAGGACAATGGGGTGCGCCTCGTCGGCTGAAGAGCGTGCCGCCATTGCGCGCAGCAAGCAGATTGAGAAGAATCTTAAGGAAGATGGTATTCAAGCCGCTAAAGACATCAAGTTGCTACTGCTTGGTAAGAGACACTATTTTATTAATTTTAAAAGGAATAAAATATACTTATTTTATCAATAAAAAGTTTATTTACTTGCTGAAAGCAAGTTTTGTTTTTTTTTCTTTACTTAATGGCAAAGACTTCAAACCAAAAAGATCGAAGTTTATAAATTTCTAAACTATTTCTTATGTATTAAAATATAATATTTCATATTGTAGAATCAGTAACAAAATATTTTATATTATACACGACAAATCAAGTTTTATTATCACTGTATATTATAGATTTTATTATAATTTCAAATTAAAATAAATGGTTAATAATTATTATTAATTTTAAGGATACCATACTTTCTAATAACTATACTTAATACAAAAATATAAGTATTTAAATAATAATTACTAATTTTGAAATATAATTATTTTATTCTTGTTATTTAAAATCCTATTAATGTATCATATTTTTAATAAATACAAATATTAATCGCTTGTTTTAAAAATCTATATTATTTTTATTTCTAAATTTTTATAAACATATATTTATTTTTATTTATAACAATATTTCAAATAAAATAATATTCTTTTGTAATTTATAAAATAAAGTATGAATATGATATATATTGATCATTTTAATTCAAGATATTCTACAGACATATATTATTAAATATTATATATTTTAAACTGGATACAAAATATATAAATATATATTTTGAAATAATATACATACACGTTTTTTAACGCATTTAAACCACATTTGAAAATATCGCCGCTACATTTCCCTTTTCGCCAGTGATTATTAAACGTCTCGTTTGTACTAGAGCTTTAGTGCCACCGTTTTCTCTCCATACATCACCTTGAATCTTTTTCTTTTTTTTCTTTATCATTCTTTCTTTAAGATTGTTTTTCTCTCCCTCTATTCAGATTTGAAGGGCTCCATTCGACGCTTGTAGGTAATATATCCGGTGCGATATGAAAGATATGATCGATTCAAATGTACGCTAAAGGTAAATTACATTTTCGATTCGTGGAACTGCAGTGCGTTCACCCTAGCAAGAGTTTTATGAGTTCGCATCGATTTTATATATTATTTATTTTTCAGTGAAAATTTACATATTATGTTGTCGCAATCAGAACGATGATTATTATTCATATTAAGCTTGCCACGATTAGATATTATATTCTCTATATTGTTTTAGTTTTCTTTTTAACGTATCATATACATGCACGAATATAATTATGTAAATATATGTATATAATTTTAATCATTTTACAATTAAAATATTAAAAAAAAAGAATTCTATAATAAACACGCACATACAAATGAATTATATACATTGTAATTAATAAAGTTATTTTCAGTACTCCTATAATATGTTTTTGATTTTATGGTTAAATTATTAATTAATTCTCGGAAACTTATTTTAATTTTTGTCGATATTATATATTCTACTAATACAAATTTATATTAAAATGTTTAAAACAATGCTGAACATGTTCATTGCAACAAGAAAATGTCATTTTTAAATTTAAAGTAGATAATGTAGTTTTTATCTTTTTGTCTGATACATATTTATTAATCAAAAAATATTTTATAAAAGTGAAACGATTGGAATCAGTACTCCGAATTATTAGAATTATATTCAATAAGACATATGTCTGCTATTTGGAAATATCAATTTATCTTTATATTTGATTCTAATTCTAATTTATGCTACGCACATATATATTTGTGTATAAAATACATAATTTGTAACTGCTGTTGATCTCAAACAGTATTAAATATTATATTTTATCTAACAGTAATCACAGTAATACATATTTAATAACAACGAAAATTAATGAAATAGTTCAAATTATAATTTTATAATTTTTAGATCTATTAATACGACAGTATTATAATTTTTATTAATAATTTAAAACGTTCGTTTCAAAAGGAAGAAGACATTATGATTTATTCTATAACTAATTATCTTTTCAATAGCTGACAATATACACATTTTAAGCATGCATAATTTTATATTCTGATACGACTTCATACATAAACGTATAAATTTATGAATGAATTCATAAAAGACATTTTTATTCATCTTTAAACCAAAACGGTTAATACTGCCAAAAATTTACAACGATTTCAATATTCGTCACCGTTCCAAAATAAGCGTGTTCGAATTTATTTATAATATAAATATATAATAGAATACATTCATCGGACATGATTTATCGAGCGGTACATCGATCGATTATATTGTGATACGGCGCAATTTGCAATAAATTCTACGAAATCGCTGAAAATTCAACGCTGAAGATTTTCCGTAATCTACATCAATTTTCATAAATATACAAGCCGATATTTTTTTAAAACGTTCGATTTTATCGTTTTTATCGATTGACGCTTTCGAGGATCATGTCGGTCCGTGTCAGATCCAAAATGCGATAACGATACGTTATCAAGACTATAATAAATTTTATATGATCGATTGTGAAAACTAACGATTTAATATATTAAAAATGTAGCACTAAATAATTTTATATTTTAAAGATTAAAATAAAATAGATCGTTTCTGATAATTTTACATTGACATATTGACCTTTATAAATGTTGAAAATGTATATTATTATTAATTTAATATTTTATTAAGACCACCACCGGACATGGCCATATTTATCCAATTAAGTAGCTGATTCGATTAACCATTAACAAAAAATAAAAATTAATACATATTTTTAATTATATTTTCTATATATTAGTCAATTAATAAGTGGTTTTATTAATTGATGGTTCAATTAAACGTCTTTTTACTATATATGTCTTCTTGTTTTACAAATTTAACTCATATTTTTTAGCACAATCAAATTTAATAAAATTAATTGTTAGAATCATACAAGAATTTTAGAAAATCATAATTTTATTTTTTTTTACAAATAAATTAACTGTTTTATCGTTTTAATTTTCAATTAAAACGATAATAATAAACAATTATTATTATCGTTTTCAATTATTATTATGATTTCAATTATAATAATAAACACAATATTAATGAAGACGTTCGTATTTCATTTTGTCCAACGATGTGTAATATGGTTTTCCCTCATCTTCCAAGTAATATTAAATTTATATTAATATTTTCAGTTGTATCAGACTTTATTTGATACTTAAATATTTTCTGTCTTTTTTCATATTTTTCTTTCATATGTGTTTGATAATTATATAAAACAGATTCTTCAACTGGAAATAATATTTAATAATTGAGCATTGAGTTAACGATTTGACTCTCGTGATAATTAAATCGGTAATGCGTTCATTAAAATCTTGTCATTCTTTTTTTCATTTCAAAATATATATAAATTTCTTGTTTTGCAACCGATATTTATTTACATTACACGTTATTTATGCGTCATGATACGGAACTATTATATTTACAGCGAAATTCTAGACGGTCTTTTTACACGTTTCAAACATTTTTTTACGGTCGTCGAAAGGAAAAAAAAATGAAAAAAATAAGAAAGAAAGAAAGAAAGAAGAGGAGAGCTGAAACGGCCTCTCGGGGAACATATTTTAACGATTCCCGCCTCTTATAACTATATTCAGACGATAATAAAAAGCGAAAAGAAAATCGACTTGGCCGTTGTGCAGTATGAAAATTATAATTTTCATATATAACGATTACATACGCGGTGCGTTTCTTTCCATTCCTTTCCTTTCTTTCTTTCTATACAAAATTACAAACCGCATACGAATCGGTATTATTTTCAAAAAAAAGAAAAACAATAATAAATACAATAAACCGAACGCGTGAGTATTTTTTTTCTTCTTTTGCACGCGTTAATAAAAAAAAGAAGAAATTAATAAATTACCCGAGGGAAATGAATGTATTGAACGAAACGGCGGAAAAAAAATATTCAAAAAGTTCGTTTTTTTTTCTTCTTCTGTCCCACGAAGAACGCGAGTTTTTTTTATTGGCCGTAATAGAAAATCGATTGATGCATAAATAACATAATGTGTGTTTTCTTTTTATTTAATTTTATTTCTTTTTTATTCTGTAAGCGTATGAAAGATGATTTAAAACAATATGCTTTATAACGGATGGCTTCAAACGTGAGAGATGTTATTTTTTAATCTTTATAATAAAAAAAATTGTATATGATTTTTAAAAATAAACATAAAAATTTCGACCATGCACATTTTTATTGGTATTGACATAGACACTTTCATTAACTTATCATGTATGATTTTTTTTATATAAACTTATTATATTTTCTGTTTTGCATATTTAGTAATACTATTAAATTTGTATATTTTTAATATAATTTGATAAAATATAAAAAAATATAAATTGAAGTTTTATAAAATGTCATACGTTATCTGAATATATTAAAAAAATAGACGTAAGTTTGACTTTGAATCATCTAAAAATTCCATTTAATTTCATATTTTTTATATTTTTATTTTTTATCAAATTATATAAAAATATTTAATAATATCTGTTTTTATATTTATTTTAGAATTTTTAGCGGTCAAGAAAAATGGAAATTCTGCATTATGATTCATCGTTTATCTTATAAGTCATGCGATGATTCAAATGATTAACA
The DNA here is from genome assembly GCA_024500535.1 of Leptonema lineaticorne. Taxonomy (NCBI): domain Eukaryota; kingdom Metazoa; phylum Arthropoda; class Insecta; order Trichoptera; family Hydropsychidae; genus Leptonema; species Leptonema lineaticorne. Next base: position 5,254,513 of record JANIJI010000003.1, on the reverse strand, counting down.
ACGATAGAATCATTGCACATTATTAAAATGGTTCTTTATAGTTTTGTCTAGACAACTATTTCTATTATTATTATTACGAAAAATAGATCACTCATATTGCCTAACCATATGTGATATTATAAAGCACATTTATAAATTGTTAGATTTGTGTGAAAATATTCTGACATATTTATGTGTGTGTGTGTGTGTTCGTCCGCGAAAATGTTAGACTGATAGCGATTCGAATGCGGAAACGCTTTAATCGAACAGTCTGTATGAATGCAAAAATATAATAATAAATATGGGAAATGGAAAATATACACGTACACCAATGGTTGACGATACGTTGACAAGTTCAGCTGTGACGCATGTGCCGTTGCGTTTCAGCGCTGATGAACCCTGCGACGACAGAAATGCCAGAAAATGTTTCAGAAGTTTTCATCCCTTTATATGAAAAATGTAATAATTTTGATTTCTTTCAAATTTACAATGATAATTTTAATTTCCATACTGCATTTTATTTAAAATTAAAAACAGCGTAGAATTTACTTAAATTTATTTCCATATACTGTAACATATTTTATTATATAATTAATAAAGCTGATATAAATTATAATTTATAAAATATTGCATATTTTACGTTATATATGTAACAATCATAAACACTTTCATAATTATATTTTAATTAATTATATATATATATATATATATATATATATATATATATATATACAATTACAAATTTATAAATATATATATATATCTGTATACATGATAAATGTTATCTAAATATACCTAATTAATAAATTAAATGATGAAATTATTAATGTTATAATAGCTTTATCAGTTTTAAAATCGAGATTTCATATAGATATATCAATTAAAATTGTATTAACGGTTATTTTATTTTTTATCAAAATTGTTATAAAATGAAAGTGAAAGCAAAATTAATACAAAATAATATAGAATAATAGCAATATTTAGTTAAAAAAAACTATATAATGGTAATAATATATTTGTGATATATTTAATTTGGATTTATTAATTTATTTTTGTTTTAATCGTCATATTTATGAAATTAATCTATTTTTAAAATATTACCGTAATAATATATTTGATTTCGAAAACAATTATAAAAATTGTTTTAATTGCGAAGGACTGAAATAATTATATATAACGTTAAATATAATAATCGAAACGTTTGCATTATATCTATAGTTAAATTTGTGTATTTAGTATTATAAGTGTTTGTGTCGTTGGTTTAAAGGAAAAATATTATAAAACGTTTGTATTCGAATTCGAAACTCGGCTAAGAAATTGAAAATTGGAAGTAGAATTGACGGTTCGAGTTCGGTTGACGTTTAGTACTTGAAAAATTGGGGTTAATTTTTAAAATATCTATCATTCTTATAATTTATTTGATAATATTACGTTGCAGACGAAGGGTTGCGAAAGGGCGTGTTAATCGCAGTCGCGCGAGGGTTTGAAGGTTCGCGCGCCAACGGTTGTCGCGGGCGGGCGCGGTCGCCGCCATCTTGTCCGGCTTCAGTCAGTCGTCCGGCGACCGTTGGCGCGTTGGGTGTTGTCGAGGAGCGTTACGCGTCGCGTTCGCCGCAAAGCGAACCGGCCGCGAATCGCACTCCGCGCCTCGCACCCCGCGCGATTACACACCGCGCAACTTCACCGCCGGCGTGCGTACCGTGAGCGCCGTGAGCCTCGCCCTCCTTGGGGGCGCATTTCGCGTCGCAGATATCGCCTCGTCCCCGCGTCTCCTCATCGATCCGCCCCCCGCCGGCATGGCTCGCCCCCCTACCCCCTCGCCGGCGCCTGCGCCCCCCAACTGACAGATCGCTCGCGAACCACGTGACGTCACTGGAAATATGCCTGTTGGCTGCGAGAACGCGCGCGCGCAACATTGCCGACGCTATAACTCGTTGCGTCCCCACATTGCTACTTACACACATACACACATTTTTTATACTAATTCATATATATATATATATATATATATATATATATATATATATATATATATATATATATAAATGTCTTACACGTAATTTTTAACCCTTATTCGATTTTACATCGGTTCATATTCGAAGATAAGGTTGACTTATTGCATTTTTTAAACCAAAAGATGTATCGTTCAAACTGAAATATTTACGCACGCGAATCGTTAAAACGTGGGGTAGAAAAAAAAAATCGAGTACCATACCAGACCGTATAAAGCCAATTCGATTGGTGCTTTGCCGCTTTTGAAATATCTTTAAAATTCGTAAAATATTTCGCGTTTTTTCGTTGAAAAAAGTTCAGTTACGAATTTGTTCGTTTAATTTCGTATAAATATTATATATAGAAATTAGAAAACTGTATATGACGATCGATCCAGAACGCGTCGAAATTCCGCCATATCTATTCATTAATCTATTTTTTTTCTTAAATCGATTTCGATTTGTCGCGTGCGAAAATTCGTATATATTTTTGTGTTTATTTAAAATTCAACTTTTTAATTTAAAAGTGAAAATTTCGATATAAAAATATATATAGATTATTTTCAAAAACTTTCATATAAATTCCAGATTTTGTGTGAGCGTTCCGATTTCGTCGATCGTACGATTTGAATCGATATATTCGTTTTAATTTTAGAATATAATAAGAATCGTTTTACATTCAGATCAGAATACGAATTCGTAACCGTTTTCTACATTATAATTCCATTCCGCAGCATCGAGTTATTTTTTTTTATCTATATTTATGTAAAATTTACTTCTACACGACTCGCCGGTCGTGTGTGTGGATGTGTAATTTGCATACCGAAAATTTTGTTATTTTATTGCGTAATAAATTATCGTTTAGCTTTGCTTAATTAGCATTATTATCACTATTATCATTTAATATTCTAAATTTGCTTGTGTACATATTGTTTTGATACCATAAACGTTTAGTTTTCCCTAAAAATACCTTCAATATGAATTATCTCAATTGAAAGGACGTGCATAAATTTTCACTTACCATTCATATTACAATTACATACGATATACGAGTAGTATTTAAAATTAATAAAAATACTTATAATTATTTATTAAATATTATTATCAAATTTGTTGTGGTCTTTTTTAATCGTGCCATGAATTGAGGGTTATCGTTAATATATTTTTTTAGATATTGTATTTTAATAGATGAGTAATAGAAAGTTATTTATATTTCAATTATATATTCCATATTTAAACATGTCATGAAACTTACTCGGAACTAATGTTTTCGGTACGACCTCATAAAATTGTTATACAAACATAAATTGTAATATTTTTAAGTGGAGAGTAATTTTATGTTTTAAATGCACCTAGGGATTATTACACGTTTGATGGTTGATATTACGGTCTCGTGTTTTATTATGGAGCAAGTATGAAAAATGAAATTAAGCATTTTGAAAATGGATCGTTATATGGTATATGCGCGTATATTTTTATACGTGTAAACATATTTGAATTCTTTGTATTTATAGCACATAAATATAAAAAAAAATTATATACATATATCGCGTTAAAAAATTTGTGGGCTTTCAATATTTCCGTTCTGTGTTTCTCGATATTGTATATATAGTTATAAATCTGAAAATTTTTGAGTACGATAAATTTTTCTATATTGGCCAATATCCAAAGGAAGGTTTTCAGTTTTTGTTGCCATTGAAATCTCTTATAATTTCTTACTCACGAAATATACATGTAAATATATACAAGATACGTATCTTGCGATATTTGTTCATAAATTGGGAGAATTAAAAGCTATATATGAAGCCTTGAACAAGATAAGTTGTTCGAGACGCGTGCGCCAATTTCCTCATAACCAGATAACTATTCCCTGTTTATATTGACTGTGACTGCTTCAATCTTGTTTGATTTGTCGATTCATTTATGTAGACATCTCTACAATTATGATTAACTACTGTGTATTTTATATATATACACACACACGTACATATATTATATAATTTAAACTAAATAAATATATTCTAAACGTTAATTTTTAATTAAAGAAACATCACATCATTGCTATGAATTAGAATGAGAAAAAAAATTGCTATCGAGCATTTTACAGAAGATGTTACAAAAATAATCAGTATTCTGCTCAAGGCAGAATCGGCCAGTTCAATTAAAAGTTTCAAACTAATTATTACTTACGAGATTGTTAGGTACATTGGTAATATAAATGTGTGAGGATAAGAATATTATAAATTCAAACGGCATTCTTGTAACATTGGCATTCTTGAATCATATATATTTATATATAAAAATATATGATATTATGATAATAATTGTTAATCCTGAGTCGGATTTTTAAAATATATTATTTAGTGTCATCGTATTTCCAGTGAGCAAAAAATACTGATAATTTAACATGGGTATCTATCTAGTTTGTTCCTAATAAAACTGATAACATTTAATCGTGTGTCTATATATATATATATATATATATATATATATATATATATATATATATATATATATATATATATATATATATATTGTCATTCTAAGAATTATTTAATAATTTTATATTTACGCTTCTTATACAAGGAAATATATATTTTTATATGGATGTTTTATTCGCGTTAGAAATGTGTCCGTTAATATATTTTATTAAAAAACCAGATCGGAGAAAGAATCTCCACGGTTAAAATCGGTTTTTCGTTAGGACCGGTTGCAAAAAGACTTACAGGGCCGAAAACTTCCATAATTTACATTTTAGAAGGTTAAATCTGTTTCTTTAACACTTTTTTTTTGATTTGATAAAACTATCAATGGTATGGTTAATTCTCCATTACGCGTAGAAAACTTGATTCGAAAAATACGAATATTTTATTTATATATAACATACACATTATTTATACAGTCATATATATATATATATATATATATATATATATATATATATATATATATATATATATATATATATATATATAATGTACATTTTTGTTAGATTTTCGATTTCCATAAATATGTAATATCTTATACAATTTTATATTTCTTAAACTTGATATTTTTCGTTATTAAAAATACATTTGCACTTTAATGCTTTAGAATTTTTAGTTGTAGTATATTTTATTTGAAGGTGTCGAAAACACGGTTATTTTTGTTAACAATATCGAAAATGACATATTTTTATTACTGCCATTTTCTCTATAATAATAAATATGAAATAAAATTACTCAGAATATTGCGGTATTCCCAGTCGATATAGCCGCTTATTATTATTATTATTATTAATTATGCGATACTTATTTTTTGCGGTCGTTACACGAAAATTTCACTATACATTATTATGTCGTACGTGACGTGACGCCGATTCAAATAAATTTAATGCGATCTGTCACAATTTTATATAGCGCGTACATTGTAAAAGGGGCGAGGCGAATTCTGCAACGTTTTTAGAAATGCCGGTGATATATATATATATACATATATATTTTGTGTGTTATTTAGGTGTTATTTAGAAGAAATAAGAAGATTCATCATAGGGACTCGAAGGTTGTGTGTGTGCGCGTGTGCGTGTGTGCGTGTCGGTGAGTGTGTGCGCGTTGTCGGGGGGGTGTAGTGCAAAATAGCTGCGCTGTGCGACAGTGCGGTGCGCATAATGGGGTGCGCGCAGTCCGCGGAGGAGCGCGCCGCCGCCGCGCGCAGCCGCCTCATCGAGAGGAACCTCAAGGAGGATGGCATCCAGGCGGCCAAAGATATCAAACTTTTACTACTCGGTATGAAAGATGACTCTATGCCGTTTTTCTTCAATATTTGCTCTTCCAAAGATATACACAGATTTCACATAGTACGGCGACGGTGTTAAATTGTACGAGTTGAATTTTTGTAAGCCCCCCGAAAATCAAAATCTTCCGTATAGTAGACGAACACGACAATTGTTAAAATTAAATAAAAATAATAATAGAAGCATAATAATTGAAATTTTAAATTTAATAATGCATGGTATATCGAGTTTATAGTCGTAGTGTTGAAATTGAAGGAAATCGAAATTGGATCGTAAATGCTGAAATATTTTACATGAAATCGTATAGTAATAAAGTAATAAATTGAACTTCAACATGGCAAGGATCTATGTTTTGAGTTAGAAAGATGATTTAAGATTAAATTGTGAAAATAAAATTGCATTTGACAAATAACCTTGTACCGGAGCTTGCATTATATATATATATATATATATATATATATATATATATATATATATATATATATATATATATATATATATATATATATATATATATATATATATATATATATATATATATATATATATATATATATATTAAACAAATTTCTAAACTTAAAAAAAGAGGCAGTTTTCGCCACCATTTCAGAATTTTTGTAAATAAAACAATTGAGGTTTACTGATCTATACGATCATTTTATCATTCCGTATTTATAAGGAATAAAAATTTTAATTATGTTAATCTTTCTGGCAAGATTTTTAAGTTTAAACCATAAAAAGTTTCGATGTTTTATTGTCAAAAATTCATTTATTTCGGTTTTGTGGTTACTTGTTTTCCAACTAATATGACATAAAAATTGTCTCTTTTTGAAATTAATTACACTATAATATATAATATAATAATAGATACAATCATATGCAATATAAAAGATTACTTTAAATTAGCGTTGCGATTTTCAGTAATTCAATTAAAACATAGAAAGTATTATAAATTAACAAACATAATTATCAAATCTCAATAATAACAAATATAATTATCAAATTTTTGTTTACCATATATTTAACGCACTCATATTATTATTACTAATTAATTATTTTATATGCGTTTTCTGTTATGTAAAAAAGTTCGTCTTTTTTTGAAATTCAATAATGTACAAAAGATATGTTTATCATATATATATATATATATATATATATATATATATATATATATATATATATATATATATATATATATATATATATATATATATATATATATATATACAATTTGTAAACATGTATGTAAATACAAATAACCGCTATAACTTTTTTCTACCGTTTTTTGATATACATATTCTTGCTTGTGTACTTTTTACTCATCTATCACGTTTTAAGAAAGATGGATGCATTTTTGTTTTTACTTCACGCTTATTTTTTTCCATGTATAATGTTTTGTTTATTTCTCATTCATTACTAAAAGTAGAGGCTATAAATCTTAAAATATATATATATATATATATATATCATGAATGCATTCCGATGTCATCAGATTATCGTAATTTCATTTTTAGTTTTCTTCATTTTCCTTTCGCGAACACGCTTTCCTTTTAACGCTTCCAGTATTGTAGGTTTTAACCTGGTTCCGGGCATTCATTTTTAATTGTTTATTAGAATATATTTTATTTTTGTCTATTTAAAAATATTTTTTTTCTAATGTCAAAACTATTTTAATAATCTCCACACACTTATATTTAAGTTTTATAAAATTAACTATCTTATCATATCTAATCAATAAATTAATTTATATTTTTTTTCTTTTTGAAAAACTAAAAAAATATCGTTCGTTTGAATAAAACTATATATATATATATATATATATATCTTTGTGGATCGCTGAATTTTCATACGTGTTGGGAAAATTTCTAAAAATTTGCATTTCTCCGCATTTCTATTCAATCGTGTTTAGTCCTATAAGATTAAGATCTGATTCTAATATTGTTTGTGAGAAATAATGGTATATTTTTTTGTTCTTAAAATATTCCGTTCATTATTTGTTTATAACTTTTACATTACATTAATTGTTGGATAAAAAACTTACCAATATTAATTATTACTTACAGTAATAATACACAATAACATTAATTCTTTGCTTTTAATTTAAATTTATTTTCAACTTTTATTGAGTGTGTGCATTATATTTTAAAATCATAATGGAAATGCTTATATCGTTTATAGCATAATAGTTTAAATTATAAAATTGTAAAAGTTTGATACTTCTATTTCAGCGTTTTCCAAAGTGTGGATCGCGACCCGACACCGGGTTGAACAAAAATTCAGCTTGTGTCGTGGCAAAATTGTAAAAACACAAAATATCTATATCATTATGCTCTAAATTTAATATTTTTTGAAACTTTTTCAAGTACTGCAGGTGGCAACTCTTTACCACCGTTTTTGTTATATAATTAATTTGCGATTTTTGTGTATGAAATAAATAAATGTTTTTTTTTATAAGATGGGTCGCGAAAAAATTTAAAATCTTACCAGGCCGCGGTCAAAAAAGTTTAGGAAACGCTGTCTTATCTCATTTATTTTATTTAACACATTAATTCCACTGATTAGTTAATAAATTGGTTATTTATAGTGTGCTCACATTGAGACTCATTATATTATTAGGTATACAAATATACATTTACAAATTGAAAATATTATATATTTTTTTTGGACACATTTTTTTCCTATTTCTTGGGTAGCGTATGAATGCTGCATCAACAAAAATATTCATTTTTTGAGGCGATCCACGTAATTAATCCAAGTTTTTACTTTTTTATCAAAACGAAAGTCTTCCTACTTCAACATTTATAAGTATATTTTGGCTAACTTTGCTACAATGGTGTCGGGTATTGTCATGCTGTAAAATTACTTAATTGTGTCTGTCATTGTGCTGCAGTCGTTTATCTTTCAATGCTTAGTTTAAAAGTATTAATTGCTTTCAATACAGATCGCTTGCTATTGTTTCATATGGTTTTAGTAGCTCATACGTCGATTTAATTTCATCAAATATAGAGAGTGACCTTTGAACAATAAATATTCGGTTTTGCCATCGATATAGGCTTTAAGTCCACTTAATTTTGTTTTCTTGGGGGTTATCGTAATGAAATCATTTTTTTTCTCTAATTATAAAATGTTATGAAAAAAAATATTTTCATTTTTAGCACATTTGTTCACGAGCACATAAATGTCATTTAACATCTCTTGACTTCAAGTTGTATAGCACTCAATTTCCTTCTTTCTAGATCATTTCAATGGTTTTCAGGCGTTTTGAAATGACTGTTTAGTCATTCCAAATGATACTGCAAGTTTTTTTTGCATTTAAAAAAAAATCTTCAAGATGTAAATTCTGCATCTTTGAAAACTTTTCATTTTCTACCGCCATGCCAATGTTCGATATCAGAATCACTTGCGATGCGTTTTTCACTAATAAAGGTCTCGCCATATATATTTAAGAGCTGTAGATTTCTTAATATTGAAGCAGAAGTCTAAAATCAACCGCAAATGAAGAAAATTTGGTGTTTCAATTGATTATAAATTTGGATTCCGGAGCCAACTTAGGTAAAAAGTTATGTTGTCAAATGTCCAGCTTTTATTATATTTGATAACTACATCTGTTTATTTTTACCAAAGCTGTCTATTGAAAAATAGTGAAAGCTAAGTTTTACCTAATATGTATTGGATTAAAGATAAAAAATATTATACAATTACAGTAATTACACCATTCGCTAAAATGCCTTTTGTACAATACAAGAGGCTTAATGTAACATCTCAGAGGAAAAGGAACTCAGATGTAAGTGATTAATAAATGAGTATTATTTATTATGTACATTACATATCTATCACTTATGGATTGTTCAATTATATGTATAACTATGGTATATCCCATTTTCATTTTTTAAGAGTTCAATTCCTAAATTTATTTTTATACATATGTTGATTTTAAATATATCTATTTCAATAGCATACATATACAATTACTGTATACTAACTTTTAAGATATTCGACTTTAGATAATGATCTGGAACTCCAGACTATTATCAGACGGTTTGTATGCGGGGTATCACTACACACAAAAATGTATAATATAAAGTAGCCGATGAATGAAACGCATTCAATATGCGGCATGTACTTCGTTCGTTAACCCTTGAACTGCACCTTTTGTGTCAATTCATTAAGACGAGGTCAAAAACGTCAAATTTATCTTTTAAATGTCCTAATTATTTCATTCTTTTGAGACTTTATTCTCGGATATGCTTTATTTTTCATTGACGATTCGCAATTTTTTAACAAGTTTTCTTTTATAATATGTTTTATTTTAAAATGATATTTCCGAATTTTAAAACCTAAATTATTTTTATTGAAGTATTGTTAAAAACTTGAATTCTTATTGATTACCATTCTAGTCATGATTCATATATTTGCGCCAATTAACAATAAATTTATAATTTTCCGTGAAACATTCAACGGATGTGTAATGTTGATTTAGTCGTTTGATTCATCGAGTTCCATTCATATATATATATTCACTATAATCTTGTATAATTAGTTGTGCTTTATTATTATAACATGCTACATTTTTATAAACGCAAAAAGTGTAAAATAGGATTATATGTTCATGAATAGAAAGAAAGATGTTACGATTCAATTATGATATTCAAAAAGCGTTATTAGCGCGATATAGCTTTAGTTTTATATATATATATATATATATATTTATATATATATATATATATATTTATATATATATATATATATATATATTTCTTTTTTTTTCGTTACAAATTTAGATAGTTTTCTATATTGACTTTCATTGAGGTATTTAACAACAGAATCGGTTTTGGGCTATGGTCGCGTGCATGAATCAGAGCAGATAGTGTTGAAGTTAACATTTTATTGCCCAGACTTGAATCGCCTATTTTTATCGTTCATGTACATATATATATATATATATATATATATATATATATATATATATATATGTGTGTGTGTGTGTGTTTGTGTGTGTGTGTGTGTGTGTGTGTGTTTGTGTGTGTGTGTGTGTGGTGTGTTGTACAATGAAATGATTGAAAAAATATGACTATATCACGATATTTGGATGGAATGTCAATAAGAAACATGTATATTTCAGTTTTTCGATTGAATTCACGTTTTCGGTTATTTCAAGCCTGTATATATTATATATATATATATATATATATATATATATATATATATATATATATATATATATAGTATGTTATTAATATTCATCATCGATCAATGCAAATCGTTTGTATAAGCTATATAGTGAAATATGTGGTTTATTCAATATTTGTATAATATATTATTTTATTTTGCATAGTAAATCATAATATTTAGTAAAAAAGACAATAATTCATTTTAATAAAATAATTTATTTGAATAAAATTTATTTTATGACGACATCAGGATGTGTTCAGGAGTTAGGTCATGTGATGTCCTAAATAATGTTTTGTTTACATTAAATGACGCGTTGAAACACTTAACAATGATTTCTCATTGTTATTATTATTCGTGATTATAAATTATTATTTACATAAGATTTAAATATTACGCGAATTATATATTTTTTTGGTATAAATATTCTAATATCTATAAATTTAAATTTATTTCTTAGATTATTTTATCATTTTTGAGCAATTTACGAATTTTATCAAATATTATTTTATTTTATGCCTATTCTTTATAATATGGTAATAATTGTGAGTATTTATTATAGTTTATTTGTTTTCGAAATTTAACCTTATTACTAACTGGTTTATAAATTTTATTAATTCGTTTTTGTTTTAACAATAGACAATTAAATTGTAATTATAGACTTATTATGATAGTAGTGATAACCAACTATTTGATAATCATTATCTTAACTATCACATTTTCTTTACATATGATAAATAATATTATTTTGTGTCGCTTTGATGTACCTTATCAGCATTTGAATGGGAGGTATTTTTCTCACTTTTTGTAATTTTAAACTGTAAAAAATGACCATAATAATGACAAAACTGCCACTGAAATGCAAATTGATGCTGGTCGTGCATAATGTAAATGCGTCTGCGGTTCAATATTCATCCGACAGCTCACAGATTTAATGGTGGGACGCGTTTCAAGTTGACTTCAATTGAAACATCCGCTTTAACTTTTACAACACCATAACGTAATAATGTATATTAAATTTTTGACTTATAACAATCGTTTCAACGGGAAAGCAGTTCGATAGAAATATTAAATATTGTTTTAGAACAATCGTGTAAAATTATACCAGATATGAATGCATATGCAAAGTATTTTGAGAGTTTATTAACAAAATAATATTCCACATTATATTTAAGTACCTCAAAAAATACCTTTTTTAATTTCACAAAATATGTGAAAAATATTTAATAAATGATTAAAAAGCATCGTGTTCTTCACATATAAACTTTTAAAAAATATAATTAATATGATTTTTTTTCAAAGTTCTTCAAATAATTTTGTTATTTATAATTCTGAAATATTATATCACATGTACGAGTATGATTATTAATATTTCACTGTATATTTATGTTTCAGTCGTGTTATTCAATAATATGGATTTCACTACTCATACAATCCAACACACACACACACACATATTATATATATATATATATTGACTTCCCTAAAATAACCACATCATAATTTTATAATTTTCGCGGTAACTAATTGCAAAATACTTATCTGATTTAATAAAATTGAAGTCTGTATATGAAATCTGTTATGTGTATGTGTTTAAAGGAAACAGGAGCAGATTGACAATTGCCCCTTATCGTACTGTAAATATGATTTAATTTTATTGGTACATATAGTATTCATTTCTATTACAGCCGTTGTTTAATCGTTAATTTTATGACTTTCAAATATATACTCGTTTTTTTCGTGTGTTTATGAATTCATGTATTTTGAATGTGCTATTTTGCTTATTATCTTTACATTTATGTTAAACAAATAATGAAATATTTAACCATGGTTTTATAGTGTTATCAAAATTTTAATTGAAAAGTTCTATAATATTTTTATGTGATTGTTCTCTGTTAAAGAATTTCGTGTTAGTATTAATATTGTTTTATATTTATACACTTCTAAGATCAACAGTTAATGTTATATTTATAATATACATTTAAAATAATAAAGATTTAGTTTTTAGGAATGATGATAAAATTATTTTTCGTTTAGATATCAAATTTATTAATTTTATATGTATAGATATTATGAGATATTTTTGTTTTTACATAGCGAATTCAATTTACTATACATGTCTTATCACAAAATGAATGTTAGCATGAAAATTGAAAAAGTGTTTCACACATTTATGAAAATATGTGTGTGTGTGTAAATAAATTTATATGTGTATAGGAAAAAACTGACGATATATCACCATCTGTTTTCTGTCTGTAGAAAAATTATATCTAGAATGTTTGCTTACACTAAGCGAACGATGTTTTAAGACCAAAAATATAACTTCGCAGGAACGATTCAACTGACGTCCTGATGGTTTTTAATCATAACACGGTTTGAATCGATTTTCGAATAAAAGTCTTATAAATCTTGCATAAAGCTTAAAATTTGTGGATAGCGATAGGTTTGATTGTTGCAAGTTTTTATTATTAATTTAATCGATACGTATGTTACAGTATCACTTATATTTATTATTATAAATTTATTATTGAATTGAACGTTCTTGTGCCTACGATTGTTGTCCCCTGCCGAAGTTGTTCTTTTATGAATTTGTATGCAGCGTTAACTGCTGCAATTGTAGTCCGTGTCAAATGACTATTATTCTGAGTGTCAATTTCAGTCATCAGATAATATGACCAACTATTAACAATATTTCTTCTTGTAGAACGTATTTTTTTAACTGTTATATATTATAGTAAAAATTATATTGTAATCATATAAATACGATTATTTATGCATTTAAGAATGAAAAAAAAAACTATTAAATTATGTAAAAATTATGATTACTCTGTTTTTATGATATTAATGTTTGTTGAGTTCATTTTGATTTTAGAGATGGATTTTAATTATTCGTGTTTTTTAAGTTTTATAAATTATTGTGATATATACAAAATAATTTGTTAAAATACAATCACTATTCATATTATGTATGTATCATATTATGAATTCTTTAATAGAAAATAAGTAGATTATTATAGTTTACTTAATTATAATTTTTATGTTATTAATATTGCATTCTTAATTTTAATTTTAATTTAATTACAGATGTACTATATATATTACATTTATTTTTATTTTGTATAAAAAAACGCGCTCTGTATATATTTCTTAGGCTTTTATGGCTATTTAATTTAGTACATTACTTTATACGTATTTATTGTATTAGCAAAGGTGCATGAAATATATTTAGTCAAATGAACAATTCAAAAATTTCTATAAATACAGGATGTTCTTATCGCAGGATGTAATTGACCGCAATAATATAGTTATTATATTTAACGACCTGGCAAAACTGCTAAATACATTTTTAGAACACATTTGCACTTTTTTCGAGATAAACATCATATTATACATTTTTATAATCGGTTATGCGTTTTCCTTTTAATTTTTCTTACATTATTTGTTCTAAATTGATATAATTTCGAATCCATACGATATGATTTCCATTATTTTGTCTCTGATTCCGTTGAATTCATTTGATTCTGACGTCAGTAGGGAAAAAATCGTTTGTATTTTAATCTCGCGTATCCGCTAATGCATCGTCAGATGAAAAATTTAAACGTTGTTTATAAATTCTTAATCTGTTTGCTTTTGCTTGCGTTTGATTTTTTATGTTCATGTGAAAATATGGTGAAATTATAGATGAACACACACACACACACACTCGTGCATATATATATATATATATATATATATATATATATATATAAAATTCCCATTCTAATTTAGTTCTAACGGTTTCATTACTTTTTGTTTTTATACAATCGACCCCTTTTTAACGTGCGTTATCAAACTTGCTTTGTTTTCATAAATCGATATGTAAATAAGATACGCTATATCAATGTTAAACTTTCAATGTCGTCATCGTTTTTAACTGTCGGTATTTTATTATCGAGTTAAATTTAAAAATGCTTGGCGTGGCGTTTTTAAATTTTATTATATATATATATATATATATATATATATATATATGTGTGTGTGTGTGTGTGTGTGTGTGTGTGTGCGTGTGTGTGTGATTGATTACCTGAAATTTTCTCCAAATTTTTTTTTATATACGAACCGAGTTGGAAAATGATTCCTAATTGAAACACTTAAAAATGAGAAATTAGAGACATGTGCTACTATTATTAATTTGTCGTCTTAATTTTCCATTGTAAGTTATTTTAAAATGATCACTTTTAAATCGTTTGGAATTTGTTTAACATTAATATATTTTTAATTTTATAGTATTGTTAATATAATTATTAATAATTTTTGAACAAATAAAAAAATATTGTTTTTTTTATCTGAAGTAAAAGGATAAGAAAAATATTCCTCTTTTTTGTTAAAATTTCACTCATCAGTTATTTTTTTTGTATCGAACAGTATATTTTCTATTTTATAATTTCATATATTTTATAAAAAAAAATTATACGAAATATTTAAAGCTGTATAAAAGTTTATATATATTTGATTTATAGTTTCATTCTTTTGATGTATGATTCTACAAATTTTAGGATCCAGTTTTAATACGGTGTTGCTTTAATATTACGATTTAGTTGCTATGCTGTATTTTTTTTTTTAATAATTCAAAATTATTCTTCTTTTAATATAAACATGTATGTTTATTTGAACGATGGTCATTGTTGACGGATATAGTACACATGTTGTTGACAATTAATCCATACACCTAGCAAACTTCTATAATCATTTGATCGTTTGTAGAATTAACGTATATATACCATAAACAAAATGTTTTGCGGTCGCCAAAAAATATCCGCCGATTCTTCTATTGTCGATTCTTTATAATAATATATGTATTATAAGAATGACAACATAGATGTTATCAATTTAATTTAATGCACATAAACGTACATTGCTTCTTATTGTTATTTTATTTTCGCCTACCTGTTCTGGTCTGCAAACACTTGATTAATTATCGTCTTCATAGCCTAATTGTCGTGATGGATGCTATGTGATTTATCGTGTGTAAAATTGTATCGCATGTCTTTCGTCTACTTTATTTTATTATATTACACGTTTATATATATATATATATATATATATATATATATATATTACTTGAAGAAAGCAAAAAGAAAATAATTTGGAAAAGCGGCGTTTGTTTTAGTCAAACCGTGTGAAAGCTCTTCAATCAAATTAAGCATTTTTCATTGAAACGATTATTATGATTGTGGTTGTCTATTTTTTTTTGAAAATTTCTCTTTTACATGCAATTATACGCAAAATCACGAATGAACAATTAATTTCAATGAAATTTATATTTGCTCGTTATTTTTTACTATCGACCTACTGTATGTTCTTAATCAGCGATTATTTCATTAAAATTGTCGTTTAACTTATTTTGTTGAGCTTTATTATTTTGATGGATAATAATATTTTATTTGAAAAATAATACGAATAAACTTCCATTTTAAAATATCTTGTTTATTTGGGAATTATTTTTATTAATTTAAGTTCCAGATGTAATTCAGTATCAGATTATTTTTACGCATGCAGTTTTTTTACAATTACCATAAATATTAACATATTTTATATTAAATATAATTAAAATCAATACTATTCGTGGATATTCTTTTAATAAAATTTATAATACTAATGAGTTTTCAAAAATAAAAAATGTATTTAATTACATTTTATTTGTTTTATATTACTTATGAATTGAAAATTAATACTTATTGTATTCTTCGTGAAGGTTGTGGTTTTAATAAGTATTTTATTGTCGAGGTTTTCTAACCATTACGTCAAATGAATCAGGATATTAGTTTCACATAAGATAATTTATTTTTATTATTTTGTTATACTACGTCCAAGTTGAATTATAATAATTTGATTTATTTCTTTTTTTCTAGGTGCTGGAGAGTCAGGAAAAAGTACTATAGTTAAACAAATGAAGTGAGTACCGTATTTTATTTGATTTTTCCAATAGTTATTTCGTTATTTTAATCTGGAATTTAAAAATGAAACCACTAGAAAAAAACAGCAATATTTGCAATATTAAGACATATTGAATTTTTCGAATATTTTCTGAAAATTGAACATCTTTGGAAAAAATGGTTTTTGGCACAAAGTGAAGATATTATCATGAATATTTTTTTTTATTTTGTAATAGCGTTTGGCAACGAATATTTTTACATATGTGTTCAGTATGTTTGAACTGGCTATTTGTTTTGTGTATAACAATAATAAAAATATGTTTATATTCATATTTACAAATTTTATATATAGCACATATCATTGAATGTGATGTTATAATTCTTATTTTTAGATCTTCAAGTGTTTTTATTGGTTCTGTTTTCATCCTTGTCAATTTGATTTCCGATCAAACCACTTATAAAGCTAAGTCGAGTCTCCCCATTTAATTAATTTATACACTTTGCCGAAGACATAACGGGTTTCCGCTTTTCTAGAATATTCATTTAAGCGATAGAAAATTGTGTCGGGGTTTATTTATTTATTTTTTTTTTAATAATAACAAAATATTTTTAAGATGGTAAAAATAATTTTCTTTCGATTATTTGCCACTAATATACAATAATGGTGTAGTGAGAGCTCACTTATATATGAATAAAAGAACCATTGTTTTTCCATTTAAGTATATGTGGCTTTGAAAGGCAGAGAACTTCCGTTCCAATTTGTATGATTTAATTTTGCATTTGTGGGTCTTGATAGGAAAACGTTGATTATTGCACGTATGTCTTCCTTTCTTACATACATACATACGTATATCGATTTGTGCCTTATGCAAAATTTTCAATTAATTATTGAGGTCTAGTATTATTATTATTTTTTAATATATGAATACGATTATATTATGTTATAGTCGTCGTTATTACATCTATTTTTATTGTCGACGTCGTCATATTTTTTCTCTTTCGCGTAATTTGACCCATAGTTAAAATCGGGATCGATAAGTCTTATGTGTCCCGATCATTACACAAGTTTTGTTTTTATAAGATATTGTACATCATGATATTTCATGTCAATTTTTTGATATATAGATTCTTTTTTTCGCACAACAACGTATCGTGTGTTACTAATGCGTTTGAACAAATTGTAATTTAATATATTTGCATATCGTCTATTATTATGGGTTCGCACGAAATTTAGTTACCTACATGTATGGGTGTGTGAATAAGTATGCATAATGTAAAGTATATTATTTTGAATTAACTGTTTATTTATTTATTATTATTTTTCTATTATAAATTAATATACCATATAAAGATTTTTCACTTCCAACTTCAATATTTTTCTAATCAATCATTAATTATAACTTAAATATTGCAAAACTCTAAATTTTATATTTTTATTTAATTTAAAATTAAAGCTTTCAGTCAATATTAATCATTTTTAATAGATTTTATAAAGAAATATTATTTTTTTATGTTACACTTTATTATTTTATATATTAAATTCAATTTTTAAGTTTTATTTTGAGCAGTAAATTACGGACCATCTTGAAAACACATTTTGTGAATATGTAAAAAAAAATCATTCTTAAAAGTTTAGCACGTCTGATTGGATTGAATAATATGACTACTGTTGCATTTTAATGCAGAATGAATGCACATCTTTTTTTGATATGCTACATCCGTCGCTTTCGAAAACAGTCGTTTATTGTTTTTGAATTGGCTTAAGATTTTCATATTATTCACAGACTACATACAACCATCCATGATTTACTACTGTGGAATGAGCTATTTTTTTATTATGTTCTCACAGTGAGATCTCATTTATAATATGCAAAAAAAAAAAAAACGGAGAGA
This sequence comes from Leptonema lineaticorne, assembly GCA_024500535.1. Classification (NCBI taxonomy): domain Eukaryota; kingdom Metazoa; phylum Arthropoda; class Insecta; order Trichoptera; family Hydropsychidae; genus Leptonema; species Leptonema lineaticorne. The sequence goes on along the minus strand of JANIJI010000003.1, from coordinate 5,235,794 downwards.
GTATTAAATTCCATTGTATAATTTTTGTACATTTATATATATACATCTGTCGTCTACATATAAAATTAATTAACAACTTATAAATATCACTAAATCGTTCTATTATTTTGTAGTATATTATAAATAATCCAAATAACATAATTTTCTGTTCCTTTTTGCAGAATTATCCACGAAAGTGGATTTACGAACGAGGACTTCAAACAATATCGTCCTGTTGTTTATAGCAACACTATACAATCACTTGTGGCTATCCTTAGGGCGATGCCAAACTTAGGTATCGTTTATGGAAATAAGGATAGAGAGGTCAGTATATTATTTATTTGCAATTTGTGTATGTCTTATTATTAGTTAGAGAAATAAAAAAAATCCCATTAATATTTGCCTCGTTTTTTCTATATCCTGTTTAAATAGTCGTTCGTTTTAAATATGGTATATTTCAGTTAAATACACCGAAAAATATAATATACAGTGATGAATAACCTCACGCCAAATTAATTAAAAATGTGTCATCTTCATTGTCAAATACTATGTTTCACATGTGGAACAAATTATTTTTTAAATTTTATATATAGTAAAAAAATATTATAATAATTATATAACATGAACTAAATGATGGAACAGTAATACATCATTATAAATTGCTATATGGTAAAAATTATTAACGCTCATAAATCTATTAGAAATTTTATTGTATATATGCTCAAAAATTGTTATAAGAATACATTACCATACTTTCTTTTTTTCGATTTGCGACATAATTTTATTGCGGTTTATGGCTTTATAATATTTTTTGTTCCTTTTTATTTTTATATAAATATGTATATGTTAATAAATAAATCAATAAAGTATAATAATGACAGATTATATAATATCATTATAGTCACTTTTTAGTAGTAATTATTATTCAAAACACGTTTTTTTCTATATATTGATAGCATAATGAATATATTATTATTTTATAAATGTTTTATATATAAAATAAAGTGAATGAATAAACACACACACACACACACACACACACACATATATATATATATATATATATATATATATATATATATATACGTGTGTGTGTGAATAAACTGATGGGATTAACGGAATATTGACCTCATTTAAAAAGAAAAATATAGATAAAATTAATCATATTTACCATTAGTTAATACTGAAAAATGTTAATCCTGTATTGAATGCTTGTATTTCTCAAGTATATAAATTTTTAAACTTGAAACGCGACCACGCAATGGTGCAAGTTAACTAATTTTGTGCAAATTTAAAATTGAACCATGGTAACAATGGCAATAGCTACTTCCGTGCCCACTTTTTCCCTAACCCTAATAGTTTGCGTGTAGCCAACTCGGCGCCACCCCTTCGCCCTCATTTATTTGCCCCTTTTTTCCTTCAATTATTATTATTTTTTCTATTTCCACGGTCCTTTGCTTTCATTATAACTCACACTTAAATCCTCTATTTTCCTTTTATTTTGTCCATTTCGTGGCATTTTTTTATTGCATATTTTTGCTTTTGCAATGAAAACGACGCCGTCTTCATCAACGTTCAACAACGAAATTTAATATATATATATATATATTTAATTTATATATAAAATACACATTATTTATACAGTCACACACACACACACACACACACACACACACATATATATATATATATATATATATATATATATATATATATATATATATATATATATATATATATATATATATATATTGAAATTTGTCACCCGGAAAATTTTCTTTGTGCGAAATATAACAAAAACTAAAATTTTATTTAAATTGTGAATTGTACTCTTTATGCTTAATCTAGTGCTATGTTTTAATTAAGTACGTTTACATTTTCATTATTTTTTATTAAATTCTTCTAACATTTTGGTGCTAACCGAGCGGTCGATTATGACATACATTTAAAAATGTTTTTTGATATTATTACATATTCTGACAATATTTATTATGAAGTATTTATCATTAGTGATGAAAATATAAGCTACAATGAAAAAGTATATTTCGAAATATACGACCTAAAATAACCAATTTTATCAGAAAATGTTGTCATATTTTGACACTGTGTTATCCGTCATAAGTCATATGACTAAACAATTTTTTGATATTAAAAAAATCAAATGGGAAATAAATTTTAAAAATTATTTGTTTTATCTCAAATTTCCGAATATAAAACCTACTAAATTTTATTTTTTTATAATTTTATTATTAGTATGTGTCAAATTTCGTTTTTATATAAGAGAAGTATATGTAAACTTATGTTATTTAATATGAAAATATAATTTATATAGAAAATATTTACTAAATGCATTTTGTTCTCTATACTATATATAATATTGTTATTTTTTTATACATAAAAGACATCATTCCGAAACATGCTTTTGTATATAATATAATTAATCCAGGATGCATACCTATACAGGTATTTCGATTTGATGCTATCAAATCATATTGCTGGCGTAAATTTATTGATAAGATGCACAGTTAAGTACTCTTCAACACGTATATATGTATATTTTTTGCAGAATATGATATATCATTCATTCGCAATAAGCGTCAGATAAATATTTTATTAAGTTATTAATTAAAGGTGCTATAAATTACGATGGGGTTTCTTGTTATAATTATTTAGCAACATCTGCTTTTTAACCAATTCTTTTTCTTTTTTAATATGTTTCAATACATACAAAGTCTTTTGTAGATCGATGAATATATCTCACGTTATAAATCTCGTTCACATAATAATATTTGTGTAATATTTGACGTCATATTCGCACAACTTTAAAATATGAAAGATGAAGTGTATATGATTATTCGACGATTTTTATATACCATATTTTGTAATTATTGTGTATAAATAAAGCGTTTATAATGAAGAGCGTTTAAGAATAGATTAACATTGTGGTTAAATCAAAATTCATTTTCCACAATATCGATAAGTAATGATTGCATATTAAAATATATACATTACCGTTATTATTTAATTACATAACTATCGATTTTTGAATAATAGTTAGATTATACAGTTATATCTTGATTTACGTACGAAATATAGTTAGTGACCTAAGTCGATTATTATAAGAAAAATGATGTGAAATATTTTTTCGTTATATATTTGTTACATTTTGTACTCACTAAACTTATATGAAATAATGAAATGCATATGCATGTTTAAGCACTATTATTAATAAATATGCGTGATTTTATTTTTTCACGTCCATCTACTTAAATTTTATTTTTTTATTTAATCTTAGACTTCAAAGCATATCTACGATCAAATTAAATTTATTTTAATATTTAAGTCTTAATACAACAGCTATATTTTGAGTTTATATAAATATAAATTTTATTTTCGGAGTTTTTTACCACGTAATTGTTTTTTTTCAGACGGACGGAAAGATGGTGTTCGATGTTATTCAACGAATGGAAGACACCGAACCCTTCTCTGAAGAATTATTAGCAGCAATGAAAAGGTTATGGGCAGATCATGGAGTACAAGAATGCTTTGGACGCTCTAACGAGTACCAGCTCAACGATTCCGCCAAATAGTAAGAAGCATAAAAAATACATGTAGTACAGCCGTACCCCGTTCTACGACATTTTTCAACGTCCAATTTCAATGTTTCGAAGTTGTATATACAACTTCGAAATTGAAACATCCGAAAACCACTTAGTGTTATCGATATTTATTTTAGTTATACGCCAGAATTATGACCGCGTGTGCATTAGAAGCACTAAAATATTATGTTATAGCATGGGGTATGTCTGTATTTTATATATTATAATAATGATCGACTATAAACACAATTACGAAAGGTATACATCCATTTCGCAAAATGTGATGGTAAAACGATCGTTCAATAATTCCCTGCCACTGTAAAGAAATAACGAAAGTATTTGGATTACCTTGCTACTTGAATAAACACGCGTTCGAATTTAGCACTGGCGTTCACACATAAAATAAACAAATAATGAAATGGGTATAGGTTGTCTGATGATTAGCGGACCTCTAATTGAATCGGAAAACGAAATTTTGATCATTGCAATTAATGAATTATGCATATTAACAGTGAAAAAAAAAGTTTAAAAATAATTGTGTTCTTTAATTATGTATTTTATGAAGTTTCTACGCAATTGAAAATCTTTTCGTTGTATTATTTATATATATATATATATATATATATATATATATATATATATATATATATATATATATATATATTTAAAATTATATTGAGTATTGTCATTCATTTATCGATATTTTAATATTTACCCTTCTTGCACTCTTGTATGATAACCTTGTATGTTAACCTTTTATTCTAATTTTAGAAAAAAAAGTATATTTATGTATTATTCATGTTACGATAATATTTAAAGATTTTCTTGTCAGGTGATACATTTGACAATGAGTATAAATCGAAGACTTCCGGTTACTGTGAATGCTTTTCGTATTTTTATTTTTTAAAACACTACAAAAACAATAACACATCACTCTATATAAGCGTCTTTTTTATATTTTCAGTTAAAAATATAAGCTTTCAGTGTTTTCTTATAGAGATTACGATAATAGTGTGATGAATTGAACGGGAGGTTAGTGTTTTGAAGTGGTTATTGTCATAACTACTTCTTGAAACAGTTATCTATTATAGCTATATTTGTTGTATAGTTGGGTGATACACACTGAATGGTGTGCTGCTGTATGTATATTTTTCAATGAACGGAAAGCTATAATAGTCTTTTGTCAAGTACATGTTATATTCTTAACTTAAATTGCCAGATACAAAATATACAAAATATATATTATTATTACATATCGAATATAAAAAAATGATTTTCGAATTTTGCAATCTGGCAATTATATTTCTTTGTTTTCTCTTTTTATTTATTATTTTTTATTATATAATTTATATTAACTAAAAATAATATTAAAATATTTACATAATTAATTTATAAAATATTTAGACTATTCATTGAATATCACCTTTTAATTTATTCATTCAATTGTGTCAATTTGAATTTGAGTGGCTCTACTGGTACATATGTCGGACTTACTTTATACGTAAGCGGACCGTATTTATATTCCACTTGATATTTTCTGAATAACTGAAATATATATATATATATATATAAGAAAAAAGTATTTGAATCGTTGTGTAATCATCATGAATAATTAAGATGCATAATACAATTTTATGCGATACCTTTGCCAATATGATTTGCAATTCTGCTTCAGCGAAACGTCTTCCGAGACACATACGTCGTCCGTAACCGAACGGTAACGATACAAAAGGATGTATCCTTTCTTGATGAGGACACTCGCTTTTTATCCATCTTTCTGGCATAAAACGTTTTGGTTCTTTGACGTATTCGCTGTCATGGGAAATAGCATAATGTGGAAAAATAACGTGTGTCTGTAATGAAACCGAATCGATAATTATTTTCAACATGTATATAATAATACATGTATGCAAAATGTGTGTGATTATTATTAAATGATTATTATGAGTGGATAATTTACCCCTTTTGGCACGTGATAACCTTCTATAATTACATCAGATTGCAGGCATCGCCCGTTTCCTATTATGGGAGGACACATTCTGAAATATACATTAAGCAATTTGACATAATTATAATTCTAACGCATATCTCGATTGTAAATGCGCTATTTGAAATGTTTGTTTTTATTTTTTACGGTGTTTTTTATATAGATTTTTTACCTTAAACTTTCTTTAATACATGCTTTGAGGTAGGGTAACTTATCTAATATTTTCGTAGTTAATGGTGTGTCATCTTTAGGCATAACACTAATAAGTTCATTTCTTAATGTTTCTTGACAATCTTGATTTTGTGATAATAGATATATAATCGATGATAATGATACTGAAGTCTGTAACAAAGAAACAAAATATTACAATCATTTCGTAAATTTCCACAAATATTAATTAATATTATTTTTTTTATAAAATCACTATCAAGGGTCATACGAGTTTGTTTTATATATATGTATATCGATTTCACAGAATAACCAGCAAGTCACTCACTACCTGTGTACATACTCAATTTACATTTGTTGGGGATGTTTGTAAAGGGAGTTAACAGTGCAAATTCACCACCATAAAAGGATCTCTTTTGAACACCATTCGAACGTTTGGTTTTGCTCGTTGCCATTTTTGTTTCACTTTTCACATCACGTATTGTCGCAAAGTATCCGCAATGCCGAAGTATTTTTAGCGTTGACTTGTTGTACTCGTGTGCGTTTTGCGTACAAACCAATGACTATGTAAATACGTATTATATATTATATTTACATATCCCTTATATATATATATATATATATATATATATATATATATATATATATATATATATATATATATATATATATATATATATATATATATATATATGTAATGTTTATATATGTATATATTTAATTCCTAACGTTTAATGGAAATAAATATAAAGACACAATAACTCTCATGAAAATGAAAAAAAAAAATTTTCAAAGTTTTTCGTCAATTTTATTCATATTTTCTATCAAAATTATGAGAATAAAATAAAATTATTTAACTCGTCTCGCCTGATTCGAGATTTAAAAATCAATAGGATAGTCGAATTAAGTAATATTAATTCAAATTTATTTATTTTTATAGTGTTTTGTTTTACCATAACAGTTAAATCGATAATATTCCGAGCCAACTAGCCAACTTGGCCGGTTGTGTATTATTATATCTATTTTAAACAAATAATACGCTGACAGTTTTTTTTTGTGAAAATAACTAATAAAATGAAATAAAACAGTTGCACACGATAAAATCTTAAATATTTATAAAATACGTTTTCATCGCGATACGTTATTTTTCATGTGAATTTTAAGGTCGTAAAATTTTGCATCGTTTAAAACATCTATTATTTATTTAACGACCATATTTTAATATAAATTTTGTAATATATTATTTGAAATGTGAAGACTTTTTTTAATTTTGATTTATATTTGAAAGCGTGGCGATTAAAATTAACGAAAAAAAAATCATAAAAATGAACCGTCTTCGATGTTATTTCTACAATGCTTTATTTTATAAATATACCGTTTTATTTTTACAATCAGATTATTCAGATTTGCATTTGTTTATACCGTATCAACTCCTACGAGCAGTAGATCTAAAGCCAGCACCGCTGCTAATTTAGGATCATTGTGCTCCCTCAGGATACTCTCGACCAAGGAATCCGCTTTCTTATCACATTTGTCTGTTGATATATCTTGATTCTTTGCTTCGAGTCTTTCGACCGCAGTTGTGATATGTCGCATGCACAGCCTAAATCAATAAACGTATCTTATCAACATTTTTTCACCCATTATTTACATATTGATACGCTGATAGTAATTCTATATTATAATAATTTTTAATGTCATAATTTTATTTACATGAAATATTTTTACTTACTCTCTGAAATCTTCTAATGCGTTTATATATTTTTTGTAAGAGTTTGTCTTATATATTCTCCATAGTGGTAGGCGAAGTTCCACTTCGGCCACGTTCCAAAAGAATGTATTTATCGAGTCGATTATTTTTTGTGTTTCTGAATTTGTTGGTAATGTTTTATCTAGACATCCTAATCGCGTATCTAAAGCCACCTGCCCAATAGCTAAACAAAATATTTATACGGAATTATCCACAAAAATATAATGGGAATAACGAGAAATTCATACGGTAGCTAATTGAGGATATCTATAAAAATCCCTAATAGTTTTTTTCTTATATAAATTTCAATAATATTTATATTGTTGTTGAATAAAGGATAAAAAATAATGAAGTTATTGTTATTTATTTTATAAACCGTTATTATTTCCGCAATATTTACCAATAATTTACTTACATTCTAATGCCCATTTATATATTTCATATAGAAAATATTCTGGTAGTTCTCCATTAACATCTTTCATTTCATCTATTCTAGATATTAAATATATATGTATATATTAATTTTAATGAAAATTTAAACTAAAATAGCATTGTATATTATTAGTTTATAACTATTCTACCTATAGATAAAGTCCTGTGCAATGTCGTTTAATGGTCCAATGAACCTTCTTGCCGTAGACGGTTGCAGCATCGTTTGTTGAACTTTCGCCCTGAAGTTTTCCCAGTCTTTTCCGTGTCTGTAAAAATTTCCGTGCATATTATTTCAATTTAAATATTCGCTTTTTAGTTTTTATATAATATTATATCAGAGTAAATTATAAATATACTCAAATATTTTGGTAATATATGCGCATCATGCACTTCACGTTTTAACAATTTAATTCACATGACATTAATATGATATTATGACGCGGCTGGAAAAAGCCATCAATCACCATCGATAATCGGCCCGTCTCGTGTCGATGCTTTATTTAACCCTCTACAATATTCTATCAGAACGATGTTTCGTTTATTATTTCATCTCTGTCGATATTTATGTCGAAACATTAACGATTCGCATTGCTATTAAAAAAATATTGTACATATACAATTGAACCGTGTCGGCAATCATTCACATGGTTATATTAGTGCTTTTACGCAAGTTGTTGTTATGTAAGAATTAGCGTTAACCAGTAAATATAGAAAACTACTTACTTTAATTTCGAAACGCTCGTGTTAAATAATATGCGTAGGTTTACTTCGAGTGAACGCTTTTTTTTTCGATTGTGTATTTTTTATAATTAGTAAAAACCGAGATTTTACTCACACTCCTATGACGCCGGCTGTCTTGCCGAAGAAATCCGCCCTTATAGTGCTTTTGTAATTTGACAGAGAAGGCATTGATGGTCTATGAGGTAAGATGTCTTCTCTTCGAAATACCGTCTCTATAGCGGTACCGCTGAATGCGAACACGAGATCGGGATGACCCACAAGTCCACCTACTTTCACTACTCTTCCATACTTCTCTCGTAACGACAGCATTACCTCGTCTAGTTTTTCCACTCGGTAATGACCTTTGCCAATTCATTATTATGCATTATTATTCAATATTATATAATAAAATGTGCCGCGATATTTTACATTGACCAAATATACGTATATACATTTAATATACCTATGAACGGTGCAAATCTCCAAGAATTTCCTAAAATAGGCAATTGTTTTGGACCGGGTATTGCACTATAGGGTTTCACGTCGTCTTTGATCCAGTCATGTTCAGTTTCAGTTAGTGCCGGCAAAGGAAGTCCTTCAACTGAAACTGCAGACGAAAAAGCCGGTTTCTTTAATAATTGGAGTAGTTTGGTTCGAGCGGACATTATTTATCACTTTCGACCTATTTTCCGTTCTTTTGATTTTTAAAATAGTCGTTTCTGTAACAGTAACAAAAAAAAAACAACATTATTTATGTATTCAATTTGAACGGTTTCACTTTTATTTTTTGTTAGTAATGAGATTTAAATGACTTAAAATTGTGAAATGATGATGAACTTTCTGCACGTGTGAATTGATCTATTTCTTCATTCTCTATTGTGTAAAAGAAATTTTATTGTATCATCATTATTACCATCGTGTAAAATCTATTGCTGAATCATTGCTTCGTAAAGAATAAATGTCTTATTACATCATGCATTTAACGGCTAATTTGAATCTGTCGAATATTTATTTTCGCGTACTGTATATTAATACGAATTATGAATTGTACTCGAGTAAAAAATCGTCTTGACCTTTTTTCAATTGAAAACTTATACTCATTGCGTGCAATGATCCTGTAATGTTTATATGGGAAGTGATTTTGGAATTACACTTATAATATTAAGAAAAAAACATATATAGAAAATTTTATTACAACTATGCTTATGTTCGTGCATGCGAAACAAATTACTCATATAGTTTTCTTGTATAACAATACATTCAGTAATACGTAATTCCTGTAATTTTAAAGAAAATTGTCTTGTTTGGAAATTACATTTTCATTCAAATTTCATGTTGACCGTGAAACCTTATTATGGAAAAAGTGTCATTTATTATTTTTATTGCATAATTGTAATATAATCGATATGAAATATTATCATTAATATCTTCATTAATATCAGTTTATAAAATAAACATTAACCGTGCTCGAATATTGAAAAAAAATTAGATAAGTTATTTTTAAAATATTCAATTTTTTATCCTAACGATTTATTTACTTTATGCCGAATAATTATAAAGTATATCAATAAGATTTAAAAATAACAATCTTAATTTAAAATAATTATAGTACATTTAATTTCCTATATTGGCTAATTACAATTTTCATAATATATTTTTTTCAATTAATACTTGAAATTAAAATTAAATTAAATAATTATTTTTATTACCGATTCTTCAAAAAAATCCAATTTAAATGAAGTTGACCTCAATCGAATCACATAACACCGAAATTGATCACACAAAATTTTACCAATATTTATTTATGGTATAATCGATCACAAACTACAAACACTTGCCTGCCAGTTACAAGCCTGATATACGAGTGAATGTTCGCATTTCCTCGAAGGCTTCTCTGCTTACTCCTCTTTGGTTCTCCCCACCAGATAAGCTTTCGTTGATTGCAAAACACTTTTCTTGATCTTATCACAGATTGATAGTCACACGTAATATTTTTAATATTAATTTATACGTATGTTACGTGTTATATGTATTATAATAATACATATTCGTGTTTACCACACCTTTTATCGTGAATCATCATGATCCAGTTATTTATATTTAATAAATAAGGGCGTCTTTATAACATAGTAATATTTATAAATATTTTTTTATTTTAAATATGTTTTCTTTTAAGATTGTTGTATACATATACAATACGGTTCAAGTTCGTATTTATTATATTTTTTTATGCAAAACAACATAATACTCATTTTAACACTGTTAAAATATTTAACGTGTTTGATTGAAACGGTACATAGTAAAAAATGTATCATGTGATGAAAATGCGTGCATTGTGACAATTTCTTCACTATTTCAAGTGTAAATAGATTTTGCAAGAATCAAATAAAATTCTTGTTTTTTTTTACTCATAATATACTAACTTTGATAAAAATAACTAACTACATATTGTGATGGCGGTTTTTACGATATTTAATTAAATTACTTTTATGGGTAAAGTGTTTGTACCGTATACATATTTAGAGAAATGTGCCAACGTGTAAATGTTTATCCTATTTATAATTTCACATCTTGTTAATTTCGTTCAACGTTAACAGTTTTGTGATGATTTTGCACAACTCTTTGTGTATTTTGCGATTTTAATCCGTATATTAGTCGTAAAAATCATTAACGTGTTCGTGTAAATTTCTTGTAAATAAAACGCATACGATATATTGGTATCAAACGTATAATTTTATTGTTTTTTATTATTGTATTTGATTGCTTCAGTTTTTTTCTTTATTAATAATATTATTTTGACAATCAATCATTTATATATGGATATTCGATTTACATATTAATATTTATATCACATTTTTTATTATTATTAATTTATGTGTAATTTTAATTTGGTTGTCGACTACTCAGAAAAAAAATATTTAAAATGTACTCTTTTTTTTTTTCGTTCTTAAATATTACATCACATTCGGTTATGTAAATTAAAATTTGAGGTATATTTCAATTATATTATATATGATCACATTTATGTATATGTTTTTAAATGAGTGCATTTCTTTATGTTACTTCACACATTTTGTTCTAGATATTCGCAATAATATTTTTTTGTAGGTTCCTTTTTATTTTCAAATTACATCACATCTTATAATAACAGTGTAAATATGGAACTTTTTGCTTTAAAACGGCACGTCGTTCATTTGTCGTTATATAAAAGAATATTATACTTTCAAAAGTGTTAATCGGTGCATGCCTTTTACTTACAAAAATAAATATTCATCGATATTTTCAGATTATGATAGTTTATTGATTAGTTATCGTATCTTTGTAAAAAACACAATGTAACTGAAAAATAAATAAATGGCTATCTCAAAATGATCTTATTTGGTAATATGCGTATACATAACCGATGTCTTCGTTTTTATATCACATACAATTGTCGATTTCGACTTTTAAATTAACCTTAATCGAAAGCAGAAATCTGTAATTATATTTTTTTTTATAATTGTTGATTTTTAAGATTCATATTTCAATACATTTAATCGATTATTTTTCTAATTATTTAGCATATCCAATATTATTTTTTATAATATATTCGTTTTGATTCGTAACATTATGTAATGTATTCGTTTAAATATAAAAATAATACGCAATCTTTTTAACTGAACCTTATAACAAATTGCAACGTCAAGTGTTTCACGAGTTGCGACACGGTTTTATTCAATTTCAACGATTTTCACTATCATTTTTTTTAACAAAGTTATTCTTCGAGTAGGCCTTTTTATTATTATTTTATTTCTTTAGACATCAATGCGTTATTTTTTTCTTTCATTTACGTTCACATAACCTGTCGCATCGAGTATTTACGGCGTTGTCCTTAATTTGTAAGCTCTGTAATTGAAGTATAATATAATGTTCTACTTAAATTTATTTATTACATAAATTTCATTATCGTTGACCTAATTTAAGTTATGTATATATTTATATACGTACGTATTTTCGGATTACGACACGATTATTATTATAAATATAAAAAATCATACTTTTAAAAATGCGGAAGTATATCTTATTGTAGGTTATATTTTATTTACCATGTCAATTTGTGGTGTGTGCAATGTAACATTTGTGTTATTTATGCGTTTTATATATATTACTACTTTCGTATTTTCGTGTGTTATACCAATCAAATCAAAGATTAACGTTAAAATAAATCATTAATAGCAATGAAATACTTCAAATATTTAATGAATAAGTATAAAACAATCATACATACAAAATTACATATGAATTTTAGTTTATTATATATATATATTAATTTTTATTCAATAATCAATGTTTCAATAGTCTATCTATATATTAAGAATGTATGAAGATTTGAAAAAAAATTGGAAAATTAAAATTGAAATTTAGAAGAATGACAATAGATTAAAAAATTACGTATTTGTGACTGAAAGTTGATGGTAAAGGATGGTGAAGGGTCAAAAAACCTGTGGAGTTAGTTAAAAAAATATTTTATAATAATATTATTATGTAATCGTATTTTTTATAAATATTTTATAATGTTTTATTTTCACATATCTCATATTTAAATATAAGATTTTTTGTAAAATATGAAAAAAATAGTCAGTTTTTTTAATTTTATTATATTTTACTGGTGATTTTATTTAAACATTTATTTTTCGATAAACTGACAAAGAATGACTGTCTTCGCTCTCGCTTAACGTTGATCTGTTTTCTTTTCCATTTTTAACTTGTCTTGCGACGATGTGCAATAGTGATTTTTCCATGTACTTCCTAGTGATCGTACTTCGTAATATTTATTATGTACATAATATTTGTATACGTAATGTCGCATGGGACCATTTTTTTGGTGGGCGCGCCTATCTGGCTACTCCCCTCAATTAAATGTGTTAAATTTCACGTTTATACATATATAATATATGTATATTATATGTTATTTTTTTGTCTTTCATTATAAACGCCAAAAGCTTAACCTGTTTGTTTCATTGTACAATGTAAGTACTTTGCAAATTACGTACCATCTAAGTCATGGCGAGTAACCGTGTAGTATAAATACATATATTTAATTATTTTTATGTAAATTCAAATATTTTTTTTATTTTCAAATTTATGTCATATTTACTGTTAAGAAATATTTTTTAATTAATATTTCTACGTGTTTCTAATCGAGATTTATACTAACGTGTGAAACCGGTCTTGCTTTTTTGTAAGAATGGATATTTTATTTTTTAATTTAATTGTTTGTTTAAGAACGTTTACTTTCGCCGCGTTGCTCAATTTTTGTAACTTTTACGTGTCCCTTAAAATTTTAACGAAGCCAGCATTCGTCACGAAACATGTTCGCTATATCGATATTACTTAATATTTTTCGCGATACAACCTCCTTTTCTTCACGTTAGTTTTGGTACTTCGCAATGTGAAGTTGGTTGTTATTTTTATAAAATAACTAGAAAACACGGTAAGTGTCGTAATGTTTCCTCTTAAAATTTGGTGGTTTCCCTATGGAGGCCTCACCGTTTTACCATCATATATCGAGTTTGTGCTATATTAGAGATTATTGAAAATTTTTAACCGCGACCATTGACTAAATAAATAAATTATTGACTAGTCAAACATTGTTGAAGTACACTTTATCACAACTGATTAGTGTTTTATTTTATGTAAACAGAAATGTTTTATTTTAAATATAAAATTAACGATATCGATAATACAATGTATGTTTTATTAAATATTTATTTTTAAAATTTAAAAAAATGGATTCGAACGAATGTCACAATTTGAAAATAATTATTTTTAAAATAATAACGATTGTTGGACGAAATTCGGCCTGCAGGCCCCATTTCAGATCTTACTGCCGCAATAAACTATTTTTTTATGTAATAATTTTTTAGGAGAAACGAACCATAAATACTTGATGAAAATATATGGTTACCTTAGCATCGTGCAATGTAAATTATAATTGTTTGAAACGATTTCATATTAAGAAAAAAATATAATTTCCGTTATATGCACGAAATTTCTCAAAATTGTGAAATATTAACTTTTTCACAATAATAAACAATTGTATGATCTTCTTATTTCTCTTACTTAATACTTTGTTCTACATCTAGATTACGAATGTAAAATCGATTTCATCTTTCGAAACTTGTATATAACAAATGTTTTGTTATATACATAATATATAATATAAATTCTTATGGTAATACAGTAGCGCACGTGTTTGCTTTTTTATTGTGATCAATCGTTTAAGATTTGAGACAATGATATAGGTAACTTATTTTTAACACAAAATATAAATTATTTCTATAAAAAATGCACTTATGGAAAAGCTAACTTCCCGATTTTCTTATCAATTTTGCAGTATTGTTTTTTTTGCGATGTTGAATTATCAACTCTATGTCCAAACTTTCAGATATTATTTCTTATCTATGTACATAATTTTACTTTTGCGAGCATTTAATTTCAGTAACTATATTCATTTTATGTGGAAATATAAATCTGAATATTGTTCTATAGTTAAACTGCGGCGAATGACGTCACTAATACAATTTATTTCTCGTTCGATCTCATTTGACCTCACATTCGCGTTTACGGTGTAAACGCGGCTTTATTATTTTTACAATAATTCTTTCATTGCAAATGTGCGATGTATTTCTATTTCATACCTTTTATGTAGAATTTTGACATTATAACAATACTTCTTGTGATATAGGATGCAATTGTAATATTGTTATTCTAATATGTTTATTATTGCGAATAATGCAATTTCATATTCATATATTACAGAAAGTTGATAGGTATATAATGATTTTCATGTTAAATATATTGCGTGATTTTTTTACGTTGTATGATAATCACGATTTTTTTTTAGAGATTTTACATTTCCTGACCACTTGAGATTTGGTTCACATACTGTTTGATTTGCGGTGTTGTATGGTGCAATTATTTTATTTCTTTCTAAACTACCAATTGGTCAATAGTTCTACGCAATTCAGGAAATTAACGCTATCCTCTCTTTGTGAATAATTTTAATAGAGGATAGATTTTTATAATTTACATTCGGTTAAAAATATTATTTACTATATTTTTTATGAATTTGTCACTGAGAATTTTTTTTAAATTTTAACATATTCTAAACAAAATTATATACGATTTAATATTTTGAATATAATTCTTAATTTGTAACAATTTCGTTTTTTGTGTTATGGACTAAATATTATTATTAGTAAGTAAATAATTACGTTTTTTTTTGAAAAATTCATTTCTTATTACACTGAACGCGATTAAAATATAATCAACAAAGATAGTATTTAATTACATAATTTATTTCTACACAATAAAAAAATAAGATTAAAATATCAAATTTGGCTCTTGAAACATGCGTAATTTTTAATGTTATGATGCTTAATATCATTGAATGATTACAATATGAAAAGTATTTTTTACATTATCTATTATATTACAAAATTGTTTGGAAAATGCGATATATTTATTTAGAAATTTTATTTTGCATCATTTTATTTATACATTGAAATGGAACGCTTTTTGAATTTAAAATTTGTCTTTAATAAAATATAATAAAGAATTTTTGAACAGATTATTTATAATGCAAGAAATTGTATTCGACGTATGTCTGTTTGTCAATTCTTTTATTTAGATGATTGGCAAATAAGGATTCCACTTGTTTACATTTCCCAATTGCACAAATTATATATAATCTCGATTTTTACTCAATATACCGACTATTCGTTTTTTATTGACTATTATCGTTATCATTATTATTATTATTATTATTCATAATCGATCCTTTCAGAAGTAGCGTGTGATTCGAGCTTAGCTGGTATTATTCAACATTATTTTTATAACGAGCCGTTAACGAGGTTTTTAGCTGTATATAAAATGTACGCATGGTTTGAAACGGTCGTTCGATAAGTTTTATCCGGTAATTTCATTTTTTTCAACCTTCTTGTTCCCGGAAACACGTAAAAAATAGGCACGAAAATGGCTGCATGCTTCGTGATGCCTTTTATTTCAATTTTATATGCGATTATATGCAGTTATAACACAAAGAAGTGTGTGACTATCTTATTTTTTTTAATAATTTCTATAAAATTGATATTGCAATATAATCATGATATTAGTTAAATAAGAAAAATATGGGCACACATAAATATTTGTCAATATCTAAATTTATATTTTTATAATTATAATTCAAACATGTACAGTACATATCGTATTTATAGATAATATGACGATAAATATCTAACATTCATATATATTTTAGTATTTTACGTTTAAAATAATTTAAGTACAAAAAAGTTTTCATTGTTGATTTATGACAGTTTTATGAAAAACAAATTTTCACAGTATTGAAGAATGATATGATAGTTTTACACTGATTTTCTTAATTTATTATTATATAACAGTAAAATATACCCTTGCAATAACGACGAACACACCTATGAAAATGTCATGAACCTTAAAAATTTCAACCGGCTTTATATAAATAATAATTTTAATATTTTATCTTTGAAAAAGAAAAGAAAAACGACCGGCGAGTACCACGTGTAAATTGTATATGGCAGTGAAACATTGTGTGCCACATGGGCGGGTGCCCGAAGCTCGCTTATTGATCCCATGACGTCATGGACACGCCCACCCCTCTTACACCCCCTCGAAAGCCAAAAGCAACTTTAAAAAGCTCTACAGCGTACACACGACAATCCTTAGGGTACATTATCGATATTTACGGAATGACCATGTTGACTAATCGAACGAAACGATGGAAGGAAGGGTTTGGACATTCCTCGATTTCCGGCATCTCGAACTATTCGATGTTTTTTTCGCATTCGCTTACTATTCAAATCAATTTTCTTGATCTTGTGTTGCATTAAAGTATATATAGTTAATTCGAAACGGGTGTTACATGGTCGTGGGATTTGCTGGTTCAGCGTGACCTAGGATAAAAGAAGGTGGTCGTCACCCCTTACCCCTTAACTTCACGACATCGGATTACCTGTTGCCGAGCTCCCGCCCTCTAGAGACGACGACGCCCCGTTTCACTTTTTCCAACACACTGGGGGCTTATTTTGTCTAAAACCATCTTCTGTCGTCGGAACGCAGTTGCCGATTAACTCTGCGGAGAAAGTTGTCGGAAAAGTACATAAGTTTTAAGAAAATTATTCCTTTGATTACAAGTCAAAGAAAGGTTATCGTATTTATTCAGCTTTTATTTGTCTAACTTTACTTTTTATAATTTGACGTGTTGAAAGTTTGTCCTGTTTGTACTTATATTTGTTCTTGGTGTGTTATCTTCGAATATGTTTAAATATATTTTGTTTATAAGTTTTTGCTAACTTCAACAATTATTGAAAATTATCTGTTTTATTAAAAAATATTATTATTAAAAAGTTTTTAATTGATACTGAGAAAATTAAAAAAAAATAAAACTTTCAAAGTATATTAATTATTAAAAAACAATTCATATACTTAAATATGTAATTATATAAAGACTTTCCCATATGTTCACGTGCAACAAATATAGTTCTCACATTCTAGAAATTCATGAAAAGTAAATGAGTAATTAATTTCTAAATCAATGGAAAAATAATTAAAATATAATAAATACTGTGCATACCCACTCAAATAATTCATTTTATTTAATCAAAGAAATATAAAAACTAAATTGAGTTATTTACATTTATTAATATTCTAATTTTTGCATTATTTATATTGTTATATAAGATATCAATATTTTTTTATATCGATGTGTTCATATTAGTTATGCGTTGATGTGTTTATAAAATGTGAACTTCTAAATTCTACACGTGATATACTGTTCATATGTCAATAAAAGACTTGTACTTAATGAAGCGTAAATTGTCATACAATTTTATTTTCATACGTATGACTGATTAAATAAAACACTTTGTTAATGTATTGCAATAGAAAACAGCAAAATAAATTTGTATTATCGATTTAAGTCACCGCGATATTATTGAGATGTATTATCAATCGGTACGTTTTTCGTCTTTTTTTTTTCTAAGAAAAACCAATAATAATTATTAATAATCGGCAATAGTCATCGACTAATGTCGTGTCTTTTATTTAAAGTTTGTAAGGGGTATATCGATTTAAGCGTGTTTACCACCTAGGGGTGCGCTATCTAGGTCAGAGAAAGAAAGGCGGTGCCCCACCAGGTGATGAGTTATTCCCATTTTAAAATATAATTAAAACCACCTTTCAAAATTGGCATGTCGTAATCTTTCACATTTGGTAAAAATTGGCAAATGCCCCCTTCCAGGTCTTTTTGTTCGCCCATCTGTTGCGACATAGCATGTTTGCGCAAAAAATTCTTTATCCAATATTTCTTAGTTGAGATTGCACAAACGTTATTAAACCGATGATTATATTTATATTACAGTTTTTTGGATGACTTGGATAGACTTGGTGCTAAGGAATATCAACCAACCGAGCAAGATATACTTAGAACTCGCGTTAAAACTACTGGTATTGTGGAAGTTCACTTTTCATTCAAAAATCTGAATTTCAAGTAAGTAATCGAATTATATATATATATATATATATATATATATATATATATATATATATATATATATATATATATATTCAAGTATTGTGATTTTTCTTTATTCACAGTGTTGTATTTGTTTTAGATTATTTGATGTTGGTGGTCAACGATCTGAAAGAAAGAAATGGATTCATTGCTTCGAAGATGTCACTGCGATTATATTCTGCGTAGCTATGTCAGAATACGATCAAGTTCTGCATGAAGATGAAACGACGGTATATTTTTTCATAATATAATTTTTTCTATTAATAATTATAAATATATTTAGTCTAATAATACATTTTTGTGTCGCACGTTAATATAGCTTTAAAATTATGATTGTTATTATTGTATTTGACTAATTAGTTATTATGTATTCTAATGATAATATAGAAAGAAATGTAAAGCGTTTAAAAATTTTGCCCTAAAAGTCTCAAATTTGAATAATTTTGTTGTAATTGTGTAAATATACTTCATTATTAACTATGGACAGATGTTAAAGATATCAATATCAAATAAATATTATAACTGAGTTTTGGCTTTTATTGAGATGATAGTACAGTTTTTTCTTTAATAAAAATATACTTATTTATAAATTTTATATTTACAGAATCGAATGCAGGAAAGTTTAAAACTCTTTGATTCAATCTGCAACAATAAATGGTTCACCGACACATCAATTATTTTATTCCTTAATAAAAAGGATTTGTTCGAAGAAAAGATTCGTAAATCTCCACTTACAATATGCTTCCCAGAATATGCAGGTAAAATATTAAAAAAAATGCTTATTCTGCAATATTTTATAATCAAATAGCTTTATAAATCATGTTTTAATTGTAATAATAACTGGGTAATAATCTTTTATAGGTGCACAGGAGTATGGTGAAGCAGCAGCATACATTCAGGCGCAATTCGAAGCCAAAAATAAATCAACAACTAAAGAAATTTATTGTCATATGACTTGTGCCACCGATACTAACAATATTCAATTTGTGTTCGACGCCGTCACGGATGTGATCATAGCCAACAATCTACGTGGCTGTGGCCTCTACTAACTTCCACAAATCCTCGACAACTATTTAATTATAAATATAATAAAAAAAAACGCAATGTCAGATATATGTACAATTTTATCTTTTTAGGTTTTTTATATAAACATTATATATATATTCTTTTCGTTTGCTGACTGGCGTTGGAACAATATTATTTTATATATTTGTATAATTAAATTTTAAACGCTTAAGTGTTACATTTAAAACTTAGAGTATTTGAAGAAAAAAAGGAAAAGTTAATTTGTTGAATTTGTCCAGTCAGAGAATATATACATATATATATAGCTTATGAAATATGCATTTCTATAATTATTAAGACGATTTTATTGGGACAAAAATAAATACAAATTTTTTTTAAAATTATGCGTGCGTCATAAATGCTGCGTACGTGTGCATGTTGAGTGTATACATCATCTTGGATTTTAAATGGAAATGTGTATGTTTGAATGTTGAAGTGAATCGGTTGTACGAGTATTAACATTTTCAAAACAAAATAATACAATTTATCCTTTTTAACTTAAAAAATAAATAATTTTTATACACCTTTTTCTATCTTTTTGTGATTCAATGATTACAAGAAAACGCACATATTTTCATGCATGTTTTTATTGAATAACGTTATTTGGTACTGCCATTTATGGTATGTTTAAGTGTAGCTTTTGTTTTTTCTTTTTTTAGATGATGATAATGATGGTGATGATGATATCGTTAAATTGAAAGTTACGTCGCTTATAATATATATATATATATATATATATATATATATATATATATATATATATATATATATATATATATATATATATATACCGAGAGGATTTTAATATTTGTGCAACCCAGTTTTATGACCAATTTATATGTAAAATATCACAGTTTATTATTATGATTATTATTATTGTATAAAAAAAGTAAATTTTGCATATGTGACTGTTATCCATGTATTGTTTGGTTTTGATATTTTGTTATCATTTTGATCGTCTGTAAAATTCATTTTCCATGAATAATTATTAATTATTATTGATGAAGGAAGCAATGTTTGGCATTTTTCTTATACCTAAAAATACAAAAAATAAAAAAAAAGGTGAAAACAGTCACACACCCAACACAAACACGTTTATAATTATTTTAAAATAAATATAAATTATTGTAATAAATAATGTCTAATAATAAAAGTTAAAAATAATGTATGGATAATGTTTAAATTGTGGATAAAAGAAATGTTAGTTTATTATCTTCATATACACTACCATTTCTTTTTTTTTAAAACATGTATTATTAAAACTCTACCTTAAACTACATAGTAATATTTTTGATTTAAGATAATGAATTTACGTAATTTTAAACAACACATTCATCATATGAAATACAAAAAAGTAGGTATCGATTCTAAAACGAATTATAAGCAGCTTTATTCGAGGTGTGTTCCATTATCACTTAAAAAAAATTCATTATTTATCTAAAAAATTAATACTATTATTGTTAAAATTCCTCAAGGTATCATGAATATATTCCACATACACATTTAATAATTATTCATGCTTGAAGTTGATTTAATAATTTTATATTTTATATGTAACGATTTTTTTTAGTATTATATTATTATTTCTTTATATGTATTTATTTTTATTACAAAAATTGTTGGCATATATTGAATATTTGCCCATTTTTGAACACATGTGTAATTGGAGTAAAATACAATATAACGTTACTTATCACATATGTGCATTTGTAAATTGGGAAATAATAATATTTAAATATAATATTTATTATTGTAGCATGTCAATCAACTATTGATATATATATATATATATATATATATATATATATATATATATATATATATATATATATATATATATATATATATATTAATTTATTGAAATTAATATTTTTATATGTGTACAAACACTATATAAATAACACAAAATGTACGCACAATTTTTTTCTCTATCGTGTAATTGCATGAAATTATATTTTTCATCTTCATATATGATACGTATTATTGTTTAATTTTATTACATTGTTTGTATGCGTGTTCTTCGCTATGTTTAAAAAATATTAATTTATTGTTGCTTAATTTATAAAATACCTTGAGGACAATTGATTAATTTATGTATTCATTAACATTGGGCACATGTTTAAATGAGCTTTAATTAATGTATAAATTTCTCAGATTTTTATCTTTTTAAATGAAATGATTGAAAAATATTCATGAAATGCTATCGTCTTCAGTTGATCGCTTATAACAAACATTACTTAACTTTTTTGCACTACGCAGGAATACTCAAAATTGAGTTTTTCTTCCAATATAATATCGCTATTAATAGATTTCGATTCTTTCTTTGGAATAATTTTATTTATGTATTTTTTTTCAATACTATAATATTATGAATTTTTTACTTTATTATCTTTTGTATTGTACTTTTTACGTAACTATTTTTTATAAAATTTTACATTCACACTTACTTTTCTAATATGTTTTTTTACGCTTGTAATGTAATTTTGTACATTTCATATATTTTTTTATCTTTTTTTAAGTAATTTTCTATTTTTATGTCTGAAATGTTATTTTCATTCCATTTACTAGATCTTGAAATATATTTTGGTAGCATTTATAATGGAAATTGAAATTTGTTTAGTTCGAAGAATGGACACGAATATATATATATAGGAATCTCTCATAATCGTAATGTGATTTTTCATGAATTATAAATTCGCAATAAAAATTACTTTTATGCAAAATGTACCTTCAAAAAACAGCATTTTCTAAGGCCACAACATGTATTATATTTGATTTATGTTTATTTAATTTGAGTCGTAACGTTTTATCATATTTAAATTATATATATATATATATATATATATATATATATATATATATATATATATATATATATATATATAATTTTCTCAATATGATAGAAACAATGATGTATAAAATGTTTTAAATCTTCATGTAATAAGTATATTTATGATAATGTTACATTTTTGTGGATTATTTATATATGCATTAAAAACCGAC